>JAGTJN010000008.1:0-1200000 GCA_020747045.1 Phaeosphaeria sp. MPI-PUGE-AT-0046c | reverse complement strand
CTATTTGGATTCTTGTCCCGCAACCCACCAAAGAAGAACTTGAAACTATTGTCGAGGGTATTGTTGATCCTGCCCATCGCCTGATCGGCAGAGTCAAGGATAGAGTCACGCACGGCGTCCGATGCAGCTTCAAACTTGGTCTGTTGTGCTTGGATGAGATTGCTCAACCGCCGCTGCGCCTTGGTCGTAGTTGGACTAGACGGTTCATTTGCTGCACCTTTGGTCGTTGGTGTAGCTGGGGTTTGTATCAGATCAGGCGCGTCTGACAGGCCCAATGCCATTGGTGTTATTTCGGTCCGTGGCGTGCTTGGTCTAGAATCCGACTTCTCTGGCGACTCGTTCGCACGCAAAGAGGACAGATCGACCGTCTCCAGGAAGGATATGGCGGCTTCGAGGTTTACCAGACAGTATGCAGTCTCGCCATCCATCCGGCTTGAACCACGAAATTTCTGGATGAAGGAGAGGTCACTGATGACGTTGAGATCAACAGGCGGCAGCGTGATCAAAGTGTAGATGAGGGTTGGCAAGATCTCGTCTGCCGACGAAGTGGCGGGGAAGATTTTGGAGAGTGCTTCGACAATGGATTTGTGTGCTGCGGTCAGATGCTGCACCTTACCTAGGGGATATTTCTCGTTGTTCATCTTGATAATATCCCCTCGCGCAGTCGACAGCCATTCTCGTATCTCAGACTCCTTTTCTTTGGTCTTCTGGCGCTCTTCTTCGGTCAGAGCATCGCCCGTCATCAGGAGCTCCTTCAACCCAATGCCTACTAGGGACAGCGCTGCAGTCCGGGATCGCAGCTTGTGGTCCCGCTCCTCGTCGTCAGTGCTACGATGCCGCCATATCCTATCATAGACCTTTTCGCATACTGCACGCTCCACAGCCTCTTCGAGGGCCATGCGCTTGGCCTCGAGGGACTTTCTTGCTTTCTTCCTGTCTACCATCTCACTCGCGCTGAGCATTTGCTGTTCCCCCGAATGGTCACTTTCTTTCCGTATGGAGCCGGGCCTACTCGACGGGGCCGAGCTCTTCTTTGAAGTGTACGCATCGCTGGTCAGACGTGCGGACAGGGTGGCTATGTGGGTGTTGATCTTGGCCGAGGCGCGTGTGTAGAAGTCTTGGAAGAGGTCGGAGAGGTTGTCGGCGGAGAGGGGGGTCGGATGGACTTTGGCAGTTAGAGAGTCGAGAAACCTGCACCGTGTTGTTAGTCGCGATGCGGACGGGCAGGTACTTTCGGATGGCTACCTCTCCGTCAAGCTTCGAATCTCAATAGGGAGCTCCTCGAAAGCGTCTGGGGCGGTCGCTGTCGGTGCAGGTTCTTCGTCTTGCTCCTCCTTGACAAAGACATCGCCGTCGACAGTTTCGTCCTCCTCGAGGACCGTGTTGGCTTTCGGGGGATCGAGCATGTCTGTCACATGCGGGCCTTGCAGGGTGCTTGCTCGATTGCGGGAGAGCGGGCTCTTGGGCGCTGCGTCGAGGCGAGTGAAGGAGCGAGAGGGATGCAGGTTCTTGGGCCGGGGAGCTGCCATTGTGGCGGTGGCAGACGCAGTGTGCGTTGTGCTACTGGGCGTGTCGTGTGCTGCCTCGTGCTGCAGCGAGCTCGTGGGTGAAACAACGTCATGCGAACGGGACGCGACGGAGACGCAGCAGATCACCCGCAATGGCCGCCCGGCATGTGCCAACGACAAGCAGAGAACGAGCGCTGTGGGATTCTGCGCAGCTCCGCGACAAACGAGCGACTCTGTATGGACGTGCCTGCAACGGGCGGGGAGGCAGATACGGATAAGTACCTCTGTACCATTTGCGGCTTGAAGGCGGAGGCGCGGCTGCTTCCCCGCGTCATTGAATGGACGCATGCATGTCCAAGTGCGGTAGCTTGAGAGCCAGCCGCCGTGTCGCATTCACAAGCTTCCTCTACACCGCATACCATACCATCGCAGACACACACGATGCGCCGAAGACGACACTGTGCCTCTGCGTCCCGCGTCACTGCCTCGCTGCTGCTCGCGTTCCTCGCAGCTAGCGCCCATGCATCTGCAGCTGGAGATGCGGAGCCCATCCCAGTCCTACCGCCACCCACCGCGCCGCAACACCCGTTCCCCAGCACCAACACCAACAGGGACTTCTCGCTGCGACATGTCTTCCACCATGGCACCTACCGCTATCCACAGCTGCACCGACGCCTTGACGTGCCGGAGAATGCAGCGATATGGACCGCCGACGACCAGCATGCGACCGACGGCGAGCCCATGCCCCGTCTACGAGTCAAGGCGGAGCCCATGAGCATCCAGCGCCTGGCCGACCGCAGCAAAGAGGCCGTCGACGGCATGCTCGAGTGGGGGAGGGCGAAGGGCAGAGCAGTGCAGCTGGCCGCTGACGACTGGATCATCGATGACGTCCCCGGCCCCAACGTCACCGACCGCGAGACGGTGCTGAGCTTCGCCCGCATGGCCTCCAATGCCTATATCCTCGAGCCCAACACTGGCGAGTGGGAAGATGTCGGCGGCGGCTTCAACTACACCGAGGACTTTGGCTGGGAGTCGGACGGCCTGCGTGGGCACATCTTCGCCGACACGGAGAATGCCACCGTCGTCATTGGCCTCAAGGGCACCTCACCCGCCATGTTTGATGGCTCCGAGACGACCACCAACGACAAGATCAACGACAACCTCTTCTTCAGCTGCTGCTGCGGCCAGGGCGGCCAGTTCCTGTGGCGCCAGGTCTGCGACTGCCAAACCTCCGCCTACACATGCAACTCGACCTGTCTCGTCACCGCTCTGCGCGCGAAGAATCGCTACTACTATGCTGCCATGGACCTATATCACAACGCCACCGCGCTGTACCCCAACGCCGAGATATGGATGGCCGGTCATTCTTTGGGTGGCGCCATTGCGTCCTTTCTGTCCTTGACTTTTGGCCACCCCGCCGTCACCTTCGAGGCAGTGCCCGAAGCCATGCCCGCATCGCGCCTCGGTTTGCCCGTGCCGCCCGGCCACCAGATTGGCTCCCTCCAGCAGCGCAAGATGACCGGTGGCTTTCACTTTGGACACACTGCCGACCCTATATACATGGGCCAGTGTAACCAGGCCACCAGCGTCTGCACCTTTGGCGGATACGCCATGCAGAGTGTTTGTCACACCGGCATGAAGTGCGTGTATGACACTGTCAAAGACTTTGGCTGGCGGGTAGGCATTGGTACTCATAAAATCGTCGAAGTCATCCGTGACGTGCTCGAACAATACGACAGACCTGCCAAGTGTGAGGCCTACGTGGACTGCACAGACTGCTACACCTGGAAGTATTTTGAGAGCAACGGTACCGAAACTACGACGACCAGCACTAGCAAGCCCACGTCTACCTCCACCAAAACCAACACACGCACAAGGACGGAGACATGCAAGACGCCTGGTTGGTGGGGCTGTCTCGATGAGTCTACGACGGGTAAGAAGACTGCCACCACGACAACGTCCACTTCATCGACTTCATCAACTTCTACCTGCAAGACCCCGGGTTGGTTTGGCTGCAAGGATGACCAAGGAGAGACTTCTACGACTAAAACTCCACACACCACTTCCCTCGCCCCCGCACCCACTGTCACGACTACCTCGTCGCGACCTACTTCGACCTCATCGTGCAGGTATCCTGGCTGGTTCGGGGACTGTCTAGACGGAGACGAGCCACCTGGCAGAACTCGGATGAAGACATCTATGCCGACGCCGACGGCTACCTCGACCTCATGTACGCATGAAGGCTGGTTTGGTCTCATATGTTACGACAAGTCCAAGAAACATACCAGGATCAGAACCTCGCCACCAACGTCACTGTCTACTACTGCTCCCTCATCGACGACCTGTACATCTGAAGGTTGGTTTGGGCTCATCTGTTACGACAAGTCTAAGAAGCACCATAAAGCTACTCATCATGAAACAGTGACCGAGAGAATGGAGATGTAAGATATCGCATATAGACTGTAATGGTGATTTGTATTTGCAAAGGCGTTTTAGCATTATATCCTGGAGTTTGTTTCGAGGCCTCGATATATCAGAATAGGTCTGGTGCTTATAGCTTATATCTTTCACGAGTCACATCGTTGGTTTCCCTTTTAGTACATTACATCCGTATATGAGTAGACACAATTTACGTTGGTGTTCTTCATCATGTTTGACGGGCAGCAGCTCCCAAAAACGAATGGTAGCATGTGCACTCTTTCTTCTTCCGCTAACAGGGTCCTTGCCATGTGTTGCAGACGCTAATCTTACTTCCGCCTCAACCATATATGCTCCCACCTACACAACCAACCATATCCCTGCTAGAACCACCGGTAGTAATATAGACATTGCTACCAACGATAAGCCCTATTTCTCTTCCACGCAAAACGGCCGCTACTCCGCTCCTCACAAGATCCACCGTGGTCACCTATCTCCAGCACTCAAGTCACAATTGTTCACCGCAGTGTCCACTCTTGGAGCAGAATAAGGCTCTCCACCTACGAACGAAGTCAGCCGACAAGCGCACGTGTGAAAAGCAGAACGTATAGAATCCATGGATGCCCAAAGCAACTATACGCACACCTTACCCACCAACCGAGAAACCACATATCCTTCCCAACCTACTACAGAACGTGCTTCAAGCAGCTTAGTCGTCTACGCTAGCTCGTGTTATCAAGACCCTACGCTATCCTCTGCAATCCTACAACGCCGAATCAATGCTCGGCTCGAATGGGGAGCTGACGGATCGGACGAGTCCCTCCTAAGACAATCGGTCACTCCAGATCACGGTCGCCAAATTGGCCCAAATAACCCAGACGGTCAATCACCAGCAATCCAGAGGTACACTCGTGATAACCCTTCGCCGGACGAGCATCTCTGTGCAGACTCAAGGCATCAACACTTACATGATTGTCGAAACCCGCTCAAACCGTGTCTCAAGACGAAAGCAAAGAGCACCACAACTTCGCCTCCCGGATTTCCTCGAGCGGCGACGCGTGAGGCCCCCGGCAACAAAACCTTGCGTCGATCGAAGACAGTCGAGTTCGAAGTAGCTGCAAAGTCATTGTTAGTTTTACAGCCTATGGAGTTTCAAGCGAGGGATATAAGATATGACGGGGACGCTCGTGCTGACGACCGAGGCGATCAAGCTCACCTCCACAAGATCATCAGATTCCAGAACCCAGGTTATCCCATTTTCCTTGGCACTTCGAAGAGCCAGCTTGTAGGTCCAGCGACTACACATACTGACGTCCACGTTATTGCCGTCACCCCTTCTCAGGATGTCGACGATGAACCCGTACAAGTTCACCAGAACAAGGAGACTGATCCAGCAACGCCAACCAGGCAAGCAGTGGATTCGAATAGTGGCTGTTACGAAGTCATATGGGATGATGTTCCGCCGGAGCACAACGTCAGTAGCACCCGTCGACATTCTTCAGCGACTGCCTCCCTGAGTGCAGCCAGCTCAATGGCCACAAAGGGCCTCCAGCGCGTCAACTCGAAGCTTACAGATTGGTCGGGAAGCTGGACCACCCCACTGGATACTTTTAAACCCACTATTGTCGTGTTTCCTGATGAGGATAGCAGAACGAAAACTCTCGAGAACGGCAATGGTGACGAAGACTACGTTGTCCTTGCACCACCCAACAGTCAAAGAACAAGCGCATCCCACTCGCGCCTTTCCTCATGTCCCGCAAGTGCCCCGTTAACGAGAGCACCTTCTCGAGAGCAGCTGGAAATAGATACTTTCATACAGACAAGCAATGTCGAACCTAACCAGGATTGGGTCACACCTTTAGAGAACGCACTCAACGTCCCCAAATGCGACACGAGGTCCACGCAGATGCTCAATACAAATCGCAAATCCAGACAAGCGCCTACGTATCGCAAGTTGTCGAATATCGAAGAAGCGGACCTCAAATTTCGTGGTCATCGCGACTCGGTCACCCTTGCACATACTCGTCTGATGCATTCTGGTGGACTCTCTCCTGAGCTTTTCGCACATAAGGACTCGATATCGATGGCCAGAAAGAGAATGTATGCAAGGAATTACGCAGTATCTGACGCAAATCTATCTTCGACATTTCGACGTCGAGACACGCCACGCCTACCAGTCATGTCGCTTGATGACTCGGCACTGCCTTCCACTGTGGCAAAGGAGCATGCAGTACTGGCTCTTGAGTCTCCAAGGCCACATTCAATCCTAGGAATACGAAGCGTGGAGTCTTTAAGGCATGTTCGAATCTCGGAATAACTCCAGGCAGGAGCAGGGTTCTGGAGTGGGCTGGCAAGATTCACGTTTTGGGACAACAGTGAAGCTCCATCTCATCATGATTCCTAGAAGTCCTGAAGCGTACGTAAGTGTACGTAAATAGGAACATTCAGAAAATTGCGAGACGCATAAAACTACGTGATGCTAGCCAGGTTCGCATGCCACAGCGTGATGGATTTCCGTGATTGATGCTGGTGGTCGGTGCACCCATTCTCTCCGCTGGGCTACCGGTACTAAGCTCGGGCAACCACTTCTGGGCCACCCCTAGTTATGGGCCATCCCTAGTTATGGGCCATCCTTAGTTATGGGCCACCCCTAGTTCTGGACCACCCGCACCAAAATGCGGACGGCCGATTCAACGTGCGATATCTCTCCACCAACGCTATGAATATGGATGAAAAAGAGCAGCGACTACAATCTGCTATTCAAGACTTTGAAAATGGGGTCTATACAAGTGAGCGGGCAGCGTGTAAGGCCTGGGGAGTCTCAAGAGCTACAATGCAGCGTCGAAGAGGTGGGCAACAACCTCACGCGACTGCTCACCAACACCAGCAAAGATTAAGCCCAGAAGAAGAAGACTTTCTAGTTGATTGGATTCTAGATGAGGACTCTCGCGCCCAGCCCCCATCTCATGCCCGCGTGCGAGAGATGGCTACCCGGATCCTCCGCCTCGGTGGTGATCACGATCCACTTGGCAAAAGGTGGGTACAATCCTTCCTCAGCCGGCAGCCCAGAGTATCCAGTATAGTCGGCCGATCGATCGAGCCAGCCCGAGCCAACGCTGCCAGCCCAGAACGTATACGAGCGTTTCTTGAGCTCTTTGAACGTACCAGAATTGAGCTTGGTATCAAGCTATCAGATATAAGGAATTTGGATGAGACTGGTAACTTATCGCGCTAGGTGTGTGTACCAACACCAAGGTGTTAGCAGTATCCTCGATCGCCTTTGCTAAGATGTTGCTAGTTATCTCCCTACGTCGTCAAGCACGGCGATACTAGCTTAGAATGCTAACAGATGGTTGCCTAATGGTCTGTGAGAAGGATAATGGTGGCTGACAGATGAGCTTGATGGCATCATCCCATGTCAACACCTGCGACAAGACAAATTTGACCACGAAACCCCGTGCAACATGATTTTGTACTGAAGCGTGCTTCACACGAAGATACAACACAAAAGTAACATAAATTTCGAGAGTTTCGCTATCGTGTTCGTGATAGTAGTCGCTTTTAAAGCTTGATCGAGAACATCATACACTTGGCGTTTTGGGTGTCGCAGGGCACGTTTGAAGCATTGCGAAAAGATCACGCAACATTATGAACTCCCTCTTTCCTCAAAATTGGGACGCTGTGGTGTCTAAACATTTGAAGCAGTGATACCACCGCGATCGATTCATCATTCCAGCTGCTTCTGCCCGAGTCTGGTAACTCAGGACGATGAAAGACGATCTCCGCTACGACGCACTTCGCGACGCTGACACGCGCTCCGAGACGAGCAACACAGAAGTCGACGACTGGGATGCAGAAGATGCCGTGAAGCTCCGCCGTCGCCGTACATGTTGGTCTAAATTCAAAGCCTGGAGGTGGCTTCTGGACACCACCCTCCTCATCATCATCACCAGCCTACTCGTTGAACGGCAATGGATCCACCACCATCACCACTCCAAATCCCACGCTTTCGAACTCGCAGGCGATATCACAGGCTTCGCGCCAACATTCTCGCAACAGATCACGACATTCAAACCCGACCCTATGTTTGCGCCTGAGAATGCGAGTGAGTTCTGGAGTGCTGATACGCAGCAGAAGTGGTTGGATATCGTCCCTGGTACGTGCTATTGCATACATCTATTCATTCCATGATTGTAGGAAGTTATTAATGTTTTTGTTGTCACAGAAGGATTGGGCTACGTTCTGATCAAAGACCCTCAAAACTACAACAACCTGCCCAAGCCAATTCATGACTACCCCAACCACACAGTCTACACGACCTCCATGACACATCAATTGCATTGTCTCTACACCGTCGTTGGAGCATACAACACCCTTAAACTCACCACTGAGTCTCCACTGGCGAATATCGAACCGATTAAGATGCCGTGGCATATCAACCACTGCTTTGAGTACATGAGGCAGGCGATTATGTGTGCGGGTGATGTGGCGCTCGAGGGCGCGGCGACGACTTTCCCACTGGACGAAGGTGGGGAGGATAGAGGGGGGAGTGACGGATGGGATGCGAGGCATGTATGTAAGAACTATGGAGAGGTGTATGAGTATTTGGAGGAGAGGACGATGAATCATTGGAAGTGGATTAGTTCTGATGGCAAGAAACGGAGATGAAGAGTGTTTGGTAGTATGTTGAGTTGAAAACTCTTGAATCATGATCTTGAAACGTTAGTCATCGCGCTGTGATGTTGTCTTGTGCAGACTGCCGTGCATGTACAATTTGATGGGACGGTGCATCATCAATACGAGCTTCTCCACATGGAGGGTCACCGTACATATTGAATGTGGAAACTTGCCATTTTTTATATTTTCCTTACCCGTCAGATTGCAAAACTGACAAGCTAGGAAGTATTCAAGTTCGTCACCAAGTTACCCAGGATTTCAAGCAGCAATCTGTTCAACTCGAGCTGGCTAGCCTGATCGCTTGCACGCAATCCAAAAGAGAAAAGATTGCGAGCTCACTTCTGGCCAATCAAAGCCTCTCGCTTCATGCCTCGGTTGTACAATCCGGCCTCTCCGATTCGTGCATCGCGGAGTCAACGGAGGAGTGAAACATCTTTGCAGGACATCGCCCGGCATCGTGGTTCATCCGACGGAGCTGAAGAGTCGTAAAATGGTGCGTTCCCGGTCCTTCGAAGTGGCGCGTAAGAAGATGGAAGAATTGGACAATGCAGAAATCGCCGCTACTACCCATGTGACCACCCCTAACAGCAGCAAGCGGCGCGCGGTCGTAGACTTGATAGGTAGACTACTGTGCAATAAAACCGCGGAACCTCCTCTGCATTTGTAGGCTCGGCCGAAAGCTTGCTGGACGCAAGGTTGGAGGACGGGCCTTTCGGCATTTTGAGCACACTACATAAGATGTCAACACCATCCACAGGGAATACATGATAATCGGCTTCAGAGAGATCTCTTACATCCTGGACATACTACGCTTTCTCCAAAGCGACACATAGTAAGCTTACATGAGCTGAGGCACCCCACGTCCATACAGACGTTCGTACCTGCATACGCGAAGCACAGCCACAGCCACAGCGCAGACCTGTGCGACGGCGCTGGGTAGAGCGAGCGCGCCCGTGGAAACCGCAATTTGTTTAGTCAAAAGGTGAACAAGTTCGTTGGACGTTGAAGGACGCTTTCTTTCAGGTGTGGAGACACCGTCACACGCCACGACGTCACCAAGCACGACCTCTCCTCAGCTGCAACTCCCATTTTGACAGCACATTACAACTTCCCTCACTTCGACAACTCAACGGCAATTCATTTACTTGGTTACTTGACCCAGGATTCAACATTATGGCACAATCCCCGTTGACGTTCATCGCGACAGGCGTGCTGCTTTCTTACTTTCTGTACACTCGAATCGCCCTCTATCTTGCACGGCAGCGAATAAAAAAGGAGAATGGGTGCAAACCTTGCACTGCGGTTTTCAACAAGGATCCCATTTTCGGCAGCGATGTCATACGGGTCATGATGCGCAATAGCAAAAAGCACATTGTATTACAGGAAAACCAAAAGCGATTCCAATCTATGGGGACGAACACTTTCTGGACTCGCGGCGTAACCCTGCCCATCATCGCAACCTGCGAACCTGAGAATGTCAAGACCATCTTGAGTCTCAAGTTCAAGGACTACAGCTTCGGAAACAGACAGACTGCATTCTCGCCTCTGTTGGGCCACGGCATCTTCAATGCTGATGGCGAACGTTGGGCAAACAGCCGTCACATGCTACGACCCAATTTCGCAAGGGATCAAGTGGCAGATATTGAGGCGTTTGAACGACACTTCCAACTCATGCTCAAGCATATTCCGAAAGATGGCACGACGGTTGATCTGCAGGAACTGTTCTTCCGACTCACCATGGACACCGCGACAGAATTTCTGTTTAATCACTCCACCAACTCGCTCCGTATGTTTGGACAGGAAGACGAGAGCAACGAGGACGTTATATTCGGTAAAGCTTTCAACTTCGCACAAGAAGACATCACAATGCGTATGCGTTTTGGCGTCTTCGATCGCTTCAGGAACAACAAGAAGGGCGAAGAAGCAATTCAAATTTGCCATCGTTATGTTGATCGATTCGTCGATGATGCTTTAGCATTCCGCAAACAACTGGACGCTGAGAAAGTCAGTGGAGCCGAGGACGAGAAACACTACTTCATTCAGGAGGTGGCGAAACAGACGACAGACAAGAAAAGGATCAGAGACGAGCTCATCAACATTCTACTTGCGGGCCGCGATACCACAGCTAGTCTACTCAGCAACATGTTCTTCCAGCTTGCGAAGAAGCCGGAAATATATGCCAAGCTGCGAGAAGAGGTTGCTTCGCTTGAAGGTCGAACACCATCGTATGAGGAGCTTAGGAATCTCAAGTATCTCAAGTGGTGTTTGAACGAATGTATGTTGATGACCCAATCACTGGACCAGGTTACGGAACTGACAAGTAAATAGCACTCCGAACACACCCTGTCGTCCCAGGCAACTCACGCTTCGCTATCCGCGACACTGTCCTGCCGCTCGGTGGAGGACCCAATGGCCAACATCCGCTCTTCGTGCCAAAGGGTACCATGGTCGGCTACTCGCCTTACGTCATGCACCGCCGGAAAGACATCTACGGCACTGATGCGAACGAGTATAAGCCCGAGCGCTGGGCGGACCTTCGCCCAGGCTGGGAGTACCTACCCTTCAACGGAGGTCCTCGTATTTGTCTTGGACAGCAGTATGCATTGACAGAGGCAAGCTACGTGACTGTGCGGCTTGTGCAGGAGTTTAGCAAGATTGAATCAAGAGATCCGGAGCCGTGGATTGAGGGGTTGACATTGACTTTGTGCAGCTACAATGGTGTTAAGGTGGGTGTTACGCCTGCTTGAAGGTGGTGACGGAGAAGGCCGATGAGAATTGTCAACGACTCAACTTGGGTATAACAGGACCTGAAGAGACAGAGTATTTACGCAAATGTGGCGGCTTGTTTACCTCTTTGAAGTGGTGTTAATATCCATTCTCTTTCTTCTACTTTCATAATGACAAGAACTTCTCTTCACCGCACGGGAACAATCAATTCAGGAAGAACGCCACGAAATGATGCATTTGCTTAGAATCGTCGGTCTTTCTCGCAGTGACATTCCCAAGATGTCGAAAGAAACAAATACAGAGTGGTCGATGCAGCGTCCACCGATCTGCGGCCTGACCCTTCTAGTAAAGCGCGCTCTGTTGGTCCCTCTTCAGCCGACGAGTCACAAGCCTTGCTCACGCAACGTGCGGTCATGGTCTCCGCACATCGCTATCATCTACTAGTAGACGTCTAGCATTAGTCTATCCCGATGTTGTCGTCTGCAAGTATGCGTTCTGAAGCCTCGCTCATTTCAACGCCACCTCTTGTCGCCGAGCCTTGAACAGCGGGACCTTATATCATCTCCTCTGTTCCGGGCCAAACAAGCAGCAACGTGCCTGTTGGTTTAAAGGCCTTATACAGTAGCTCAGCCTCAATGCACTCGTATTGGAGTTGAACGGCAGACAGCCTGGGGCCGCAACTCCCAATCATCTGTTTATAAGTAGCTGCCTACAGCCTTTCTCTGCTAGACCCCTGTGCAAGCACACGACACATTCCTCGCAATCTTCAGTATGTTGCTCACCTCCCCCCTTGGCCTATTGGCGCTCCCCGTGGCCCATGTACTTGCTACACCACTCACACCACGCGCGGACTCGACGCCTGTAAATGCCACAACCTGCAACGGGAAGAAATATGAGTACCAAGAACTCGCGGGCTACGGCAAATTGCCCGCCAACGCCCGCGACAAGTACGGCGACACACTTGGTGGATTCGGCAGCGCAATTGCGCTCGACCAGAAATCCGTGAAGTGGAACAAGAAGCAGAATGCGTACGAGGGCGTCATTTACGGCCTGCCTGATCGTGGGTGGAACACGGAGGGCACGCAGAATACGCAGAGTCGTGTGCAGAAGTTCAGCTTTACGTTTGAAACTGTGAAGAATGCGACCGTGGAGAAGCCTGCGGGTCCGAACTTCAAGTTGAAGTATTCGGATACGCTATTGTTGACGGGACCGGATGGGACACCGTTGACGGGATTGGATCCTACTACTACAGTGGAGTATAAGGGGTTTCCGAAGCTGCCGCTGGCGAAATGTATGTTTGAAGTCATGTTTGATGGGATTTACTGACCTTTGAAGATACTGGTGATGGTTTTGGCAACGCTGGATCTGGTGGTGCGCGTGTCGCACTTGATACAGAAGGATTGGTACTCGGTGATGATGACACGCTCTGGATCAGTGATGAATATGGTAAGCACTTATCAGACGCCAATTTCAACCGTACTAACATCAAACAGCCGCCTATGTGTACCAATTTGACAAGAAGGGCAAGATGATCCAAGCCATCCGAACTCCAGATGCTTTCGTACCCCTCCGCAATGGCACCGACTCCTTCTCTGCCGCCTCTCCACCAATTTACGACCAAGACTTCAAGATCAAGCCCGAGAACCCCAGCACCGGCCGTGGCAACAACCAAGGTCTCGAAGCTCTCACCGCCAGCCCAGATGGCAAGTATCTCTACACCATGCTCCAAAGCGCCACGCTCCAAGACGGCGGCAGCTCAAACTCCAAGCGCCGCAACACGCGCTTCCTCACCTATCGCGTCAAGGACAAGAAAGTCGAGCTCGAGGCCGAATACGCCGTGCAACTCCCTGTCCTCCCCACCGGACGCGTAGCCAGCCAGTCTGAACTAATCTACGTCTCCAAGGACCAATTCCTGGTCCTGGCGCGAGACTCGGGCGCCGGCCACGGCCAAGATAAGTCGCAGTCCATCTACCGCAATGCCGACATCATCGACATCTCCAAAGCGACTAACATCCTGGGCAAGTATGACGGCTTCAACGGCTCCATCGCGAGTCAGGAGGGCGTGCTCAAGTCTGAGATCAAGCCGGCGGAATACTGTCCCTGGCTGTCTTACAATGTCAACAGCCAGCTCAACCGCTTTGGTGTGCGGAACGGCGGAGCGCAAGATGCGAACCTGCTGAACGAGAAGTGGGAGAGCTTTGCGTTTTTGGAAGTCGATAAAGACGAGAGTAAGGATGATAAAAAGAAGGGGGGTGATGGAAAAGAGTTTTACCTGATTAGTTTCTCGGACAATGATTTCATCACGCAGGATGGTAAGTGCTGAAGGTGATTGAGATGGAACCAAAGGCTAACGATGTGTGTAGGATCTATCAACTTTGGAAAGCAGCAGTACAAGGACTCTTCGGGCTTTGATTTGGACAGTCAGGTCTTGGTGTTCAAGGTTTCGCTGCCCAAGGGATCGAAGCCTGTGTAGATGGAGTCGAGCATGGCGGCTTGACGACGTGTGCAGACATACGAAGAAGCTAATTCAACTGATGTACCGCACTAAATACTATTGAAATCCAACAACTCTACTAGGAGTACTGCAGCGCATTGTCACTAAGTGAGTTTTTGATAAATCATGTACAAGGTATAACAGAGCGATCCATAAGATTTGTACTTTTCTCGTAGACCATATTTGGTCCTCTGAGTAGGACTGCGAGACTAAAGGAGCCGGTTCCCAGTGATACATCACACTTGCCATCTGTAAAGATTTAATCCTCTTCGAGTATCTTCGTCACGGATCATCGTCCAAATCGAACCTATCACATAGGCTCTGGTCTGCTGATCCTCTCAATTGTGCCCCTTTTGCGGTAAATATACACTCATCTCGAAACCATTCGTATACGGCAAAGTCACGTTCTGAAACCCATTCTCCGGTGCCCTCAGATATGCCAAGAGATCTTTATAGCCTTCAGCACCTGATATCGTGTTGTCGGTGAGTACCACCGCCCCATGCCTCAGCCTGGGCAGAACAGTCTGCAACGTCGGAAGCGCGAGCGCAGACCAAACTAGCCGGGCTGCATTAGCATGAGTTCCCAAACAATGAAATCGAACGTACTGTCGAGCAGGAGGAGGTCTACTTGAGGCAGATCCACCTTCAACGTCTGGAGAAGATCTCCTTCCCTCAAATCAATATGCTGCTCTACCAGCGCGCCGCACTGTCTCCAGTACTCGCGCGCAGTAGCTGCCTTCTGCGGCTCGTTCTCCGTCGCAATCACTTTCCCCGCTTTTCCAGTAGCAGCGGTCGTTTGTCCCACAGCAAGTGCCAGGTATATCGTGCTGACACCAAAACTGGTCCCAGCCTCGACGACATTCGTGGCGCCCATGGCGTTGATAAGCTGGTATGTGAAGTGGCATTTGTCTTCGTCGAGAGCGATGAACTTGTCGACCATCAGTTTGTTGAATTGGTCTTTTGGGTCCTTGTTAGACTGTCTGTCTTCCAGGTCGCCTATAATGGTTGCTGAGAAGACTTTGCCTGTTTTCGAGATGGCGGCTTCTTGGTCTAGAGAAAGTTTGTGGAGCTGAGAGAGGAGAGTGAGAATGTTTTGGGGCGCTTGCAGAGGGGATGGAGACGACATGTTGTTCAACAGTTGGTGCGCGGCAAAGGTTCGAAATAAAGTTGAGTTCGAAAAGCAGTAGAGTTCAAAAATAAGTAGATATCTTCCAGGGCGGTAGGAGGGGATGGCTGTGGTTTTAACTTTATTTCACGCCTTGGAGTCAGCTGCTGCTTCTCAAATGGTCCGTGTAACCAGAATTGATTCCGACGTTGCGTATCTCCGAGTGACGCTAAAGCATGAGTTGCGACATGTATGACTCCCAAACATAAAATCGAGCGTGCATATTGATGATCCATGGGTGATCTGCTGTGACCTATGTGAGGGGCGGATAACAACGGCGGTTCAAGCTTCCCACAATTCCGGGTCAGTCTGATTGGCTCCCTCAGCTCAGCTGCCTTGCGGGCGGAAGAATGCTTTGCCAATTGGTAAAGCATTGAGCCAAAACTAAGGCCAGGATGTGATTGGTATGCAGGAGCTCAATTGAAGTTGAATTGAAAGTCTCTCTTCTGCATGTTGATACTAGCCAATGGTCAGTATTGTCAGGACACGAGAGCTTCTGCGGCTCGAGAACTCACGAGTAAAGTTGCCTCGCAATCGAGTGATGAACTATAAGACAGATTCAAGATTTGTGCACTTCTATCTTAACATTTCTACTCCATCATCGTTCAGAGCACAGCTACATGATGACCTTTTACACCAGGCGTATTGTTCGCTTCTGCCAATGCTCTCCAGGAAGTTTAGCCAGCATTTGTGGCCCAGTCCAATCGTTTTTCTTCAGTTCCTGATAGCTATGTTCTCCTTCTTCATAAGCTTTATGTAGCTCCTGTGCCGCCTTCGCTGATAAGTGCTGGTCCGCGAGATCAACCTTGACAAAGAATACATCTACTCTACGGTATAACCCAGGATCTGTCTCAACTACCAACAAGCCACTAATGTTTGACGTTCTGCATTCCAAGTCGAAATTTGGAGTCGTCAAGCAGACAGCATGTATCTCGCCTCTTTCCAAAGCCGTCGCGTCGCGGATGATAATGTGGTTTGCTAGCTCTATGTATCCGTTAGACTGGCTATCTTTTTGGACGCTGCACAATCGAGTCCAAGTAGTGATTTTAAGCCATGGATGAAACGCCTTGTATCCTTCTGAATGTTGAGGGAAGTCTTTGATCATGATTGGTCCTTTGAGCTTGTGGCAGACCAAGATCTCAACACCATCGTAGTCTTGTAGACGTTTGTCCCGTAGGGATCTATCCCCAAAGGTGAGCTCATCTACAAGATCTCCAGGCTGATTTGCTTTAGCTGATGCCCATGACCAAGAGGGAAATATGTCGGTAGTCCACTGATCATAGCGCCCATTCGTGCTTGTTGTCCACAGCAGATCTCGTATGAAATTGGTTCTTGTCTTGCTATACACTTCCCGATCTGGATCGGAGAAAGTATAAAAAACTGGTATCCCGTAAAAGTGAGTGACAAAATCTCCAAGTGCTTTGGCCATGACGTTTAGGTCATTAATAACACCTAGGATAGCATTGATTGTGTCAGCCTTGTAAGATAGCTGGCGTTGATAGTATTCCTCCAAGCGTTGGTAGATGTTCTCTGGGTGTTTAGAATCACATTCCCGTGCGAAAACACGATACGTGTTCCTATACACTTCCGAGGTCAGCTCCGTGGGTAGACTTTCGAGGCCAATCTCGTTGCCGCATTGGAAGTACATCTGGGTGCTTGTAAAGACCAATCTCCGGCATGACAAGAGCATTTCTTGGTAGGTCCTATAATATTGAATTTAGTCGTTCTGCTCGAACCATGCCATCATTACTCAAAAACATACCAGCCCCTAGAAGCCCATTTTGACTGAGCAATCTCAACTGCCACCTCTTCTGCTGCAACGTAGGTGGTGTGCTCGCCGGACAAGCGGTATTGTGGTTTTCTTGCAGTACCGCAGATGCCCGGAATCCCGTGATTAGGGTCGTTCCCAACCGCAGCGATGATAGTCAACTCTGCGCCTTTATAGATTCTGTCCATATGTTGTATGATGGCATGCTTTTCTTCGTCATTATGCTGATCAATACAATATCGATCTACCCATAAGAATGGCACACCAAGCTTTAGAGCAATGAACATGGCATCCTCAACGGTCTTCGGCAGACGATCTGGTAGTTTTGATCCTGACATCTGCTCCATAATAACGTTTTGTCCCCAAACATAGCTCAAACATACATACGGTTGATTCAAAGCGGCGGAGATGATTTGCCTACTTCTACAATCGATGAGTCGTAGTACTTCTGTCATTGGGGAAGTTGGTTGACATGCCCAATCGTGCGAGAGGCGACAAATTTTCAACTGGTCCCCGATCGACTCAAAATCACTGATAGATGGACCCAGAGCTCTTCCCATCGGTACAACATTGTCCGAAGTGGATCCTCTCATGATGCCGTGGGTTGGAAAAAGCCGAATAGTTTGTGGTGTGTGCTCAAACCGAATACCCATATAGTGGCCATAAAAGCTGCCAATTCTCGTTAACAAAGCATCAAATACGTGCCTTGATAGATAGAATTGTGTATGCGTAGTCGGTGATGCTTCCCATCCGTTGGCAATCTGCAAAACCGTACGAAATTGTTGACAAAGGCTGCATCTCTCGTCAAGAGATGATAGACTAATTCTGGCGATCCTCCCATACGCCGCATCCACATCACCGCGGAGGAATCTTCCGAGCTCCAGCTCAAAACATCGGTTGCAAAGCGTGCTGTCGAGTACAACAGTGCTACTAGTGCCTTGATTGTGAAGTGACAGTGTCGAAGCAGCCGCACTTTTGCATTCTGAGGAAACTCTCATGGTAAGAGCATTGGTGCGCCGCTAAAATGTTGATTTAGATGTGGCTTTTTGGCGTCGACGACGTATGGGGAGGTTTTGGAGCAGGCTGACATCTCGGAAGCGCACCAACAATGGCACGCCAATCACACGTGCATAACCAGCCAGAGATGGCCAATTACGTCATCCATGAGCTTATAATAAACTTTCCTTGATATCACCTATGCTGGTGGTATTATTCGGCTTATCGTTTGACCTTACTTTGACATTTGTAGTCGTGTAATTCAATGTAGCTCTCTAAAAATGGTCGAATCCACTCAGCGGAGCTCTCATGCTACACGACTGATTTTAAGGATCTTTCTTCACCCGTTGTTTGCCTGCCTGGATCGCCGTTCCCGCGCCGCTCTCTTCGCGTGTCGAAGCGTGCTACATAAATGAACCCAGAACAAGACAAACCAGACAACAGATAGTACCACAATCACGAATACTACCGTGACGATGGCACTTATAGCGATTCCAAAACTGACGTCCTGGAATTGAGCGTTGCCCTGCAGATGCGAAGTCGCCAAACCGACTTGCATTGCAGAGAGTATAACCGTTATGTAGATGAAAGCTGCGAGTATCCAACTGAAATTTCTTTCGAAAAATTGCGTGTACCACGTTGGTGTTGCCATGAATCCATTGAGAAAATTCCGAAGCGAAAGAGTCGAGATATTGAATCGATAAAGTGTATTCAATCTACTCAATCGAAGTTCTCCATAATGATATCTTCGATTGACTTGTGCTGTCAAGGTGTCGATATTTTGTATGATGTCACCAACAATGTCTCGCCATGTTTCCCATGTAATTGATGAAGGAATTATGTGCTCCTCAATTGCTATAGCAAAGTCGGAAGTCGAAGCTACGAGCCACACGTAGGAAATCAATAGACCAACCGCGCTCCCAAACAAGCTTTCATTTGAGCAAAGCTGGGATACCCAGAATGAATGATCCAGGAGGTAAGGTGGTAAAGGCTTAATAAATATGTTGTCCTTGTTCCAGATGAGGTGCTCATCAGGCCTTTCTGTAAGACGTATTGTTCTGCCCAGTAACTTTTGTCTGTGCAGTGGACGCGCTTGCTGCCTCAGACCTGCCAGCCACAAACGCTCGTGGATCGCTCCAAGTTTCTTTGTTCTAAGATCGCTTTCTAGGAACAAATGGGGTGTTGCCCGTGGGTCGAGCAAAATGTTGTTGTGCCAGAAGCTTGCTGGGAAGGTTGCGTTTTTGTAAACAGTGGTGGCTGACTCTGGTCCGAAGGGGACTTGAAGATTCTGAGATATGTGCGGCTTAGACATGGCACACCGTTGGTAACTGCAGTGGCTATGTCAAGCAATGTGCTAGTGATGGTCGATCGAAGCCTTCAGCGTTCAGCCTTGTTGTGCAGTCTCGACCTTTGACAATCGACCTTGGCTCAGCTCAGCTCAGCTCAGCTCAGATACTGTTCATGAAATCTCTTTGGCAGAGTTGGAGTCTTCCTATGTGAATTCCAGAAGGAAGGATGTTTCCAGTGCTAGCCCAGATGTGTTGAGTTGTGATGCAGCCTGGCACGTACGACGAAGACGTGCTTGGGTCGGAACGATCATCAAGCTCAAAAGTCCGGACTGATATCAGACCCAGGTAGTGAGAAACGCGAAGAGTCGATGTAGCAGCGTATAGACTACGCAATGAATTCTTGTATTATCTGTTTCAATATTACGGGTCAACAGTAGAGGTGGGGAAGGTCATGGTAAAGGTTATTTGTCGACCAATAGCATTTTCGTACGTCACGACAGGGGCTGTGCACGGACACGTGAGAGTCATCGTCTTGAACTTTCAAGGCCAGACTATTCATTTCATAATTTCACTTTTGACATGCTTTGAGATCTCTGATACTGATAGAACTGTGGACATTATTGACGTTCTTACCGTTGATCTAGCACACGCTGTCATGATGCATAATAAGTACCCCGCGGTTTTGGCCCCCACCATGTGAGAAGAGCCAGCTCTCACCAATATACACACGAGGTATCGATACGTGGCTCGTTCTTGGATGTCGGGTAATGATCCATCTGTTGCTGAACCATGAACCACGAAGAGATACTCAAGTTGGACCCATATGTGGCATTGGACGTACCTTCGAATGCCAACCACGAAACCATCAGGAAGAAGTATAGGGCGCTCGTTTTACAGCATCATCCGGACAGGGAGCAAGACGAATCACTCAAAGAGCATAATCTCAAGAAGTTTTACAACATACAACGAGCCTATGAAGTTCTTGGTGACGAATCCCAGCGAACAAGATATGATGCGTTGGTTACGTTGGCTGCGTTGCGTAAAAGTAAGAAACGAATGGAGTTCCTAGCATATGCTGAGAAGTTCTTTGATAAGTGGGAAGATGAAGGTCACCGAGACCATGATGACGACGAAACAGCGCCGGTCCCGCCCACAGTCAGAACAGAACACCCCAGAGAGACACGGGTTTCAATGGAAGAAGAAATCTGGGAGCGCAACCGCGCCTTTGAGAAGCTGAAAGGTCGCGGTCGTTCTCGCTCTTCCAGCCGACCAGAACCTAAGCCTCCGAAAAAAGAGATTCTATACACTGTACCCATTGAGCAGCTGAACCTACAAAATATGAACCCAACACAGGGTAACGTGCTAGTTGATATTGTCGCCGTTCATGGTAAGTGTCTCATTCTTAGGTGCCGTCGCTCCGTTTTCAAAATGGCATATTGATCATCAGTCCTCAGTCAACACGTGGCTGTGGTGTTTCGGGACGTCTTTGTCGCTACTTTCGTTACTATTATCCAAAGACTCGGCTCGCGTTTTCTTTTTGCACACATATCACATTTAACTCATCTAAAAGTGCAACTCTGACGATTCATCATAGGTCTTGGAGCAATTCCAGACATAACCTGGATGGAAAGAAAGTCGAAGGTCAACTGGCTTTGCCACGAGGCAATGCTACCAAGCGCAGTGCCAAACGCGCGCATATTGAGGTTCGGCTACGACTCGCTCTGGATGGGTAAAACTCCTATCAGAACATCTCTCTCGACCATTGCATACAAGCTATTACTGAGTCTCACCATGACTAGAATGGTAGACCTTCAACGACCACTGATTTTTATCGGACACTGCTTCGGAGGCCTCGTGATACAAAGGGCTCTTAACCTGGCCAAAATGCAGCAAAACGCTTATCCTGGCGTGTTCGACTCTTGCGTGGGTACAATCTTTCTAGGCACGCCGCATCGAGGTACACGATCTTTTGCGCAAGATAGCTCTCTGTTCGCAGCAATCGCTGCATCGTCTGACTTATCGCAAAGCCTCGAGACAGGGATTTTAGACAGCATGAAATCCGAGAATGGCGCGCTGCTTGACGTTACGGACGACTTTGTGAACTTGTGTTCTGAAGGAGGACCTCTAATAAGCTGCTTCTTCGAGCAAAGGCCGTCAAAACTTGGCAAGATCATCGGAAGGAATGACATTGATGAATTCATTGTTGATCAAACCAGTGCCACACTGGATGGACACCGTCGATATGGCCTCGAACTGGATCATTTCAGCCTGAACAAATTCGACAAACCAGATAATCCGAGCTATGTTCAAGTCCGCGCCGAGATAGTGCGTTTCTATTCTGCGGCTCTGAAGATGGTAGGGGCTTCACGTGAATTCTCAGATGGTTCTCTTAGCAAGGACGCAGCATCTTCTGCTACTAGTATATCAGGAAACGATACAGTGACCGCAGACAAGACCTTGAGCCTCCCTATCGTTCATGCAAACGATTCAGTGGCGTCTGCGATCAGTGTAAACGAGGACGAGATCAGAATGAAGGCTATGAAAGAGTTGCAGGAAGAGGAAGCGAGCAAATGCAACGGATTGTACCAAGAACAACTGCAGCGAAAACAGCTAGAAGACAAGCGTCTCGTCGAACAGCAGTATCTCAAGAGACTGAAACAAAATATGGTCAAATATGGTATTGAAAATCCCGATGATATTGTTGCAGCTTACCCGCTACCTGACGATAAAGGCTTGACTCAACAAGAGATCAAAGACAAAGACAAGTGGTACAAGAACCTCATCAGAGGAGAATTGTTAGCTGCAGGTATAGATGGGGGCCAGATAGATGAGATTTTGAACGATACAGGAGAGACAATGGTATTCGACGACGTGGACATGACTTTCACAAAGATGGCGAAGAAGTGGATCTCCACGCGTACGCTGGACAAGTATGAGATTCCGTGGGAAACGGACCCGGTAAGTGACCTGCTAAATATTGATGTTGTCTTACTTATATATTCCTGTAGCATGACAAATCAGCCATAATCATCAAACGGTGGGTGCCAGATTACGAACGAGAGTTTCTGTGGGATCATTCGCTAGCACTGCGCAATACCCGTGGGCGTAAGCCTCATCCAGCCGACAGCAAGGCTCCACAACCTAGGAATAAGCAGAATGCGACGCCATCAACTACAGTGAAAGAGAAACATTGGATGCGCAACATGGTGGAGGCTTTTGTGGAGGCAAGAGATAGTAATGCGACACGTCGCGAGTCGAATGGATCTGGGAACCAAGTGAGAAAGTCTTCCAACAAGCCTTTTCAATACCGCAACATGTCTTTCCAGTTATCGTCGGATTCAGAAGATGAAAGACTCCGTCATCGTCGGAGCCATACTCCACTCAAATCCGTACCCATCAAAGCGACTGATACACCAGGTTACCGACGGACTGCTAGCACGGATTCAATACACTCTGCACCAGACTACCAAGAAGTGAACCGGCGACGTCGCAATTCTCGCGCACTCAGTGGGTCGAGAGAGCGTGTCCCTATTGCCTCCGTAAGCTCACCGTCGAACTGCTACTGTGGCCGCGGCATTGTTCGAGCTTATGGGAGATGTCGCCACTGCCTCCGAGAAGCTGGCTACCAGATCAGAGATTTAAATTAACAATGCTTTATTCAATTAGCACCTTTCCTCAAATGAAGGCTGTATCATGTGGTCTCCATGACATAGACTGTCGCGCAAGGTGGCTGAGAGGAAAATATCTTGTGGAGAACGTCAAGTCTTGTCACATATCATGAGAGAATGGAGTACTTTGTCGTATGAGAAGGTACCGAGTACTGCTCCGCTTGGTACAAGACATACTCAGTCTCAGAACATGTTCATTCCCAGTCGTTGGCATCAGGCTGTGTTACATTGTGATAGACCTAGATCAATGTAGGGACAGCTTTGCAACGCGACCTTTGGACCCAGCAGCCCAGCAAGTATGTTTTCCAATGCACTCCACAGCATCAAAAGTCCCGTTATCGAAAGTTCGCCAGTTCCTCCCACCATCTAATGTGATGTCCGAACCAGATGTACCAACAGCCACGGCAGTCTTCGCTCGACCAGGCACCCACGACGCGCCAGAACGGTATCCTGCTGGAAAGGTGTCCGACGGATGCCAGGTCTCGCCCCCGTCTTCTGACCACGAGGAAATATTCACATTTGCGGTCGGATTCTGATAATCCCCTCCAACAGCAATGCCACAGTCCTCGTCCCGGAACCTAACCGAGAACACTCCAGCCGCCGCACCACCAGTAATCGATGAATTGCTCACGTGCCACTCACGTCCGTTCTCACTGCGATAGATACGACCCGGATCCACGCCACCTGAGGCAAGATACCATCGGCCAGCAGCTGCTTCTAGACACGTTCCCGACGCAGCGAAGCCAGCTTCGCCTGCAAGCGCAGCCGGCATACCCGCAGGATCAACGATACTCCAGCTCTCGCCACCATCCACCGTCTCAATGAGCCTGAACTTGCTATTGACAGGATCGCTCATTGCTAACCCGCGCGTCTCATTCTCAAATGCTATACAATCGTAGAAAGCACTGGGTTCATCATTCACGAAACTAAGGTTCCAGCTCTTCCCGCCATCTAGCGTGCGGTAAATGCGCGACGCATTGCCCTCGCCGATGGACATGATGATTGCCACATTAGCCGAGTAAGCTTGGATGTCGCGGAACTCAAATGTCGTTGCGTTTTCAGGCAGGAGAGAGGGTGATACATTGAGCCATGATGAGCCGCCGTCGGTGGTGCGGAGGACGGTGCCGGAGGTTCCTGAGACCCAGACGATTTTGTCGGAGACGGGTGAGAGGCCGCGGAATTGTTGGGTGCTGTTGGTGGGCGTGAGAGTCCAGCCGAGAGAGGGCGGGCTGGGGTGGCTGGACGCCAATGGAGCGGATGCGAGGAGGAAAGGGACGATTCGGGAAAGCATCATGGTGAAGATGGGGGACGAAGCAGGCGATGAAGTAAGAGAGATGCTCTGTAGAAGAACATTTTAGCTACATTTACTCTAGATCCTTTCCTATCGCACGATACGATATTCCCCGCACGATCTGTGCGATAAATTCCAGTATAGGCAGGTCGTCGTCAACCACGGTTCAATCTCGTAGTAGGCGGGAGGCGCCGTTGTCGTCCGCCAAGCGGCTCTGCCCCAGCGATCGACAGCGACACGACACGCGACGGGTATTTCCCTGATACACAACAGCCACATGGCCACCACGCCTGCTCTGCGGTGACAATGCGGCTGCTGCGAGCTTCTCCGACATGGTCTCTACTCGCTACCCTCTTTTTATGCGCCGGGGTGGTGCGCGCGTCCTCGGGCGATCGACTCCATGAATTCAAAGACTGTGTACAAGTCTGCGAAGCAGCCAATTGCGGCGACGAGCCTACGCTTATACGTATGTTTGTTCCAACACCTTCGCCCTTACATGCCAACTCAACACAACTTACTTACACATCCCAGCCTTCCACCGCCGCCTCCTCCTCTGGACCTGCCCCGCCGAATGCGACTACACCTGTCAACACATTGTGACTTCCACCTTCCTGTCCACGCCCTCGCATCCGCGCCCCGTCCACCAATTCCACGGCAAATGGCCCTTCTACCGCTTCATGGGCATGCAAGAGCCCTTCAGCGTCATCTTCAGCCTCTTCAACTACCTCGCGCACGCCTGGGGCATGGCGCAGCTGCGCGATTCCATACCCGCCACCTACACGCTACGAAAATACTACCTGATGTTTGGGTACGTGGGACTGGCAAGTTGGACGTTCAGCATGATTTTCCACATGCGGGATTTCAACGTGACTGAAAAGTTGGACTACTTCGCTGCGGGCGCAAATGTCTTGTATGGACTGTACTACGCGCCGATCCGCGTCTTTCGCCTCGACGACGACACCTCGCCGCGGAAGAAGTCCCTGCTCAGGATCTGGACGGCACTGTGCATGCTGCTCTACACGCTCCACGTCAGCTACCTCTCTCTCTGGTCCTGGGACTACACGTACAACATGGCTGCCAATGTCGTGGTCGGCATCATCGCAAACCTGCTCTGGAGCGGCTTTAGTTATGTGCAGTACAGGAAGATCGGAAGCACGTGGGCGGTGTGGCCCGGCCTATGTGTGGCGTGGATTATTGTCGCGATGAGTATGGAGTTGTTGGACTTTCCGCCGTGGAGGGGCATGGTTGATGCGCATAGCTTGTGGCATCTGGGGACCGTGGTGCCGACAGTGCTGTGGTATAAGTATGTTCACCGTCTTGACATGCTCCTGAATAATAGCTAACAGATGGCAGCTTCTTGGTCAGGGATGCACAGACTGATATAGCAAGCACGCGGAGCACGCGGGTCAAGCAGTGAAAGGGGTGTTGTGGACCTTGCGGAAGGCTATGCAAGTAGCTTGGTCTGTACGAAGAGCAGATAGACTAGGTATGCATTTATGCAAAACTACAGTGGCCAACAAGGCGGAGCACAACACGTAATTCCGATTTTGTACAATTGTTTTATCTACATTCAACATGTTGTACAAGGCAAAGTGACATCTGCCAATCTACTCCCACAAAACACACCTAGCTACCAACCCGTGTGACCTTCATAACTCAACCAAGCTATGCCTGAATCCCTCGCTCCGCCTCGGCTTTCTTCCTTTCCTTGATCTTCTCCGTCAAATAATTCGCAGCCTTGCTTGACAATGGCTTGCCGAAATTCGGAACACTCCGCGTGCCTTCAACAACGCCCTTCAGGTCCGGCAACTGCTTATACCGTTTCGCACGCGTGTCGAGTAGCCCACGCTCTTGCAGTGCATAGTTGATCACCTTGTGCATGCCAGTCTTCTTCGCCAGTTCGGACTTGACAGGCTTCGTTCGGCGCAACTCGACATTGCCGAGCACAAGCAGGTCACCCAAATCAGCCCTGTTTCGGGTTGATCCCTCGACACTGGACGATCTCTTTGCCTGTTGTCGTGCCTTGTGCCCTTCGATGTGAAGAGCACTGTGGAGACTCTTGGGTTTCGGCTTAGCGGCAGCAAAGAGATGATCATAGAGATCACCGAGTGTCTTGGAGGAAGACAATTGGGGGTCAGAGATTCGGTAACCTGTGATCTGGTATAACCGCTTGAATATCTGATAAGAATGTCAGATACAGGTATGATCAGAGCTCACCGGACACTGAACTTACTGCAAATTTGAGAGCATTATCAGCAATGGGAACACGATGCCATTTGACATCTGCTTGTGGTACCGGCGTGTAATTCGCTGATGTTCGCATACCGGCGATATTTTCCATTATCCGTTGTGCCCGATGCTCAAGGACGGTCCGTCGTAGTTCGCTCAATACTGATTGTGAGGCCTCAGATCTGGTGACGAGCTCAGCCAGGCGTGCAGAGGCAGAAGGTACAGGCTCCTCTTCCATTTGCTGTGTCTCGATCACCTCCTCGACTTTTTCGGTCTTGACAGGCTTCGCACGCGGCACAGGACGATTTGACATGAAGTCAAAGGGCTTCTTGTCCGCATCAACCTTTACGACAGCAGCCCGCTTAAATTCCGGTGTAGCTGGGTCCATGGTCGGCACAGGCTCAGCAGACTCTCCACCTTCTTCAACAAGAAGATCGTCCTCTGCTCCTGGTTGGGAAAAGCTTACGTCTTCTTCGGCTGGCGCGACTTGCATGACTTGAATAAACTCCTCGGCGCTCACGTGCTCAGGCAATGTGACTATGAGCTCGCCATTCGTGGCGCTGTGAAGCTTGATGTCTCTAACCCAAACAGGTACGTCGTATATGCCTTGGTTCGGTGACTTTGCTAGGTCCAGGTTCATACCGGCTTTGTGCAATGTGTAGACTTCAGCCACCGCCTGCACGAAGCGGTCTCGTAGCTGGTCGGCCCTTACGGGGCTCTTATACAGTCCAAAGCTGTGTGGCATTAGTATGACAGACCATGAAGCATAGACGGAGACTGTGTCTGATGAGGTACTAACTTGTACTTTGTGTACGGGCGGGCGGAGACCTCGTGTACCGTCTGCGCCATATAGAGATTCTCGTCGCGCAGAGTATAAGGTGTACCAGTGAGCGACTCAATTTCATTGGCCATGTTCAGCGTCATCGGCGTGTAGGTGCGTAGGGTGAGCTTTTCGAACTCGCGAGCCCTCTCGCCCTCAAGCTTCTGCTTCTGCCACGCCTCGCCACCCACACGCATCAACTTTTTGCCATTCGTGGCTGGCTCGTACCATTCGGCCGACTTCAGCTGATGGTCCTCCGACAACTCAAGCACCTCTTCATATTCGCCCTGCTCTTCGGGAGAGATTCGCACGGGCGACGTGGGATCGAAAGGGTCAACATGGGCGCCAATGGGCTCCGAGTCGCCGAGAAGACGTTTCTGCCATTTCCGCACCCACTGCTGGTGCTTCTTCTTGTTCGGCTTTGCTGGCAGGAGGAAGGCGCGGGTGGGGGTCGTGGAGAAGGAAGCTGTCGCCGTGCGGAAGTTCGTCGTGGGTACTACGACATGCTGGGCGTGGAGAGATGCAGATGGATCAATGGCCCGCAATGGGCGCGGTATGCGGCGCATCGAAGCGTTTCGAGTTGTCGAGATGACGGCAACTCGGAATTTCTCGCCTTGTAGTATTCTCTACAGAACGCACCAGTGCCAAGGCGCCGCACACTGACCAATGAGCATCGCGAAAGCACCGAGGTGAGCACTGATTTCCATTTACACATTACATTATGCTTCTGTGTCTACGGCACACAACTACCTATATATAAGGCTCCTGAATGAACCACATCCTATGCATCTCCTGCAAACTTCCTCACAAGCCATGATGATCCCCTCTCGTCGTACTCGGCCTTATGCACCAACACTTCCTTAAGCAGCGCCGGCTGGCTAGCAAACCTTGCCGCGCCCAACCATGTATGCTTGATGGCATCGTCCGCACGTGCTATGTTCAGCAAGTACTGTGCGGGCACAATCGCCCTCAGCTCGTCCTCCAGGCGCTCAATGAACCCTACAATGAGCGCGTTTCCTCCCACAACTACCACATTCGCCAGTAAGCCTAGCTTAAGCGCTTCGGGTAGTCCGCTCAGTGACTCCAGTACCGCTCCTGGAATACCGGCTTCTTGTATGCCAATATCTGACGGGTTGAACAGCAGCTCCGGGACTGCAAAGCGCTCGTTACCCATCGGTAGCAGATCCTCCCTAGGTCCTTGTAGTGGCTGAACTCGTCGCATCCCTGATTTGGAGGCATCGTGAGGTCTCGCATGCCCGTGTATCGCAGTCTCATAGTCAGGGAGGACATAGTCCACCACCACGCTTGAGTCCAGTTCTCGTTTGTTACCCAACCGTCCTTTCCATGCCCGATCAAGATCCTTGGAAAAGTGCCGTGAGGAAGGAGAGACGTACGAGACCGCCTCCTTGATCTCATTGAGCAGATACGTTTCCTCCATAAGGTTGTAATGCCGCAGCGAGGCCAGCTCTTTGAGGTAGTTGGTCAACAGCTTCCCACCAACGGTAACACGCCGCACCGCCGATTGTATCAGCTTGCCATTATACAAAGGCAGTATCGTGGTGTCAGAGTACGACGTGTCGATGATGAGGAGGCATTCTTGAGGCAGGCTGGAAAGTGTATTTGGATCTGTAGGGTGGTAGGCGTTTAGGCGGGGTCCCACACAGCGGTAGTAGCTCGCAAACTCGAATTGTTCAAACACAATCTCGTCGCAGTTCTTTTGCAGCTCCTTTGGGCAGTTCGGCTTCTCTGTCAACAGAAGATTCGTCTCCTTGGGGTCACACTATCCACAGTGAGCCAGCGATTTCGAAGCGGGACGCATCAATCGCGTACCTACCCTCAGGCTGGCGTCCGACGAGCCTCCCAGGAACTCATGTTCCCAGATTGCCTTTTCTGCCTCCCAATTGACAATGAAACCTCTCTCCACTGGCCGCCTGAATGCCAGCTCGCCGAAATCCTTGCATGCATCGAGGTCTGAGCCAACATAGGTGCACTTGTCGCGAGTGCTTCGCGCGATGCAGTTCGGTATCACCCTGCAGTCGTCGTAGGTGATGTCGGCACCGTCGCCCGGTACGAGACCAGCCTTGAGTGTGTATGCGCCGTTGTCAAGAACAAGCGTCTTGCTCGGCCCTGCAGTGGCCTGCTTCCTCGAACCCTTTGGTGGCATGTTGGGTGCGCGTTGTGTGGGGCTCCTGTGTTCTGCAGAAGCCGAAAAGTCGCGCTCTGTTACGTCAGCGACACCTGCTCACGTGCACGGCTAATTCATCCTGCCACGGCTCAGTCTTTCACCTCAACCATATTCTGCTTCGAGATCTGGTTCGCTGCCGTTTTTGCAATAATGCTTGCGCTGCCACGAAAAGAAATCAAGGATCGGACAATCAATCTCGCCTACGCAAGCATCAACACGACTGATTGCATTTCAACTTTCATACTCGGCATTTTCGCGCAAACCGGACTAGTATGCCTTTACACTTGTTCACGCTCAGCCTCAATCCAACATAATCAGAGATAATGCTAGTCCTCCCGCTCCGCCCCGCCCCGCAAGGTTCACTGGTTTCGGAACCAGGAGCGAAAGCCGCTTCTCAAGCGAAACACGCAGGACATCGAATTAGGCCCGCCATGAGGAGATAGCCTAAAGAATTGTGGACCTACACGATGTTCTATCAAGAATACCACGATGTATCATTGAAAGAAAGAATGCGCAGCTCGAACGATACAGTATCGTTTTCGACTTCAGCGACGCTTCTTTCCGTGGCAAACAAGGACAGCTGCGAGACGAAGTCACGATGCCGCAATGCGCATAACACATTCCTATAGACACAAATTATTTGCTTTCAGCTGAACTTGGCCCCTCGGGCTAAGGAATTGACGGTGCTTACAGCGTGTGCCCATGCTATACTACGCGTGAGAACAAAGCCTCCGCTACGCCCTGGACCGATGTATTCTTAGGTGAGGCATGTCGATGATGGTCCATAGGTGGAAGACCTCCAAAAGCCACGCACGGCGATCGCTGTGGCGGAGCTTCGTCGTCTTTGACTACCCAGGTTACAACTTATGTATATATGGCACCAAATACTATCTCTGTTGACCTCACTTCCATCAGTTCACCCTCTCAATTTTCCAACATCACATAATCGAACTTCTCCTCTTCCACTTCTTGCAATCAAGCGTCATTATTAAACTCTTGTCAACACAGCACAATGGGTGGCGCACCTCCTCGACCAACCGGCCTCCCACGAGACTGTTCAGCAGTCAGTGACTTATGTCCTGTTGAAGGCACGATATACGGCTACACTCCTAGTCTTCCCGCAAACGCTGCCTTCGCAGGATTCTTCGCCATTGCCATGATCATCAACCTCATCTACGGCATCAGATACAAAACGTGGACGTACATGGTAGCCCTCAGTCTAGGATGTCTAGCAGAGTGCGGCGGTTACGTTGGTCGTGTCTTGATGCACAACAACCCCTGGAACGATATGGCATTCAACATCCAGATTGTTCTGCTCATCTTCGCCCCGTCTTTTCTCGCTGCTGGCATCTATCTCACGCTCAAACACATTGTCCTTCAATTCGGTCAGGAGTGGTCCCGGCTCCGTCCCGGCTGGTACACGTATATTTTCATCGCATGTGACGTGTCTTCACTAGCTATGCAAAGCGCAGGCGGCGCCATGGCTGCCATGGCAGATCCCGGAGAGAAGATTGGCGACATTGGTACGAATCTCATGATTGCGGGTATTATTTGGCAAGTCGTCGGTAAGAACATCACCTCCAACTCTCATGCTTCCACTAACTTCCAAAGTCCTCCTCATATTTGCCCTCCTAGTCGGCGAATACGCCTACCGTACCTACACCCGCCGACACACCCTTACCGCCTCCGCCCTCGCTCTCTGGTCAGACCGGCGCTTCAAAACCTTCTGCCTCGCCATCGGCGCCGCATACATTTTCATCCTGGTGCGCTGTGCATACCGCATCCCGGAATTACTCGGTGGCTGGGGCGGAGAGCTGATGCGTATCGAGCTCGAGTTTATCATTCTTGAGGGTGTGATGATCAGTCTGGCTGTGGCATGTCAGACGATCTTCCATCCTGGGAGGTACTTCCCTGCTATCACAGGGAAAGTGGGATATATGCATCAGAAGATCGTGAGCGTGGAGGATACGGAGATGGAACCGCTTAGTAGCTACGAGGACGTTAGACCGGCTGGGAGGTATGGTGATGTCAGACCAGCCGAGAGGTATGAGGAGATGAGGTCTGCGAATGGCGGGTATTCTGGGGGTCGTACGACAGGTGAAGCGTAGAGATATTGAGCTGTGAATGGTTTGAGGCATGGAATGTTTAGGGCTGGGGACGAAAAGACGTCAGGAGGTTGTGGAATTATCCGGGTTCTCAATCGTTTCGTATAGAATGTACAAACTATTTTCTCGTTCTCAAACATCCGTTCAACCATGCATTGACTGCGGAGCTGGCCAAGTCAACGCCCAGATACTCTACCCTAGAGTCTCCATTCAAATGCGCTAAATGTGCCCTCAGCCCAGTCTTCCCGACTACTGTCGCAAGTACTCCATGGAGACTCGGAAACTCCGCGGCGATTCCAGTGTCTGTGCCAAGAACCGGGTCCTTTACCCAATCCCGACTATCTGCTGCCGGAAGTCCAAAAGCCCATACTTTGTCCATTTTATCGTAGTCTAGATCACTCGGGTGAAGGTTGTCTGAAAGGTCAGAAATTTTGACCCCAGAAGGGACGTCGATCATTATGACATGCTTGCCAGCGCGCAATTTGGCAAGTATAAGATCGGTGAGTGCATCATTGAAGCCTGCAATGCGGCTTGAGGCTCTGAGACTACCCGTTGCAGGGACAATACATGTGGATATTATGGTAGCGTCTGGACATGAGGAGAAGATTTGCTCGACTAGATCACTGAATCATTGTAGAGCAGCGTCTGGATCCAAAAGCTTATCTGGATCAGTCTTTACAGCATGAAAGAGAATGACATTGGAGCGCTCTGTTCTCGCTGATGGCGTATCCAGTGGGTTTGTTACAGTCGAGCGCAAATTCGCATGTGGGTTTCGCGTTATTGGGAACGTCCTTACAGGAACATTGCAAGTGATATGCAGAAACTTACCATAGTTAGAATTACTGGCCCGGCAATTAGCACTTGCAAACTCAGACTTCGTAGAATGACCTTCATTGAGACGATGGCGCCAATATGTCCACAGCTCTCGAACCGGAGTACAAATACCCTCTTATGTGGACAATGCTTTTGATCTCATTTCACTTAACAGCTTGGTATTTTGTGTCGACCCAATTAACAAAAGTAACAGATTTACTCAGTAAAGCTGATCGAAACATTACAATATAAAAGTGCATACAGTAATGACTTCAAGCCATTCCTTGTCTATTTTGGGATCCATCCTTTTTACCCGCATTGGGTTCTTACATCGCTTCTCGCTGTGTAACCCAAGTATCCCCGCAAACTCCACACAAGAAAACTAGGGTTCATTGCAAGAGCGACACCCCGGAAAGATGACCAATGGTAGCACAGAACCGGATACACTAATGTTGGCTTACACATTTTGTAATTTGCATCACAGCTTGATATCTTAGACTAGTCCTGCGGACGCTGGAAAGAATGGGCACCTGAGAAGACTTGTCAATCTGGGATATACACCTACAATGTGAACTTGTTGGTACTCGGACTAAATCCTATTGCAACCCCAATGGCGTCCCGTTTTTTTCTTCCCGTCCAGCTAGCAGTGAGCGCTGACTGAACAAGGGCAGGATTCTTCGAATAAGAAATTGGCCAGAAATTATACTGCTGACAGGAAATGGAATAATGCGACGAGGAATTGGGTTTGATTCGTCTTTGTCTTGTCTTGCGTGCCTGTTCATCAGCGCATAACAATAGAGGCGCTGCAGCAGTGACGAGAAGAGTTACATTCAAAACCACTACAGTGTCTGTCTTTTACTTCGCAGAGAGCGGTTCCTCAAGCCCAACATAACAAAAGTTTTGGACTTGAGCTTATAGTAGTTGGAAAGATTAGTGGGTCGTATCGGCTTCGGCTAATCGTAAAATGTAAATTCATCTTCTCTTCTCGTCTGGACTCTTGATCCCAACTGCTAGAGCCACTACATCTATTCGAGTGTAGCAGTGGAGTAGTGATTAACTGATGGTCCCCACACACCTTCTACGACTGAAATACTCCTTCTGAAAAGTTTTCGAAGAAGTTGTCAAATGGAATGAGATTCGAATCGCGTGTCTGCAGAGGATGCCACTGCACAACCTCGCCGCTTGGAATTTTGGCCATGAGGCGCACAAGAGTGTTGGATCCCGCTCTAGCCATGTCGCTGACTTCCGCAAGCATTTGGAGACGTGTAAGTCCTTCTTGTGCGGCCTGGTAGATTCGATCCCGTGTCAGCTGAGCCTTCTCCCATCCCAGAGGATCAACATCAAGCACCCTGGGAAGCCCATCCGCGCCTATATCAGCAACGGGGAAGTTGATATCCATGATCAGGCTGACCAGAACAACCGTAGCTTCAAATGTCGGCATTATGATATCTGTGCAGCGGGTGTGAGAGCCGCCGAGCATAGAATGCAGTTTTGCAACACCTTCGAGCGTCTTTAATGATGCAGCAGCTAGTGCTTTCCGTTGAGAAGCCACCAGAACCTGCTTGTACACTGGAAGGCTTTGTACTTGACTTGGCTCGCACATTAATATCGGCCGAAAGTTGTAACAGAGAAAATTGAATATGGCGATGTGTAAGATCTGTCTCTGAAGTGGAAGTCTTTCCAGTCGTTCATCCCATTCTTTACTGAAATCGAGCGCGAATACTGGGGAAAGCTGTGGCATAAATTCCTTGCAAAACTTTTCATACCTCTCCTCAGCTTCAGTTGCTTCGTAATCGGCACTTGACTTTGAAGGATAGCTCCGCCAAAAATGCGCTAAGCGTGCCAGCATTAAACGCTCCGTGAAGGCCTCTGGGACTTCAGTTTCGGGTTCACTCGCCTTAGTAACGTGTGGCTCAAGATGCATCCGAGGCTGATGTTCCGGAGTTAAGACTGTAGGCAAAAGGGGGTTGCAGTCTAGCTGACGTGAAAGAAGGCTGCAGCGTAGGTTAGCGCCATGGAGTAGCAGTGGCTTCAAGAACGTACCTGTCCCATATATAGAGGTTACAGTACACTCGGCACCGTATCTCCTTATCGAATTCGTGCATTCCTTGCTTCTGTGCGGTGCGGCCTCGAGGCAACCCAATCCGCTGGCCTACACGCACAGCATCGCTAAGGGCTTCCCAATATGCATTGATACGACCTTCGCACTGCCGCTGCAGTCCTAGGATAGCACAGTGCTGGACGCGGACCACTGAGCCTCTCATATCGAGCTGCCGGCAGATCACGGCCAATGCCGTAGCGATGTCGTGACATGCATCCCGGATATCAGCTAAAGGCATACCCCGGATGCGGTCAATTGTGTAGGAGGGTGAAGGAAGAAATTGTGACGCATACGAGCATATTCGGAGAAAGAGGACAGCAAATTCAAGGTCCATTACCCTCGATGGTCGTCCCGATGACCACCACTTCTGGTATTGTCCGACGAACCACGGAACATACACAATTTGTTCCATCCTGTGTGTCGTTAATGTATCATCAGCCACAGAGGGGTAGAACTTACCAATGTACGTCAGTCACGTAATACTGGATTAGGAAATCAAAAATCTCACGGGTCGGCAACCGTTTGACGTGGTTTTCGATATCACCCAAAAACTCAGGAGGTATCAACCCGTTGCCAACTGGATCATCGTCATCGTCGTCGTCGCTCAAGCCCATCTATGCAGAAATTAGTCAATTCCGATCGCTTGGATATGCATTCCAATCCATGCCACGCCCCCACCGGCATCCCGCATCCCACTAAAATAGTGCATTTAGAAGACGTGAAGTCACGGACCTTGAGTATGAGGGCAAGGGTATTGGACTCGCTATGCTCAGTATAAGCGAACAAACCAGCCAGGGAACCACCTCCCCGGTCGTCAAGCGGTCGGTGTTTCCTTTTGGCCCAGTCCGCGGAGGTGACAGCGACCTCACTACAAGCGATACCTGTCTGCGGCGCTTCGATGCGCACATCTTCAAGACCGCGGTTTTCCGGCTGGGGCGCAGGTGTTTGATGGGACGCCTGCGAAGTGTGGTAGCTGCACGCCTCGGGCTGACGACGTTTGGTGCACTGATTACACGGATAACGTCTATTGCACTGCGCATGCAAAATTGCGGCGTGAGCGACAAGCACATAAATCGAGTGGCGTGGTTAGGTGTACCCCAGAGGCTACGTACCTTTTGCTTCTTCCTGTAACATGGGATGCAGGCTAACGCGACGCGTTTTTGGCCGCTATTCTGCATGGTCCCGGCTGGAGGTTCAACGGTGCAAGTCGCACAGCAGAGTGGTAGATATTTGATGGTGTGGGGAACGAACACGCGGGAGGGTGAATAAGTACCCGGTTCCCCGGTAGTGAGTGGGATGTTGGCATCAGCCGTGTAATGGCCTCACCGTTTCAAAACATGTGTCGTTCACTGCGGGCGCAAGTCAAAGCTAAGATCCCTTTGTTGGTACAACGCCTGTGCGCAGCCGCAAGGGTGTTATTGGCTACAACCCCCCATGCTTGCTTGTATAACAATCATACCATAGCTGACTCTTCACGGGCATCTGCTACGAAGACAACTCGGAAATACTTTCTACAGGTAGAGATATACGCCTTACCATTTGTGTCGAGCTGGCTTGCTCTTTGTGAAACTGATGATTACACACCGCATCATGGCTAGCTGCAACCTTGCACACAACTACCCAGGTATAACACTGATATTTACTGACACTGGTAAGTGCTGATTCTATCAACCCACGGATGACGTGCTATTCGCAATCTTAGAGCGTACATACACAATATGTACCTCAACGCATGCCGCTGGCCCGTCAGCCACTCCCGAACCCGCTGTATTCAGCACGTTGCATTACTTCGGCAGATATGCGGTAAGATCTTAGTTGGACATGGGCCCTAGATCGGGCATGACAGGGCCCCATATCTCAGGCGTCCAAACTCACCACCAAACGCTCGTCTTATCGTGATTTTAGCTTCGACCGAACTTTCTCGGCCATCTGGCGTTGTGGCTTGCGTGGGATGATGATTCTTCCCTCACGGCTGTACCCACCTGTTCGCCAGAGAGCGGAAAAACCAATGTGAAACTCTTGATACTGTTGGGGTCCGAAAGAGAGCTGGTTTAATGCCATTATAAATACAAGGGACTTGGGGTGGTTGACCAGTGCTTCATCGCACGGAGCCACGCAATCTTCAATCTATTGCAGCCAAATTTTCCTGTAAACTTGTCCACATCGATCCGCATAAGTGCATGCAAGGCTTGTTGTGCAACATGAATCTCTCTAAAGTCATCCAGGGCATTGGTAGCGAATTAGTGCCTACCTCGGTTGTTGCCCTTGTTCTCTTCGGTGGACTGTACCTCATCTATGAGTGGATGCTTCCGAGCCCCTTTCCAGGAATTCCGTATGACACAAAGGCAGCGAGAAGACTTCTCGGAGACGGTCCAGAGATGATCCGGGAAGTAGGTCTTACGAGAGAAGTCCATATCTGGCTGCTAAAGAAAGTAAACGAGATCCAGGAGCCGCTGTGCCAGGTACCCAGTCCAAAACAGCCCTGCAGGGCTTCCGATGTATATTCAGGCTAATGTCAGCAGGTATTCGTGCAGCCTTTCGCTAAGCCATGGATCATTCTCTCCGATGCGGTCGAAGCACAGAATATTATGACGCGACGGCCCGAGTTCGAGAGGTCCGACTTCGATAGGACCAGTCTGAGTGCATTGGATGGATTCCACTCGCGTCATCATATGGGAGATGTCTGGAAACGTACTAGGGCATGGCTTTCTGACTTACTGTCCCCTCAGGTATCTCAACCCTGAATAAACACCCATCCTGACACAGGTAGCTGACAGTATTTTAGTTCTTGAATGAGACTGTCAGCCCAGTATTATACGAGAGTTCTCTCTTGTTGATAGAATACTGGGATGCCAAAGTCAGCCTAGCGCGCGACCTGCCTTTCGATGTGAACGATGACCTAGATCACTTTGCGCTTGACGGAATGATGTCTTTTGTGTTTGACGAGGATTACAGACACGTAGGCCTCATTCCGCAGAACAAAGCGGCGAAAGCATTGGATCCTGCTAGTGTTAAGATGGGCCGCAACGGCGAGGCCAAGTTCCCTCATCCAGAGCTCAACAAGTTTGCTGCCGCCATGTATGGGACTGTGGATACAATCAACGCCACGACGGAGACTTTCTGGCCTACTTTGGGTCAGTACTATGTTCGTCAGAAGCCTGCCTTCCGTAAAGCCATCGCAACGAGAAGACAGGTGATCGAGCAGCAGGTGCAGGCAGCCCTGAAACGTTGGCAGGCCACAGGAAAACCAAAGACTGCCATCGAGTACATGCTTTCTCGCGAGAAGAAGTGGGCTGAGAAGCAAGGTCGCACACCAGACTATACCAATACCGTTTTGAGAGATGAGGTACGGCTCACCATATTCCATTTTGCTCTTATTGTTTACAGCCGCCATCGCCTACCAAAGCCATATTCTCGGCATTCCCACTAACATCGGGCAGGTCGGAGGCCAATTCCTCGCGGGCTACCACACATCCAGCTCCACTCTAGGCTGGATCTTCATCCACCTGACCCGTGCTCAAGACGTCCAAACCAAGCTTCGCTCTGCCGTGCATGCCGCCTTCAGCACCGCGCACGCTGAGAAGCGGGCTCCAACGCATGCCGAGATGCTCAAAATCCGTGTCCCTTATGCTGATGCTGTCATCGATGAAGTTCTACGACTACACGCCACCGTGATGTCTCGCATGGCGCTGAAGGACACGCAGATTTTTGGCAAGCACATTCCCAAGGGCGCCACGGTATGGATGATGTGCAACGGACCAGGCTTCCACCAACCCTCTTATCAAGATTCAGTCGAGAAGCGTGGGCCATCTACAGAGACAGACTTTTCCAAGGACTGGGACGAATCGCGCGACATGTTTACGTTCGAGCCAGAGCGCTGGTTACGTCCTAAACAAGGGGCGAAGGACGATGCTGACGTTGAATTCAACGCCAACGCCGCGCCTCAGGCTGCGTTCGGGCTAGGTATGCGTGGTTGCTGGGGCCGTAAATTGGCATACATTGAACTGCGCATGCTCCTTGCTCTGGTGGTGTGGCATTTCGACCTACTGCCTGTCCCAGCCGCATTGAACAACGCAACGGCGACTTGGAGTGTGATTCATCGTTCAGACGCGTGCTATCTGCGAATGAGGCGTCGTAACGACACAGGTAAATTGAATCTGGATATTTAGACGATGGAGTGCGAGGTGGCGGAATTGGCAGGCCGAAGTGGGGATGTGACGCTCTTTTGGAGATGAAGGAGCATACGTAGTAAGGGCGCATTCTCTCATACATTCATTTGAAGCGCAAGCCATACTCAGGCGAACAAGATGGCCTGTGATAGACATCTTGAATAGCTGTCAGACGTAGGCATGATCAGAATTTATGGAGGGTGTCAAATGTCTGGAAAATTACAGAGGGGACAGTTTGAAGCCGGAATGATCAAGTACCTGCATCAGGCCAACAATAAAACGTCATATCCTGACGAATTCGACCTAACTCGCTCGCCATGGGCCTCCTCAGAGTATCCTGGGGTCGTGCTATTTGAAGGAAGACTGAATGGGTGACAACGATGTTGGGGACTTCGGCCCACTTATCTTAGTCATCGCGGTTCACGACGTCATCACTTCATTTCTCTGCACACAAGCATGTTCTCTTCCTTCATGAGATTAGGTCCATTGCTATCTGACTCCATTAATGCTCGAGTTACTGTTCAGAGCCTGAGTATACATGTTGAAAAAGTGAAGATGCCTCCTTCGGCCTGAAAGAACTCATCATGTGACAAAGTCCTACAAATCCCTCTCGAGCCCGACGCCATGTCTCTGGCCCTGGTCTGTCACCTCCCAACGAAATTGCTACCGCTCATCCCATCACCACTGGTGCGCTGGTCTTACCCTGGAACAGCTTCTCTCTGCGCATCGCCAGACTTAGGGTGGCTGCAATTGCGCCGCCAACGAGGACAAGGATATACGTGTTCGAGATTGCGTCAACGATAGCGCCTAGGACGCGCGACTGGAGCTCTGGATCCAGGCTCTTGACGATATCAGAGCGAGTGCCCAGGATAGCCTGGTGAATCTCGTCAACCGACAGATGCGGCAAGATGGTCTGTATCTTGGATTGACTCTGGTTCAGTAGGATGGTGTTGGTAAGAGCGAGGAAGAGTGTAGTGCCGAAGAATTGTGCCAGTCCAATGATGCCAATAGCGGGGGCGACCTTGTCGACGGGTACCACGGCTTGCGCAATAGCGAAGCCAGCTTGCGCAAACATGCCAGTTCCCACGCCAATAAGGACAGTGAAGCCGTAAACATGGCTGGCAGAGGTGTATTGGTCAATCGTGAAGGCCATGAGGGAAGCGGCAACAATGACGATGCAGCCGCCAACCAAGAACCATGGCTGATAGTAACCTAGTCTCGACATGAAGGCGCCATTGATGATGAAGAACACTATCATGCAAACGATGAAAGGTAGCAATCGGACACCAGCGTCGAGCGGACCGTCGCCGCGCGTGAGCTGAAAGAACAATGGAATCATGAAAACCGGAATGTTGATCAAAGCGCTGGCTGCGGCTGTGCAGCCGCAGAGGATGGACACTGTGCGATCTCTGAAGAACTGAACGGGCAAGAGACGACGTGCCTCAGTGGTAAAGATGTTGAAGACTTGTTGCACGCCTAGTGCAATCGCAAGTACACCAGCCACAACGAACATGGCGATGATACGACCCGAGTCCCACGGCAGCGTGACCCCGCCCAGGTTGAGTGCGAGGAACAACGACACGAGTGCTGCACTCTGAAGTGTAATGCCTGCATAATCGATCTCTGCTGCGCGCGCGCGGAGTGTCGCTCCAGGACGGGGATCCCTATCGTTGGGAATCAAGAAGAACCAAGCTGGAGCATAGATGGCACCGATACAGAGGTTGATGTAGAAGCTCCATCGCCAGCCTACATGTGTATGTTAGCTCCATCACTTTGGATACCCTAATGAGCATACGAACCTGCCGAAGATTGCGCGAAAGCGCCGCCAATGACGGGACCCAATACAGTTCCCAACCCCCAGCCGAACCCAGTGAGGGAGATATACACCGGCCGCTCTGACATAGTGGTGGTAGTTGAGATGATAGTCATGCATCCAATGTATTGGCCGGCACCCCCAATGCCAGCAATGACGCGGCCGAGGATTAGCACGTTCATGGATGGTGCTGCACCACAAATAGCAGAGCCAATTTCGAAAATGAAGATGTGGAAGAGATAGGACCATTTCGCGTTGAAGTTGCCATAGAATTGGCCCCAGCCCATGTTTGTGGCGGTTGCACACAGCAGGAAGGCCACGCTCAGCCAGGCAAGGTCCTCGATGTGATCAAATTCCTCGATGAGCTGGGGCTGAAGAACCGCGATGATGGTGCCATCCAGTGCGTATAGGAAGGTTGACGAGACAATTGAGGTGATACAGAGAGCCCACTTCCAACCGTGCAAATAGGCTGGCCGAGCTGGCTTTTCGGGTTCTTCGTTCACATCCAGCTGTTTTTCGCCGCCCGGAGCCTGCACGTTGATTGGGGGCGTAGAGCTGTCATTGCCCGTACTCTGGTCAGCCAGGCTACTTGCCTTGGTCTCGTCGCTGTCGTGGTTTGCCGCCATTGTCGTGGTTGTGGTCGACAGATCAGAGGTGTTGGAGACGTTGATATCAGTGGACGCGACAGTGTAGTGGGCGTGACTTGAATTGGAAGGTCGATGCAGAGGGCATACACGAGGTGTATGCTGGCAAGGTTAGCTAAGCAAGGGGAACTCATGTTTACGTTTGCGTTCTTGAATGGATTGCTAATACATCTCAGGAAGCAGCGACAATCAACAATGCTTGGTGATGCTTTGGGTAAGGCACGTGACCATCGCCGAAACCCCGACCGAGAAATCTCGGCCTTGGTTACTCTGCAATTGTCAGCACCGCAAAGCCGCACCGACGCCTGCCCGATTTGCAGATCAGCTCTATCGCGATATGCTTGTACCCGTTGCGCCATCCCGTACCGCGTTTCACATAGCCGTGGCCTAGTCAACAACCTGTCGCGGCCGATGCCGAGACTGATAACGAGCGCTGAGCACCGCAATGTCGACGTTGATTTCGAATCCTCCTCGACCGCAGGGGCGACGGGCATGAGCCGTCGGACGTAGGCCAAGCTTTGGCTTTAAGCGTTTTTGGTTACCTACCGTCGAATACTTGCATTACCGACCGCAATTATTCCCGAGTGGGCACCGCTCGCTCGAGTCAGCTGACTGCATCTATCAGCCTCAGCGGATAGGGCCGCTGATGGCACCGCGCCATTTACTATAACGAATGTGGGCATGAGCATGTCGTTTCGTCTGGGCACAAATGGGCGTGGGGATCTCGTCGACCTCCACAGAACACGTTTACATGGTCGGAATACAAAAAAGGCAGGTCTTTTTAATCTGGTCCACATCTATCGGTCAAGTTCTCTCCGGGTTAAGATTCATGCTCGGCTTCCACCACTCACAATCTTTTGTCAGCGGTAGCCTGTTGCAGTTCCTCTTGCAGGTCTGGGTATGTTATGCAAGATACTCCAGAAAGGACATTTTTCAATAATGCCCGACAAAAAGACCGGCATATCACGGCACTCGTCCCCAGATTCTCAGGGCGGTGTTTGTGAAGTAACACGATAATGAGGCCCCCCGATTGCGTGACATATAGCCGAATCTGAAGTGCTTGCTGCTGAATCACACACGTTTGTTGAACATGAACAGATAAGACTGCACCAGAAGGATCTACCAGAACTTACATAAAGAAGGAGGATATCGTCCTGAGAACTTCTCATGTCAGTCCCACCTGTGTGGTCTTGAGTCCTTATAGTGCAAACAGTTCTTAAAATTGTACTCTGATATCAAGATGAAGCCAGAGAGCCAAGAATCCGATCCAATCGCCATTGTTGGTATAGGTCGGTCCCCTCCCCCCTTCCTCATACACCTCCACTTCCTATAGGAGATGTGCATTGTTGACGTTAAGCAGGATGTCGCATGCCAGGTGGTGTTCGTGATGTACCTGGACTCTGGGAATTCCTCAGAGATCAAAGAGATGTGTGGATGGAGTTCGATGAACCCAGGTTCGCCGCCAAGGGCTTTTATCACCCCAACAACGATCGTCCTGGAACGGCAGTAGCCAGTCATGGCTTTCTCCTAGATGAAGATCCACTTCTCTTTGACCCTGCCTTTTTCGGCATCACAGATACCGAAACAGAGACCTTGGATGCCGCGCAACGCAAGCTTCTGGAATGCACTTATGAAGCTTTTGAGAATGCCGGGGACACCTGGGAAAGTGTATCTGGATCGCGAACCGGTGTTTTCGTCGGCGATATCTGTTTCGACAACTATTTGGCGCAGACACGGGATTGGGACTACAGCGGGAAATACTCTGCTACAGGGTCTTTTCCAAACATGTTGGCCAATCGACTTCACTACATTTTCAATCTGAAAGGGCCGAGTCTCCTGATTAACAGTGCGTGCACATCGGCCATGTACGCTCTGCATCTGGCTATCACATCCATGCGCAATGGAGACTGTGACTCTGCCATTGTGGCCGGTTCAAATTGGATCATGGACCCAAATTGCCACATTGCCATGGGGAAGCTAGGTGCTTTGTCTCCCACTTCTAGAAGTCACACATTTGACGCATCTGCCGACGGCTATGCCCGAGGTGAAGGTTTTGCTGCCATGTATCTGAAGACGGCTTCCCGAGCCATGAAGGATGCGTCTCCCATCCGCGGTCTAGTCATGGGCTCAGCTGTCAATGCCAATGGTCGCACGAAGGGCATCACAAATCCTAGTGGACCTGCACAGGAAATAGTGATTCGTGAAGCGTAAGTCAAGCAGCGCGGCCAATCTTGCTTGAAGTACTGACGCAAGCTCAGATATAAGAATGCAGGTCTCGACCCCTCGGCAACCACGTTGCTAGAGTGTCACGGCACTGGAACACGTGTTGGCGACCCCATTGAGGTACATGCCGCAGGTCGTGTCTTCGGTCCCTCTAGACCAGATTCATTCGAGGATCGGCTCATTGTTGGATCTGTCAAAACCAACATGGGCCACTTGGAGGGCGCTTGTGCACTCCCTGGTATTCTCAAAGTCGTTGCTTCCCTGGAGGCTGGAGAGATTCCTCCGACTCTTGGGTACAAGGAGGCCAATCCTCGCATTGACTTTGATGGTGCTAAGGCTAGGGTGAACACGGACGTTGAGCCTTGGCCCAAGGGTAAACCAAAGCGGGCCAGCGTCACTTCAGCCGGCTTTGGAGGAACCAATGGCCACTGTATCATTGACCATGTTCACAATGTCCTACCAAATTATGTCAAGCCCGGTATCTTATCGGTAGAGGAGATGCATGAAGGCAACGGACGTGTGACCAATGGATCGAATGGTCATGGTTTGCCTATGAATGGCTCGAATGGACATGCCAACGGCACCAACGGACATATTACGAACGGCACAAAAGGATATTCGACCAACGGATCAAATGGTACTAACGGTCACTCCGCCAACGGAACCAATGGCAACAACGGCAGCAAGCATCTCACTCAACACTCTCCCATCCTTGAAAGACCACACATGTCCAGGACGGCGAACGCAAATACACGGCAACACGTTGTCTTGCCCTTTTCTGCGCACAACCAGGGTTCCCTCAAGGCAAATATGAGTGCTTTAGCGCAGATCCTTCCCAAGCACTCGCTGGCAGATGTTGCGTATACACTCGCCGCCAAGCGCTCACGTTACATTCAGAGAGCCTTTTCTATTGTGGACAAGGACAATGTTGCGGAGGCAGTTGAGCTGGCTCAAGCCCCCAAGATGTTTTCGTCTCCACAACCCCTTCGCGTTGGCTTTGTCTTTACCGGACAAGGAGCTCAGTGGCACGCCATGGGAGCGGAACTGTTCGAATATGAAGTTTTCCGCAAGACTATCACGCACCTCGACCAGGTTCTCAATCTGCTCCCCCACCCCGTATCATGGACTATTGCGGGCGTTCTTTCTGGAAATTGTGAATATGATCTTGTTCAGGTACCTGCTGTTTCTCAAACACTCTGCACAGCACTTCAGATTGGTCTTGTGGATCTCTTAGCATCCTGGTCAGTTCTCCCATCGGGTGTCGTTGGACACTCTTCGGGAGAAATGGCGGCTGCATACGCGGCTGGAAGAGTGACGGCGGCAGAGGCAATTACAGCTGCTTACTACCGCGGATATATGGTCTCGTTCAATAAACAACAAGGCGCTATGTTGGCTGTTGGCATTGGTTCTGAGGAGGGACTGGATTTTATTCATGATGCTGGTTTCGATGAAAAAGTCAGAGTCGCCGCGATCAACTCGCCCAACAGTATCACAATGTCGGGAGATGTCGAAGCTGTCGAGAAGTTAGCCGACATCTTCACTCGACAAGGTGTCTTCAACAGACTTCTGAAAACAGGCGGACTTGCGTACCACTCCCATCACATGCTTCCGCTAGGCTATGGCTACACGGATGCTGTGAATAGCGGGAAGGCGACCCTTGCGGACAATGGTATCTTCGGACAGGGACAAAAGTACCCGAGCATCCCTTGGTTTTCTTCAGTTACTCCAGCCAAGGACATGACTATGTCTGAGCATGACGAGATGCCGACAGCTTATTGGAGGTCCAATTTGGAGTCTCCGGTGCGCTTTACAGAGGCCTTGTCCAATCTGCTGAACGCAGAGGAGCTGGACATCGGTGCCGTAATCGAGCTTGGTCCTCATCCTGCACTCAAGGGTCCCGTGGGCCAGATCATTAAAGCTTTGGGGAAGAGTGTGCCACATATCGCGTCTGTGAAAAGAGGTGACAGTGGTCAGAGGGCGATGGCAGAGCTTGCAGGTACGCTATTTGCACTCAATGCTGATGTAGACTTGGTGGCTGTCAATGCGGTCGACGACGGCGATCACAGTGCCCTCGTTCATGGAAGTACCGCTATCGATCTCCCACCGTATCGGTACAACTATGGGCCCATCAAGTACCACGAAACCCGAGCAAGCAAGGAGTATCGGCTGCGAAAGACTCCTCGCCACGATTTACTTGGTTCGAAGATACCGGGAACAACAAGATTGCGTCCCCAATGGCGCAATGTTTTGACGCTAAAAGATCTTCCGTGGCTGGACGACCATAGAGTCCCTCCTCATGTCCTTCATCCTGGTGCTGCACACATCGTCATGGCAATGTTAGCGGCCGAACATGCATACAAAGATCTACCTGGTGCCCTGCCAGTCACCGGGATAGCCTTGCGCAACGTATCTATCAAAAAGACATTGGTAGTGCCCGAGGATGATCGTGGCATCGAGATCATCCTTAGTATGGAACTCGAGGATGGCGCAACGGCCAAGTTTCCTGGTTGGGCTACGTTCTCTATCTCCTCCATCGTCCGCGATACTGAGCAATGGACTGAGCATTGTTCCGGTCTTGCCAAAGTTGAGGTTTCCGCTTTCCAAGAGGTCACGCCCATCGACACCACTATGGACGGCAGAGCTGTCGATGCAGAAACCTGGTACAAGCGCTTTGCTGAGATGGGCCTTCAATTCGGTCCCTCGTTCCAGGGTTACTCGGAGATTCGGGCAGACCCCATCAAGAATGTCGCTTCAGCTACCCTAGCTTTGAACACAACCAAAAGCCTGTTCCCAGGCGGAGAGTCAGAGTATCCAATTCACCCTGCGTCTCTTGACCTGGTCATTCGTCTTGGGCTGATGGCTTGTAATGGTGGTCAAGCAGAAACAGGTAGTGTTCAGCTACCGATCCATTTAGATCAACTCCGATTCAAACTAGGCGCGATGCACAGCCGTGAATGGGCTACAGGTCTCGCGAAGGGCGAGCTGCGCGGGCTTCGTGGAGCATATGCTCAGCTTCAAATGCTCGGTGACGACGGAGAAGTCATACTGGATGTTGACAATATGCGCTTTATCGACCTGGCCAATGATCAAGGATCATCCTCCGCCACCAATGATACTAGCAAAGCTTTCACCAGCCCATTCAACCGTCTTGTTTGGAGACCCGACATTAGGACTTTGAATAAGGAACAGTGCGTCGTTCTACTCGGCTCTTCTAACCCAACGGACTCGCCATACGCACAGCTTTCGAATATGATTGGACTAATGGGCCATGCGAATCCAGATCTTCGTATATTACAGATCGCCTCCAGTCAGGACACAGGCGCTAGCGAGACAGTTCTGAAGGCACTGTCTGGATCGAATGGAATCAAGCAATACCGGGAATACTTAATCACTGATGTATCTCCAGAACTACTTGAGTCATCAAGTGTGGACTTCCTTGACGTCAAGAAATCAGTACTAGATATCTCCAAAGACCCATTTGGCCAAGGTTACAAGCCGGTCTACGATGTTGTCCTGGCTATCAATACGACCAGCAATGCTCAAAGCGTAGAGTCAGCTCTTCAGAACTGTAGCAAGCTACTGAGGCCTGGTGGAAACATCATCTTGCTCGAAGCTACAGGAAAGAGCCGGGAAGAACACTTGCTCAATTCTGGACTCAAAACTAGAGCCGAGTTGACGCTGCAAGGACATGATTTGACCCTCACCATGGCCAATAAGCACAGTAACGAACGGGAATCAGACACAAGGTCGCGGGAAGTCTACCTTCTTCATGGGAGCAATGGAGCACCAGCAGTCCTCGACCACTTGGCCAAGGAATTTGAGCAGCGGGGACTAAACTCCAAGATCATTCCCTTCGACGACGCCCGCACCCTCCCCATAGATTCGCGCGTTGTCGCGTTTTTGGACGATGAGAACCTGCTTCTTGGGGCAGACCAACACCGCATTGGGCTCTTCCAGTACCTTGCCGCTACCACGACCAGCATGATATGGCTCACATCATCTGGTATGGTGAAGGGGCGCAATCCTGATGCGGCATTTGTCTCGGGTCTGTTGCGTACACTAGGCTCCGAAAACCCTGCTGGACAATTCCTTTCCATCGACGTTGACGCAGATGGCTTTTGCATTCCCGAAGAACAGTTTGGAGATTTTGTACGCTCTGTAGTCGATCAAGAGCTTACTCTTCACGCTGACAGCGGAGACAACGGGGTCAATCGCGAATACACTTGGCAAGATGGCTCTCTGTGGGTCAGCCGGATTGTTCCTGATGGTGATCTTCAAGGTTATGCTGATGCCGTTACCGCACCTGACGACAACGAGCTCGAACTCGTTCCTTTAAGCACACAGGATCCTGTCAGGGCAGCTTTTGGCACTCCTGGTATCCTGAGCTCCTTGTACTTCCAGCCATATCTGGACCTTCTAAAGCCGCTTGCCAAAGATTGGATCGAGGTGAAGGTCCTTGCGGTTGGCCTTAATTGGAAGGACCTTGGCCTATGTACAGGACGATTCGACCAGAACAACCTTTCTAATGAGTACTGTGGTATTGTAACAAAGAAGGGTTCCGGCGTCAGCAACGTCGATATCGGCGATCGTGTGTATGGCATGGGCAAGGGGCATTTCGGAAATTACACTCGTGTCCCGGCCGTACTTGCGCAGAAGTTGAAGCAAGACGTGGATCCTATTCAGGCTGCCACAATTCCCCTGATCTATATGACTGCCGTGTACGCATTCGAGCATGTCACTCGTCTCAGGAAGAACCAGAAAGTCCTCATTCAATCTGCCTCTGGCGGTCTCGGATTGGCCGCCATCCAGCTTGCGCGTTCTAAGGGCGCCGAAATTTACGTCACTGCCGGCACGAGTGACAAGGTCCGATTCTTGAATGAAGAAATGGGAATACCCTCCAGCCACATCTTCTCGTCTCGTGACATTACGGACGTGAAGCGCATGATTCAGGCGACGCGAACTGGTGGATTTGATGTAATACTCAGTAACTCTCAGGGAGACATGCTCTACGAGTCCGTCAAGGCATTGGCACCTATGGGCCATCTCATCGACGTCGGACGCTTGGACGTGACTAGTTCGAAGAACATCGCCTTGGAGCTGTTCCAGAAAAGTGCTAGCTTCACTTCCTTCGATCTTGGTCTTGTCATCGAGCATGACGTTGAGTTTGCTGGAGAACTCATGCAGTCTGTACACGAGCACTTCACCGCCGCTCGCATTGGGCCCGTGAACCCAGTCACGGTGTGGGACATCTCACAGCTTGACCAAGCGTTGCTTCGCTTCTCGAAGGGCACCCACATTGGAAAGATTGTGGTCTCTTACACTGACCCCAACTCCATGATCAGAAAACAAAAGTCCGTGATCCCTGCAACATTCGATCCGGAGGCTCGATATGTCTTGGTCGGTGGACTTAGTGCCCTGGGACGTTCAATTGTCAGGTTTATGAGCGATCGGGGAGCCCGCAACCTGGCCGTCTGGTCTCGAAGCGGTCCAAACAATTTGAGCGTCGAGTCCAAGGCTCTCATTGAAGAACTGGCAGGGAAAGGTGTCAATGTGCAAGCCATCACTTGTGATGTCAGCAAGAAAGACCAGGTCTTCCGCGCCATGGAATATGCCAGCTCTGACCGTATTGTGCGCGGAGTCTTCAACTTTGCTGTCTCGTACCAGGACATCTCATTTGACAAGATGACAGAGGCGAAGTTCCATGAAGGTATGGCGGCAAAAGTTTTAGGTACTCGCAATCTCCACGACGCTACGGCCTCAATGTCTTTGGACTTCTTCTCGATGATCTCTTCGTTTGGAACGGTTTATGCCTTCCCTACGCAAAGCACGTACCTTGCGGCGAACAACTGGCTCGACTACTTCGCGCGTTACCGACGAAAGGCTGGATTGCCTGTGTCTACGGTATCGCTTGGCTTTATCAGCGACTTGGGTGCTCTAACTCAAGATGCTGTCACCGTCAACCTCTTCGCTAGGACCAAAGGTCAAACTGTCACAGGCAGCCAGGTAATACGTATGCTTGAGCCAGCCTTTGTGAGCGAAATCAACCGTGCTACTATCCGCGGCCAAGAATGGACTGGATGCTCAGATGATCCGCTTTCGGTCGCCAACATGATCACCGGTGTCGATCCTGCCGTTCTCGCCGCTATGAAACGCGATGAGGCGAAGGCAGCCAAGGCCAACACTCCGTCCGGTTCTGTGCCCCGATGGTACCACGACGCACGTGTCTCTGTCATGCTGCGCGCTGTCGACGACGCTTGGCGCCACCAAGCAGGAGATGCCGCCAAGGTACAGGACGATAACATAGGAGATACTTCGCCCACTGCGCAATTGCGCAGGCAGTTCCAGCTTTCAATCAACAAAGTGAAAGAGCAGGCGGAGAGTGGCAGCAAGACCGAGTACAGTAGCACTGTCGCTTTCGTCACCGACGCCATTCGCAAAACTGTCGCGGGTATGCTGTTCATTGATCCCTCTGTCGTGAACGTGTCAAGTACCGTTGTTGATCACGGAATTGACAGTCTCTTGGCCGCTGAGTTCCGTAACTGGCTTCATGGCGCTTTTGGGAAGAACATTACTATGCTGGACTTGATGGATGCGAGAACAAAGATCGATGCACTGGCGCAGAAGATTGTTGATGAGGCTTTGTAGATTAGACGAGGTTCTTCTCGGGGTTACTAGAATTAGAGTAGAAGAGTGTACATGCTCACACAGGAAACGTGACAGCGTTTCGGAGTCCCTGTTCAAGAGGTACTCGTGGCGTGCTTTGCACAGGAGAACGTTTCACACAACTTGGGAAGACTCTAGATTCCCCCAAGAGCCAAATTTGTCAGAGCACACAAGGATCCACTGTTAAATATTTACTATTGATATATTGTTTACTTATTTGGGTATCGTCAAGACACGCACTCCTGCTCCATTGTCCCTATCTTATCTCCTATGTCAACTTGGCTGCTAGCGCCGTGACCTGGTCTTTGAGCGCCTGGCTCTCGCCTGCGGCACTTGCAAGGACCTGATCGCGCAAATGGGTGACTTGTCGCTGTGCCTCCTTGGGTGGGTTGCCCTGCGCAGTCTCGATACGCGCAATCTGCATATCAATGAAGAACTTTGGGATCTTGATTGGGAAGAAGTTTCCTCCAGCACTTCGGATGCCGATCTCAGTAGCGAGATATACGTCCAGGGCTATGTATATTAGTCATGCTATCAGAAAGAACGGGTGGGTCTACTGCATACCATCTTTGAAAGCTTGAAGGTCAGAGTTTGCGAGCGGGTCGGCTGTCTGAAACAGGTCGAGGGAGAATTGAAGCGGTGTCTTGCCACCTTGTGTAAAGTCGATGGTCGAGAATGCCTGGTTGCCAGCCAGAACGTCTGGGACTTTCTGGAGCGTGGTGGAGCCATCGACAGAGCACTTGATCAAGTTCTCAATAGCGGTCGATGTGCTGCTGACAATCGCAGGAAGGGGAGAGTTGCCGATCACATAACATGACTTGGCTTGGCGGGAGTTGAGACCGGGACTTGCTGGAGCCGCAAGTACGGTGGTAGTAAGGACAGTAAGAATGGTAGTGAAATGCATGTTGACGATCTATGCTGGATTGCGTGGCGATTCAAACGAATGATCAAACGAAGGTGTGCTGGACGCGTAATGCTTTCAATGGGACCGTTTGCAGTATTAAGAACATTTAGAAGACGGCTGGCTCCTACTGGAAGTCGGCAAACTCGATACATAATCAAGGGTGCGCATGAAGATTGCGACAGATCATGGAGCCAACCGAAGAGCTGCAAACATTGTGAGGATGCCTTGTGGTTGGCTGCATGCCTCAGGTGAGACGCGCTCCTTTCCTCTGCGCATTTTGGTAATTTTCCGTCGTCTGTGCCAGTCCGCAGTAGGTGAGGTCACCGAGTGGAATGCCTACGCGATGTTGTGTGTGTGCAAGTATGTTACACCAAATGAAACCCGTGAGTTTCGCATGAGTTTCACCGTGTCGCGACACCACGGGGTGTGGCGCAACTTCTCATTTTCTACTAAAATTAGCGCTTATTTTGCTCAAAAATGTGGCTTAGGAACTTCAGAATCGCGTTTGAGAGAGTAAAGTAAAACTCTCTGCATGCCGCTCACATATTCAGGATGCAGCACAATGCCGAGGTTGTAAGCGCGCTTGCCGTCTTGGACGCGAACAATCACGAGCGCAGCTGTGCGCAAATAATGGTATTGAAGACTCACTGATCTATCATGCAGCACGCACACGCTGGGTCAGTAAGTAATTATAATCAGGCATAGCATCATCCACAAACTGCGCCATCTTTTCACCGTCCTCATCCCCAAATTCCTGCTTCCACTTTACCTTCTCAGCCGCAAGATCGAGCGTTCTCGCGTCCAAGCCCTTGACAATGCCTTTGGATGCGTAGATCGTCGACAAGAAACTCGCAACGAGAGGATTGTCATCATGGCGCTCCTCCCATTCATATTTCACAGCGTCAGGATCCAGGTTTGTCTCGAGGCACAACTGGCGAACTACGTTTGGATCATCCATGATGTCATCTGCATCGATCACCTTAGGTTTCCAATAGCTGGCATTCAGGCGGTACCAGTCGTACAGCTTGCGCGAAGGACTCAGGGTAAAAGTGGAGTATATGCTAGGTTCACTGATGTTTCTTCCCTCAAAGGCCTTGCTCTGAACACGAAGCATGGAAGGAAACATCAGGCCCGGATGCCGAATTTGGAATATTGGTTGCATGTTGAGCAAGAAGCTATCCGGTAGATTGGTGGGGTTTGTGTGCGGTGACAGCGGATTCTCGCGATCGTGGAGCTGTAGCATCTCCACCTTATCGTCTTTGTAGAAATCTGAGAACCATTTATCAGGGCCGAGTAGGAGCAAGGTATGTTCTTTGACAAAGGCTTGTTTTCCCTGCGCAAGGAATGGTGTTAGTAATTTGTGTACATGATCGAACAAGCACGCCATTCTGGGATAGGATTGCATGATGGGTGTGGTGTCATATAAGACCTCTCGAGAGCAAGTGACTTCGAATATAATCTACTTCTTTCGTGCATTCTCAGATACTTACGTTCTGTTTGGCATCCGCAACCTCGTCTTGCAGCTTTTCAAATCCATTCTTGAAGGCATCATATGCCGCGTTGCGCTCTTCCTCTGGCCATTCACTTATAGGACCCTGCGAAAGCTTTCCCATGCCTATGAAAGCAGCGTCGAAAAATTTGTAACCTGAATTCTGGTAGCCTGGCTGCGTGGACATCATTGTCTGGAACAAATTCGATGCTGAGCGTGGATGCGTGAGGAGGTAGACACCGTGACGCTCCGGAGCGTCGCCATCTCGCATTGTTTGTGGCTGTTCTGACATTGTAGAAGTAGAAGAGCTAGATTTGCAAGTCTTAGAGTGCGTATTGAAGATATCTAAGAGATGGACAGGAACGACACCTATGGTCTTGCTCGTGTCTCATGTGCAACCGCCATCCCCTCATATTCGGACGCCGAAGAGCCCGGAATCCGCAAACCACGACAGACCGCCATTCGCTCGCCACAGGGGTGTTCATGACAGGCATTACACAGAGCAGACGATTGCCACAAAGCGCGGATCCTTCATGTAACGTGGTCGGTGCATCGAGGGCCGACAGCCCGACGGTTCAACGCTATCGACCGAATTATCAATTTACTTCGGCTATATGCTCTACAATGACGCCTACTGGAGTAAACAAGTGGAGCAGACAGCATACCTTATTACAGTGACATGGACTACTGGGTGCATACGGACATACGGACACATGGACGAGAACAGCATGTACAATACCGCCTATGGGTGCACCCAATACGTGGTGCGATCTACTTGATTTTGTTATGTCATAGTCCAACCTGTGACTATTCCAGTCAACGGAACACTTTTTCAAGTATACTCTAGGCGCGGTAAGGTATCTACGAAGGCTTCGCACCCGCATCTCCTTTATTGTCCACACCCAGCTGGCATGATGGCAGAACTGTCATCTCGATCCGTCTGGAAAGGATAGGTTTCAAACGATAGGACAAAAGCTATGAGGATCGAACCAGCTGCTGTATGAAGTCGGTATTGGTGACCTTAATCATGACTTTGGAAGCTAGAACACCGAAAAGGAGAAAGTGTTGAGAACACTGAAAGATGCGCATGATCTGGCTTTGATTGAGATCAGATTCCGGTTCGACATCGTCCATCATCATCTTTTGTGGACACTAGCATTTGATTCTACTTCTTTCCTTAAAAAATCCCCACCGGTACCAGCGTCTTATCCTCCAACTCATGCTCCTTCTTCCTTGGCGCATGCTTCTCAAAATCAAACGCGCCAAAGCGCGTATTAACCAGTTCTTGAGCATTCTCGTTGAGAACGACACCAATCCTCACAGCATCTTTGAGCGCGAAAGTAGCCCATTCTCCATACTCGCCATTTTCGCTGTTGCTTTTGATGGGGATAAAGATATTAACAGCATAAAACGTGGTAAAGGAAATGCTGGATCCAGTAAAGAATGCAATGAAGTGTACCTGGAACTAAGCGTCAGACGCTCCTTTGATAGCACCTGAACTGACGATGAGCCTACCTATACTGGGCCAGGAGTCCAAGTCTTCAGGTAGAGGTTGTTGAGTGTGATCTTTTGGTGGCGCAGGACACACCGGCGGCGTCTTGGTCATTCACCTATTTCTGAACGATGTTGCGGGCGCACCGGGAAGATGACAAGTGTCACATTTTTCCCCTTCTGCTATTGTCACTATAATGCTAGCTAGCCATGAGAGTCTAGTAGGCAAGCAGAAGGCATTCATCGGCAATTATTGAGTGGAGTGTAATTTGTTCTTGGTTTCTAAAACATCGTCACGGACCACACAATGATGCCGAACACAGATTCAAGAGAACATGGCACCGGGCCTTCGGTTCGGAGTCGACGTCGGCGAATACCCATCCTTACACCGTCACACAATCTTCCCACGAAACTGCTAACTAAAAACTCCAGAAAAAACACCAACAGCGTGATCCTCGAGTTCATCCGCTCCACCTGAACCAACAGAGGAATTGTCACATGGGAAAAGCTCAGCACAACCAAGAGTCCCAGTGAAAGAATTAACAATGTCATTAGATCCATGTTCGCGTAGTCAAACATCGAACCAAACGATGTCGCCAATGTCCCATTCGGTATCACGTACTTCGTCAATGATGTTGTGGAGATGTTTCGGTCACGACTTGCTGAAGTCGCTGTAGTACGGTTCTATGGACTATTTTTAATAAGAAAAAAATCCTATTTTCATAGACTGGCCTCCGCGACTTCGACACATCATCTGTGCATACCGAGGGCTGGTAGACGGTGGGCTTGAGAATGATGGGAGTTTGATGGCTGAACTTGACGTGGAGGAGGTGAAGCGTCAATAAGGGGGTCATTAAGTCTCCCAAAATCAAGAGCGTTGCCATTGTGGGTGTCTCCAGTGCAATTGACGTCGTCTTTCAGCAAGAAGAAACGACCGCTGCCGTGACCAAAGAGAATTTCCCGAAGTCGAGATTGTATGATCAAATGACATGGCCAATATCGGATTCCTGGACGGAGCAAATGCAGCCTTATTGAACGAATCCACTCTGTTGTTTGCGCATAGGATGATACACCAGTTCTTAGACGCTGTCGCCTGCCTGAACTTCACTAGTCGTTATATAGGGTGATATCAAAATCCTGCCCGCCAACGCGAGTGCTCGACTACCCAGCCGTACTTTTCCAAATGGACTGACGAATAGTATCAGAGGCGCTGCATTCATCATGCTAGACTAAGAAAAGGAGGGGATGATGTTAGTTGATAACGGCGGGACAACGACTGATGTTGGGCTGTTACATAAGAATGAACTCCCTCGGCAAGCAACAGCCTACAGCGAAACATCAGGTGTGCGTACCAACTTCTCGCACCCTGACGTGCGCGGTATTGGGCTGGGGTTAAGGCTCGATAGTAGGTCGTGACAAGGCTGGCAAAGTGATCGCCGGGCCGGAGAATGTGGGCTTCCGGATCATGCAGAAAGATTTGGTTTTTGGCGGCAGTGTTCCCAATACCACTGAATTTACGGTTCTGGCTGATGGCAATGTGAGCATTGAAGATCGCTCGAAGCTGGAGCAGTCAGATTCGCAGCGAGCCTGCCTGAGTTCAAAGCCAAGGTAGAATATATGCTGGAACAAATCGTAGACACGATGAATCCTTAGAGCCAGAAGCGATTGACAGACAATGGCTCCTCCCCGAGATATATCTAAAATCCAAGAAAAAGAAAACACTGGTAGGAAGGGCGAGGTCCATTCATTCACGCATCCGAAGACGGGTGTACCAAACAATCGTAGATCTCCCACTTTCGTTCCTAATCTTGTATGTGTCCTCCATGCAAAGAGCGGAGGGGCGCTTGCTACTAAAAGTGTCGCTATGGGTTACCAGTCACTATATCGGGCATTACAGCTTCGAAAAAATGTCGTCGACAGGTAGACGATTCGAAATCGATGAGTATAAAGGCTTCGGCTTCGGCTCCGAAAAAGGGGTGCTGGTGTGCTCATAGTGCATCATTGATGTAGCCTTGACGGATAGTGCTCAGGGAAGATCAGGGTCAAAATCATGTTAGGCTTTGCAGCTGTGTATGGTGCTTGCATGGTCAATTCCCTTTGTGTTGACTCATACAAAGAACAAGTTAATGTAGGTTGCAGTCCAATAAAAGCTGGAACGGTAAGCAATACATGATTTGATGAGATAGAGAGGACCCATATGATCCTACGCTTCAGACCCTAGACCAAGGAAAACATAAAGCTTTGAATCCTACGCCAGAACTCCACATACGCCGGGCTCAAAGTACTCCGTGGTGCCAATCACAGTCGGCCTAGTTCCTCAATGCGCGCAGTCGCTCGGTGAAAGCCTCCTCTTCCTGCTCTGTCGGACCGACCTTGGTCTTGGCCGGCGTAGCCTCTTGGAGGTCCTGTTGCAGATCGACACCAGCCTTGTCCGCCGCCTGCGCCATCATGCGATCCACGTCTTCCTGCGGCGTGCCAACTGCCGTGGCTGAAGATGTGATGTCCTGGTAGATTTCAGTTGCGGAGTCGACGTTCTCAAACTGCTTTTCGAAATCGACCATGACTGCTGCAATCTAGCGACATGTCAGTACTTTGCTCCTACAGCGATGCGCTGTCGTGTCAGCCTTACCCGCTCTGGGCTCATCGACTTCATAGCCACGTCCAAGCTTCGGTTGACCTTCATCATGTTGCCTGTGATTTGTCGCATGGTGACGGCTGTCTGTACGCGGCCGGCGACAGCATCGACTCTTGAGGATAGTTGTAGGAGGTTGAGCTTCTCGTTCTGTTTGCGCACGGCGTTCTGGGCATAAATGCGGGCGATGTCGCTGTGGCCCTGCTTCATGGCCTACGATTCGTCTTAGAAACATGACTTCTTGGAGATGAGCATCTCGCGCACCTTTTCGAGCTTTGTCTTCTCGGCTTGTTCTTCCTTGCCGGCTTTGAGTGCCTGCCTGTTCAGCGACTTGGCCGTGAACTGCCGGATATTAGCGGTGTTGCATGTAACGCGTGGTGCAGACATGCCTTGAGGTTGAAGAGAGCATTTTCGAGGCCCGACATGGTGAGAAGTGAGGGTATCGTGAGCGGTAGAGGTGTGCAGTGTGGTGGGTAGCGGTGGTAGTAGGCAGCACGAGTGGGTGGGATGCGGCTGATTCGGGGTTTGGCGGGGCTAACTACCAGCAGACGTCACTAGCAGTATTCTAGGCACGAGCAAGACTGTCACCTTCACATGAGTAACTTTCACAAAGCACAAAGAACCAATTTTCAGGGGTCAAATCATGACACGTTACTCGTATTCCTCGTGCCTCATTGCAAGCCCGCAAGCCCGCTTTTCCTGCTGAATATCAAGCACGGAATATGTGCTTCATGGTGCCTGTCTATCCCAAACGCCTTCCGGACCACCGTGGTCAACACCGCAACGCCATGCAAATAATTTCAGCTATGAGAACAGTTGCTGTGGTGTCGCATCATTGAGGCCCCGCGTTGAACTTGCTGTTCGCCGACTTGAACAGTTCTTCTTGCGCGCGGATGAGCTCCTCCTCAGTCATGCCGCTCTGCTCGATCTTGGTCTGCTTTTTCTCGCGGTTCTACTGCGCGTTAGTCGACAATAGCTTACTAAATGTTTGAAAGCATACTTGTTGCTGCTTCTTGTAGTCTTGCGCGACATCGAGTATGGCGGGGACGTAGTCGCCAAAGTCGAGCTCCTCCAGCGCGGCCTTGACGTGCTCGCAGGCGATGGTCTTCTTCGCGTCCTTCTCGGCAATCTCGTTGGCTTCGGAGGAGATGAGGGTGATGAACTCGACGCAGCATTCTATCAGCAGGTCGCGCGAGTCTTTGGCAAAGGTCATGCCAGGCTCCGAGGCGAGGATGTCCTGGACAATCTTTTGTACGGTTGCTGCAACGCGATTAGCTGTCTGGAATTCGCATGCGCGTGGCGGATGAGGTGCATACCCTTCGGCAGCGACAAGTCGTCGTTGCCGCCAAACTCGCGGTCAGACATGGCGGGCGAATGGGCAGTTGGGTGGTTATGGATGCAGGCTGTATTACAGATGCGTACTTTCAATGATGGTAGCTGTTGCTTTGCAAAGAACGCGCCGGGCCGAAGTAGCCCCGCAGCCTCATCCTGTCACCCTCGACTTCACGTGTTCACTACTTGCAGACTACCCGAACTGAACGTCTGTTCGTCTGAGAGCGGTGTCTGACATGCAGCTGGCGGAGACTCGCACCATTGATCGCTTTGGGTACCCGTAAGATGTTGATAGCAAGTCAGCTGCACCACCTACGACACATGTGCATTCCTCGTCAGACTTGGGCGCGGGTGCTGCCTTGTGTGGCCGCATCGGGCAACGGCGGCAGCACATGGGCGGTGCCTTATCGGTGCTTGATCTGGTGGAGCCTGCGTTGTTTCTTCAAACAGCTGTCTCAGGGTGTACGGAAGTACTGCGGCACTGATTCGCAGGCTGTGATGAGAGGGCATCATTCACCCACTTGATACGGGCAGGGTGGGGGAGGTGATTGGCCATGGCTCGCTGCGAGCCGGATCTTAGCCAGGAAGGCCAGGGACTTTTCTTCGCTCCCGGCCGACGAATTTGGAGAAGCCGATCCAGTAGACTCGCGGCAGTACCAAAGCGGGTGGAGACAGACGTCAGCGTGCCTGAGAGGCTGCCGCTTGGCGCAGGCCCTCCGGTATGGTCGCTGGTCACAGACTAGCAGGTGGCATTCTCAGTTCTGGTTGAGCTGCTGTTCGCCGAGCACAGACTGCTCGTAGATGATGACGGTGGCGGTGAAAGCCGGGCAGCAGCGTGGAATTGGTTTCGTTGGATGGAGACACGGGCTCCACTCGGTGCTGTTGACTATGTCGAGTTGAGCAGCGTGCAGCATCGAGCACGCAAAGCAGAGCAGAGCAAAGCAAAGCAAAGCGAAGCGAAGCAACGCAGAGCACAGCAATCTCCCCTGGACCGGTTTGCTGCGGTCGCCCCCAGGACAAGGACAAGGACGGGGTCATCAGTCGATTGTGTTGCACAGTGCAGGCTGGCTGGGTGGCGGGCGATGTCGCTCTGTGGCCGTCTTCTATCTATCAGTCTGCGTGTCTAGATATCTAATCGGTGCACGCGCTGACCGCCCTGGGATACCCAAGTCACGTAGCCGTTGTCAGATATTCAAGTACCGCGCCCTGTCACCGCCGCGTCGTCTCGAGTCGGGCTGTCTGCGCGCACAGAGCCCGGTCGAAAGAGTTTTTCTCATTTGGCTAACGCGCCCGGAGCAGCGAGCCAGCAGGGCATCGCGCAGTCGACTATTATTATGACTTCACGCCCTCAGCTGCAAGAGCCTCTCCCGACTTTCACCTTTCCCCAGCGCCCGCACACGGCCTCGAGCGACACGACCCCTCGAGCCAGCCCCGCGCCCCAGGACTCGTCCAATATTGCGTCCTCTGCCGCCGTCCATGGTCGTCCTAAAAGACCCGGACTAGCATCATCTCGCGCGCCCTCGGAAAGCTCGACTAGAAGCAGACCCCGCCATCACGTCCATACTAAATCACAGTCGGCCGTGCCCACCCTCTCCAACCTCAACGTCGGCCACAACAACCTCCCCACCTACTGGCAGTCTCCCAAAATGACTGCTTCCAACGGCGCCCCCTCGTCGTCCGGCGCCGCCGATCTGCTGCGCCAGGCCATGATGCAGAGGTAAGCATGCAATTCCATCCCGTCCTATTGGCGTGTGGTGTTGCTGGTGCGAGGCTGAGGCCGAGTCCGAGTCTGCGGGCATGACGAGCAGCGGGCAGGTGCCATCGCTTGGCTGCACGCACCTGCTGGCCGAGTCGACAGCGGTCAAGGTTACGCACTGTTTCTTGATGACTCTCAGCCCGTCTTGTTCTCACCACTGCTCTTACCACCGCCTCCGCCTCACCGCCACTCGCCCGCACTACCTCACCACCTCACCGCGCCGCCACCACCATGTCGTCCGCCGCCCTGCTAACTCCCCACTACAGAGGCCCCAACGACGACGACGCCCACGACCAGATCGGCTCCACCAGCTCCACGCCCCCCGGAGCCACGACGCCGCGCCCCGATCCCACGGACAAGCGACTGCCGGGTATTCTGCACAGTTACTTTGGCCAGGTTCGTGACTCTCTCATGCCCCGACGGAAGTCTTCTGCGGCGAACCCCTCCCCCGCACCTGATTCCTCTGCCACTGCCACTGCCACTGCCACTGCCACTGCCACTGCCCAAGACCTGCCCGCGTCAGTCGAAGAGGAGAAAGAGTCACCGTCCCGCCCAGTCATGCTGCCCAGCCCCACTCCCAGTGCATCTTCCCGCGCCCCTTCAACCTCGCAGTTGACTGGTGAATCGGAGAAGCTAACAGAAGGCGCTTTTGCGCCACCCCAAAATCAGGCCACTCCCCCCCAGACACCCCGCACACGCTCTCACGAGAGCAAGCCCAAGCCGTCGAGCCTGTCCCGGACGTCCAATGCATCCGACAACAAGGAGGGTAAAGCATCGCCCGTGGTAGGCCCGCCCAAGGGCAAGCTTGAAGTCACAATATCAGAGGCCCGGGGTCTACGGCCAAGTGTGGATCCCTATGTTGTCTGCCAGTTTCAGTGGGCCGAGTACATCTCGGACGGGCCTCGTCATGACGAGTCCAAAAAGGGCCGCCCCCAAGCCATGCAGATGAAGCGGACGGAGAGCGAGATGAACAGGCCAATGGCCATTCCCATGAAGAGCCGGCAGAGCAGCAACAGCGGTCACAGCTCAGACCCGCGTGAGAACGGCTCCCTGGAAGAGGTCACAGACCCCAAGTGGGAGCACGAAGCCATATTGTATGTTCCGCAGCCAACACACCCAGCCGTGCCAGAACTAATAGTCTCTAGTGATGTTGTGGGTGACCACGCTGAGATCGATGTCTCCGTCTACGATCGATCAAATGGCGAGGCGTTCCTCGGACACGTCCGTTTCTGTCCCAACCTTGGCGAGTATGAGTCCCCTTACGATGGCTGGTTTCAGCTTGAGCCCCGAGAAGGAGAAAGCGATCATGTCACTGGCGAGATCCACCTCAAGCTCAACTTCCACAAGATCGACAAGAAGCACTATGGTCCCGAGGATTTCGAGATTCTCAAGCTGATCGGCAAAGGCACATTTGGTCAGGTTTTCCAGGTCCGGAAACGAGATACTCGCAGGATATACGCTATGAAAGTATTGTCGAAGAAGGTGATCGTGCAGAAGAAAGAGGTGGCCCACACTCTTGGAGAGCGGAATATCCTCGTACGAACAGCTATGGCCGAGTCACCGTTCATTGTCGGCCTCAAGTTCTCATTCCAAACACCTTCGGATCTCTACCTCGTGACTGACTACATGTCGGGTGGCGAACTTTTCTGGCATCTGCAGAGAGAGGGCCGCTTCCAGGAAGCTCGTGCCAAATTCTATATTGCGGAACTTATTCTTGCGCTACAGCATCTCCACGATCACAACATTGTTTACCGAGACTTGAAGCCGGAAAACATCCTTCTAGATGCCAATGGTCATATTGCACTTTGCGATTTTGGTCTATCCAAAGCCAACCTCACAGAGAATGCCACCACAAACACCTTCTGCGGTACCACTGAGTATTTGGCACCCGAGGTCTTGTTGGACGAGCACGGCTATACCAAGATGGTTGACTTTTGGTCTCTCGGAGTTCTAGTGTTCGAAATGTGCTGTGGATGGAGTCCTTTCTATGCGGAAGACACACAACAAATGTACAAGAACATTGCCTTTGGAAAGGTCAGATTCCCCCGAGATGCTTTGAGCACCGAAGGTCGAAATTTCGTCAAGGGACTCCTTAACCGGAATCCAAAGCACAGGCTTGGGGCGACCCGTGACGCCGAGGAGTTGAAGGCTCATCCCTTCTTTGCGGACGTTGACTGGGAGGCATTGCATAAGAAGAATGTCGTGCCGCCTTTCAAGCCCAAGCTCAAGGGCGAGCTCGATGTCTCGAATTTCGACCCAGAGTTCACAAACGCTCTCAATGGCAATGGCTCTCTGAACGCTCGTGCCGCTGCGCTAGCCTCCGGTGTCAATCCAGCCTCTACACCCTTGTCGCCCACTATGCAAGCCAACTTTGCCGGATTTACATTTACCGATCAAAGTACCATGGAGCAACAGTTTGGACACAAACAGCGAGACGACATGGAACGAATGGATGAGGATGAGAAGGACGAGGTCGATTGGGACAAGCCAGCGGGACGCGGGGACAGGATGTCCGGTGTTATCCCAAGCAACGACCACGACATTTTCAACCACGACAATTTTGACGTTTAATGAAGTCTTTGTCTCCGTTATCCTTTCGCCTTTTCTTCCGAGCCAGTTTCTGCGCTGCTTTCGGGCCATTGCGGCAAAAAGTGTTTACCGTCTTCATTTGGATTCAGCATTTTTTTTTGACACAGCGACACGAAGCCATCACCCATACGACTCTTTTCCCAGATACCCGACACCACTTTGAGGCCTCAGCATACTTTGGGCACCCCGATATTGTTCCAACGATGCAACGGCAGCCTCTGCGCCAGGCAAGACTAAACAGTGCGGACCACAGGACGAAGGGGCAATACCTTATTTTGAGGCATTACCAAGCCCCAAGAATGATCTGAACACCACATGTTTTGGGTGCAACGCAGCGGGTTGACGCCATGCTTAGCCATGCCCGTCTGCAAAAGGATGGCCAACTACAATACGTTTTCACCTTCGCACCGAAATTTTTACCTCAATGTCTTTGTTGGGCTATTATGTTTGCATTGCGTGGATGCGTTCATAGGAGCATTGCGATCGTTAACATGTGCTCGACTTGTTCTTTCGTTTTTTTGATTGATTGATGGGTCAACTTTACGCGTGCAACGCATGCATGGTCATGATGAATTGGTTCTTGGCTTTTTTATATATCGCGTCATGGACGGGCAGGGGAGGGCAAGCAAGCAAGCAGCGAAGTCGGATCGAATTTGGGGACGCAAGGTTATCAATGCTGGCAAATTCTGTACATATGAGCAAATCGAATACGGATACGTGAATCATCGATTGGATGGAATGTGCATGCAGTTCCCCACGCACGTCATTGTGCTGCTTACATGAGCCGGCATTAAGGGCCGTTGAGTGCGTGGGATTGAGAGCCAAGAAGGACAGCATCACATGTAATTGATGCATTGATCCGAGCGACGGCCCGTCTCCTCAGCCCTAGGCAGTGAGTGTTCTTCGTTCCCGGATGGCGAATCTCTTGGACCCAGAAGCGAGAGCTGATGGTGGCCAGTTGTATTCCACGCCTCACAACCATGGTGATAAGATGAGATGTCGACTATACCATGCATACACATAAAATCTCCTCTGCTGTCTCTCTTGCCAAGTCTCTTATGAACATGCTTCTCCAGCTGGGTACAAGGTGCTGGACGTAAGAGTGGAGTAAAGCTCCAATGCTGAGTGTGACAGTAACAAGTTGCTTCAGATCAGACTTGACTTTGGATTCAGATGGCTCTTATTTCTCCTATTTGATGCTCCACTCCCTCCCTCCATCTAGAAGAGCCCCTTTCACGGCCTCGCACACACTCATGAGTGACTCTCACCCCCAACATGACTATATATCCGCTTCGCTCCATCTCCACCTCAATATGTACAAGTTATCAAGTTAATCATGGCTTGCTGCTATTTGCGCCAATGTATCTCCGTAGAGTATACTCTCTTGTTCCCAGAAAAATAAAGAAAATTATCCAACACCATGAGAACAGCTAAAATGGGAAGCCGATCGGGCGGCATGCAGACTAAGAAAGCAGGAAAAAACCGCCCTGGATGCCGAAAATGTACGAAGAGAATTCATGTCGAGACAAAGAAGAATCGCTGCAATGCGCCATACAGGATATGTGATGGGTCCTGTGCAAGAACAGAAAGGAAAAAAGGTAATTTTGACGGTCGTGCTTTGAGATTAATGGGAAATCATTCGGATGCTGACGAGAACGCTGCAGCGCTGGCAAAGAAAATCACTTGAACATCCATTGGCAGTGGCAAGCATCGCTGGGATCACTTCGCCGCTGAGGAGAAGCGTCCCGCCGTTTGTTACTTGTCCCAGTGGTTTGAGCAGCGAAATAGTCCTCGTAGGTTGGGTCGCTTTCTTGTAGCCAGATCTTCTTAGGGACATCGTTGGAACTCGTCGCAGGGGTAATCTTCCCATCGTCTAGCAGGATCATTTGCTGACAGTAAGGCTGGGGCGAGTTGGGTAGGCGACGTTCTTCGATCTTGACAATGCGTGGGTAAGGTGGCATGCGAGGGGGAGCCGAAGCATCAGAGTTTGCGTCCCGCTTGCTGACAGGGGATGCCGTCGCGGTGACACTCGCTGGACTGACAGTGGCTGAGCCCGTAGCCGCAATACCTGCTGTTGTGATAGGAAAGCCAGCCGTATCGTAAGATGCGGATAGCGAGCCGCTAGGGGCTTGTGTAGGCATCGACGTCAAGGACGCTGCGGTGGAGTTGTCTTCGGCGTAAATATAGCCTTCGATGTATGTGCTGTTCCAGAAGCAATACCACGGGAGATCTCCTGGCTTGACTTGGAAGCGTTGGCGAAACGAGTCTTGACGCTTACTGAAGCGCGCATTCGAACTAAGCTCATCCGGCCTGAGGATGACGAGCTTATCGTAAGTGTCTTGGAAATGGTAGGCCGGTCCATAGGCTTTGTAGTCCAAATCAAGGACGAGTTGCAAAGGCTTTAGAGCAAGATTTGGAGGCTGCAATCCATATAGAATGGTTCCATCGGGTACTTGAGCCCCAGTTTTCATCGATGCTACTTGTAAAGGCCCATCTCTAGTCTCTGTGTTGTTGATGGTGACAACCAATGGGGCGAACGTCAACTTGCACGACCAGGCGGAATACTGATTTGCCTGGGTCAGGCAGCCGGGGTTGCTCTCCATTGGGATGCCCAAGGGCAGCGAAAATGCTCCGGTAGGGATCGAACCGAGGCCTGGCGGCGTTGGAATCGGAGTGGCATCGAATAGCGAGCCATGCGAGCCCGTGACTTGGGGTTGACTGTATCTGGTCAGCTTCGATCATCCAATGCGTAGGTGTTACTTACGGTGATTCCTTGGGTCTTTCGTGCTCAGTCTTGTTTTTGTTGTCCTGGTGCTTCTTCGTCGCAAGTGCGCCAATACCTGCTCCCAGAGCAATGGCAAGAATGAGAATCAGACCAAGGATACCTAGGGCGACACCCACAGGGATCCTACCCCACAACTTCTTCTGGTACCACGGCATCTTGGGCTCTTCCGCCTCGACTTTCTCTGAGTAACCCTGTTCCGTGGTTAATAATGAGGCAGAAGATGACTCGGTCGGCTCTGCGGGGATCTGATTGGCCATGGCATAGCTTGACACCACAGGTGCCGTGCTACCCGTCTGGGTTTCTGGTCGCTGTGGAGGAAGGCGAGCGGGTGTCACAGATGGCAACAAAGGCACAGAAGGCAGAGCGGCAGCCGAGAAAGAGGGTGAACTCAGCGGCGACACTGGCGATGCAGGGGTCATGAAGGGGTCCTCGGGGTCTGTAACGGGGTTGGGTGCAGGAACAAGACGCGACGCGCTTGCCTCGGCTGCGAGAGAGGCCTTGGTAGGGCCCTCGTCTGGATATCTCGAGTAGGGCGGCAGCTGTTCTGTATGGCCGTCGGGTCCAATGATGTCCTGCTCTTCGCCGTCGGGACCCAGCACCCTGTGATAGCCATCGCTGAGCCCCGGGAAGCCGATTGGGATGGCTGTCTGAACGGGAGGCAGTTGCGGATGTGCCGGCTCGACTGGCAGCTGCTCACCTATGCCTGCATCCAGCCCGCTCTGCGAGTACATGGCGTATGGGTGCGTCGGGCGCTGCGGTGACATGGAGCGATGTGGCTGTTGCTCCGTCGAGGCCGTGGCCACGCTGGACGAGCGGGCCATTGTGTGCTGGGGATACATGGCGTAGGGATGGCTGGGGCCCGTCTCAAAGGGATTTTCGCCGTTGGATGTGGTCGCGAACGAGCCTGTTGAGCTGACGGATGCGCGATGGGGACTGGGCTGGGCTGGCGGGCGTGCATCGGCTGCTGCCGGTTCGCGCACTTTGGCTGTGCTGTTGCGCGTGGCCGTCCGCCGTAGGTGGTTGCTGTCGTGTGTTTTGGATGTCGATGTGTGCCGCTGCATGGCGTCCTGCCGGTCGTGGTTCTGGCGGTCGCCAGACCATGCTTGGCTGGCATTTGCGGGGCGGAAGCCGTCAGAAACAGAGGGCATGAAGTCGTCCTCATCGGGCTCGATCTCGTAATCATCGTCAAAGACATTGGGGTTGTTGGGCGGCTGCGGGGGCTCGTTGCCCTCGCTATTGCGATTGGGGCGATCCATGACGCCAAACGCTCCCTGAGCGCCTTACAGGCCCTGCGCTCCTTCCAGGCCTCCTGATGGCAGCGTCACGGTTCGAGCAACGGCGTCGGGGTTGCGATACGCGATGGAGGCGGGCGACGGGCGCGAGAATGCGTTGTGGTGTGTGGCAGCGAGTGTATAGGTGAAGTGCAGAAGGGTTGGCAGAAGCAGGTTCGACCCACGGAGCGGCACTTCTACATTGAGCCAATAAGATGATCCATGCTTGCACTTGGGGGGTTTCAGACCAACCGCTACTGCCAACCCGCCCTTTGCCGGCACTCGCATCGCCAAAGCCCAACTGTGGCTTTGCATGCTCTCCACATTGTACAACACTCTTGTGCTGCAGCTGCCATTGCTGCATCCTGTGCTGTGTGTGGCGCCGCGAAAGCACGCTGTCTGAATGATCCGCTTGGCCCCTCTCTCTTAATATCGAGCCACTCTGCTCGTGTCCCACACCTATATACACGGAACTGTCTAATCGCCTGAGGACTTGCTTATACTTATACTTGATGCCAGCTATGCACTCTGGAGCAAGCGCAGTGTGCATTTGCTTCCCATCACTTCCAGCCGATTTCAACCTGAAACAATGAAAGCTTTCTTCGCATCGCCTGGAGAGTCATTGACAGCCCTACTTGAATCTGGTTTGTGTGTAGTGCATCGGTCCCTCGAAATTAATTGCTCGAACCCGACACCGCTTACAGACTGGAATCCACCTCGAATATTCTCACTCTACATAGAGTGTGCTGCTCCATGTCGTGATCACTTGACGAGGCTCTGTCGGGTCCTCGAATGACACCACCACTGAAGGCAACTTGGTCCTCATGCATCACTCGGCAATTACTTGCCGCAACATAGTGACCTCTTCCCCTCCGCAGTTCTACCGCCGTTGGCATCGTGCTTTGTAGTGCAGGATATATTTTCACGACGGCGCGTGGCTAAGTGGGAACAGTACATCTACCATGCCTGGCAACCTCCGCCGTAGTATGCTGCCTCGCAGCTACACGCAGGCTTGACTGGCAACGTCAGTTGTGACTTGATCTCCTGCAGGCGTCGCGTCCATTCCAATCGTGATTGTCATGACATTGTAGTCGCATCAAGTTCTTTTTGTATCAAGCTATGCACTCTGTAGTGCAGCAGCAGCGCATCTCACCTTACATGTTCATCCGAGCGCGTTCTTACAACCACGCTATCTGACAATCAAGACTCCACCTGACGCGAAACAGGTGGGAACAGGTAGATACGTCCATCCAACAATCGATGCTCCACGCTACCTCCGGGCATACAACCCCCGAGAGGAAACGTCCGTATCGTGCGACTTGAGCTGCGGTACATTGGTTGCGTGTCGCCGCGCACGCGAGAGGGCTGTGTCGTGGTCGCTACAGGCTGCCGGGGACGACTCATTCCGAAGTATCTCATCCCATCGTGGAATGGTCAGACGGGCTGACCCATCGTGTTCACAGCGTCCCTGACGCTAAGGTCGCCCTGCAGGCCAAGGGTGCCGGTGATAGGCTCGGTCACCCCAACGAACATTTTGTTCTCAACGTTCGGTGCCATGCGCCGCAGACTCTGGCGTCTTCGAGGGAGACATCTGCGGGCTGCCGCAACGCTCAGTAGACAACCACGCTCGAGCATATGAGCTGGCCAAATTTGTGGTGAAAACAATCCAACACTGGCGTTCCCTCGTGTGTGAGGGAAACAGTGCCCCCGCAGATCGGCGGGCGCATGAAGACCCTTTCAAGTTGCGAGCAAAGCACCACGGCCACAACATTTGGCCAGCGGCACTGGTCTTGTTGAATTCCAAAAATCTTGCGTGAAGCCAGTCTCGAGTTCTTATCAGGTAAAACAGGTCTCGAGGTTTATTACTTGACACGCTGCTACCTTCAAATCGCCGCTACCAGACCGCACTTCCTCTTGGTAGCCTACTTAAACGAGCGGTGTGAACGCGCCCCTCTTCTGTCAATCTTCTCCCTCCATCTTCTTTCCCACCCCTTAAACACCAAATATGTCCTCCCGTCCCACCAACATCGGCATCAAGGCCATTGAGCTGTACTTCCCCAGCCAGGCACGTCAAGACTGCCGCCCGTTCTTGCCTGGAAATGCCCCCTAACTGTCATGTGTAGTGTGTCGACCAGGCAGAGCTCGAAAAGTTCGATGGCGTCTCCCAGGGCAAATACACCATTGGCCTCGGCCAGACAAAGATGTCCTTCTGTGATGACCGCGAGGGTGAGTTCTTGGCGTGCCACCGATTTCCGGCGCGGGGGAGAAGCACCACTGACAATTGCGCTGTGCAGATATCTACTCGCTCGCCCTGACCGCCCTCTCCTCGCTCTTCAAGAAGTACAGCGTCGACCCCAAGACGATTGGCCGCCTCGAAGTCGGCACCGAGACGCTCCTCGACAAGTCCAAGTCCGTCAAGTCAGTCTTGATGCAACTTTTCGAGGAATCCGGCAACTACAATGTCGAGGGTATCGATACCGTGAACGCCTGCTACGGCGGCACCAACGCCCTTTTCAACAGCGTTAACTGGATCGAGTCGTCCGCTTGGGACGGCCGCGATGCCATTGTTGTAACTGGCGACATTGCCCTTTACAAGAAGGGCAATGCGCGCCCGACTGGTGGCGCTGGTTGCGTCGCCATGCTCATTGGCCCCGACGCCCCTCTGGCCATTGACGCCGGTCTGCGCGGCTCTTACATCAAGCATGCATACGATTTCTACAAGCCCGACCTTACGAGCGAGTACCCCATTGTCGATGGTCATTTCTCCATCCGCTGCTACACCGAAGCCGTCGATGCATGCTACAAGGCTTACAACACGCGAGAGCAGACCCTGAAGTCCCAGCAGAAAGGCAACGGCGTCAATGGCCACGACCAGACCCAGGAGACTCCTTTGGACCGTTTTGACTACATGGCCTTCCACGCTCCTACCTGCAAACTTGTATCCAAGTCGTACGCCCGTCTCCTCTACAACGACTACCTTGCAAACCCCTCCAACCCTCTCTTCGCCGAGGTGCCCGCTGAGCTGCGTGATATGGACTATGCTACTTCTGTTACCGACAAGACGGTCGAGAAGACGTTCATGGCCCTGGCAAAGAAGCGATTCGCGGCCCGCGTCCAGCCCAGCATCAACGTCCCCACCCAGTGCGGCAACATGTACTGTGGCAGTGTCTACGGTAGCTTGGCCAGCATCCTCGCCAACATAGACAACCAAACCCTCCAGGGCAAGCGCATCGGTCTTTTCAGCTACGGCAGCGGTCTTGCTTCCTCCATGTTCTCCTTCAAGGTGATCGGCAGCGTTGAAAACATGGCTAAGCAGCTTGACATTTCCAACCGCCTGGAGTCTAGGCGCGTGGTCGCACCCGAGGTGTACGATGAGGTGAGTGTTCTTTATCGCTGTATTAGCATTGTTGTGAGATTCGATACTAACTAACTCTAGATGTGCAACCTCCGTGAGCAAGCCCACCTCAAGAAGAGCTATACCCCATCCGGCAAGACCGATGGCCTCTTCCCTGGCACCTACTACCTTACCAACATCGACGAGATGTTCCGTCGCTCGTACGAGATCAAGCAGTAGATGTTTTCATGCTGTACTTGATACCGCCCCGCGATTTCGATTCTTCTCCATTGCATTCTGAGCATTTGCGGGGTGATTACAGTTCCAGCACGAACTCATAAGCTGCATATCTCGGTTCAGGAGTTTGGGAAAGAATATGCCCACATGTTAGAAGGGGTCAGGCTGGCGACTCTGGGAACAATGAAGATTATGATGAATGTGGTGGACACGTTGACATTTATGAATGTCGATGTTAGTATGCCGACATGCCAAGAGGCTGTCTGTTTTTAATATACGCTTCGTTGCGAAGCTGAGATGTAGATAGAACAATGCACTGCCTCGACAGTATTATTCCTCCGACCCGCAAGTCTCCCGCATGCAAATGTTTGTTCCAAGCCCAAAACGCCAATGATAATGCTCCAAGTTGTCATGCCCCAGATGCGTTTTATACAAGGGTACCATCTGGCTCGCCAGGCAGTCGCTTCACACGTCTCTGCTCCCAATCCTCGAGATCTTTCGCTTGTAACCTCTGTATATGTATCAGCAACATCCCAAGACCTCGCACAGCACCATTATAGCTCTGATAGCTCTGATAGCTCTGATGTGTACGGAAATAGTCCAGCTTCACTTACGTAGTATTCGTCCTTCATGTTCACCTTCCGCCTTTCTTGCCTCAAGCCCATTGCTTCTTCTTGTGTGATCTGCTGATTCTTCCTATCATATCGCTCGTATCGCAGTGCCGTTGCAGGTGTGAGCATGAACGAGCCTGCAAGAATCGTAGACATGAAAGGCAACCCAAAGAGCAGGAACGGGTGCTTCTGTAGGGCTTTGCGGTAGCGGGCGGCGAGAGAATTGGGGAGGGTGGCGGCGAAGGAGCGGGAGCTGAATGGGGGCATGGCTGTGATCGTGGTGGACGTCGTCAATGATTGTGTCTCAACTGCTTTCTGGCAGGGTCAGACTGCGCATAGCAGAGTGTGGTCGAATGACCTGAGCCGTCCCGTTCGATGTGCGGGCATATGCGGGAAAGTTAATGGTGGCTTGGCATGGTCACGGGATGGCGCGATGTGGGATTCTGCCCTCGGCGCGTATCACATCTCCACTCTCACGGAGTCGTCGATCCCGTATCTGACCCTGCAGAACCTCAAGCTCCCAGTCAGTGAATGACCAAACGGTCTTTTCGGATATTTACCAACACTACACGCGCTCAGAACCCTCGATAGTGTTGCGATCCTCTTCATTTCTGCCTACTCTCACTATGACCAATCGATAACATCACCATGGCCCGCAAAAGCGGAAGCTCAACTCAGCGGATGGCGCCGCCGCCACCGCCAAAATCAAATGGACTGGCCGCGACGAGCGGCAATTCAAATGTTCCACCTCCATCTACTATCGCAGCACAAATTGTACAGAACGCTTCAAATCTGCATACTCGCCATGACACTGCGGCTAAAGTTTCCTTCGGCGAACTAGTCAAAGAGTTCTTACAGCACCCAAGCACCGACGAACCTGATCCTCAACTCGTTGCTCTTATTTGTGTCATTGTTGAGGCTGGACTGGAAGGTCTATTCAAGGACGACCCCTTCGCTCAGGACCAGCAGAGGCAACAAGGCCTCGACAGCATAGCTGCATTGAAACTGATTATTCAGAAGAAGCCACATCTTCTGCTAAGCACCAAAGATGCAGAGGAGGAAGGTAGTCCTGAGCCTCCACTGCTCGTGTGGCTTTTTCCGAAACTGCTCGGTTTGATGTCGCATGTAACACTACAGCCACTGCACCGACATGCTCAAAGTCTGCTCCAATTATGCCCGAATGTCTTGGTGCGACACCCTTCATCATGGCGTAATGCAGCGAGTGTTGTAGAGCTATACAGATCTTCGGTCAAGCGTAGGTACAGTGCTCGATTTCTGTTGACCTAGCTGAGCATTGGACAGTCATTGTGGCAGAACTCGAAGCTGTGAGCGATCTTTCTTTACCTCAGCCTCAGCCCTTTCAGGTCACTCTACCCTCACCGAGCAGTATTGCAGAGTTTTGGCCGGACAGCCAACAATTCATTGCACTACCACATGAGCTGCAACGCACTGTCTCCTCGCAGGTCGGAGCAATTTACATCGGCTTGATACTTCTCTCGTCGTTGTTGAATGGCGCCTGCCAGCCGCTTGGGCTCTGCTCTGGCTCTACGACTTTCGAGCACTATCAGCCTTTCATCATGGACACTTGTACCGTACTGTGGAAGCATTTCCGGCGGTGGACAACCGGCTCCGCTAAGCGCTCATTCCACGAGGAAGCTGTCACTTCATATCTAGAGGTTCTGGACGCTGTCGCGAAATCTCTGAAACCCTCGAATATTGAGCGCTCCGGGTCAGCCAAAGCTACAAGCACTCTCGTTCGTGGCCTCTGCGACCTCCTAGAGACTCCCGATCTTTCTGTGGTAAATCAGATACAACTCGCGTCGTTACTACTCAGCCTGCGAACCGCATTCAACACCCTCTGGAAATCCGACTCAACACCGGAGTGGCGGGTCATCAGTCAACCTTCCCTCGTAGCGGACGATGATCTTGAGGCAAGCATAAGGCGTCTTTGTCGCAACACAGAGAAATTTGCAGTCCTGCAACAGGATCTCAAGGTATGAGTGTAGCAGCCCTTGAACAACCCAGCTGATAAGCCCTAGTCAGCACTTTGTTTATGGACCTCACCAGACTCATGGCCATCCGAGGTTATGGCTATACGCAAGGAACTCTACACTAATGCGTCTGCATCATTTACAGATGCCCAGCTGCTTGAAGATTCAGCCCTGGCCCTGAAGACTTTTCGTGTACTGAATCTTGATAATGCAGACCAAGATAGACCGATCAAGCGACGCAGAACCATTCCAGAATCTTCAGATAACAATAGCCAGGCGACATACGAGCAATTGTTGACACTCTTGAATGGCAGCTCGCAGGACTCTCCAGTCCTGAACCTCGCAAATCTCTCTAACATTGTCCAGTAAGTACTATTTCAACATTTAGAGTCTGTGCTCATCATGATAGGGCGAGGTACTCAAGGATGCACGATGAGCCGGATGAGAATGAATCTCAGCAGTGCGAGCTGCTTTCAGCTTTCGCGAGGATCGCATGCGCTGCGACAAACTGCCTAGATGCGTCAAGCGACAGCTCCAGAAACTGGAAGGTAGCCATCTGTGCTTTATGTGACAACAGAAGCAAACCTGGTCATGATTCCAAGCCGACATGGGACAAGATCGGGTACAGCGAAGACTGGAAAGATTGTATAGCCGCCATGCTCGCCATTATGTGGGAGCCCAAATTCCAAGGCTCACCGAAAGCTCGGGTCTCCTTCGCTGTGGCGATTGGTAGAGTCTTCAATCACATCTCAGATACTGACTACCTGAAGCTGGAGACTTGCGAACTCGGTCAGTGGCTGCTAGGATCGATGAGTCGCTCACTACGAGAGCTCAAATTGGCTGCCACGTGCGTGAAATCCGGATTCAGATAGGGTGCGTACTGACACCATGATAGACGTTCCTTGATGGTTTTCCTCAGAGATGACATATACAAAAGTACTCGAGAAAAGAATCGAAGATCGACAATCGAATTCCTTGGTGCGCTGGCGAAGCGGGACGTCATCGCCGACCAGGAAACACTCATTATGGCGTATGGCGCTATAGCCCGGTAAGTTCTGATGTATTTGCGGAAAAATCTATGCTTACGAATATCCAAGTACATGCAGCGAACTGGAACTTCCTATAATATTGCATCACCTTATCGAATACCTTGGCCACAATAACGCATTGATCTGCGGCATGGCATACACAGAGGTGAGTCGAGTTTTGGATCTTAATGTGACGGGCTGCTGATGGAATCAGCTCGACGCAATAGCTGCCGACCTTGAGACCAACACAACGCAACTCTTGCAGCCCTACTGGAGAGTCATTGCCTTTTCGGTGATCAAAGACATCGTCAACAAGCCTCAAAAGGCGCAGCTGCTTGCTGACTTGACGGAACAAAGTGTTCGTCAATTACTTGTACATACACAGGCTGATACGTTGCCTCATTTGGTGTTGACTAAGAGACGGGACATTATCGAGAAAATTGCCCAGGCGCGGAAAGTATCTGTGGGCGAGATACTGACCCAGCCAAAGAGAAACCTTGCAAAGATTCTGGCTTTATTGCTTTGCCAGCCTGTAACAGATGTTGAAAGCAGCACGATGGAAACGCTAGCCGCCATTGAACCGGCAATTCGCGAGGGCAGCAACAATAAGCTGGATGCACTAATTGCGGCAGACATCACTGGCGTTGCCATTCAGATACTTTTATTGGCCGCTGACCAAGACGAGGCCAAGAAGAAGCTGGTACTCTTAGATTCCTGTGTCTCCTCAAGCTTCTACTAACTATTTTAGTGTTCTCGTGGCTTTGGAATTCTTGCTATGTTAGCAGAAACGAAACCTGGACAACGCAAGTCAACGTCGAAAACTAGAAGCCTGGATTCGTTCTTCGAAACACATATCCTCGGTATCATTGCTCATTTTACCGATATCATTGAGAGCCCATTGGCACAAGCAAAAGCGACGAGTCAACCATTGCCTGAGCGGAAAAGGAGTATTGCAGCTATAGGGGAGCTTATCAACCTTGCACGATACAATGTGAACGGGGCATTACCACAGGTGAGACGATATCAGGTTTGAATATTCCGGAGTGGTTTGCTGAGATTGCTAGTTTCGTGCTTGCCTTCAGTCAGCCATGGCAGATCCAGATCTCTGCGACGACACATTTGCTATCTGGGTCGCCTTCCTGGGCGTCCTAGAGGCCGGCGAGGTTATGCTCGTAGTCGACCAAACCTTCGCCCTCATTGTCACTCATTGGTCGCTGTTCTCGGATGAAACACAGCTGCAAGCAAACAAACTCATTGTCGGCCTCACAAAAAAGTACGATGCGGAATTGAGAGCTAGGATAGAGTATTTGCCATCTCTCAGGAACATACCCATGCTATCGAAGACGGAGGCGGAATTGGTACGCTTCAAAGCAATGGTAGACCCCCTCAAGATTTTCTCGTCGTTTGGCAATCGTTGCAAGGACCAGAATGCGGTGGTCGTACGTCAGGCACTCAAAGAGCTTGTACCATACCTGGACATGAACCAGAAGTATCTCCATCAGCCACTCAATGGACAAAAGCCGCTGCCAGTTCTTGAGATGCTAACACGATCTCTGCTCGATGCCAGCATACGATTTTCCGAGGGTCACCAAGATATCAGCACGCTATGTGCACAGTGTCTTGGGATCATTGGTGGTCTTGACCCGTATCGTGTCGAAAGCGTCCGGCAGAGGAAGCGAGTGCTAATGCTGTCGAACTTCTCCAGACGAGATGAAGATATCGACTTTGTTGCATTACTTCTCGAACAGGTCCTCGTGAAAGTGTTCTTGTCAACAACAAACGCCAAAGCGCAGGGCTGGATAGCATATGTTATACAAGAAATGCTCAAACATTGCGGATTTAGTGCCCTTGGAACATCGAGACCTCGGTCTTCACAATCCAGCACGGAGGCACAACGCTGGAATGAGATTCCTGAATCAGTCAGGAACGTCTTGACACCATTCTTGAGTTCCAGATATTCGGTGAATCTCAACCCCAACCTACGGTACGAAGCGCCTCAGTATCCGATCTTCAGCAACAGCACAGGTCACGCCATGTGGCTTCAGACATTTGTGTATGACTTGCTGCAGAAAGGCCAAGGTGTCAACGTGGAAATGGTCTTCCCAGTCTTGGCTCGTGTCATTCGCGGATATGATCTGTCCATCGCGACCTTCATTCTACCATTTGCAGCGCTGAACGTCATCGTCTCCGAAAACGAGCAGAACATGGAAAACGTGGCAAACGAGCTCCTTACGGTGCTTCAAACAGAAATACAGTCATCGGATCAGCCCAACGCAACGTTGCTTAAGCAATGCAGTGAGGTAAATATAGGCTTTTCTGATCATTTCGCACGGAACTAACAGCAAACAGAACGTATTTCAGACCCTGGACTACCTCTCAAAGTGGGTCAAGGAGAAGAAAAAGGCTGCGACTGAAGCACGAGTCCTGGCTGGGAAAACGGGACGCGGAATCTCTGACGAGGACGAAATGAACGCGATCAAGCAAATCAGTCGGGTGGAAGGCGTTCTGCAGCTTATACCAGCAGAAGTCATCTCACGACGTGCTGTCGAATGTGGATCTTATGCACGGGCTCTGTTCCACTGGGAACAGTATATTCGCCGGCAGCAGAACATCAAGGCTGATGCCAGGCAACTGTTCTCTGAAAAGGACGATATGTTACAACATCTGCAGATGATCTACACTCAGATTGATGAGCCCGACAGCATTGAGGGCATCTCCGCTCATCTGAAAGTACTAAATCCAGAACAACAAATCATCGAAGACCGTAAAGCAGGAAGACTCACGGCGGCCCAAAGCTGGTATGAGATCACTTTGACGGAGAAGCCAAACGACGTTGAGACACAGATTAATCTCCTGACTTGTCTCAAAGAGTCAGGTCAATACGGTATGCTACGTTGCCTATCATTCTGATGAGCTGACTAACACAGGGTATAGACTCAATATTGAACTACGTAGATGGATTCGCTGCCTCCGGCTCTTTGTCGAGCAGCACTTTGCCCTTTGCAGCGGAAGCAGCATGGTCATCGGGGAAGTGGGAACATCTTGAGCGAGTCCTTGGCTCACCGCCAGTCCTGGAGAAATTTACAACCTTCGACTTCAATGTCGGTGTCGGACGTGCTTTACTAGCTTTACGCCGCAAAGATAACACGGCTTTCAATACTGTCATTGCGACTTTGCGAGGGACGCTCGCGGAAGCACTCACCCCTTCAACCACCACGTCCATACAAGCCTGTCATGAGCATCTAGTCAAGCTGCATGCCTTATACGAACTAGAGGCTGTGAGTGGAATGGACGCCGCCGGCGTGCCTAATCGTGAAACCATCCTGGAAAATCTTGATCGACGACTTGACATTATTGGCGCATACACATCTGACAAGCAGTACCTACTGGGGCTACGTCGAGCCGCAATGTCGCTATCTCGGTGAGATATGTCCCAGGTCTATCGTGATGACCAAAGTGCTGACAGACTTTAGCATTGAGTTCACGAACCTTGATGTCGCCGCTGCGTGGTTGGCGACTGGCAGACTTGCTCGTAAAGGAGAATTCATGACGACTGCCTTCAATGCTGTCATGCATGCAGAGCGTCTAGGCGACACTGCATCGAAGATCGAGTACTCCAAACTGCTTTGGAAGGACGGTCACCATCGAAAAGCCATACAGAATCTTCGTGGCGCAATCCAGAGTAATGCATTCCAGATCGAGGACCCTGTGCCCGTCAATATTTCAGTCACAACCGCTGGCCAAAGCGACGATCATGGCAGCAAGATCAAGTGCCATGCCCAATTACTCCTGGCAAGATGGCTGGACCGTGCAGGACAAACAAAATCGGGAGCCCTCAAGGAAGAGTATGTGGCTGCAGTTATGGCTTACCCAAGATGGGATAAGGGCCACTACTATCTGGGAAGATTCTACTTGAAGCTACTCGAGTCTGAGAAGAAGCAACCTGTCAACAAGCAAAGTTCTGAGTACCTATCAGGCAGCCTTCTCAAGCTTGTCATCGAGAACTTCGTTCGATCGACAGTATATGGCACAAAGTACTACTACCAGACACTGCCCAAGATCCTCACACTCTGGCTAGACATGGGCATGGAGGTGATGAATACCTCGCCGCGGACGACTCGCGACAAAGAGTTTCATGATCATCGACTGTCCTACCTGGACCATCTTAACAAATATCTGAAGCGGTATGCGGGCGAACGAATGCCTGCCTTTGCTTGGTATACGGCATTTCCGCAGATCATCACCCGAATCAGTCATCCCAACAAGAGCGTGTGGGAGGCTCTACAGACTATTATCATCAGGGTGGCATCATCGTATCCTCAACAGGCACTATGGAGTCTGCTAGCTGTGCTGCATTCGACGCAAGATGATCGTCGCTCTCGCGGAACCACAGTGCTCCAAAAGCTACGCGATGCATCTAAGCGTAAGGGCTCGTCTCTCGACTTGAAGAATCTAATTATTCAGGGGCAGCGTCTCACAGATTCACTTCTAGCAGCCTGCGATGCACCCATCGAGCAGCGCGTCGCTCATGTGAGCTTATCGAAAGACCTGGGCTTTAGTCATAAGCTGGCTCCTTGCCCATTGGTCGTACCGATCGAAGCAAACATGCTCCCGAACCTGCCCGCGACCAACGATAGCAAGGCCATACGAGCGCATAACCCCTTTCCACAGGACGCAATCACCATCTCCTCCTTCATGGATGATGTTTTGGTCCTATCATCGCTACAGCGACCACGAAAGGTCAATGTTCGTGGTTCAGACGGACGCTCATATGGTCTTCTCTGCAAGCCAAAGGATGATTTGCGCAAAGACCAGCGTCTAATGGAGTTCAATGCCATGATCAACCGCGCTCTTCAGAAGGACATCGAGTCTAGCAAGCGCCGACTCTATATCAAAACATATGCAGTCACGCCCTTGAACGAGGAATGCGGCACAATCGAGTGGATCGAAGGTCTTAAGCCCATGCGCGACATCATCATCCGCAATTACAGACAACACAGCGTCCACATCGACTATACCGAGATCCGGCTCCTCCTCAATGAAGCATCATCGTCCCCCTCCAAAGTGTCCATCTTCACAGACAAGATCCTCGGCACCTTCCCTCCTGTCCTCCACGAATGGTTCGTCGAAACCTTCCCCGAGCCCGAAGCCTGGTTCGCCGCTCGCCTGCGCTACACACGGTCCTGCGCTGTCATGAGCATTGTAGGACACGTCCTCGGCCTTGGTGATCGGCACGGCGAGAATGTTCTTCTCGAACAAGGCAATGGGGGCACTTTCCACGTTGACTTTAATTGTCTTTTCGACAAGGGCCTCACGTTCGAGAAGCCGGAGCTCGTCCCTTTCCGCCTCACGCACAACATGGTCGACGCAATGGGTCCCCAAGGCATCGAAGGCCCGTTCCGCAAAGCAGCGGAGTTGACTTACAGCCTGCTAAGGCAGCACGAGGATACGCTCATCACGATTCTCGAGACATTTGTACACGACCCTACGGCAGATTTTCTGGGAAGTAAGAAGAGAAAGAAGATTAATGGCGTGCCGGATACGCCGCAGGAGGTGCTGGATATGGTGCGCACGAAGGTGAATGGGTACTTGAAGGGGGAGAGCGTGCCGTTGAGTGTGGAGGGGTATACTGATGCGTTGATTGCGATGGCGAAGGATCCGATGAATTTGGCAGCGATGTATATTGGATGGTGTGCTTTCTTTTAGAATTTCTTAGGGTTTGGATTGTGGCGTATGGAGAGATGGAGGGATCTGGTTGGGAGCTTGGAGGGGCGGTATGGAAATGGAAATTTGCAATAGCATGAAGATATTGAGCGTCACACACCCACGCGGGATCCAGCGGTCCAGCTGTTTCACATTTATGCCCTACAAATGCGGTATCCCGCTCATAGTAGCCAATGTGCTTTGGTGCAAGAAGATGGTGAGCAGACAGAAGAGCCCCAAAAGGCGTCAATGAAGGAATGAGGAATTTGGTTGAAAAATCACTGTGATAAAGTACATCGTATGACCCACAGCTTAGCAGAAATGAGGGAACATTACGGTGATTGCCCGTGAGGACTCGATAAAGAACAACAAACGACTTCGTCGCTCGTGTTTGATTATTAGAGCTGCATAGGTATACCACGCATCTATCGCATTATGTGTAATCAGTGTCAACTCAACTAGACATCCACAAAGCCATCCAAATCACGATACTCTTCATCTCTCCTTCGAAGCATACTCTTTCTCGACTTGCGCAAGCACAGCGTCGAGGGTGACATTCGTGGAGAAGAGTGGAATATCTACCTCGCACAAAGTGTTGTTGGCGGGTAATTTATCGGCGACGAGGTAGTCCCGGATATGCTTAATGGTGCAAACTGAAGCTTGCGAGAGGACGGTGTGCTGGTGTTCTGGGTTAGCCAATCAGGTCTGTATCATTGCACTCATGACTTACCCCATATCCATTGTTGATTAGCAGAGAACTGCCCTCGAGGAGACCGCTAAGGCGCTTTGCAGCTCGCAGCGGTGCAAGCGGATCGAAAGAGTTGGAAGTAACCAATACGGGATTCTTGGTCTTGACCTTGAAGTCGCCACCGTAGATTTCAACTGCAGATGTCTTCCACTGAGTGACAGCCATCTGCGAATATGCTGATATGTCGCCGATGATGCGGCTGCTGTTGAGGATCTTCTCGATAGAGGGCATGTATTCCTTCAAGGTTTGCACGCGCACTGTCTTGTCAACTCCCCTGATGCCAAGATTGGAGGTGGCTGAGGTGTCCACTTTGTCCTGTGGTTCGGCACCCGCAGCCACCGGATAAGATTCGGCGAGGAGAGCCAAAGCTTCTGTCACTTTGCCTTCGTACAGTTTGCCCAGGATGAGGGAAGTCTGGCCCCAGCCGCCTGGAGAGTACAAGGCCTGGCGAACAAACCCCTTGATGCTTGTGTAATCTATCAGGGTACTATAGTTGTCTCCAAGTGGAACTTCTTTGACCTTGTAAAGCCAGCTGTAGAAGGCAGCCTCAAGTTGGGCTGCTGACCGGTTGGCACTTGCAAGGGCACAATTTTCAGGTGCTGCCACGCAGCCGGCGAAGAAGGCAGACCAAGTCGCGTCAGCATCGGAAATATACTCGGCTTCACTACAGCAGTCCGTAAGTGGGAAGACGATGTGACGGCATCGATAAGAACGACTTACGCTGTATCGTGGTAGTACTCTTGTGCATCAATGACACCATCAACAATCATATGTCCGATACGATCTGGAAACATTGCTGCCAAGGTGGCACCGAGCGCGGTGCCATATGAGCCTCCTGTGAACATGTTAGTAAAAAATACCCTACAATAGATTGCCTGCTGTTTGTACCATAGTAATGTAGGAGTCCGTCTTCTCCAAGCGCATCTACTACGCTCATATGATCACGAGCTACAGCAGCCGTACCCACGTACGGAGCAAATTCCATATTGACGGCACATGCGCCAGCTAAGTTTCCAGCACCGACCCAGGCCTCGCCTACGGCGACGTCCGAGGCATTCACGTTGGTTGCGTGGGGAAGTACTAAGGCTTGTTCGGATGCATTCTTGTAACAGGCATAAGGGAGCGTGTTGCCCGTTCCACTATGCGGTGTCAGCACACAAGCCAAAGATGCATCTACAAGACACCTTGTGCTTACCGAGGGTCGAAAGCGAGCAGATCGTATGCGGAACCAGACAATCTGAAAACTCTGGTTAGTTTTGCAATCAACATCTGCTTATGCCAAACATACACCTGCCACGTCAGAACTTGCTGTGCTAATTGGGACCTCGCGACCAACCCTGGCCCTCCGAAGTTGAATTGTAAGGAGCCCTTGCTTTTGCCTTTGGGAGCAGGTATGCGTAAGAGGTTGAGGTCAATGGTTGCGTTTGAGCTCTTGTTAGTGTAGTCCAATGGTACAGTGAGGTTGGCGCAGTTGATGGTCCCATTGTAACCGCCAGCAACTTTGAATGCTTCCAAGGAAGCATCGCAAGGTCCCCACTGGATGCCAGAGGACCGTCCTTGGAAAGGTGCGGCAAGGACCAGAGTACTAAAGGGCAGGCTACACAGAGCTAGGTATCGAGCAGATATCGAGATCATGATAGTGGAAAGCTTTCAAATGTCGGTATAGAGGATTGTGTCATGCATGCTTTACACACGAGGCGGCTCGAAGTACTTATGTAGTTCTAAAAGACCATAATCACAACAACAAAGGACTAAAATTACTGACCGCTGGCCAGGTACACGGGCTCGTGAAAAAGTTGAACAACGTCATCAGCACGTGGCTATGTTGGGGCCGGTAACCTGCCAAAGGCCAATGGCTGCACAGCATCGCTTCCGTTTCGGGTCATTAGATGACAAAGGTGTGTTCTGTAAGGCATCCCAAGGCGCCACGTTTTACGCGTTTGGAGGTTTGGCGCGTTGTTGGGGGCTTATCAAAAGACAAAGTGGGCATACTCGCAAGATGTGAGGCTGTTGGTACAAGTCCATATCGAGGCAGAGGCTTGCAGTCAGCAATTCCCTGCAAGGATTATTGACGATCTTTACCACTTCGGGCAATACGCTGCGCTCGCTTCGATCCCGGGATCTCCTCAGCCCCGCCGGACACGACCCTCCAATCACAGGGTCCCGAGACACTGCCACAGCAAACAGGTTCAGTCCAAATCACCTCACCCGAGTTACACAATCAGCGAATGCTCAGACAGCGCTCGGGCTTGCCGGCACTGTCACAGACCGGGGAGCGCGGTATAGAACCCTTTAAAGAACGCGAGGCCGTGCCATGATGTAGGCTTGACATCCGCTAACTCAGGTCGGCGCAACAACAACACGCTATCAATATGCCCGGTGTACCTTCAAGTCGAGGATGTGATGGCTGCCGCAAGCAGAAGAAAAAGGTTCGTCATGGTGCCTGCATGTTATGACGGTGGCTGCTAACTAGCTCTGGCGACATAGTGCGATCTGATCAAGCCTGCATGCTCACGATGTCAGCGGTTGAGTATTGTGTGCACGAACGCAGGTACACAACGCTGGAAGTTTCAGGACCAGTACATGCGTGGTTCATATCGCTCCACGTTCTCTGATGCTATCGTCATAAGACAAATACTGGAGGCGCCTATACCGACCACACTTGGCACTGAGCAATCCAGATTAGCCAATGCATTGATCTCGATCTGGAAAGTGGACGATCTGAGATACGATATCAGTGTATATGGAGACTATTTCCAGTTTATTCCGCGCCGTCTCGGCGCCTCCCGCGCGCTTGATGCTGCTACCCAGGCTTTTGTCTCTGCATATCCATCACTGTCCACTGGCCGCACAACTGTAGAGGCGCTTGCCGCATATGGAAAAGCTATCAGCGCTCTGGGCAACGCCCTGAAGAGCCCCACTGAAGTGAACCAACCCAATACGTTGTTGGCGCTCCATCTGGTGCAGAATGTGCAGTGCTGGATCGACGAACCTACAGATCAGTATGTGAACCATCCGCTCATGATAGCGCATCTACTACCCGGCATGATTGCTCAGGACTGGAAGGACCCCGCCGATAGACTCTTGCTGTTGATCTCTACCATACTGATTATCATAACGGCCATTGGTAGTTCACGTGTTCCGTTTGATCTCGATCAGATGAGAAGATTTCTTAAGAAGCGGCTGCCTCCTCGGCCATATAGCAACCAGCACGGAGCAGCGCTCGAAACAATGTCGCTAGATCGTCTGATAGAGCTACCGACCTGGAGTAGGGCACCACGCCAACATGCTGTGCAGATTCGAGGATTCTATCGAGAAGCAGTCGCTGATCTTACAGCTCTACAAGAACGCGCCAGCATATTATGCCCAGCTCCCGACAAGTCCATTTCTGAATTATCTAAGGAATCTTCGAATGAAACGAAGTCCGCAATGTTGAGGTTGTGGGTCCAAGTCCAAGTAGGCTGCAGCCTCCAACTCGCAATCACTATCTACCTCAACGCTATCTTACGCGCCATGGACGACCCATTTGACCAGGATCATGAGCTCATAGCAGAAGGGAGCCATCTCATGGCCGGTTGCCTGCAGCTCGCTCGATCGATGGCGCCATTTTTGCCCTTGTATGCGTCTGGCATCAGCATGACCTTGATATGTGCCTGGGCTGCCGAAAGAGACCCAGAGAACATTGAACAACTGGATGAACTGCTCCGAACCTATTCGTTTGCGTCGATTGGGGACCGATGGCGAGTGGGAGGGGAATGGGCACGGCGCTATTTGGCGAGACTGAGAGAAGAAGCTGTGGTTTTGGCTACGTGCAATATCGATGCTACTGAGATGGATGCATTAGACTCAAGAGACGTCTTTGCAGAAGACGAACTAGGATCACTGCCTAGCAGGTGCACCATACTTTAGCTGGTCTTCAGACGGTATCGGTCAGCACGGTTTCAAACTGGAAACGTTTGGAGGATTTCTGTTGTACCATCAGTGGTTTTTGCTTTACTTCAACACTGCGGACGAGGTCGACTGACGAAGGGTCTCTCGATAACATTTTTTGTCCTCGACAATCGCCTCGATACGTCTATCATTGCCATTCTCTTGGGTGGGCAACTACTTGTTTTCATTCTATGCTTGACTCAAGCTCCGCACCGCCACTCATCCCTTTGCACCCGAAATGCGCACTATTTCTGCGAGCGCATAACATGAGTGCAGCTAAAGAGGTGTTGCATTATGATTACAAGGTCCGAAACCCGAAAAGCGAAATTCGCTTCGCAAGAATGTCAGAGGCGTGACGCCAAGAGTGTTGCAACACACAACAGGCCAATCGTTGCTCGCCATACGGCAAGGCGGTTTCTCACATCCGAGGGTCCATAGCCTCATTCAGCTTCACAAGCCTTGCGAGATTAGTAGCTGACTGGAATCGTGACAGTGTATCGCTTGCTAAATTTGGGGGCCAACGAAGAACACGACAAATAATACTTCTACATCTCCAGCCAAAAAAAATGTACATCACGAACACCAAGCTTGTCATTTTGAATCTACTAGCTAGATATTTTTCGGTATTGAGAGTCTGTCAACCACATCCGGACATGCATAGAAGCAGCAACTTCGATCCCGCTTCCTAGAACCTTTGACTTACCGGCATCCCACCCGAGGACATCCTTCGCAATGGGCAGCTCTTACAATGTCCTTCGGCCCTGGGGCTGGGAGATAATGTCTGTCATTCTTGCAAACGGCCTTAATGTTGCGATCGCTGTTCTACTTGCTTCTTACGATGGCCAGTTAGTACCTGATTGGGGCGATCATCTAAACCTCAACGCCGTCCTCGCCTTGCTTTCCACCATACTTCGGGCCATGCTTGTCGTGGTCGTTGCCCAGATTATCTGTCAACAAAAGTGGGAATGGTACGGAACAAAACGCGAACGACCCCTGCGCGATTTGGATCGTTTTGATTCCGGCAGTCGTGGTAGCATGGGCGCACTATTTCTCATGCCCACAGTGCTCTTTAAAGACGCTGTAACTTCTGTTGCGGCGTTTGTATTACTCGCTTCGTTCCTCATCGGTCCGTTCGTCCAGCAGGCCAGCCGCACAACAAATTGCGAATTTTCGAGGCCGAATGCGAATGCGTCCATTCCCTACGCCCACTACGTCCCACGTCGAGGAGGTTTTAATCCCTTCTATAGCTATTCTACCGCGACTCCTACCGCAGACACCTCCGTTGCAATCTTGTCCAGCATCACAGCTCCAAATGGCACAGAGAATCAAGTCGTCGGAAGTTGCACTACGGTATGTAACATCCTGGATACAATCGCAATCAGAACTTCTGCACATGGCCTCATTCTGACTGTTTACCTTGAACCTAGGGTAGATGCACGTTCACAAATGGAGATCCCATCGATCCTGCAAGTCCAGGTCGCGCAGGCGAAGATTTTTCCACCCATTCCACGGTTGGGATGTGCAACAAATGCATAGACATCTCATCTCTCGTTTCCACCAGAGCTACGAATTACTCCAAAGAAACAGAGTACATGCTACCAACAGGCCTCAACGTCTCATATGGCGGCCCACCCGGCGAATTTGCTGCTATTCAACCAGCAAAAAACCTCACATGGATGGGAGATTTGCTGACCCCAGAACTAAGAGCTATGTCCCGTTGGGCTTATGTCAATGCCACATTTCTGGGTAATCGCGAAGTTAATGGCACAGCGAAAGCAGCAGCATGTTTTCTGTACCCATGCCTGCGTACATACACGGCTTCCATCGAGAACAACTCGCTCACCGAGACCTTTATCCGCTCAGATGTCATGCAAATCGACTTGGCAACCAGTCATTCTGGGCCTATAGCCATGAGGAGTTATAGCGCCCTAGGGAACGTCTTCGAGCATTATGCCGCAGTCAAGTCCCCGTGCCGAGCCAAAAACGGGAGAGTGTACGATGTCTCTCAAAACATGTCCACTGGCCCCGACGCCACCAAACTGAGTCTTTACGACTTCTCTGACCCTAAACAAATCACTTTTAAAAACATCACCGCACCAGAGCAGTGCATCTATCGCCAAAACTCACAATTCGTCGCCGCCATTGCGAAAGTCCTGGACGAGAACGTTTTCTCTGGATCATGCTACAGTAGCAAAATGGGTCCCGAGTGCAGCAAAGACGTCAAAGCCGGCCGACTTGCGAACATGGCTACGGAGAACGTTTTGACAACATTGATTCAGGGCAACATGAGCTTTGCCAATACCACGAACCTGTTCGACTCGTTTGCAAACGCCATGACGAACAGGTTCCGCTTCGAGTACGGCGCCGCCACGTTCAATGAGACAAATCGGAACCTGCCGCTGGGCGAGATCCAGGGTGTTGCGTGGCAGGACTCAACGTGTGTGCAGATGCAGGTCAAGTGGCTGCTTTTGCCCATCTGCTTGACAGTTTTCACAACGGTCTTGATGATGTGGACTGTTGGGGCGAATTGGATGCATAGACACATCAGACCGGTATGGAAGGGAAGTTTGTTTCCGCTGGTTTTCTACGCCCACAAGCTTGATTCGAAGCATGGAGAAAGTGGTAGAGGGCATGGAGAAGCCGGGATCATGGCGAGAGATGGGAAGCTGATGGAGGTAGCCGAGATGAACGAGATCAGTAAGAGGACTCCGCTCAGTTTTGACTGGTTAGACAAGAATGGCGGGGTCATTGATGCGTCATCGCCTGGTTATGTGCAGAAGGAAACGAACTGGGTCAAGCGACGAGGTCAAGGCATGCAGGATGGAGCTTCTCTACTTGGAGGTGTGCCAAAATGAGTCTTTAACACTGGCGCTAGTGTTTTCGCGACAATGTGGTTATCAATGGTCTCTTTCCTGATCAAACCCCCAACCTTCCATTGCATTATATCACAGTCTGTACAATATATATAGATATACTGCTATTCAACAACGATGAGCCATTCACTTCTCTACGATCTACTCGATAGTCAAGGTTCCTTCCATAACTTCAACCGCCTGCCCACTCAATTTCACATCTTCGATACCGTCACCATCCTCTTTCATAAACACATCAACAAAAATATCGCATCTCCGGCCCATCTCTACACCCTGCATGAGATGGAACCTCTTCGTTCCCTTCGCACCCTCCGTCAACGCAAGATGGCAACACAACGCCGCACTCGCACTGCCTGTCCCAGGATCTTCATGCTGTGGAATTGATCTTGTGCGAAGAAGCCTCACATGCTCATCGTCCGGATCACAGCCAAGGTCAACGTAATAAAAGGTCCCAGTGTACCCTACATCCCACCCACTTCCAACATCAAGTAGAGTGCGTTCATAGCGTGTATGAGAGGGGATAAGCGGTCCATTGATGCGGGCCAATGCTTGGAGATCGTCGAGCTTACAGAGCCCAAACGCCATGCCTTTGACGATGGAGACGATGGGAATGGTATCAGTCTTCTCCACGGGATGGAACATGCGCGCTTGGTGGGTGTAGACATCGTGGGGAAGGGATACCGTTGCCCGTCCTGATTCTTTGTCGAATTCAAGGGGGATGAGACCAGCGACGGTCTTGATCTTGGAGACTCCAGGGTAAGCAGTTGCGTGCTGAGCTACATAGATTGCCGTGCCTATGGTAGGGTGGCCAGCAAAGGACATGCGCGCCATGGGCGTGAAGATGTCATAATCTGCGGCGTCGGCACCTGAAGCTGGCTCGTGGAGGAAGGTGACTTCAGAAAGATTGAATTCTTTGGCGATCTTTTGCTTTTGTCCTTCGGTGAGTTTGGTGCGGAGGGATGCTGGGACGCGAATTACTGCAAGCGGGTTGCCCACGTAGGGCGTAGTAGTGAAGACATCGAGGGTGGTGAAATTGAGACGCATCTTGAAGTCTGAATCTGGGTGTGTGAAATCAAGGGCTCATTGAACTGTGTGAGATGTACACATTTCGACCAGTAAGTATCCTACATGCCCTGCATAGTTGGTTGAGTCATTTCCTAGGTTCGGGGAGGAATAGCACCGGATGTAACGTTAGTAGCCATGATCCAAGATGTCGGATGAGGAAACCAGATTACTCAGCTGATCAGTCAAGGTACTATAATCACTTTCGACGGCTTTAAAGTATATTGTCGATGTGGAACTCCGTTCGGCGTTGAAGGCCCGAGTCATTCGTCTGGCGTCATAGCAGTCACATGACGTCGCGTCGACATTTTGTCGCGCACTCGACATCGACCTCAAGCTTCGCAACACCGCCTGCGCAACCGCGATGCCTAAATGTCCCTCACCAAGTTTGCGAAGACATACGCAGCCAATCAAGCGAAATATGCACACCTCAATGCCTTCACCGTCCGCGCCGATCTGCAGCCCTTCGTCGAGCGGGCGACACTTTCGCATAGCGACGATGCCGATGACTGGCATAGTGTAGACGGTAAACCGGTAGCGATCAAAGACAACATATGTACCCAAGCATTCCAGACGACAGCTGCTTCTGGTATGCTTAAGGATTTCACGAGCCCATACAATGCCACGGTAGTAGACCTTTTGCACGAGGCCGGCGCGGTGGTCGTCGGCAAGACGAATATGGATGAGTTTGGCATGGGGTCACACTCGGTACATTCTCATACCGGACCAGTAGTCATGGAGAGACACCAGGGCGAAGCAGCCAGTGCCGGTGGGAGCTCTGGAGGCAGCGCCGTCGCCGTTGCTACGGGGCAGTGCTGGGCGGCTCTGGGGACAGACACAGGCGGCTCTGTCAGGCTCCCTGCAGCATATACCGGCGTGGTCGGCTTCAAGCCCAGCTATGGCCTGCTATCTAGATGGGGCGTCATTGACTACGCCAACTCACTGGATACCGTGGGCATCATCGCCGCCAATGTGGCTGGCGTCCGCAGCGTCTTTGCGAAGCTCAACGTTCACGACCCCAAAGACCCCACCTCACTGCCCCCTGCAACCCGCGCGCGGATCAAGTCACGCGAGTCGGATGACAGGAAGTCTCTGCGCATTGGTATACCGCTGGATTATAATATCTCGACGCTTGACCCTGTGATTCGAGGCGCATGGGCACGTACTCTCAAATTCCTCGCACTTCAAGGGCATACTCTGCACCCTGTGCGATTGCCCGCCACACAACATGCTCTATCAGCGTATTACGTTCTAGCACCAGCGGAGGCGTCCAGTAACCTCGCCAAGTACGATGGTGTCCGCTTCGGAACCAGGGCTGACGGTATTGATGGCTCACCAGAGAGTGTACTTTTCGCAAAGACTCGAGGCCAAGGTTTCGGCTCGGAAGTACAGCGGCGAATCTTGTTGGGGGCATTTTCGCTCAGCGCGCAAGCTATTGATAACTACTTCATTCAAGCACAGAAAGTCCGGAGGATCGTGCAAGAAGACTTTGACAATGTCTTTGCTCAGCCGAACCCACTACGAACACAAGAAACCTCATCTACGCTCACCCAGGGGAAAGTGGATCTCTTGCTCTGCCCAACTGCTCCCACACTTGCGCCGTCCCTGTCGAAAGTGAAGGATGAAGATCCTCTTCAAGCATATATGAACGACGTGTTCACAGTTCCCGCGAGCTTAGCAGGTCTACCAGCCATCAGCGTTCCCATTCGCCTCCTTGCCGAAGAGCAATGGGCCAAGTATGGAGACGAGAAATTTCCAGCAACTGCTGGCATGCAAATCATTGGCCAGTACGGAGATGACGATCTCGTCTTGCGAGTAGGACACCAACTGCGAAAGGCTCGAAGTCATGAACAAAGACACGTAGGCCTCGACCCAAATGCTTGGGGTCACAGCCGTATGGGAGACATGTTGGGTCCCGGAGACAAAAAGTACAGGAGCTATGCTCTACAGCTTGGCAGTTCTGTCGCGGAGGCGAAGAAGATAGTTCAACCCGAGCAAGAGAAGTTGTACGCAGAAATGGCCGCGTTGCTGATAGATACCGTGGGTGAGGAACGCCTAGCTGCAGGTGCCAAATATACGGGACAATCATGTGAACACTACCTCCGGCGTCTATCAGAAGACAAAGACCCTCTTGGTGCCGAAGAGGTCGTGTACAAGCGGATTCAAATGGTCAACGAGACGGCAGAGACACGGATCCGGAGAGTTCAGAGTGCAGGTACGATCAAAGAAGTTCCATGGACGAAGCTGGAGAATAAGGTGGAGGCGCTTCGAAGGAAACAAGAGGAGGAACTTGAGGCCTTTGAAGGGAAACATCAGGGTGAGGAAGTCAAAGCATTCAAAGCAAAGCAGCGGGAGGAAATCGAGGCACTCGAGCGCAAGATGAAGCTGGGGCCGATTCGATTCGTTGGGATCTCATGATTGGGCCAGTGGTAAGATCTGACAAGGTTGATGCACGCGAATCCGAGAAGGAGACTGAAAGCAGCAAGCGATGAACATTGTGGAAGGACAAGCTCTGGAGCATGAGCGGTTCCGAACAGTGGAGTAAGCAGAACAGTGGTCGTAGAAACATGTAGATCTAGTCAAACTTATGCACACAAGAACATGAGATCCAAAAGCGCGATTCGCGCTGTGTTGCGCTCAAGAAGTCAAGTCCCAGAACACGGATGTTGAAACTGTGCTTCTCATTTCCTTGTTCTGAGAACATATCATCTCATCATTCTTGCGTGTGGCTGCACATCCAGGCGAAAACAGTTCACAGCCAGACATGAGCGATCTGTTAGCGCAATAGGCATCGTTGAGCAATACTTCATCAATTAGAACACATGGAAAATCAAATGTAATTCATGATTCAATGCACGCAATCATTATGAAGGACATGACCAAGTACATGCGCTATCTTTCGCGCCCATTCAAGCCGTCAACACGACACATGTTCCCAGAGATCTTTATACAGATGCGGTCTTTCATCTTCCAAGAGCCCGCGGTTCTAGTGGTATACAAGAAAGTAAATCAAAACTGTCGTGGTTCAAGCAAGCCGAGTTGCAATCACTTCAGCAATGGTCAGTCGTAGCTCAGCACCAGCCGAGCATGTGCAGCCATTGACCCCAAAAAGAGCCAGGGCATTTGGAACTGCCGGGTTCGGCACCGTTTCCAGCCTGCGGGTCCTCCTTGGCGGGAGTAGGAGCAGGAGAACTTACAGCCTGATCACCTCCGTCACCACCTGAGCAGGTACCGAAAGCAGCGTTGCAGGATGCGTCACAGTGGTCGGTACTACTGCCGCACCAGCCGTACTGGCTGCAGCAGTTTCCGAAGGAGGAGCCGGAGCAGGTGAAGCCAGAAGTTCCGGCACACGAACCGTCAGTTGAGACCTTGCCGCCAGATGCCGTGGAGGGAGATGGGGCGGGAGCAGGTGCGGCAGATGTGGCGGCGTCGTTGGAGCCGCAGTTACCGAAGTCGGTCTGGCATCCTGATCCGCAGTAATCGGCCGACGTGCCACACCAGCCAGAGACTGAGCAGCAGTTACCGAAAGTGCTGCCAAGGCATGTGCTTCGAGATGTTAGGAGCAGATATGTCATCGAGGCATGCTCTGTGAACTTACAAGCCAGTGTTTCCACCGCAAGTGGCATCGGTAGTGACCTGCTTGGTACCGGTGGAGGCAGGGGGGTTGGAGCCAGTAGTGGTAGTGGGGGCCTTGGGAACATGGTGTTAGACGAATGGACAGAGCAGACAATGGATCCTCAAACGCCGACGCCAAACAGTAGGGAGGAATCCTCTACAGACGCAATCTTGGCTTTCAAGCCAGTATACATATTCCGGGGTCGAAGTCGCGCCGTTGCTGACGGTTACTGTCGATATCCTCGCGGTTCATTGAAAAGGTCCGAACGACTCAAAGCTTGAGGCCAGAGCCCTTACAATGGACGTTAGATAGCAGAGCCACAGTAACGACAAAAAAGAGAAGACAAATAAAACTTAGGATGTACTTACAGCTCCGGCACCATCAGCTGTGCGGTACCAGTTGGCCTTGTCATCACCAAGGCACTCGCCAACAGTGACGCCCCTATATCCCAGGTCGGTGATGGTCTTGAGCATGAACTCAGTTAAGTTGTTGGCGGTCTGCTCATGGATGTCGTGCTGGATGTCAAGCCACTTGGCGCCTCCAGCAGCGGTGGCACCTTCCTTGGTGATATTGCCAAGGAACCAGTCCTTGGAGCGCTGGATCTGGTTCGGGGAGTCCTGGTTGTAGTCATCAGTGTCAACATCGAAGTAGATGACGTGGTAGCCGAGGTCAGCCATATCAGTCTCGCACTGGCCGGTGCAGCTGGAGAAGGGGGGACGCATATAGGTGGGGATCTTGCCGACGATGTTGCGGAGAGCCATCTCGTTCTTGATCATTTGAGCCTTGCGGTCTTCTTGAGAGATAACGCTCAGGTCCAAGTGAGTCCAGGTGTGAGAAGCAAGCTGGTGACCCTCAGAGTCCATACGCTTGATTACGTCGACAAACTCGGGGGTGATATCGATCTGACCCTTGTTGATGTTGTTGCCAGTGATGAAGAAGGTAGCCTTAGCGTTGTACTGCTTCATGAGGTCCAGGATGTGCGAGGTGAGGGTCTTCGCCGGGCCGTCGTCGTAGGTTAGGGCGACAGTACCTGGCTGCACACAGTTGTAAATTCCTGCACCACCATACGCGACGTTGCCAACCTTGGTGCGTGCGATGGAAGAAGTATCAGAACCACCAGGCGTCTGGTTCTCGGGACAGCTTGGGCCGTGCTTGTAGTCGCAGCCTGGAGAGTAGCAGAAATCGCCATCAGTGCCGCAGACTGTTCCTCGTTAAATTTTTCCACAACATTAATGCATCCAGTCACATACAGCCAGATTGAGAGCAGCATAGTCCGGCACCGCAGTTGCCAATCCCCTCACCGCACTCGCGGTCATTCTGACGTGCGTTGAGTGACTTTGCCTCGGTGCGTGCAAAGTCGTGAACCTCAGCAAATTGAGCGCCAAGGTTGGAGAGGATAGCTCGAGCCTTGAGGTCCTTGGGGTTCAGTCCTAAGATGGTGGGCAGACCAGATCCATGAGCGTTGGCAAGAGGAACGACTGCGGCAACCGCAGCGAGAGCGGTGGAGAGATGCATGTCGAAAAACAGTCCAGTAGTATTATGGTATTATTGGTTATTTGGTTGTTTGTATTGGAAGGAAGCGAGTGGATAGTGATAATCAGGACGACTGAACACTGGATGACCTTTTGGTAAACGAAGGAATCCGTAAGGCAGGCACAGAGACTGCAGAACAAAGCAGGTAGAGAAGAAAGACACAATATCCAGCAGACAGTCCCGAGCCTTATGAAAAACAATGCGATCGTCACCCAGTGTAACAATCCCTGCACGGTGTGTGCTAAAGTTGCTTCGGAACTGCAGCTAAGGCAGGATGGTTTCCTTTATCCCTGTCTGGCACAAGCAAGCTTCGAGCCATGGATCCTTGGATTCTTGTACTGAATTGGCACCCCAGACCCGTGGTTCCGGCTTCGCCTCACCTTGAAAAAGGTACCATTGGCGAGTGGGCTTTCATCCGCCGCACGGGCTACATCGCTACGTGGGGACCACGTCTCGTCACATCTAGATAAAGTGAGGACTACCAATGTTGCCTCTTTAGGTACCCATGATACTATTTCGATAATTGTGGATGCTAGCTGAGACAGGCTTCAGAAGGACTCGTCGGACGTTCACTATGGACTTGTACAATATAGTTTTTCTGCGTCACCAGTGACAGACGTCGTACAGTAAGTGCGAAACGACGGGTGCTTGATGGTCGGCGGCTATTAACAAGTCATGTCTCGGTAGCACCATAGTTTCCGTAAGTCGCTACCAGGGGAACCGTCACTAGAGGCATCTGTACTACGGTAAGCGCATGGCTCTTCCGAGGGCGCGATCGCCCCTGGCTCGATGCTAGCCTACCGATGGCTCAATACGGAACGGATAATGGCGACAGCCACGGGAACGTTGAAGAATGCTTGGATCGTCCACGACTCTCGGAGTGGAGTTTGTTCTGTAACAAGAAAGAGCTCCTCGCCATGTTTCCTTTTTTGGCTGAATTTGAGGTTTCAAAACAGCCTTTGTGAACATCCTCGTCGTGAAACATGTGTCAATAGTTCGAGCCCTCGGCAATTTTAACTATTCTCCAGGTGCCGCTAAGTTTAGCGCTTTGTAGTCGCGAACAGAACAGCACTCCTAGCTAAACCTCTCCTTTTCCAGACATCGTTTCATTGAACTACCAAGCAACGAAAATGACCGCCCATGCGCTGCCGACTCCAATTCTCAACAATGATGCATAGACAGAGCCTTGAACGGTGAGGCGATTATCGCAGGTTGCGACAAGCTTGGCCGTGGTGGGGAGATGCTCGTATCTCCTCGTTGTGCCATGCTGGCAACTGCAACTGATAGTGAGTGTCTATCTGCATTGCCGATGGCGTTGGCGCTCTTTAGGTACCACGACATCTGTATGTACAACAATAGAAGCGAAACACTCGCGTGGAGGAGGCGACCGGATATACCATCAGGATGTGTAAATCCCATGGCTTAAGCTTCCAAAGCATGGTGCCAAGACGTGGTGGGGCCGGATGGTCAATATCGATGCGTAAAGCGTTGGCAATTGACCCATCTTTCATCTCTCCCGACGGATACTACGGCATTCTATTTCAGCCTTCAACCATTGCAGATTCTCCAAGAGGGCCCCCATCGTCCTCGTCATATATTATCCGTCCCCAACTAATCACTTCAATTAGACGTTTTGTCTTTAGCATCATCTTTACATGCCGACTTCCCGTCGCCTGTGTCGGGTTGAACTCGTGGCATGTCTACCGATACCATGCTCCTGGCGGTCACACAGACTATCAGCCAACGTGTCAATGTTTCACAAAATGAATATCGGGCAAGCTCGCTCTGGATACTTGGCCCCACACTCGTCATCATCCTGTGCATGCTTCCAGCCACTCGTACGTTGACTCGAGAAGACCCGTATTCGCATACGGGCTCGGCCCGCATGATCTCTTCCAGGTTTGATTCGCTTCTTTCTTGTTCGAGACGTATTCTAGTGACCCCTGTCCACTTGCATTGGCAACTGCAACATGCTGTACTCTCGATGCAGTCTCGAAGTTGAATTGCCGTGTTGTATCTCGTTCATGCTCGCTTCCACTTGTTGGGATATACGGTACCATGCACGACACCACATGCGTAATGCGGAGGCGTTTTCGCGCACGATGATCAGACATCAGTAGTGGAACATTGAACACGAAGTAACACGACGACGTTGTATCCAGCCAACAGCCACACGTCTTGCTAAGACATTGCCCTCTCGCGTACAAGGATTCGACTGCTTGGGAATGTCACCACAGATAATTTGCTTAGCGAGCCGCTGGACTCAACGGGCCAAGTTCGCCTCAGGGCAATCAACCGAAGATCTCGGAAAGCAAGAGTATTTCATATTCGCCAAGAAACCGCGTCTCGCAGATTTGGATCGGCGAGTGACATAACGGGCGGAGGAGGTATCGAGGAGACGTTCCGCGGGATATGAACATCTTAAGACCATGTCAATAGTGACCTTTGTAATACCAGAGCTACTCTATTCGTTGAATAGTAGCGTGGAGATGATGAGTCTCCTGTCACTCCATGCAATGATTGGTGAACTATCCGTCACGTGCAAGAACACTGCTCGAGGCGCATCTTGGATGAATTGCTCAGTGTATTGCCAACTCGACACATGACGCAAATGTCATTGGCGAATGGAGAGCCTCTAGTATTTTTCGACTTGGGCCATCGCTTCATATGCGCTTCGCGCATGATGTGAACCATATATTCAACGACTATGTCTTCTCAAATATACATATATACCATGTCCTGTGCCGAACATTGTACCCACTACCCACGACCAGTAATGTACCCGTTCCTCCCCGCCATCCCATTATTAACTGCAATTGCCAGCGCTGCGATATCGTTATTGACAGGCACACTTTTCACCTTATCATAAGGAAAAGCCACACTCTTATCCCTTATCCCCAGCGCATCCACAAACAATACATTCGGGAAACTCTGCGGCGTGAACGCATTCCACGCATCACTAACCAAGTCGTCAAACGCTTCTGCAGCCATGTTCATGATTGCCTTTTCGAATATCAAAACGTCTTCAGGTTGCTGTGTCATGAGCCAGGAGAGGACGTGGAACTTGTCTTTGCGCGCACTGGCGTCTGAGACGATGTTCCGATTGTCCTTGAGTTTCTTGATTTGATCGGACTTCATGTTCGCGCGGTTATTGGTATTTGAATAAGAGTCGTAGTAGGGAAAGTTTGCGCTTGAGTAGAAGCCTTGCGATACGTAGTTGCCCAGACTAATGCCGTTGGGTAGCTGTGCGAATATGAAGACGGAGGCGCGATCGGTGATGAAGTCGCCAAGTACTTTGCTTGTGAAGTCGGTGTTTCCTGGATCAGAGACGGTGTAGCGATTGTTGATACCTTTGAGGGTATCGAAAAGCTTATTCCATTGATCTTGCGATAAATCTTTGTACTTGTTGTCTGTGTCGATAGTGTGACTTAGGTTGATTATCACGAGCTCCTGGTACTTCGCTGTGAAGTCATTGATCTGCTGTATGATACTTGCAATTGTCTGTCCATTTCCCCCGAGCCAGATATCTTCGATGTCGTTCTCTAGAGCGCTGTAGTGTCCACTCACCCACTGTCCGTTTGAGAGTACAGGCCTAAGGTCGAAGAATCGCGAACCAACCATGAGTTGCTGGTAGAAGTTGAGGTACTGCGTCTGCGTGTTCGCGTAGTTTGCGCCAATTGTGCCAGGTGTAAAGGTGGTCATTCCTGCGTCGTGAGATCCAGGCATACAAATGTGCTTCAGGGTTCTGTTTGCTAGTGATCCCATACTTTGTTGCATCCAGTCCGTGTAAGTTCCGCTATTCGACCACCAGTTACCAGCTTCATCCGTTGACATTATCCAATTAACAGCAGCGTCATGTCGGAAACCAAGATCAACTTTCGATCCTTGTGGACTCTGCTTGGTTGACATGTTGTCCAAGGAGATGGTGAGCTTATATTCTGAAGGTTTCCTCGCTAGCACTGTGAACTTGTTCGGAGTGCCCGCGATATCGTAGTAAGCCTCTCCTGCATCGTCTTTCGTCTGCCCACCTGTACCAAACTCGACATATACTCTAGATGCCTTTCCTGCTCAGCGTCAGCTGTAATCGTAATCCCGCTCGTGCAGAGATAGATCATACCTGCGTTTATCGTGGGCCATTTCCAAGTATCCATCTGATAGCTATGGGTGCTGCTCGTTACCCAGTCGAACGGCGATCCATTCACCAAAGTCAAAGAACCGCCATAACCCATGATGAAGCCTTCTTTCTCTGTTTTACTATTCCGTAATCTGTCACAGCCACTCTCTTGTAACACGCCTTGGTTTACTCTTCCTTCTACGGCTACAAATTCACCGCAGTCCTTGCGATGCTCGAATGCTACCACCGCACCGGCTAGGGCGACCACCGTATTTATTCCCCATCTTCGCTCGGGTGCCTGAAGGCGTGCCATGCTGTCAAGCCACCCCCGTGCCCCTTGGCCATGCTCTTATGGCCCGTCCCTAGATCCTTGCGGTCTTCCCGCCGCAGTACGGAAAAGTATCGACCAGTAAGGGGTCTCAGGTGATGCACGAATAGATGGCAGAGTGCTGGGGGATGACTTCTGGAGGGTTGCATTGGTCGTGTTCCGTGAAAGCGCCTGCCCAATCAGAGCAAGCGCGAAATGAGCCCCCGTCTCGCGTTTTATCCGAGGACCACTCAAAAGGCAGCATGTGCAATGTGATCTCTTTTCGGCTGTCCTGTTCCAGTAAGTAGGACGTTTGGGTTTTTGGATGTTTGAGGTCTCGTTTACGCGTCCGAGTGATATATTTGCTAGGCTCTTTAATTTGAAGCAACGGAGATACAAATGCCCACTGAGGGCCAGGACCGTCTTATAACTTGAGTGCACGAGTGGCAGCGAGCAAAGACTAGAAGTTGCACAGCACGTTCAAGCCATGTGTATACCCATTTAGTCTGCCGCCATGATGGGTCAAATCACTTAACACTCGGTTGTACACGATTTGTGCGACATAATGCAGATGAAAAAGCAGTAGTCAGTCAATGTTTAAAGGTCTTGTGTTCCACCATCAGCCAACATGCTCATCTGTCTACCGTGATCATCCAGCCGTCATCGAGGACTTGACCATTTGCATCTATACCACCCCAAACTACAGCAGTAGCTCCGTCAACCTCAGTCCCTTTGGAAATCGCGAACTGTCCTCTTTGCCCTAGCCCTCTCTTGGGCTTGCCTGGAATTTCCATTTCTTCTTCCCCTCTCGTATCAACATACTTGTACAAGACCTCTGCAAATTCGGACTCATGTGTGTCGCGCTTGATCGAGGACCGAATGCTGTCTTTAGTCGCAGCCGCAGTAGACTTCTCGGGGGGTAGTTGAAGCGCCCAAATGTCATCCAGGTACTTCGAATCATCACCTTCGCCACCTACAATAAGTAGGTATCGCCGCCCCTGGCCGGTTGTTACTGGAACGAGGCCTGCATATGAGCGCGCCTGGGGAGCAGCAGCACTGTTCGCCTTTTCAGCATGCGGTAGCTCTTCCCAGTTCCACCCAGACGTCAATGGGGTTGTGCCCCCTTCCGCATGCTTCCAGACGTGAGAGGCATCGAGTAGCATCGTGGCGCCAGAGCTGAATGTTTCGACACCCTTGCCCCCAAATCGATAGAGGCGATCTCCCACAAGTGCCATACTCGCGCCGTCTCGCGGTTGTCCGGCTGGGGTCGGAATATCCGTCCAAGTTCGCGACTTGACATCGAAGGCCAAGGCATCTTTGCAGCGCTCACCGAGTGCAATATCTCGTCCTCCGACAACGAATATTGTACCCCATGAGTCCGGGTCTGCCGGTTCCGGCACAACTTTCGAGGGGTCTGCCGGAGCCTGGGGGGCCTTCTCCTGATATGTGACAGACTTTGGTCCGGGAAGATCTGAGCTCGTGGCTGAGTGGCCCGACCGTTGTCTGGGATGTAATGAATCCGGTGATGAGTCAAGGTATGTCCAAGTATTCCGAACAGTATGATACACCCACAAACGCCCATTTTCATTCGTGACACTGTCGCCTTCTCCCCCAAAGATGTATATGCTGTCACCAATCACTGTCGACGTGTGTCCTTTCCGCGCGCTCGGCACATCGTCCAGGCCGTTTGCTGCGCGTGCTGGGTAGCTTGTGTAATCGGCTTCGAGGACACCGCTCGAAGGTAGTATGACGACATGCATGTCATTATCAGCAAGCTTTCCAGGGGCGATTTCTCCACCAAAGATGTACGCGCGTCCTTTGACAACTGAGACGGTGTGATGCGATCGTGGCAGCGGCGCACCGGTAATGCGCGTGAGGTTCGCTTTGAGCGGGAGGGTTGGATGCGTTATGCCTTTGATAAGTGCTGCCGCACCCTCAAGCAAGTTCTCGGCCGCATACAATGCTCCAGCAGCGGCAGGCTCCATACTGGATGTAGGGTTGTGATTCGATTCTAGCGAAGGAGAAATGGATGTCAATTGTACACAGAAAAGGGAATTGAGAGACAAGGGAGGTCTGAAGCGGAATTTAATGTGTATAGTGGTAGATTGGAGAGAGGTCTCGCGGCTGCAAATGTTCGTGGAGCTCCAAGCTGAGCTCCGCGCTTACTATGACGTAATGTGGGTCGCACCTAGCGAAACGGCACCAAAGCCTCAGCTATCATCAGAAAGTGTCTATGACCGTCGTGGCATCGTATGGCCTTCAAAATGCGTTGTCCTTGGAAAATGTCCTATCGAAATTGCCCCATTGCATCATTAATGGACAATGCAAATAGGCTGCTCGAAGGGAGAAATGATTTTTTTCGAACAGTCTGGGTACGCGATGCCTTGTAGTGGTTGTGCCATCATCATCGAATATCCCTAACATACGAGACGAATGAGTCGTTGAGGGGTGGACATCTGTATACGCTCAGATTTCCACTCATATGTTGGGCGACAATTGGTCGTATCGAACACAACGCTCAACCTAGAAATCGTCAATAGTGGTTCAGATATGTAGAGCATCAGGCATACTGTATCAATAGAAGCTTGCAAAAAGCTGCGAGCTTCGAGTCCAACCCAAACCTTGAGCATCGAGAAGTCGCCCCCACGAATCATAGAAGACCCACTTTGTGCACCGAGCTGTCGCAGTATTGGCAGCGCTCTGCTATATGTTAGTGATTGGAGTACATCCATTGCAGTACAACTCACCCAGCGAATAAGTCAAGGTTTGGTTCTAACGCCCGCCCAATACCTTCTAGCAGCAGGATACTGAGTACGACGTTGACAAAATCTCCTTCCAGGCGAACATGGTGCGTTCGAACCATCGACAACACCTCATTGAGGATGTCTCCAATCTTAATGTTGCCCAACGCGAAAGTTCGACTCTTCACACCAAGCACTAGGTGCTGCATGCGCAATGCAAAGACTTCGCCGTCGAGCACGGCATCAGGCTGTCTGCAACGTTCGACCATCAAGTGACCAGCCTTGTAGCCGTCAAACTCAGCAACAGCTTTGAACAAATCCAGAAAGTTGGCTCGGTTCTTTGCATTTAGTTCTGTGACCAGGCCTGTGTCAATAAATATCAGCTGGGGTCGATATCCCTCAAGGTCTAATTCTTGAAGTGTGGATTTCCACTGCTGGGGGTTCTTCTTGTGCGGTCGCAATCGTTCCAAGACCTCTTCAGTGACGTCTAGCGATTCTTTGGGACCAGTGAGTCGATCTTCCTTGCGATTAAAGATTGAGACATCCAGCTTGTCGGGCTTGTAGAAACGCACCATGATATTGCCAGGATGCAAGTCAGCGTGTATGAAGTTGTCAATGAGCACCATGGTCAAGAATGCATCCAGTCCTTCGTCAGCAATATCTTTCTGGAACGGGCCTCCGCCATTTTGAAGGAAATCCTCCATGGGGATGCCTTGTGCAAATTCTTCAATTAGGAGATTCCGGGTAGTGTACTCGATATAGGGGTATGGGAACCAAGCGGTGGTCCGGTCCTTGAAGTTGTGCCGGAAAAGGGTAAGATTCGCAGCTTCGATACGCAAGTCCAATTGAAGTCTCATCATCTCACCGAACTGCTCCACTTCATCAGGAAAGGAGAACCACTCCATAGTCGGTATAGCGTTGATAATGGCAGCAAAGAAAGCCATGATTCGCAAGTCTCTGCGTACGATCTTCTCAATCTTGGGATGTAGTACTTTGATCGCAACATGATTGGAAGGCACTCTTGACGGTGTACTCTTCAGAGTCACGTCAACATTCTTCTTGATTCTACGCGCAAGATTCGGCTCCTCCGCTTCGATTGTGTTTTCCTGAAGGGTCGCAAGGTCTGGCTTCAGCTTAGCCTTGTAGACCTGTGCAATGGCGCCCACTCCTAGTGGCTTCTCATCAAATTCATCGAATATGTCCTCGAATGCGCGGCCATCGAAAGCAGCCTCGATGGTCTGCTTCGATACCTTCAAGGAGTGGGCGGGGGCGTTTGAGTGGAGTGTAGACATGATCAGACACATCTGCGTGGGGAATACATCGGTTCTCGAGGCAGCCCATTGCCCAAGCTAAAGCACTGTTAGCTACCTTCACTTCCACTGTAACAGGTATCATACTTTGATGAAAGCTGCGCCGGCCCTCTCCATGGAGGATACGAGAAATCGATACCACCACAGTGTGCCGCTGCGTTCGTTGTCTTTATCGGCTTGTCTCTGTCCCAGCCATATCGCTGGTATTGTCACGATAACTGGCACGAATATGATGATCAGATGGAGGAAGCGGAATCCCGTGGCTATAGGCTCTAGTATATAATCTTCAATGAAGAAGTATATGCCTCGCCGGTACTTGGTGGAGTTCTTTATTGACCGCGGGACCTGCTCCGCCAATTCCTTCCTCGAGGCCTCGAGCATGGCCTCTTCGTGCGTCTTTTCTCCATTGCCAGACTGCTCGTTAGCTAGGCCAACAAAAGCAAGAGGACTGAGAGCGGCTCCGCTGGCTGCGCCCGACCATAGTATCGTTTTGCCGCGGAATCGTGGGGTACTAAATCGTTGGCGGAAGAAGGTGGCAGAGGTGAACGGCCGGGTTGAAGCTCGATTGATGGCTGCTGTCGCAGACTTCTGGAAGCCTTGGCGGAGACAATGGCGACCCGCAAAGAGGAAAGCCCTCATGGTACTAGGTATTGGGCAAACTCAGCGCGTAACATGTCCATGAGGCGCGAAGGCGCAAGTACCGCGGTCGTGACGTCGATCGGTCGTAGCTCGCTTCCCACGCCGATTTGCGACGCCCCATTCCGACTCTGGCCGCACGCACGTGCAAATGAATCTAAGAATCCCTCTGCTCTTCACACAACATCCATACTTGATCGATGCAGTGTTTGAGATGATTCATTGATTAAACATAGTAGAACCGCTAATTTACAAGCCATCTCAACTCCCCTCCTCATTTATCTAAGCTGTCACGAATCCCTCGAAACCTCGATCCAGCGAATTGCGCGTCAGTTCCTGGTAGAGTGGGAATCCACCAGCAAAGTTCAGCTGTTCACGGAACTTTCCCGGGATGTTGTCGCCCATATACCAGCTCTTGGTCTGAGGGAACAATGTCTTCTCCGACAACTCCGTCACCTTCTCTCGCCATTGCTTCTCAGCCTCCGGAGTTGCCTCGCAGTAGTTGATGTCCTCATCACGCATCTTCTTGATGGCATCGACAATCCAATCTCCCTGGACCTCGACGCAAGTGGGACCATTAGAGAACGCTGTTGGGCCCTGAGCGCCGTACAGGAAGAAACAGTTACTGTTATCACGAGTCAGTATCTTCGTGGTGGACGCGAGGATCAGAACTTACGGATATCCGGCGACACTCATGCCCAGGTAGCTATATGTACCTGCCTTCCACTTCTCTGCAAGTTCAACGCCGTCAACGTCCCTAAGACCCATGTTCTTCATGCCACCGGTGACAGAGTCGAATCCGGTTGCCAGAGCAATAATGTCCACTTCGTAAAGCTTGCCGTCTGCGGTGACAATGCCCTTTTCGGTAATTTCCTTGATCGGGTTCTTCGCGACATCGATGACCTTGTTCTCTGGTCGGTCGAGCATCTCATAGTAGTTTTGCTCCAGACTTGGCCGCTTCGTGCCGAACGCATGCGGTGGCTCGAGTGGGGCAAGGATCTCACGCTTCTCCGGGTCTGTTATCCTAGCACGGGTCTTCTTCGCCCAGAAGTCGTAGGCCTGGCGGTTTGCTTCGTTGTCAAAGAGCAGATCCTCGTAGTTCGCCAGCCAGAACTCGAACCCCCCAGCTTCGAAAAGCTTCTCGTAGAAAGCTTCGCGGTCCTCTGGAGTGTCCTCCATTGTCTTCTTCTTGATGTAATCATATCCGAAGCCGGCAAAGGTATTCAATCGATGCTTAAAGAAGTCTTGATACTCATTCTGCTTTCGTTTCTCTTGCTCTTCTTTGGTTATGGCCTGCTGCTGCATTGGCAGGCAAAGATTAGGTGTTCTCACAAATTGAAGCACCGAAGCGGCGTCCTTGGAAGTCTCCTGGGCTATCTGGACTCCAGTAGAGCCGGTACCGATGACAGCGACGCGTTTACCTTTAGTATCTACACCGCTGTCGGGCCAAAATGAGGAATGATGAAGCTCTCCCTCGAATTTGTCCATGCCTGGCCAATCTGGGAAATGTCGCTTTGCGGCAAATCCGAGCGCCAACAAGAGATATTTGGATTTCGCCGTGCGACCATCTTCGGTTTCGGTGATCCACTTGCCCGATGGTTTGTCAAATTGGGCGCCGACAACACGGGTGTTAAAAGCACAGTCCTTCTTGATGTTGAGTTTCCTTTCCACATGATCGAAGTAAGCTCGGAGTTCGTCGGTTCCTGGGTATCTGCATGACCATGTCCAGTCCTATTGGCGTGTTGTCAGTACGATCGTCTACGAAATGGAAGCAACCTCGATCATACCTTCCAGATCTCTGGGAGTGAGTACTCATATACGGGAATTTGAGAATCCACTCGTGCGCCAGGATAGCAGTTCCAATGCCAGATACCTCCAATATCTGAACCCGCTTCCATGATCTTGCACTTGAAGCCCATTTGGCGAAGCTTATGCATCAGGTAAATTCCGCCGAACCCCGCTCCAACAATAAGCACGTCGGTCTCAAGCTCTTTGGCATAGTTCTCAGTGGTCGGCACCGACGACTCGTTCGCCGAGATATCTTTCCTGTATCGCTGACCCATTGTGTCGATTAATCTCCGTATCTCAATACAGGCAAGAAGGTGTAGTCAAGTAGATTAGTTGGCTATAGACGTGCCGGTATGGGATGCCCCCCTCCACAAATATATACGTCAACAACCAAAACGCCCCTCTTGCAATAGCTCCGCGAAGATCCTTTGGATTATGTCCACTAGGATTTCAGTCCAAAGCTCCATTGATCGGAGCTGTTTCATGAGCTTCCTTGTCTCCCGTCACTACCCAGGCAAAATATCAAATCCGCTGGGCCGGGAGACCATCACCCTGCTACATTTGTGCATGAACAACGTCACATCAACCCATTATGAGGCGGAATGGCTCCGGGAACACGCCACCAAACAAGCACACGAGCTTGATAGCTCCCATCCGAACGTTTAGCGCCCCGCTTCCGCCACAACCATGCGGGGTACCCCGCGAACGTGTGGTCGCGGTCTTTCCTCATACGGTATACCCGATTTGCGAGCCATAGTAGATATGCACGGCTATCGCAAGTTCACTATTCCCAAAAGGTCAGTCATCGACTTTTGGAAGTGTGTCTTTAGGTATACAGCCGGCTACATCTGTGCAGCATATTATGGGCGTACAAGAGTGTGCGTCTCAGCTGTCATTCTAGACTTGTTGGTTGTGTAATCTTGATCCAGAAGAACTCGAAGCTCGTTCACTTCCATGATTTCTATGTTAATCCGATTCGTAGTTTGCCTTCCAGATGGTGACGCTGATCAAGAAGTCCGTCAAACCTAGCTTATCTTGATCGAAAGGCTAGGATCAAAGGAGCTCTATCACGTTACTCATTAGAATTAGGTTTTGTCTACGATCTCGGCGATGAGGATGGCGAACGTTTACCAGATTGCCGCCGTTGCTGTATGAAGCACGCAGACGAGAGTCCTGCCTTTCGGCCAGCTAGTACTTCGTTCGTCCACAATTAGGATACAAGTGGACATGAACTCATTCATCGAAGCTCCGTTCAGCATCAAGTCCTTTCATACTCGTGCAGCCAGGAAAGGATTGAGACTTCGCATCTATGAGATCATTCTGACTACCAAGGGAGAATTATCCAGTCGCAACACAGATTTAACAATGAGTCAAGGAGAAAGCACGGCATTCAGCGCATCGCAGACCCTACGCGAGCAAGTAAAGCCAGCACAGGACATACAATGTGTTGCAGATAACGTCCGGTCCTTTGAGACCCTCAATCACCGTACTAACCATGGTTGTACATGGATGAAGTAGACGGAACGACGCAGATGATAGACAAAACTTGGTAATGAACATTAAATTCCAAGCCGATGTAGAATGTCCAATGTACACTGGCCTTCTGACCGACTCTTACATAGTGAGGGGCGAAACAGAAGACGGGATAGGAGTAGAATAGATGACAAAAGAGCCAAAAGCGAAAAAGCTTGCCACAGCTGCTTTCGGACAATACCTGTGGTTCGATTCTGGCAACGGCGCCGTGTTGATGTGTCACCTTGTGCACTTAAGCAGACACAACATTTAAAAGTAGGGTAATCTTACATACCTCAAGTTTAAGAGGCAATGCTAGACACCCGATTTGTAAGACTCCTTCACCATTCAGAAGGTTCATCAATGACAAGGGGAAGGGGTGACACCTCGGTGAGCACGTGACGAAAGCCATCTTTTTTTGCTGGCTCGCCGCACCACACAGCGTGCACACCTCGGCCAGCTGAGCCAGCGAAAAAGATCGAAGAACAAAAAGAATAACTTCAGATGCCCTCTGCCAGAATCGAACTAGCGATCTTATCATGTTCTGCCGCGAGTGCAATACTAGTGATACGCTTTACCACTAAGCCAAGAGGGCGAGTCCGATCAAAGGATCGGTTGGCGTGGTTGAATGAAAGATTTGTGTATTTTGGTAAATATATACTGCCAGTAAGTTGCAGCACTTTCGCCTAGATTTGATAATGGCGGTCTCTGGACAAAGCAGAATGGCCTAGTGGGTGGATCGCCTCGCACTCAGCACATACCATCCGGCCGGTGGAAATGCTTGTCGCCAACATTTGCACGGCAAATGATTGGGAATGACACCGTGTTGCGCATTGTGATTTTCTCTCTGCGATCAAAGCGTCGTCTCCTGATAACGCCGAAGCGCAAAGGGGCGCGTTTTGTTTGGCTGCACAAGCACCTAACGCCACTTTGGCAGGACGCAAGGCATCGAGCGGCTACAGGATCAGCTGATGCGATGAGCGCGCACGAGCTCTTGTGTCGTACACGCAGTGATCTCGGTGCAATATGGAGATGGCGCTGCATGGGGAACCAATGACCAGGATCAGCTTATTCACATGCCCGCGTTCAGTCCGCCAAGACCCCAAATTAAGAAACCGGGAAAGCCCACGCTCGAGAGCCTCACCCGCGCTGTCCTTTTTCAAACTCTCTCTCAAACACGACACTTGACACCGCACGCCACAGGATACTCGCTGCCAGGAAACACACCTGGCCACCACCATCGACACCCGGACATACTTACATCACATTCATGGGCTCTGCTTCTCCCTCCGCGACCGCTTCTCTCTTCTCCGCTGCCCAGCTTACTCTGGTTGGATCCGCGTATCCCTACAGCCCATCGACCGCAGGACTGAATAAGACGGACGCCTCATTCGCCGCGCTGGTTCGACAAGTAGGGGACGGAGGTCCACCTTGAAAGGTGGACGGTAAACTTGGATATTGGAAACCCTAAGTTGAAAGTGCGCACACGCCTAAGCGCGCAGGTCTGTCGCCTGCTGATGCGGTCTGCACAGTAATAAAGCGCGACCCGATCATACACACGTACCAACCACCGCTATCGCACAGATGGCTGTCTTCACTTTTGACCACGATGACACGCATCTGCCCACAACAAAGGCTCAGCAACCGGCGCCTACAACGAGCGCCGACGATGTCTTTACTGCGACCGAGCGCATGGACATCGAAGTGGACGCATCCAAAGTCTCTCTCCATGTAGGCACCCCGCCTATCAACATTGTGTCGCCAGCACCAAGGCGCGCAGTTCTCCCAGTCGGCGAGGAAAAGCAACAGGGCCCGGAGAAGCTCGACTTCGATATGGTCATGAAGAAGGCGCAGAAGAACAAAAAGAAGAAGAAGAAGACTTTGAAAGGCGCACCAGCGACGAGCATTACGCGTGGCTTCCACACGCCCGTCACATCTGGTGGGGAGGAGTCGGACTACTCGATGGCTGCCACACCGCGTTTTGGGCCTGCCATGTCTGGGCTTCCTAGTGTCACCAGTAGTCCTTCGCTCAGGCCCATCTCCTCTATGGGTGGTATCAGCAGCCTCAAGGCGCAATTGGAGTCGTTGAACCTGGGCCCCCGAGAGGATTCACCCTTGAAGGGCTTGTCCATGTCGCGCGTCGCATCTCAGTTGTCGAGCAACACCAGTATGTCCGGCCGCAGCGACAGTGATCGCACAGAGATGGAGAGCTATGAGGTCGATCTAGTCGAGGACTTCAGCATGGATGCCACGTCAAAGAACTCTACAATGCTCACCAGCGGCATGGCACGCAAGATGACCGCCGAGGACTTCGAGCCCTTGATGTGCCTTGGCAAAGGCAGCTACGGTACCGTTCTGCTTGTCAGGCAGCGCGCAACCGGCCGTCTCTTTGCTCAGAAGCAGTTCAAGAAGGCCTCAATCACGGTGCATAAGAAGCTGATCGAGCAGACAAAGACGGAGCGCAATATCCTGGAGAGCGTCAACAGGCACCCCTTCATAGTCAATCTGTACTATGCCTTCCAGGATCACGAGAAGCTGTACCTCATCCTCGAGTATGCGCAGGGCGGCGAGCTGTTCCACCATTTGGCGGCCGAGCGCATGTTCTCGGAAGATGTCGCTGCGTTCTACATGGCGGAGATGGTGCTTGCTCTCGATCATCTCCACCGCACTGTTGGCGTCATCTACCGCGACTTGAAGCCAGAGAACTGTCTTCTCGACTCTGAAGGCCACCTCCTGCTGACCGACTTTGGTCTCAGCAAAGAGTCCTTGGACGAGGACAACCCTTGCCGCTCATTCCTCGGCACCGTCGAGTACATGGCCCCCGAAGTCATTCAAGGTTTTGATTACGGCGCAGCTGTGGACTGGTGGTCCCTCGGTGCGCTCGGCTACGATCTCCTCACTGGTTCGCCGCCCTTTACTGGTAACAACAACGCCAAGATCCAGGAAAAGATTGTCAAGTCGAAGCTCTCTCTCCCATACTTTCTTAGCGCTGATGCCAAAGACCTGTTAACTCGCTTGTTGCGCAAAGAGCCGAAGAAGCGTCTTGGGTTTAACATGCCAAAGGATTTGCACAGCATCAAGAAGCACCGCTTCTTCCGCAAGATCGACTGGAAGAAGCTTGAGGCAAGAGAGTTGGAGCCTCCGATCGTCCCGCTCATCACAGATCCGGAGCTTGCGGAGAACTTTGCCCAGGACTTCACGGACCTGCCACTCAGTCCTGTTCTGACGAAGAAGTTTGATGACTTGATTGGCGATGCTCAATCGAACCCTTTTGGCGGCTTCAGCTTTGTTGCTAGCGAGAGTCTGTTGGGAGGCGGGGAGTGGGGGTTTTGACTACGAATTGGGGTCTCGCAGTATTGTGAAGATTTCTGTTCATACGGGGACGGACGCATCAGACCTTTGGATTTGCGGGTATTCTTATACATAGGAGTGTTGGTTTCTGTCTTTAGATACAGGTTCTTCTTAGTACATTCAAGTACCTGTTTTTCTTTGAAAGCAGTTCCATGTGCATTCGTGATGGTGAGGACGCTTGAACATGTCGTACTGGGCAATGCCAAGCTTCCAATAACAATTACATGTCTGTGATCCGCTACATGGAGAAGGTACCTATGCTTTGAAAACTATCAAAATCAGTATCCTGCTGGCCATGAGCTTTGTTGCAATGCAAATGCCATGCTGGCAACGGGCCAGTATGTGCCCCTATTCTAGCGTTTGTGCAAACTCTTTGTCTGACCAGAGCCCACATCCATTCAGGAATCAAACTTCTACCAAGCAGCGCATTACCACACTTATCACTTCACTTCGATATCAAGAGCCAGAAACACTGGACTTGACCGAAATTTACCGCCTTTCCACGTACTCGTACCGCTCCTATGTCCTTTGGTCATTTGCCCAGCGTACTCCCCGCATTCCACCATGAGATTTTTTCACGATTCACGACACCCGTCCCACCACCGCATCACCCTACCCACTTCAAACTTCACAAAAGCAAAAACAGATTTGCAAAAAGCAACTGAAGTTTGCCCACTCGCGGAATCGAACCGCGGATCTTCGCATATCGTGTTATGGTACGAGTGCGACGCTGTACCACTAAGCCAAGCGGGCAGTTGGTTCAATATTCAAGCAATAACATTGAAGATGGCGATTTTCGAAATATAACGATATACATACTTTATCTTAAAACGTCAGACTTGTAAGACCATGGTCTTCATGTAGAATTAGGACTGATAAAGATACGTTATCTGGATTGTGGATGTTGTGGGGCAGGGAGGGGTAAGTGGGTCGATGGAGGCACTGTCGCGGGTGGTGTCTTGCTTACGCAGGGATAGGGACACGCTCGTGAAGCACACAGAACATCACAATTTGGTCATATATCTTGCCGGGTCTGAAGTCTGCTCATATCTAGAGCAGAATGTTGACATGATATATGATCACCTGCTTCGAGGGAACACGCAGCAAGCATTGCTGTATAAATTACATCGCAGCCAGACCGCACCTCTGTCCCTTACGTTCTACAAGTCTCCAAGTAATGGATATTCGTAGTTGAGACTTTGAAGATAGAGCTGCTTAAAGTCAAAGCGTGATGCTGCATTTTTGCAATGTGTGCTACATCTTGAATAGCAACGTGGACTACATCGTTGAGGCAAGTTTACGATGATACCACGAAATGCATGACGAGACGCACTGGAGCCTGTCAATTTCGCATGGCTTGAGTATGAGCTAAGTATGACCAACGCAGTGACAATATGAACATCAAGTGTAAATCAATGTTAGAGCCTCTTCATATGCGAATCTATTCATACATGCAAAACCTTTACGCCGCAGCCTTCGCAACTCCACCAAACAGACGCAAAACAGCACTAAACACATCCTTTGGTGCCTGCGGTGCACCATCGTTGTGGAAAATCTCCTCTAGATCCTGCTGCGTAACCACGGGCTTATCGTAGTCGTTCTCCAGTACAAGATCGCCGAGCGCCTTCCTTGTGTTGTCTTCCTGCACATCCTCAACCTCCTCAGTCTCATCTACCTCGATCCTCTGCACCTCAACCTCTTCAATCTGCTGAGTTACAGGGATGGCCAATGAAGCAGCTGTCGGGCTAATTGTGCGGATGTTTGACACAGAATCCAGCGCAATATATCCTTTCTCGCTCTCGCCCTTTCTTGCTGCAAGTGCCAAAGTAACGCCAGGCACGCTTTGTGACCAAAGCGGTTCTTTGCTTATAGTTCCGTAAACACAAATCTTTGAAGAAACCTTTTTCAACGTCCGCGAAAGGTTGTCGTTCTTTTCGAATTGAGGTAGCGAAACAGCAAATGTGCCATCCGCCTCATTCGTTGCAAAGCGAACGACAGATATGCGCTCGAATTGATTGACTCCTGTGGTAGTGATCGATGCGCAGTACACGAGGTCGTCAGTTACCAAGTCCCAGACAGTAATGCTGTCTGTGACCGCCACGAGGTAATGCCCAACGATGCCAACGCCACATAGCGCAGTAGCATCAATTTCGACCATGGAGCGCCGAATGGATGCGCTGCTTACATCGATGAGATGGATGAGCCCTCGGTCCTCGTCAGATGTACCGGAGACACCTGCAGCCAGGACTGAGCCATCTGGTGAGAAAGCCAGGCGCGAGACACGGCTTTGCAGGACATCTGGAGTCGCGTCCAATAGCCAAAGTTTGTCAGGGTTCGGAAGTTCGACGACTCGGTGGAGTGACCAAGTTACCAGTCCTCGATTCGCAGCGCCACGTACTACGACCCCATCGCGTACTCGCGTCTTGGGTGTCCATACTCTTACGACGTGGTCCTCGCCAATTGTGGCGAAGCCGAGAGCTGTGGGGTGTGCGACCAGATCGAGCACTCTACCATTACCGCACACATCATCGAGAAAATGTGGTGCGTCAATTCGTGTCTCGAGAGCCCACTGCCCGTTCTTCTCATCACGTCGCCAGAGTTTTAGGAAGACTTCGCGACGCAAGGAGCGCTGCTCCTCTTTGAATTCGACATTTCCTTCGTCAAGAAATGCGGTGTCTGATCGCGGTAGCAGCCACTCATCTACCGTCGCAAGCCACTGCCCGTCATGACTGATCTGAACAAACTTCACGCTGGGTTCAATAATTCGGTGGCCTTCTGGAGCCATGTTGGGGTCCGTGGCGTTGTTCCGTGTTAATGCTTGTCGGCCCACAGGGCGCTGGTTCGCGACATCGAACGTCTGTAGGTATGGCTCGGGTCGGAGACCTTCGTTGCTTTGCCGTGGCTGTGATGAAGGGACTGTAAAGAGTACTTGCTGTGTATTGCTAGGGTCCACGGTCATCGGTACCGGCACCAGGGCGTAAACAAGAGGCTTCCCAGATTTGGACTCTTTAGGCAATTGCTCAGCATCTACTCTTCGTGTCTGTAACCCGACTATATTCGTTTTGGCTTCGAGCTCGGATGTGGAAAGCACGATTACAGAGTTGTTTGCGAGCGAGATAGCGTAGGAGGAACCTGTCGGAGAAACAACTACGTTCTCAATGGCGGCACTTAGATGGGGTAGGTGTTGGCATTTCCCGGTAGCCAGCTGCCAGATGTTCAGGACAGTCTCGTCACCGCCGGAAATCAGGTAGTTGCCTGCATCTTGTTAGCACCAACATTGATGTGAAGCAAAAGCGCATCTTACCGTCGGGTGACCATTTGACTGCACCGACAGCGTCCCTATGCCAGTGGTAACGCTTCGGCCTCAAATCTTCTGCGCTGTCCGTTCTGGTTTTGCCCTTCAGGCTGCTCTCGATCGCAGCAAAACTTGCCAGTATATCCTCAAAAAGCAAAATAGCACCTTCCTGGTCCCCTACAGCAAGATCAAGGACATCTCTCTGTTCTTGTGCTGTCTTCTTTCCCTTTTCCGACACCTGTGGCTGGCGGAAGTACGTGTTGCAAGTGGTCACACGCTTCGAAAACTTGAGTTCGCGCCAGACGTATTCAAAGTCCTGCACAGCGGTCTTGCTGGTCTTTAAACGTTTGCCGACGGTGATGGTATCAGCCGTGGATAGGATGACGTACTTGCCCTGCAAGAGGACCTGTACGTCCGTGATTGAAGATTTGATCTTTAGTATGCACTTGACCTCGGTCTGGGTTTGCGAGGCTTTAGTACGAAGCGCGTGCACGTTGATGATGTTCCTGTCGCCTGTCTCATGGCAGTACACCAGATCTTCAGTGGTACCAGGTTGCGTTATGACAGTCATGTTGCGGATGGTAGCTCCAATATCCCACCTGCCAATCTTCTTCCCGTCCACCCAATCCCACAATATGATCATTTTGCTCGAATCGGCGACGTATACTTGGTTCGGCTTCACTGATGATAGGGCGTACGCGGTTATATAGGCTGCTTGGCTGGTGGGGAGGGAACCCACGAGTGTGGACGTGTCGGTGGAATAGATCTGCAAGGCTTTTGCGTTTGCAAGGAGCAGGTATTTCTCGTCCATAGAAAAGACGGGATCTGTGGGTAAGAACCAGCCACCTTGGGGGGATGATAACGCCCATCCTGCCGACGATTTGTGCTTCGGCTTCTTTGTCTTGTTGGCTAGGGCCACTTGCAGCTTGTCTTGCGCCTCGACTTTTGTGTCCTCTTTGCTATCCCTCTTCTCTTGATCCCGTTGTTTCTTGCTCGATTTCGACACTACGCCTTGCGTACCTGTGCTGTCTGACACGCCATTTTGCTGAACCTCCGTATGCTTCTTCTTCTTTGGCGTCTCTTGTTCGCGCACACCATTCGCTTGCGATTTTTGCGCCTTCGACTTTGACTTGTCTTGCGACTGTGGGGGCTCCTGTGTCGGCTCGGCTACTGGTGTTGCGATGGCGACTTCTACTTCGGCAGCATCCTTTGCGGCAGTCGCATCGCTCTTTCTCTGTTTCTTCGCCTTCTTCTGCGCGCCAATGGCGCTTTCCCTCTTCCTTTTCAGCTGTGCAGTGGTCTCCGCCATGCTTGCCAGATATGCGACCGGCGTGGTGAGAGATCGGACTTTGATGGTTGCAGACGGTTTTGCGAAGCTCAAATGATAGCGCAGGAAATAATATTTCGAAGCTTTTCACCGCCCGCGGTACGCTAGTGTTTTAGCGCGCGCGGACAACTTTCTTTGACATGGCCAGGCACAAGCGACACCACTCTTGTGACGCCTTTACTTGTTCCTCTACTCACTCCGTCGCGATCGTCTCTAGCACCTTACGAAACCCCCGTCAGCCTCAGAAATGATCGTCCCCATCCGTTGCTTCTCTTGCGGCAAGGTAACACCGCCCCACGCACCACCGAGATCTATGCGCGGCGCATACTAATAGCCATATAGGTCGTCGGCGACCTCTGGGAGAAATACATGGGCCTCCTCACCCAGGACGTCGAAGAAGGGTGAGCAACCCAACCGCCATCTCGCGCTGTGCCGCTCCAGCGCAGACCAGAGCTTCGAGCTACACATATGCAGCGCATACAACTCCCCAGCTCTCACTAACACGTCCACCCACCTAGTGACGCGCTCGACGCCATTGGTCTCCAGCGCTACTGCTGCCGCCGCATGATCCTCACCCACGTCGACCTCATCGAGAAACTCCTCAAGTACGTCTCCTGCGAAGAGAAAGCCGTGCTCCAGAAGGAGCTGCGCGAGAAACAGCGCCGGCGCGATGCTCAAGCGTCCCGGTCAGGGGCTAACGAGTTGTCATTACAGATATAACGCGAGCGAACGAGAACAAGCGAGAGCGATGCGAGCTGGGAGATGATGAGCGGGTCCGCGAGACCCAATGACATTGTTTGAGCTATCAGCAATGATATGGCGTTTGTGGGGGCATAGGTACGGCGTTTTTGATTCCTCAAGGTATGGAGAGAGAGAAGGATACTTCACGAGCATGGATTGAGAAAGTGTCAAAGGTTGAACTGATCTGCTATGCGTAATTCAGGTGACTATATTGGACACTCCTTCCCCTTGATCGCCCAGTGCTCCTCCACCCAGTCTGTCATGATGTCTGTGAAGCTCTTCCCATTCTCCCAACTCTTTGTATCGTCGCTTGTGTGCTTCTGCCCCGTGTACTCCAGGGCCATCAAAACCCAGCCCTGAATGAATTCGTTGTACACCAAGTTCACTGATTCTGGCAAGTGGTCATCATCGGCCTCGAATCCGATAGTAGACTGGATGCAATTAGGCACACTATAGAACTCAATCTTGGAGTGGATTGTGTCATCGCCATCAGCACCAGCATCGTCTTTGGTCGTGTAGCCGGGGAAAGGTTGAGGGTCTCCTCCTTTGAGGACCTGCTGTCCATGCGCTGGCGTAGAGAATGCATTGTCTGCATCAGCTAGCATATGCGGTCGATGCCGTGCGGCATGTACCTCTGGTGGGGTCAGGAACGAGTTCCGGCTGAGCATATCAAGCACAATCGGTCCCTCGTTGTTCAAAAGCTTGATGACCTGACTAGCTGCCTTGTATGGAACACCAGGAATGTACCTGAAGCCAGACGTGAAAGGCGAAACTAAGAACTTGGTATCCTTAGTGAATGCGCCCTTGAATATGTCAAAGCGGATGGCACCAGTATTGGTAATCACAAGCGTCTTTCCAGAAGATTTCACGTGTTCAGACTTTGACATCGATTGAGGGAGTATCTCTTCAGCAATCAGGGAAAATATGCTCTCTGGATGTGGATATGGTCGTCGACTGACCCAATAGTCTCGAGGAGCACAGCCGTAGGTGTGGGTCAGGTCAAGGGACTTGCGTGCATCTCCGATGGCCTTGGATACATTCTGACCGTGCTCCGTGGAGAACGACTTCTCGTCTTTGCCGCTGTGATGATACATCGAGAATACGTTGTTGTCGATATAGCGGCGAGAAAAGGTGAGCTTTGCCTTCTGATCTGCGGCATAGCTATCCTTGGTGCCGCCGGTACTCAGTCCGTCGATAGACATGAAGCCCAGTGTCTCCATGTAGCGCCCACTTTCGAGAGCTACCGACTTGCCATCGAATATCTTGTAGTCCCGGATATGTGAGTGACCACCGAAGAACTGGATAGGTGTGTCCCACTGCGTGGACCTGATTGTCTTAAATAAAAGGGCATATTCGGCGGATCGAATATCGACGTGACCAAAGACTACAATCAAATCTACGTCTTGATCTTGAATAGCATCGGTGAACCACTCTTCCTTGACAGTATCTTCGACTTTCTGAACGACGGTGTTGTTGGCATTACCCGTGAAGTCAAAGATGAAGCCAAATGCTAGGATACGAATGCCTTGATTCTTGGTCGTGAACTTTTTGTAACGCGGTGCTAATGCTTCCAGTTTCCCGGTCTTTGGGTTATAGATATCCAGATTAGACGCTAGATAGCTCCCTTTGAAATTGGGGACCGTATGGAAATATTCTCCTTCAGCGGTATCGGCTTTGTACAGCTCATGGTTACCAGAGCTGATCAGATCGATGTGCTGTTCCTTGGCGATCTCGTAGGTGAACTTTCCACGAGGCTTGGAGGAGTCGTAGATGGCATTTCCCTCAACACGATCGCCAGTGTCGACAACGAGCAAGTCCGATCCGTCTGCATCAGCTTTATCACGTAGATGTTTGGCAAATGAGACATAGTCGCCCCAATCACCTGAGTACGAAGCTCTGTGCGTGGTCAGCACAAAGGAATAGGATCGCTGACATGAAGCACGCTGAGCATATGTTCCAGTTTCCCGGTGTGCAAACAACAGATAGGGTCCTACATTGTCGTGCACTCAGATGGGAACTGGGGTCACGTACTCTTGGAGATGTCCTCCCCACCAGCCGTGAATGTCGGTGGTGTGCAAGAAGTTCAATTGTGCCCATGGCAATTCACGCAAGGGTGCCGGTTTTGGCGAGGGTGCCTCTGGCTGAACGCAGAAAGCCCCTTTGAGAATAGCAAGATAAACAACAAATCGAAACATGTCGGGCAATGTAGCACAAAGAAGACCCCTTTGATTGCAGGTGGCTGTAGACGGGAGTGAAGTGGCAACGCAGCACCAGCTCCAGGTAGCAGCTGCGCACGAGCTGGACAGCTGCCTGATGATCGCCTTGTGAATAGCACGAGCTCTCCTGAAGAGGGACTACTGCAAAGGGTCCAGAGGGTGACAGGCAGACAGAATACGTGAAGGTGGCTGGACGTGTCGATGCAAGCAACGCGCAGCTGCGGCCAATCGGCAGTGACGTAAGATTCGAGCATGGGCGAGTGACAGGGATGTTTGGAGTGTATTCCCGAGCTCCGTGCAAGCTCAAAATAGTTTAATCCATTTCCTCACACCACAATACCAACCACCTCAAAACCTGGTCATCGCCTTTATCTCACGCGCATCCGATCTCAACTGCATCGAAAACGATGGCTCGAGTTGCTGGTGCACGCGCTGCGAGCGCTAAACCTGCGCCTACCAAGGAAGTCAAGGTCAACGGCACAGGTATGTTATGCTCATCTTCTAAGACTGAATCGCGGCTTATTCTCCAAGCTCCTGCCCGACGCGCAAAGACTGAAGCGCCGCCTGCTACGAATGGCGTTCCTGAAGAGCCAGAAGTAGAGTCTGAGGCTGAACCTGAACCTGTCGCGAAAGGTAAGATGGACGCGTCCCAACAAGCTGCAACTCGCGCTGACAAACTCGTAGCTGCTGGACGAGGACGCCCAAAGAAGACGGCTGTACCTGTACCCGCGCCCAAGGCCAAGGCCACGGCCGCTCCAGCTCCCGCGCCGGCTCCAGCTCCAGTAAAAGACAACAAGCGCAAGAAGGACGCATCGAGCGATGAGGAAGAAGCGCCTGAGCCCGAGGCCAAAAAAGCAAAGAAGGAACCCAAGGAGGAACCATTCGTTCCCAAGGGCTGGGTGCCCAAAGGTCCTAGACGTGTGCGCGGTGTGAAGAAGGAGATTGTCGCTGTCCGCTACACCGACCCCCTCAAAGTGTTCAACTTTGGTGAGGGTGCCAACGGCGAGAACGGCTTCGGCGCGATCAAGAAAGCCATCGACATCAAGCGACCGCGTTACAACGAGCCTCTGTCCAATCAGAATGTTGTCCGAGTGGCCACGGGTGGCATGCACGTACTCGCTCTGACCAAAGACAACAGGATCCTCACATGGGGTGTCAACGATAGCGGCGCCCTGGGTCGCGATACACGAGCGGCGACCGTCAAGACTCGAGACGTTGATGCGGAGGACAGCGATTCAGATGACGATGAGACTGGTGGCTTGATCGACCTGGAGGCAACGCCAACTGCTATCCCCTCGGAGTACTTCCCACCAGAGACGACATTCGTCGACATTGCTGCTGGCGACAGCTGCTCATTCGCACTGACTACGGAGGGTGCTATCTACGGATGGGGCACTTTCCGCAAGAACGAAGGCATTCTGGGCTTCCAAGGCAAAGGCGACACCGCAAAGTACCCGCACTTCATCGATGGTATTGGCAAGGCCACGCAAATTGCATGTGGCACCAACCACGTATACGCCCTTACGACAGAGGGCAATGTTTTTGCTTGGGGCAATGGACAGCAAAACCAGCTTGGTCGCCGCCTTACGGAGCGCAACCTCAATGAAGGCCTTTTCCCAAGCAAGGTTGGCTTTCGTGATACTGCTTTCAAGCGTCCTAGCCACAAATTGGTCTCTATTGCCAGCGGTGACTACCATGGTTTCGCAGTCGCAGAAGATGGGCACGTCTGGGGTTGGGGCGTAAACAACTACTGCGAGACCGGCTACCCCGACAATGCTGGTGCAGATGATGCCAATGTCCTGACACCAAAGATCGTGGCCAGCCTGGAGGGCAAGAATGTCGAAATGATTGCATCTGGCTCGCATCACAACATCGCAATCACCAAGGATGGTCAGGCTTTGGTTTGGGGACGTTGTGATGGGTCGCAAACCGGTCTTCCTTCTGACCAACTGGCAGCCATCGACGATGAGGACCGACTGCTGAAGAACAACGGCAAACCCAAGATTCTCATTGAGCCCACGCCGCTTCCGGACCTCAAGAACATTGTCACTGGCTCGTGCGGACCTGACCACACCATCATCATTGATAAGGAGGGCAAAGCCTACTCCTGGGGCTTCTCTGCAAATTACCAGACCGCTCAAGGCACCGACGACGATATTGACACTCCAACCATGATCGATAACACTGCCGTGCGGGAGGAGAAGCTGATTTGGGCTGGCTGTGGTGGTCAATATGGTGTCCTCGCCAGCAAGCTTCGAAAGTAGAGTTTGCCTTGTGGTAGAAATTTGCTCTTTTCGTTACCAGATTGCGGTTCCATCTTCGTCATCTACACTTCTCACGCCCTCCAAGGGACAACGGTTTGCATACATGGCGTTCGGCACTCATGCATATAACTATGCACAGTGCCCTTTTTCATTCGGCACTTTCGAGATATCAGACGTATTCCATTTCGTGGTAGAAAATAGCTTCAGGTCTTGGGCGCATCATGACGCTCTAAAGGACTAAGACATGGTTGGGAGGATGCTATGAGCCGTACGGGTACCACTTGTAATAGTACAATGCTATGCTTTCCTTTCCACTTCATGATACCTCCCCTTTGAAACACTCTTCGTCGTGATCTGATCACATAAAGGCTGTGCTGGTCATTCGCTGTGACCAAGATGTGTTACAATATGATACATAAAGAAACGTAAATCCCTACAGATTGCTCATGCATCTATCACCAAACGCCAGCGGTGTATACCATGCTCTTCACACCCCTCCCGAGATTCCTGTGAACATCCCAGTTCTATAATGACTGTGCGCCGGTTGTAGCCTTCGCCTTCGCCTCCTCCTTGGCCTGCCTCGCCGCCATAAGCGTCTTCTGCACCTCCTCATGCTCCAACACACTCTGTCCACCTCCATTCTCCACCCTTAACAAATTCTCCCCATACGGATGTCCCCTCCCCTCAAATGTCTTCAGCCTCTCCAACCTCTCTTTCCGTAACCTGTTCTTCGGCAACATGCCACTCACAGCTTTCCTCAACACCTCGCCGCCTCCCCACTTGGCAATCATGCGGTCCATATTGATCTCCTTGAGCGAGCCCGGCCGCGTCGTGTGTGTGCGGTACAGCTTCTGGAATCGCTTTTTGCCTGTTGAGTGGATGTTTGCGCAGTCGATGGCAACGACGTAGTCGCCGCAGTCGGTGGATGGGTCGAAGATGGGCTTGTGCTTGCCCATGAGGGCGAGGGCGATGGAGGAGGCGACGCGGCCGAGGGCGCGCGGGTCAGAGCCAATGTCGACGAGGTGCCATGAGCGGGCGTAGGCTAAGCGGGTCTATACAAGAGTCAGTGATGTGTCTTGGTGGTTGCGATAGCTTCATGCGGAGGTCCGATCAGATGCATACCTTGCCTATTGTTTGTGACATGTTGGCTGTGTATGGCCAATGGCCGGTTTATTATGTATAATATCCTCGGAGCAGGACGATGGGTTGACCTTAGTTTTGTGGCGACGGTGGTAACTTCGTTGGTCCGTTTGGCGTGTGATTGTTGCGATGTCGAATTGGAGATGCCAAGCCCAGTGGAACAATTTCGCGGAAGCTGCGATGCAGCATGATCACGTGTGGTCGGTATTCGGAACCAGCGCAGGCGATTTCAAAGCGACGAGGTCGAGCACCGTAACTTGCTCATAACTTCAGTTACTATCCAATTCTACAGTCCAAAATCTCTCCAGAGCCACAAACACCCAAAATGACAGTACCCGTCTTTGAGACCGTCTTCGCGGTGCCCATGACCTGCCAAAGTTGCATCGATGACATCGAAGGCAGCTTGCAGCAATTGAGTGGTACGAGCGCTATGATCATGTGCGTCAGAGCAACCACTCACACGACTTAGGAATTCACAAAGTTACAGCAAACCTCAAAGATCAATTGGTCTCAGTTGAGGGCTCTGCTGCGCCTTCTGCAATTGTTGAAGCAATCCAGTCTACTGGTCGCGATGCTATTCTACGTGGTTCAGGCAAGTCGGATAGTAAGTCACTTCACGTATGCGGGCGATCCTCTTAATTGATCAGACGGTACAGGCGCTGCTGTCTGCATTTTGGAGTCACATGCTACCCACATTGAGAACAAGGTCCGTGGATTGGTACGTATGGTAGAAGTAGCTCCTGGTATGACCATCGTGGACCTAAGCATACGAGGACTGTCTCCTGGGACTTATCACGCCACTGTTCGAGAGAGCGGAAACATTTCTGAAGGACCCGAATCTACAGGTGCTATTTGGGAAGCTCTCAAAGCCAAAGAGGATAGCAAGGCATGTCGCGGTATCTTTGGCACTGTCGAAGTAGGAAAGGGTGGTGTCGGAGCTGTCTTCTTAGACAAGCCCATTCACATTTGGGAGATGATTGGCAGGAGCATCGTGGTCGCGCGACAGCAAGAAGGAAAGGTGAGTTTGACTCGGCTACATCAGATGGACTAGGCATAACGGTTAGCAGTTTGACAAGAACGATCCGGATACGCTAGTGGGCGTCATCGCACGGAGTGCAGGTGTCTGGGACAGTAAGTGCTTTTTCCAACCTGGCTGTGATGGTCGGGGCGCAAGTCCTAATCTGGCGCCGTGCTGATCGTGTTCGCCCGCAGATGACAAGACCGTGTGTTCGTGCTCCGGCAAGACGGTTTGGCAGGAGAGGGAGGAGCAGCGGGACAGGGGCATGTTGTGAAGATAGTGTGCTGCCAAGGTTTGATGAGGCTCTATCCTAGGTAATGAAGTGCCATGCAAATGCCGCGAGTGGTAGTAGATCGCTTGAAGCTGCACCTTGAAATCTAGGCCCCGAAACTGAACATGCACGAACACGGACTTCGCGAAGCCTTGCAGGTTCATGCGTTTATGCCTGGCACCAAGAGGATCGAATCAGTGGTTGCAGTGAGGCGCTGTCACGTGGCTGTCTCAGTCACCAACCTGCCGTGCTGATACAGTTCTCAAACACGACGAGTCCTCGATGACATGGGGCACACTCGATGTTTATCGCGGTGTGCTCATGGCAGAATCGACACCGGGTGCTATTGCAAGCAGCCAGCAGCGCTTGAAAAGGTTGGAGAAGCTCACGGGAACAAGACATCGATTGTTGGTGGTGCCACGATGGAGTGGGCTGGGCTGCGGCGCGGTCGTCTGCCTGTAACCGCTGTGGATGTCGGCTCACGATGCAGTGCGCCAATCAAACGGGAAAGTGGCCATAGCCGCGGTGCCAGCCAAGGCTTGTCTTCAGACGCGCTGGGACTCAGATTTGATCTCCCCACCTGTGCCCGTTCTGCAACCGCCCGCCATATTCACCAGTGTCCCTGGTCTTGCTCAAAGTGCTGCCCTCGACGCCTCCTACTCTCTTGCCTAGCCCGTCCGCCAACTTGTGCCTCACACCCGCACGCATACAATCGTTTCCTCGGCGCATCACTAACCTACGCCATCCACTATCACCTACCTTAGGCCTAATTGTGGCGGCTCGTCACTCTCTCCCACTCCTTTCCCAACGCTGCGCACACTATAAAGCCCCGGCGGCTACGCTATAACTTGCACGAGGCGACGACGGCGACTCTCATCTGAACGTGCCTGAGCTGGACTACTACCCCCGCCCGAACCGTGGAGTAGGAGGAATTGCACATTGAGGCTTGACGACACCATACTGCCGGGTAACTCGTGAAAGACGACTCGTCATGTCTCTGAAGCAGGTGCGCGCTCTCTCTTTGCGCGAGTGCGCCTTCCGCGTCGACGCAACGCGCTGACCGTGCGACAGGAAATCGAAACCTGGGTGGCAGCCCTCGCCAGCTACGATAACAACGAATTCGACGAGGCTTTGAAGGTCTTCGACGGCATTTCCGACACCTCCAAGATTCTCTTCAACTGCGGTGTCATCCATGCGACACTCGGCGAGCATGAGAAGGCGGTAAGTGATCGATCCGAAGCTATGGTACATGTCCGAGCTAGTACTCACACCAGCCCAGGTCGACTGCTACCAGCGCGCTGTGCGTCTGGACCAGTATCTCGCCGTCGCATACTTCCAGCAGGGTGTCTCTAACTTCCTCATGGGCGATTTCGAGGAAGCGCTTGCCAATTTCAACGACACGCTTCTGTACCTGCGCGGCAACAACAACATCGACTATGAACAGCTCGGCTTGAAGTTCAAGCTCTACTCCTGTGAGGTGCTCTTCAACCGCGGTCTCTGCTACATCTACCTACAGCAGAGAGATGCTGGACTCCAGGATCTTTCCTTCGCTGCGAAGGAGAAAGTGGTCCCGGACCACGACGTAATTGACGAAGCGATTAATGAGGCAGCTGAGGTATGTCGGTGAATCGCTCGCATACCGAATTACACTAAGCGTTTCTAGGGCTACACTGTATTCTCCATTCCAGTCGGCATTGTCTACCGACCCAATGAAGCCAAAGTAAAGAACTTGAAGACGAAGGATTATCTCGGAAAGGCACGCCTGGTTGCCGCATCTGATCGAGCCAACGCCTTTACTGGATTCGCTGGATCTGAGAACAAGAAGGGCCCAATAATAGCCAAGGATGACAGAACCGAGGATAAGATCTCCTTCGCCGCTACGAACCTGGTGAAGCCAGAGCTTCAAAGCAGAGTACGCCAGCAGTCGGAGCCGCCCATGAACCGTAACATGTTCCCGCCCACACCACCTCCGGAGTCTGACGGTCGCAAATCGAATGACAACGGCAATGCTCCCATGAGTCGCGCTCAGTCTGTCCGTGGTGGCGGACCAAAGCCACAGCCATTGAACCTTGGACGTGCTGCATTCGACCAACAACAGAGCAACGAGCCTCCCCGTCGACAAGGCACGCAGCGATCCGCATCTGAACGCCCTCCAAACCGGTCCGAGTCGACACGTAGCCGACAGCAGCGTGACTACAAGCCTCGCCGTCGTGGTTCTGATGACGACATCATCGACGAATATTACGAAGATGACGGTTACAGCCAATCTGGTCAGTCGCGTGGAAGTCGCGGCCAAAACGCCCGCTCGAAGCAGAGCCGGCGCCCAGCGTATATTGAAGAGGAAGACGAGGATGACTACGACGGCAGTGATCTCGATGATGCTGAATTTGAAATGTTGTCTCGTTCTAAGACGAGGAAGCGCTCTCCTGCGCGCTCCAACCGCGGTGGGAACAATCGTGCTGCCGGTAGCAAGATCCGAGTCAAGGTCCACGCTGGCGACACGCGCTATGTTTTTATCAATCAGGAAACGACCATGCGTGAGTTCTCGCAACAGATCAAAGAGAAGTTTGGCGTGCGTAGCAATTTCAAGATTGAGATCAAGGACGACGGCGATATGATCACCATGGCCGATCAAGACGACTTGGACATGGCTGTTGACACGGCGAGGAGCGAGGCCAGGAGGGAAAACAGCGACATGGCAAAGATGGAGGTAAGCTTCAAATGATCACCATTCTTGCGAGCATATGCTAACGAAACACACAGGTTTGGGTTAGAGAAGTATAGATTAGAGATACCCCAGCATCACATATGCTACGACACCAAATTCTTGTGGGAGGATTTAGATTCCCGATGTACCATGTACACTTTCTGTCATTTCGATTTCTACACGCATTACCGGTGGCAAGCTGCTAGGCTCTGCTTTGACCTTTTGCATAGTAGATAGGCCCCGCTGCGCTCGTTGTTAATCATTAGCGAAGCATTATTCCTGCTTTCCTTTTGCCTCAATATCTTTCACAGCCGGACTGTTGGCACTTAGAATAGGTGGTTTGGCGGCTATTGCATTTGTACGAGCGAGCCAATCAAACGTAATGAACATACGCATTATGCATTTTACTTTTTGCTTGTGGGCCGCATTCTAAGCCAACGTTCCTATGTGATAGGTGTGCAGTAGTCTGAGTCCTCGTCGCTCACGAGATGTACACAATCCTACTTCTCAATGGTCCATCATGCCTCCAGCGAGGCGTACACGGACTATGAACGCCACCGGCGCTTCCAGTCGAGCAAATCATTCCCTTCCACCAACTCCAGCTCCGACTTCAACTCTCTGCCGTGCCGTACGTCTGCTGCTAACACCCACCCTTCCTCACCGCCCCAAGGCACATTCCACCCAACAGCCCAAGTCCCCGATGACGGTTCCGCCACGGCTCATCCCGCCGACGGCACCATAGCCATCCGCAGCGCAGTCAAACGACGCCTGGCCACGCGAGTATCAGGCCACTTCGTTTTGACACCTGCCGCCGATCTTGGCCTTGTTTTGACGCATGCCTCAAACGCATATGCGGGACTGAGGCTGACAGGCTGCGTGCCTCTCGATTGGGTCGCGGGCGTGGGTGCGGCACCAAGTGTTTGGGAGGGGGCTGCGAGACGAAGCGGACATTTGGGCCAAGCTTTTTTGGCACAGGAGGAGACGGGTTCTTGGGTGAGTGACGGGCAACGGGGCGGGGGCACGGTTGGGAAGGACTGAGGGGCTGATGTAGGGGTGTGGTGCAGATTGGGTTTCAGGATGTGGGTGGGCTGATGGTGGCTGTGACGTATTTGTTGGAAGTAGTTTTTCTTTTGAGCAATTGAGATGTGGAGTTTGATTGAAGTACGGATTGGCGATTGTGTATGTGTCGCATAAGATGTGTTGTACAGATTCATGTGGTCGTGTTTGATATCGACCGGACTAACCACCTTTTCTTCAGTGTGTCCTTCCTGAACGCCATTCTAATGCCCCTCTCATATCCTCCATCTACTCTGTACAGTGGTCGGCCAGGCAATGCCTCCAGCGCTATGGCATTGATCCTTCGGGGCCGTTGTCTTGGTTGCTAGAATTCGGGTTCTGTTGTCATGTCGATTGCTTATGCGGGGAGCAGGATCTCAGCCCAGCTGCTGTGAAGAAATGTGACGCCGATCTGCGAGTGGCGTGTCAGTCTTCATTCACATATGAGTATCTCGACAATGCTCGGCAGCATGTTATCCTCCATGGGCTCATATCGCGTCCCCACCACTATTCACATTGGAGCAGCTTACAGCAAACAGCCCGACCGCTGTAACAACGCCCCTGTTCTCCTTGTCTGTAAAAGCGCGAAGTGTGGACTGCGCAAAGCTGGGCTCGGCGAGGGTGCGGCCTTTGCCAGAAACTTGCTTGGGAGGCATATTGGTTGTGTCGGAGAGCGGGTGTTTCTATGGATGGTCAGGTCACTGAGAAGTCGTGAGCGCGATCACGGCGTGTCGTACTATTAAGTTGATTCGAAGTTTTGAGGTGTGGTGAGCTTGCTGGTGATGCGCTATCGATGATGCAGTCCTAGAAACTTTTGGCGGGAACAATGCGAGATGGCTTATGTCAGCATGCTTTACATCACCGATCACGTCGCCGAGTTCCCCTCGTCCTGACGAGTTGTCGCGACACTGATACAAGATAACATTAAATTGTGGTCATCATGTGAACTCTCACGTTTGCACATCAGGTGAGAGAAATGCTGTATTGATGTAGCATCCGCTCTTCTAAATTCTACTCTCCACCCACGCCTGCTCCTTGCCCTTGACTCTGTACAAACAAAATAAATGGTATCATAGTTCTACTCTCAAAGCCTCGTCGTTCTGTCCGAAAAGCATGGTAAGTGCTGAATGTTATGCTACAGCCGTGAAAGTCGTAATTTTGAAGGAAAAGTACCATTGCGATCGATCTGGGTTTACAACTTTGACTTGGCACCCTTGCGAGTCACGGTGCATTCAATGAGACCATTTGGATCCGATTGAGGTGCGAGCACAGTCGCATCCTTGCCCAGGTTTTGTATGCCCTTGTGCCAGGAAAGGTCTAAATAATCCGTTAGCAGGCTTTCGATCAACCAGGCCCTTAGACAGCTTACCAATCTCGAAGTAGTGCTTGTTAGGTAGCGCATAGTCGACAGCGTCAATTTCAGGAATTGTGGCCAGAATCGTGTCGCACATCTTGTACATTGTCGCCTGAACACTGGCGCTGTTGTCCTCGGCAAAGATCTTCATGGTAATATCCCTTGCTGCCTTCCATGCGCCGTTGAAGTCAACAGTCTTAGCCTCGGCAGCGTTCTTGAAGAGCTTCCATTGCCAGCCTGCTTCGATGTCTGTGCTCAGGATACGGTCCCAAGTCTCTGGGAGCTTGGTATATTCGTCGCGGTGGAACCCGTGGAAGGCAGAGCCAGTGCTCTTGAGCACGAGGAGCTTCTCAATCTTGGAGCGAATGGAGACGCCCTGGCCCTCTCGTGTCACAGACTCAACGACGCGGAGCTCCTCACCATCGCGATAGAACGAGTGTGGATGCGGCTTGCCATCGATGCTCATGCGAGTCCATCGGTGCTGGATAATCTTGACGTGTGCGGCGTGGATATGGGGATAGGTGGAGACAAAGTGGTCGCCGATGATGGCAGCGAACTGCTCGGGAGGGTCAATGGGGTGTTGTTTGGCAAGGATGTAAGTGGTCTGCTTTTGCGTGTCGGTAGCTACGACGACTGAGTTGTTTGCCTTGGTGTATCTATCACGTATCAGCACATAGCCTTGAACGAGCTCAGGTGACAGGCTTACGAGGTCTCAATATCGCCCTCAAGCAGGATGCGGACTGTTTGCTCAACAATGGTGTGGACACCAGACTTGGGATCCTTGTCGACCTTGTAGAGGCGGACATTGTCCTTGCCGTAGCGGGCGTAGGAAAGTTGGGACATGGTGAGCTAGCCGGTGAATGTGCAGATGAGAGCTTGTCACGGATTATGTAGCTGAAGTCAGATGGAGACGAGGTTTGAGTGATGAATGCTAGCGGTCACGGAGGGAGCAGAGATAGATATACTGGGGATTGGCAGGGTCTTATCGGATCACCATGTGCGGCGGGCGCCGATGTGCACGGAGTTGCTTTTGAAGATTACCGCGCGAGCGAGCTCTGGACGAGCGACATCAGAGGCGGACAGACACGCGACGCCATTCGTTGGCGTGGTCATCGGCGACCTCCGCCATGGGAGCTCCAGGATAACGGCTGCAAGCGAACCGCGCACGTGACGGCTGCAGGGAGCTCTCCACCGCCGCGCCCAACCAGACGAGCAAGGCTAGTACAGCTCCAAGAGCTGGTGGGCCGGAGTGCTCGACATCAGGCCAGCATGGTGAGGTGCGCGAAAGGAAGCATGCCGAAGCGGCGGGCCGATGCATGGGCAGTAATATACTGTGTATACTGCACACTCGTAGTAGAATAAAGACCGGTAAGAGGTGGGTCGCACGGACGCGATGCGAGGGTCCCACTCTCCAAGGTTGGTGGGCTCCCATGGGCGTGTCCAATGCCCATGCACGCACACATTGAAGCAGAGCACAGCACCAGCGACCAGCGACCGTCCATTGCAGCCTTCACTGTCTCTATCCGCCGCCCACGCCCACGCTCACTAGCCTCACTTGTCGTGCCATACTACCGCCGTCCCCGCCGCTCCTCCCAACGCCCCAGCCACAGACACATCCCCACCGTCATCCACCACTGACTACGCCCCAACACGCGCTCCTTGGCCCGCCTCGACAGCTCATGCGGCACGAGCAAAGGCCCCGCCGCCAGCGAGACATGCGATGTGGTTGAGAAGTCAACGGTTAAGGCCATATGACGGACCAGGGCTCCCTTCTTGCGCCCAGTCGAACTAGAGATGGCCGCGCTCTATCATCAGCAACTACGGCCGCGGCCAGCATCATGTCGCGGGGTGCGCAGTCGTCGTACGCGACCGCAAATACGGGGCCTGGCAGCTTCAACACCCAATTGACCACCACCGTCTCGGGCGAGGCAAGGTCACGACCGAGCTTCGACATGCATGCCATTACCGTCGCCGACAACGACAACACCACCTCCGAGCAGAGGCAGGCCGAGCTACAGGATCAGATCGACAAGGAAACCAAGATCAGGACCGGCTCGGAGAATCTGCTCGAGGCATTGACCGCAAAGAATGCAAAGAAAGAGCAGCGCTTGCAGGTCGAGGAGCAGCTCAACATTTCCAACAGGAAGCTAGCCCAGCTCAAGTCAGGTCTCGCGGCTGAGATACAGCGAGCCAGAGACATCAAGTCGCCACCCGCCGACCCTCAAAGCAGACTGTCGTACCTGTTTCGCAGGAACCTGTCCCGCTCGCCATCCCGCCATGTCGCCAAGCAAGAGGAGGAGGAAGACGAGGAGACGGAGTCGCCGACTTTTGTGCTGGCCGAAATATTGCAGGCATTGGAAGTACAGGGCATGCAGCCCGAGTACTATGTTGAACGCGCCAATTCCTTAGTCCTTCTGTTCAGACGACATGCCACGCTCAAGTACGATCTAGCGTGGTCCATATTTGGTCTCCGTATGCAGACAATGCTATTGAGTGACAGTCGCGAGGTCGTGGCGGCTGCATACAGGGTCATGCGATGTGCCTTCACCGATCGCAAGTCTCTCCGCATCATTCGGGCCCTCCACACAGATTATCTTGTCATCCTGTCCCTTGTCAAGGAAGGGAAAGCTAGTGTCGAACGCGAACAGGCGATGAAGTTTGTTCGCGCTTTCCTAGACGTCAAAGACGGAGTGGAGGAGATTGCACGCTCTGTAGTACGCATTGTCGTGGCCGTGGCAGAACACGCCGACGACCGCCTCAGGAACATTGCGACTTTGACGCTGGCCGAAATTCTCGTCAGGAAGCCTTCCCTCGTTGTCGATGCAGGCGGGATGGGCGTGTTGGCGGATGCGCTGGGAGAAGGCAGCTATCATGCTGCTGAAAGTGTCGGAACTTCTTTTCTCTACCTTCTTGATACGCCGCGACGGCGGCAGCTTTTGCGAACTGGCCGCGAGCTGGAGACACCTTTCGCGATGTTCACCGACACCAACACAACGCATGGACACTTACACGAGGAAAAGCTCAAGGCCAATGCCAAAGTCATTGCTTCAATGCTGAGAAGCTGGCCTGGGCTACTTACCTTATGCAGAAACGATTTCCTCCCACTTCGATCTCTTCTTCTCTCGCTTCAAATTCCCGTACCGCATGTTCGCAACGTCATATTGGAACTACTTTTCGATCTGCTTCGTATCAAGCCTCCTTCATGGTCCTCTTCTTTCCTGGCTGGCCGCAGGCTGACCACCTATGGACGTGTTACCAATCTGAAAAACCAGCAGATCAAGGATATCTCGAGCAATGGCACACAAGACAACACGAGCAAGTGGAGTCTATTAGATCACTACGTTTCGGTGGTACTCGCTGCTTTTTTGCATGCAGGTCTGGTACCGGCATTGTTGCTCGCTGAGCAGGAGTCGCTGACGCAAGCTCTGAATCGCAAGACCATACTATTGCTTGGAGAAGTACTGAAAATGGCCAATGAGCTTTTACCGCCAAGCTGGAGTGCGCAGCTTCAAGTTATGCCAGAACTGTTACACTCGGCGGCAAGCTTCAAGTCTGAAGAACGCTTTGTTGCGATTGGCACGATATATCAAGTGGACAGTGTGAACAGGACACTGTATCGATCAGGCCCAACGACTGTGTATAACAGTAAAGCGGCCGCGAGCACAGATAGCAATGTGTCAGCTCGCCAAACTGACTCGTCCAAAGTACAGGCAGCAATGCAGGTAGACGAGACAGTCTTTCGAAACTTGATGGTAGAAACACAGGTTTTGAATACTGTATCATTCCAAAAGTGGAGATGGGATGTCATCCTAAACATCATCGAAGGCCCGCTGCTGAATCCCAAACGCTTGGACGAGGCCATCAAGGTGACAAAGTTCGTCCATCGCCTTTTAGGCTTCTATCGACCTTTCAAGTATCGATTCTCCGAAGTCAAGAACACGAAGCCAAACCAGCGATATGTAAGAGCTGGCTGTGCCTTGATCAACACTCTGTTGCAAAACCCCGAAGGTGTCAAATATCTTGGGGAAAGCAAGTTTGTACGCCAGCTTGCCGAGTGCCTATCGCATTTTGACAGAATGAGCGGGCTGACATCGGAGTCGCCCATCTTTCAAGCAGATCGCATGAATGAGACTCTCACTGGAGGTTATTTTGCGCTTTTGGGCGCATTAACGAAAGACACTCGGGGCGTTCAGATTCTTGAGCGCTGGAGGGTCATCAACATGTTCTACCACATCATCGAACTCAATGACCGAGATGATTTGATCAAGACGCTCCTCAGCAATATGGACTACACCCTAGATGGACACATACGCATCATCATTTCAAAAGCCATGACGTCGTGTTCTAAGGAGATCCGGATATTTGCAACAAAGCTTCTCCGCAGATACGCAACAAAACCTATGCAGGTAACAGGCCCACCGGGTGTCGCGGAATGGGCGATACGGCTGCTCGTGACCCAGCTATACGATCCAGACGTGGAGGTCTGCGAAGTGGCGATCAAGATCCTAGAGGAAGCATGCAACCAAACCGAGTCGCTCGAATTCGTAGTCAAATGTCGTCCGGCACTGGACCATCTTGGTGAGATTGGCGCACCGTTATTACTCCGGTTTCTATCAACGTCGGTGGGGTATCACTACCTTGACGGATTGGATTACATCACGAGAGAGATGGACGATTGGTTCCTTGGCAGGAACGATACGTATGTGGCCCTGATTGAAGCTTCTATGGCACGTGCCCTTGCCGACATCCCCGAAAGACCATCTGGTCATCCTTCTTACGATGATGCGATAGAGAGTCCGGAGTACGGGATTGTACCGCCGCACTTCTATCGCGAACTCACAAGGACGAAGGAAGGCTGTAAGCTACTCAAGCAGAAAGGCCACTTCGACGAGTTTGTGGCCACTATCCGCGACTTTGCTATGGAAGACGACGATTCGGAGATCATACTCAAAGTCAAAGGCTGTCTGTGGGCCGTAGGCAATGTCGGTTCAATGAAACTCGGAGCACCTTTTTTGGAGAGTTCAGACGTGGTGCAATGGATCGTCAAGATTGCCGAAGAGTCTGAAGTCATGTCCCTCAGGGGCACGGCTTTCTATGTCCTCGGTCTGATCTCGCGCAGCCTGCATGGGCAGGAAATTCTGCTGGAATGCGGATGGGATGGTGCTGTCAATGATGCTGGCGAGGCTTTGGGATTCTGCCTCCCATTGAACTTCCAGAAACTCTTCACTGTAAGTGCTCCCGGTGCAGACGGGGGCGAGCGCCACTGACATGGTATAGATGAAGCCTCGACCAGTAAAGTCACAGGTTATGACTTGGACACGCAAAACCGAAGTGAAGGTCGCAGTCACCGATAGTGATGCTGTCAACGCACGCATCCTGAAGCTTGCAACGGATCTGGGTAATACAGTTTTGGCGAAGAAAGCGGCCAATGACCTGCAAGCGTAAGTAGTGTCGCGGAAGGTGTTTGGTAGCATACTAACATGAGCATTACAGTATCAAAGCGAAAAAGGTACCTGGATTCAGCAAGCCATTCCTTTTCCACAAAGTCATGCAGATCTTGGAGGCACACCACTTTCGCCTTCCAGCATGTCGATTTGTCTTGGACTTATTCGAGAAGCGGGTATTGCAGCAAATCGTGCTCGAGGAAGAAGATGAGCAGGAGGAGGAAGAGGCGGAAGAAGAAGAGAGTGACTCTGGATCGGATTCAGAAGAGGATCAACACGACGCGAACGGCACGAGGGCAACCTGAGGGTATCTCGAAGGCTTTCATTGAGGCACAGCGGAAAGCGAGGTTCTTAGTAGCCAGGCGTTCAGGAATGCATTGTACACTAGACTAGGCTTGGGTGGAGCCAGAGAAGGTCGGGCTAGGAGGTACTGATTTGGAGTTAGAAGGGACGTTTTTTCATGGCTTTTGGTTCAGGCCGGCCAAATCTCACCGGCTGCTGGCGTGGGTTTGGCTTGTCACATGCGGCGCGAAGCAGGGCATTTTGGCATGTATGGGAATCTACTGAAGTACTATGACTAGCTTGGAATGTAGAAGAGTCATGCACAGTGCTGGCAGGCGTCAATACGTATCTGATGTGTCGATAGAGATGCACCTGGTGGGGAAAACTAAGGGTACACAAGCATGCAACCCCCGCCTCGAGTGCGTCACGAAAGGGTCTCTCGGCACCGGCCAGAGGCGTTGACAGCGCGGTAGGGGCCACGCTAGGGCGTGCGCTGATAGGCCAGGAACGAGCTTCGACGGTTCTACATCAATGACGCGTGCAAGGCTTTGCCGCGTATTCAACACACCGCAGGCAGTTGCAAATGGAAAAGTGTTGCATAGGTTCAAGTATTGGGAAGCCATGGCGGGGCAAGATATATCCTGTTCTGGAAGATGATGACTCGTGGGCTGCGCATGGCATCAATCACCACTATGCCAGACCAGCAAGATGTAGAGAAATTGATGCATGAGATAGCGCGTGAGCAACGGTTTGCAGCCCACCCCGGTCGATTCGGCTTACCTGTCTGGACCACCGCCAGCGGAGTGCGGCGGCGTTGGGACGATAGCGAATGTGCGCCCCAGGGCCGTGCGGATTTTATATGCCAATGTTCCCATTGGGGCCTAGGCCACGCTCGATCTTCGTGTGATATGTCGATGCCGCATCAAAGCAAGTCGTGCTCGGGATCGCGGCCGGCCTGTACGAAACACCACCTGGATAGGCTGCTCAAGGACATCGCCGATCCCACAATGAATGACCTCTTCACTCTGGCCTTGGTAGTGGCCGGGCCCCTACATCCTCTGCTGCTTCACTGCTCTCTCCCCCCCCCGTAAGTAGATTCTTGTCTACACGCCCGGCAACTTTGTCGAGTGCTATCCTCATCTTCCCCCGAGACCCTGATCGCCGTCATTGCGTCAGCCAGCACGCGCACCTCGCATCCTCGCCGCCATCACACTCGCTTGACCCCACCGTGCAACCGGCGGCTCCTATATGAATCGAAAACGCACTCAAGGGTGCTCCGTGGTCCAAAGCGCTGAGCATTCCTTCGAGCCGCGAGTGCCGCTGGAAGCCTTCATGGTCACCGATGAGCCTCTAGCAGACTCGTCCGTGGTTGGGGCCCTCGACGCCCACCGCGATGCACGCCAGCTGGTGCGCTTGGTGCAGTGTCCGCGCTGCTCGCGCCCGCTCAGCACACCCGTAACGCTGCCATGCGCCCACACCGTATGCCGCGCCTGTCTTCCCTCGCCCCAGCCTCGCCCCAACATCTCGTATCCAAACACCCCCGACCGCCTCACCGGCATCGCCTGCCCGCTGCTGGGCTGTGGCGCCGAGCATGCGTCTGCAGAGTGCTCCGTCGACGTCACCTTGACCAAGCTCATGGAGGCTGTCGAAGCCGAGGTCGCCGTGCACAGGCAGACATGGCAGCATGTCACCATACGAGTGCAGGAAATCAGACAACCCGGCGAGGACACGGCTGCGGAAGAGAAGGAGTCCGCCGACGAACAGGGCGACGAGACGGTGCTGAGCGGCGGACGTCTAGTCGCAACCTTCACCATGGCTGCAGTGGGCAAGCTTCGCTACACCTCCGAGGTCGAGTTCGAGGTCGTTGCTGCAGACGGCGACGACGGCGAGGCTCTCGACGTCGGCATGATTAAACGTCTCCAAGACGTTGCGCAGAGAGAGCTTGATTGCCTGGTCTGCTACAACATGATGCTGGACCCCACCACAACGAGCTGCGGGCACACTTTCTGCCGCCGTTGTCTGTCCCGCGTCATGGACCACAGCAATATCTGTCCGTTCTGTCGAAGGAATCTGCACATGGCCGCCTCGCTGCAGCATCAGTCCGGTAACGCCATTCTCAATTCGCTCCTGAATGGGCTCTGCCCGGAGCTCGTCACTGCGCGTGTAGCCGCCTTGAAGGCGGAAGAACAAGCAGGCGACAACATTCTCACTACCCCGCTGTTCATCTGCACCCTCTCGCTACCCGCCATGCCGACGTTCCTGCATGTCTTCGAGCCCCGCTACCGGCTAATGATGCGACGCGTCATAGAAGGGAACAGACAGTTCGGCATGGTCATGTACAATCGTACATCGGCCCCGCAAGGCGAGCTTGGTGCGACCACGTTCCTGGAATACGGAACGCTACTCGAGATTGTCAACCACGAATTGCTTCGCGACGGGCGCAGTTTTATCGAAAGCCGCGGGATCGGCCGCTTCAAAGTCAAAGCTCACGGTATGCTGGATGGTTACAACGTTGGTCGTGTGGAACGCGTAGAAGACGTCTCGCTTGCGGAAGAAGGAGTACTCGAGCAACGTGAGACAACCATGGCCCGCGACTACGCCGAGCTCTTCTTCCGTGAGCACCCACAGACTCCACTACCGGCTGACATTGCTGTCGAGGCCCTGTCAACACAACAATTGCTTGACACTTGCACCTCGTTTGTGCGGGAGATGCGGGAAGCTAGCGCACCGTGGCTTCGGGACCGCATCATCCAAGTCTATGGCGAGCCCCCCGAGGACCCCGCGCTGTTCCCGTACTGGTTCGCATCAGTTGTGCCAGTTGTCGAAGAGGAGAAGTACATTTTGTTACGCACCACCCATGTGCGCGAGCGCTTGAAGATTGTGTATTCATGGATTGGCCGCATCCGTGGGCAGCGATGGTAAGTCAAGCAATTTCCCCCACGTTACACAAACTCCGGATCGACACGATCTCCGCCAATGTCAGTACCGTACCACGTTCAACCCTACGACTTACAACGGTGATCGACGACGCTTATTTTGCCCCTGTCCTGTCGTACGGATGTGGAAAGAGCTTGTCTCATGCACATCGAACTGATGACGGTATGACCTTGCATATCCGGCCGCACAGTCATTTTCTCGGTCCCGCATCGAAGTACCAAGATTGTATCAACAAGCTAATCATGTTGGCAGGTCCTCCGGCAGTGCCTGCAGTATCCTCTGACTCGCAGCACTCATCGCTATCGCCGTTGCCTTTGTATCGACTTCCACTGAAACTACATCGTTCCTCCATTCGTTCGCCTGACCGCCGAGGCGTCCCACTATCTTATTTTTTTTATCACATTTGGCTCGAATTTGCCACGACCTCCTGCTTCCTCTGAGCATGTCTAAACCAGCCTTTGCGCCTCATTTACATGCATTTTGCTTTTACTTCACTTCTTCAAAGATTACCCCCTTTCAGGAGGATCGGTGCTAGCCGTATCCATGTTACTGTTTTATTAGAACCAGGTGCCATCCTGGTTGGAGCTGTCGTGTTGTTCAGTCCACGGGAAAAGGGGCCATGACTGATGTATGGAATACTGCATGGTTGGAGTTTTACTTTACTTAATTGTATTTTTTCGAGCCCCGCTGTATGGAGGCGTGATGAAGTAGATGAATAGAGAGAGGACGAGGATCTTGAAGGTGTAGATAGTATGATGATGAAGATGAAAATATCACATCACTACCTGTGCTGTTGCCAACCTTTCATTGTTATGTTGTGCTGTATCTGTCGACTTGCTCCTGGCAACTTACCAGTCTACCTGCCTAATGCTGTTGATGTAGCTCATAGTTGAAACCCACGTGTGCTTCGTCCAGACCTAGATAAGCGTCCGACATGCCTGCCTCTTCATGCTCCTCTCCAAACCCCCCACTGCCCACGTCACCTAGGGTGCTGAACCACGCATCATCTACATTCCAAGCTCGCGCCAAAAGACCACTGTCTGACGGTGTGTCGCCGACCGTATGTTCCGGTGACGTGTCTTCATGTAGCTCCGACTCGGATTGATATGTTACAGACAGATTGCGTGAACCGTGTCGAGTCAGTTTGCCTGGATGGTCCGAAGCGTGCTTTGCCCACTGCAGATTCCGATTCAAAATCCGTTCTTCATCTGGCTGCGCCGGTATCGCCTTGACCAAAACCCCAGTCGACGAGGCTAGCATATTGATAGCATGCTCGAGGAAATCTGCAGATTTGGACGACAGTCGTAGCACCCATCTGTACTCATCCAGACTCTTTTTGTACATGTCAGCTTCTTGCTTGTCGGTTGATGTTGCCCAGAGAAGCGAGATGAATGTGCCGACGAGCGCGAAGTTGTACTTTGATGCCGAGTACCAGAATGACTGTAGATGCTCGGGCCGCAGGCTGGAGACAAAGTCCATGGCTGATTTGAGACGCACTTGAGCTGCTGAGCGACAAATGGAACGCAGGGAAGGGTCGTCTACGCTGGATAAGGAGCGTATGATGCGTCGGTGGAGTGTCATTTCGACGGCATAGTAGCCGAGGTGAAGGTAACCTGGTCAGGACTGAGTGATTGTGCCTTCTCTAGTCGCGCAGAGTTTACTGACCTGTTGACGATAGCTTACGTGCCGCGAGATTCTCCATCTTAAGTACGTTGGGCAAGGCTGAGAACCACTGTCGGAGCGATAGCTGCAAAGGTTTTGCAGTCTCCAGTATCCAACGCACTCCTTCCTGAGCACGCTGCTCAAGTTCGCGCTCGGCCTTCAGCGTGTAGAAGCTCGACAGTATGCGAGCAAGTATCTCTGTGAGCTTGATTATCTCACAGAACAAGACACGCCCCTTCTCGACCTCGGTGCTGCCGTCCTCATCGTCCTCATCAGCCGAACTCTCGGGGAAGTCCTCTTCTCCCAGTGACGACACCTCCCAGTCAGACGTAGTGATATGGGAAGGTCGTCCATGCACTAAAGAGCCCCATTTATCCTGCATGAACAGTGCCCATGCCAGCCGTTTTCTCAAGCCTCGTTCCCATGAAGGTATTCGCCAACTGGTGCAGTCCAGATTTAGTCCAAGCTCTTCTCCAATCCCAACAAGTTGTGCAGTAAGAGCCCACGAGTCGCCTTCTGGTCGCTGCAGCAGCAAAAGCCCAGCTTGAATTGTAGACAGTTTGGGCCGATGCACAATATTCCCCAGAGATCTAAGTGCCAGCCTCTCAAGTCGGGTCACGTCGGGCTTGGGTAACATGGCTAGCTCATTGGAGTACGACCACCAGTTTAGGGCGAGTAGATACACAGCAGCAAGAAGAGGAGGGGAGAACTCCCGATGTGTGCGTTCATACTTCTCGAGATACACCTTTTTGTGTAAGATTGGGAAGCTTGGGTGTACAATGCGAAAGTAGAGGTGGATTAGGGCTTCACCGTAGGGCGCGACGATTGTTTCGATAGCGTCTAGATCAGCCATGTCGTCTTGATGATTATGAGTGGTTACATCAGGGGATAGAATGAAGGCTGTGTCCGTAGTGCCGACCCTTCTCAGACAGGACACACCCACCGCCAGATCCGTTTCGGTGTTCTCATGGTATAGTCCCAGAACGGTTTGCTCGTATTCAGAAGTGGCTCCCACGAGTCGACTGTGTCTGTTTTGCTGCAAGCCAAGCGTCTTTTTAAGGAGAGAGGGGCCTCTCAAGTTTGCATAGTCGTCAATCGGTACGACTTGACGAATCTTGGATACATCCTGGCTTGACAAATGACCTTCCTTTGTGGTGTTGAGTCCGTCGCGTTGAAAGACAGGCTGGTCATCCTCGAGCGATCCTATAGCTCGCCGCTTCCTCGGCTGTGGTTCCTCGTTGAAAGTGCATTCTTGACGATGGAATCGACATAGAAGACATGGCGGGCGACCATCTGCTAGCTCGCATCGAGACTTCCGACGGCGACACGAATCGCATGGACGCCGTGAGCGAATCTTGGTGCTGCTGGAGTGTTCGGCGGTGGCAGCCAAGATGTCGTTCGGTGAGAAGTTCTGCGTTGGACTATCGTTCATGTTGATAAAGGAACACCACATCCAGGTACCAAGGAAGCAGTGGCAAGCAAAATGTCATTCCCATATGCGGTCAGATGCTCCTGCAGAGCACGTCGATCGGATCTGAAAGTGGTTTCCTTTAAGGACACACCGGGTTCTGGTATCCTGTGGCGCCGATCAGGTAGTGACCTTTATGGTGAAGGATGTACCACTGGTAGCTACAATTAATGGCGCCAGGTGCTGTCATGCGCCGAAGGTACATAGAGTAGTGAGGAAGATTCGAGACTTGGTCGAAGATGTCGTGTAGAAATAGTCCTACCAAAACGATCGTTGTTATACTCCCTACGAGATGGTAGACTATGTATCCTTGACGCTGTGGAGAGATCGCGCACTGCACACTCGCTTGAACCATCTGCAGGCGCCTCAAGGATTCCGCCGGCATGGAGATTGTGGGGCGAGGCACCGGGCCTCAGGCACTGCAATGTATAGCTAGCGGGCTTGATAGCAAGCGAGGAGAATCAAGGTCGAGATAAGATGCTGAAGCGCTAGCCAATGAGAGCGCTAACCAAGCGACAATTATTCAGCCACATACCTAACAAGAATGCTGGTGGAAGTGCGGTGGAAGTGCGGTGGAAGTGCGAGTCAGAAACCAATCAAGCTGCAATATAGTAGGCATAGTAACACTAACAATTCACTCTCTGTACTGTAGCTGCGGAACTACAAGATATCATACCGAACAGACTAATAAGTCGCAGGCCCAGCTTATCATAATTAAACCATATCAACAGCCTCTTTTTCCTTAGTCGTAACATGTGTTTCCTTGGTGGTTGACTCTTCACCATCGATAACGGATGGTGTTTCCTCTCCTTTTTGCGGTGGATACACAGGTACATCGACCAAAGACTGAGTAGGTACCGATACATAGGTGCAGATGACATAGTGGACCAGCAACGATGTAAAGAAACCATACAACCACGCGAACGTGTATATCTTCCAAGCTCCGCCAACTTCAAGGGTATTGTCAATGCTTTTGGCGAATCCAGGCAAAAGTGGCGCAAAGCCAACCAGGAAGGAGGCATACGCTCGCCAGTTCCAGCCTCCATTGTACCAATAGATGCCTCGATCAGTGTAAAGTTGGTCGACGTCAAGCTTACGCTTCTTGACGATGTAGTAGTCGCACACCATTACGCCTGCAAGCGGACCCATCAAACAAGAGTAGCCGGAGAGAAAAGCAAGCAGCCCACTGGCATTCTTGATGATATTCCATGGAGTGGATACGATGCAAAAGAGTGAGATGAATACAGTTGCCCTGAAGATGTTGATGTACTTTGGAGACATACCCGTGATATCCTAAAACCTTTGTCAGCAAAGCTGGATCGAAGTTCTATGAAGAGGCCTTCACATTTGAAAATGGATATGTTCCTGCTGCGACCTGGTTGCCAATGGTGGCTAGGATGAAAGCAGCGGACACGAAAAACTTCGCAGCACGGGAGTCGAATTTGGCTATCACGGCCGGCTAAGAACATCGTGTACCACGTCAGTAATGTCTCACACACACCTTGTCCGGCAGAGTCTTACCATGTACCTGCATGAACGTTAGCACATAATAGGCAAGCTTCTCATGAGAACTTACCACTCGAACTCGCCCCACAGATAGGAATGCGCATCAGTGACGAAAATAGGGGTCAGAGCACCCAGAGTGCCGATTATTGGTAGAGCCAGAAATTGATGAGGACCTGCAAGTTTGTTTTTGCTAAACCGTCCGAAGTCAGGCATATTCACAGCTAGACTCGAGAACAACCCGATGATGACGTTAAGTCCAGTGAGAGCTGAGTATGCTGTATTCATATAGTCGGACTTGATTTCGAGCTTGCCACGAATAAGAGGACCTCCACTATGTAGAAATACGTTAGCTTTGAGACTGCAGATATGGGTGGTGCACCTAGAGCACGCAGAATAATAGCAAGAGAAGACTCACCCCTTGGTCACAATGACAGCCCAGAGGAACAACGCAAGGAACGTTGGGGGGACGATGGCGCCCTTTACCCAGAATAAGATGCGGAGCTTCGAGATTGGCATAAGGGCAAGTCCTGTCTGCATGAACCAGTAAAGAAACACACACAGAAGACCAGCAGAGTCGATTCCCGCACTCTCTGAAAGGTGATTCGGGAAGTTAATGAAGCTTGGCCAGATTGCTTCGATGCATCGCTGGAGGAAGTTACCGGCCTGCACAGTGAGAATGGCAGTCCACATCAATGCAACGAATGCTCTGATACAAATGGCTGGAAATGAGCCGTACATGCCGAAGGTGCTTCGAACGATGACAGGAAATGGTACGGAGTATGTCGCGCCCATTTTTCCAGTCAAAGTAATAACAACACTGCAGATTGCGAAACCAAAGAAGACAATAGGAATAGTCTCGCGAGCTGTAAAGCCTAGTGCCATGACACTGCTGACGGTCGCTGCAAGTGGTGGAGCCAACATGTCGCTGCACCAATATGCCCAATAGTCGAGAGCCCCCCAAGTCCTCTGCTCCGGTGGTACAGGATCAAGGTCTAGCATCATGAGCTTGAATCTACAAACAACGGTTGGTAGCATACCTTTGTTAGACCAGCGCGAGCCATATTTCCCGCTCTCATAAGGGACTCTCAGGCGAAAGTGAGGTGCAAGCCTTGCTTTGAGAACTGACATATTTGCTAATGTTTGGAAGACAGTGTGTACCAGTTCTGACAAGATCTACAGGAGTAACTGTCTTCTGCAGACACCCTGCTCTTACATATACTCATAGCATTTGGACTACATCAGCTCCTATCTTGACGAGGTTTCGAGCTATCCTCTGCCGAATTCTGCGGAGTGCCCAGAGATAGGAGCCTACGGCGCGGCCGCTGAGTTCGCGCCATTTCTGAAGTTCTCGGATGTAGCGCTGTGATCCATTTCTTGTGTGGAGAAGCTCTCAGACCTCAAAAGCTAGGTGGAAGCGGAGAGGCGATCCGGGCGGCAGCTGATTGGTCGTGACGCTCGCTTGGGACATCCGCTAGACTAGAATGAGCTAGCCACGTCAGATAAGATAAAGACGACCTGGACTTGCCTGCGGCGCGCGGGCGGGGCGACGGCCGGCTGCGTCTGCGTCTGCCATCAACAGCTGGTAGGAAGAATGCTATCGAGTAGTACATCGAATAAGTATGTAGGCATCTGATTGTGGCTTCCATTTCTCAAGCCTATCATTTCATCTTCTTCTCCATCCATCAACTGAACCGTCAGTGTTCAAGCTCTTTTCCGCGATCCTTTCATTCTCACATCTTGAATGCTGCGAGTCTAGATCTGAGTACAGACAAGTACAATGGCATCCCCGACCCTGTCGTTCGATGCGAAACCATATGCATTTACTTTTCCCCTTGAGCATACTGCCCTCCTTGTCATTGACATGCAGAGAGATTTTCTACTTGCTAAAGGCTTTGGCGAGATACAAGGGGGCAATCTTAAAGCAGTACAAGCGTCCATTGCTCCAACGAAGCGACTTCTGGATGCGTGTCGGGCTGCCGGCCTCACTATTGTACACACGCGTGAAGGGCATCTACCAGACCTGTCGGATTGTCCTTCGTCCAAACTTGTGAGACAATCCGCCGCACCGGGCAACACCCAGCACAAGCTGGTAATTGGGGAAAAGGGAGAACTGGGACGACTACTCACTCGTGGAGAATATGGCCATGATATTGTTGATGAATTGCAACCATTCCCTGGTGAGGTTGTGATCGACAAGCCTGGCAAAGGCTCGTTCTGGAACACGACGATCCTACATGACCTGAAGGCGAGGGCGATTACACACCTCATCGTTGCCGGAGTCACGACAGAATGTTGTTTCGCCACTACTATTCGTGAAGCCAACGACCGGGGATTCGAGTGCTGTGGTATCGAGGAGGCCACAAGTGGCTACAACGATGCCTGCTTTAAGAAGTCGACCTTGGACATGATACATTGGTCCCAGGGACTCTTTGGCTTCATAGGAAGCTTGGAAGCTCTTCTGGACGTCCTCGCACCACACTCAGCCTCAAGCCTGGTGAACGACGCGACACCTCCTCACACTCCACCAACTTTTGATGGAGACCTTACCATCTCAAGTTTACAAAGAGCCTACAAGAATGGTCTTTCACCTATCGCGGTAATTGAAGCTATGTACGACAAGATCGAAGCATACAAAGCAGTCGATCCAGCTGTATGGATACACCTCGTTTCAAGAGAGCAAGCTCTCGATGCTGCAAGCAAACTTGCAACCCGTTTCACAGACCACTCGGCACTACCACCATTATTTGGGGTGCCTTTCAGTGTCAAGGATAGCATAGACGTAAAGGGTGTTCCTACGACGACCGCGTGCGAGGTCTTGTCACATGTGCCTTCCACCTCAGCAGTCGTGTTCGACAAGGTCATCTCCCAAGGCGCCCTATTTTTAGGCAAGGTCAACCTCGATCAGTTGGCCACGGGCCTCGTGGGCTGTCGTAGTCCTTATGGCATCACCCACTCGGTGTTCCACAAGGACTACATCAGCGGAGGCTCGAGCAGCGGAAGTGCAGTTTCCGTGGGAGCGAACCTTGTCTCATTCAGTCTAGCCACTGACACCGCATGTTCAACGAGGCCATCGCAAAGCTGCAGAAGATCGGGGGCGTGCTGACGCCCATCGACTGGTCACCATTCCACAAGGCCGGACAGCTCCTGTACGACGGCACTTTTGTCTCAGAACGCCTTGCCTCGCTTCCGGACGACTTCCTCGAGAAGAATAGATCTGCTCTGCACCCCGTCATTGCAGAGATTATGGACAATGTGGTTGCCCGGAAGAGCTCAGCTGTAGATGCGTACCGAGATCTGCAGGCCAAGGCATTGTATACTCGACAAGCGGAGCAGGTTTTTGCGTACTCTGCTGCTGGTGTAGACGTAATTGTTGTGCCTACTACGCCGACGCACTGGACAATTGACGAAGTACTGGCTGATCCCATCAAGAAAAACAGCGTGCTTGGGGAGTTTACACATTGTGGCAATGTGCTCGATTTGTGCGGTGCAGCTGTCCCGGCTGGTACGTATCCAGTCTCGGAATTGAGTGAACGTGAAGAGAGTGGCGTGCTGCCCTTCAGTGTGACGTTCTTGAGTGGTAGCAGATTAGATGCCGAGATGCTGGAGATAGCGAGGAGATTTGAAGTGAGTATGAAAGCTGAATGATGGGTTGAATATCCTTCGAAGTCTCGTTACACGAAGGAATTACTTGGTTTCTCATTGCATAGCATAGGATGAATTTAATTGATGTGCTTTCAACGATTGTCAAAGGTCTCGCTATAGTCTTGCATGGTCATCGCGTTTGCAGTCGCTCAATCACCTTGCCATCCTCATCTTGTAACACTCACGTATATATTTGGGCGGCTGTGATACGGGAGACCCGTTCGGATCGGGCTGTGTCCAATATATATAATCTTTTGCTCCCGTATGCTTCTTGGTGATATTTTGGAAGATAGATGGGAGAACTAGTGGTAAGTGAGCAGGTCAGAAGTGCGACTTTGTTCACACTAGAATTGCTGTGGTGGTATGACATGGCTAAAAAAGTATTTGCATTGTCGAATGTTTACTAGCATAGTGACATGGGGTGTCGGAGCTTTCGAGCATCTCAGGTGAGGGGGACTTTCCAGATAGGATCAACTAGGATAATCGCGACTCAAGGGGAAAGAATCGTTTCAAACATCGACTCCATTCTCTTTCAAGCATCACGTTATCGAAGCTCAAGCAATGACAAAGGAGTCGATGCGGCCTTTAGATGCTCAAAGTCTAGGCGCACCCAGCTTACCACGCGAGGTCGAACAAAGTCGAGCATGGTCCAACGGCGCCGATAACCCCTGTCCAGCCGTGGTGTGGCGACAACACGGTGGCAGTCGTTTTGCAGGGCGGGAGTTGAAGGGCAAAAGTCGGCGGATGCGGGACAGTATCGGCATGTGCGGCAGTATGGGCCCACGGTGACACGATTATGGTGAACACACATCGAACGACACGGAAGCTGATGAGCCGCAGCGATGGTGTCGCCACGGTACGCAGGCGGTGAGCGGTGGCTTACATTTTGCTGTACAGAAACGTGCGTGATTGGGTCGAGAGGTACTCAATCGCGTAAGGCTCGCGTCTTGGCAGGGTCAGAGTCGGAAAGTGCGGTTGAGGATCGCCATTTCCAGATTCAATTTAACTCGCGTCCACCTCCTTCGCCTCATACAACAACCCTTCAACAGCCACCTACAGTCGTTCCTTGGCCCTATCCCAGGCCGTTGCAATACATTTCTGCTTTGTTATCGCGAACCACAAACATGTATGTCGACTTTCGTGGCCAGTGGCAGGCATTCACATACTGACGGCAGTTCCAGGAACGCAACCTCAGTCCTGACGCCAATGGCGCAGGATACCTACTGGGGCTCCTTCGAGGAGATCTCCAAGTACAATGTCCAGCTCAACTACCTCGAGAAGATGTGGCTTGCGTGGTACACCTGGATGGGCAATGATGTTTTGGCCACCGGCATCATGTCCTTTGTCATACACGAATCCCTCTACTTCGGCCGCTCATTGCCCTGGGTCATCATCGATCGCATTCCATACTTCAGGAAATACAAGATTCAGCAGGTATGTCGACGCACTTGTTCGCCAATCACAATACAATCGCTAATTGATCATAGGACAAAATCCCCACTGGCTGGGAACAGACACAATGCGCTCTCCTCGTCCTCCTCTCGCACTTCACCGTCGAACTTCCTCAGATTTGGCTTTTCCACCCCATGTGCCAGTACTTTGGCCTCCAGACCTCCGTACCCTTCCCCAGCATCTGGAAGATGGCATACCAAGTTGCCATTTTCTTTGTCCTTGAAGACGCCTGGCACTACTGGATGCACCGCATGATGCACGCCAGCTCATTCCTATACAAGAACGTCCACAAGATCCACCATCAGTACTCCGCTCCATTCGGTCTCGCCGCCGAGTACGCCTCGCCAATTGAAGTCATGGTCTTGGGTTTCGGAACTGTTAGCTGCCCCATTGTTTGGTGCGCCATCACCAAGGACCTCCACATCCTCACCATGTACGCCTGGATTGTACTCCGTCTCTTCCAAGCCATCGATGCGCACAGCGGTTACGAGTTTCCCTGGAGTCTGCACCATTTCTTCCCCGTCTGGGCCGGCGCCGAGCACCACGATGTTCACCACGAGAAATTCATTGGCAACTATGCCAGCAGCTTCAGGTGGTGGGACTTCGTCCTCGACACCGAGGCTGGAGCTGAGGCCTCCAAGAAGAGGCGTGAAAAGAAGTTGGCCAAGGCCAGGAAGGCTCAGTAAACGGATCGAGTTCATCCTTTGGCATACGATAGAGGACAAGCGCCGAGTCGCGGACATGGAATAGATGTAATGGCTTAGGCCGTTCTTTCGCCTGGCTACTTGCAGAGCGGCAATGTTTGAAATCACCCGAATCTGGCGTTGAATAGATGGAAATGGCAGACATGCCCTGGGGGTATTTAAAAACCCATGAACTCTCGGTAATGGGCGGCAGCGGTGCTTTGTAAATATGAGAGAGTTCACATAGATACTTATACCTAATATTCAAAATCACGATCGTTATGTATTCATCATCCACATGCTCTCCTGCACGCCTTGCAGGATTGGTTGAGAAGATGAAGCGTCTGAAAACCAGTTATGCCTGACAGGCTCCCAGGTCATTTGATCTATGCCATGTCCTAGCTGCCAAATCTCGAGTGAGATACGATTGCGCGTTGCCAGACTTCGTATCCCCCTCGAGGCTTGGCGCGCGGTGGTTTGCGGCGCGTCGGCATCTGGAGCTCTCCTGCAACTTTCTTTGATCAACTCGCACGCTCACAAATCAACCACGACACCGCTGCAAAGCCCGCAAACGACATCATGGCCAGTAGACCCCCAGTCCACCAGGACTACATCTCGAGGATCCGATATACGAATGCGCTTCCACCTCCGCCATGTCCACCAAAGCTGCTCGACATTCCCAATACTGGTCTTTCAAGCGGACAATACACCTCAGCTGGGTTTGCGTCTAGGCTCGCGCGCGAGCAGCCACCGAACATTGAGGCAGATGCTGAGCTGGGCATGCCAATCGACTTGGTCGGTATCCCCAAGGTCTTTGATGGAGACGAATCAGGTATGCAAAACAACTACACGGTGCACGCCTCGCAGTAACTGACGCGTTTTCCAGCTATCCAGGCGATGCCTCACCCGCCGCCACTGTCTGCTGCCGACAGGGCGCTCATGCGACCGCCGGGTGCGTTGGGCAAGGGCAACAGCGGCGCCGCAACGGGCATCTCCTTCCTGCGCCGAACTGAATACAGCACATCGCATACGACCGGTGGCATGAAGTTCGAGTCTAGCAGCTCCTCCAACACAATGCGCATTCGCAAGAAGCGAAGAGGCGGCGATACCTCCATCGACGATCCCATCAACATTGCCCGACATATCGTCAAGGGCTTCAACATCGCCTACCCAGCAGATGCATACACTGGACAGGATAGCGCCGAAAATCTGCGCGCCGCAGACACCACAGCCGAAGAGCGCGCCGCCTGGAAAGTTCCCAAGAATGCCAAAAACCCCAGCCTCAAGCTACTCGATTCATACCCACTACTCCCTGATTGGGATGCAACGCCAGACACAGGCGCCTACATGGTCTTCAAATACATGGCACCGCCCATTAACAACCCCCTTGACCCCTCATACGATCCTCGTCTCGATGTCGCGCTCCTCCGCCCCGCCGGCCAAACAATCAAAGACCAAGAAACATATCTGCAAGAGCGCGAAGCCCACAAGTCCGACCCTACAGCGTCGATGCCCATCCCGCGTTACCAATTCGAGTTCTTCCTACCTCCTTCGCGTTCCAAGATCGCAGGTATCAAGCGCAACTTCACCACCAACGACCCCGAAGACCCAGCCTATGTCGACTTTGACAGCGCCGAGCCCGACGAAGACGGCAACCTCCGCAAAAGCTTCAAGTTCGAGAACATCCGTACATACGAGACTGCACAGCAAGTGGGCGATACGGTGGACCACTATGGCGATGTGGTTGCTTTGTCGCTACATGATCCTGAGCAACACAAGGATGATAAACTCCGGCAAGGAAAGATGCAGAAGGCTGCATACTTTTACCCAATCATTCAGAAGACTAGCATTCGGCCAAGGCGACCAGGTAGAGTGGACATGGTGGATGAGGCGCAGAAGGTGGATATCATTGATGCGACGGGTAGGGAGCCGGCGGGCGAAGCTGAAAAGAGGGAGGGTTTTAGGAAGAGGGCGGAGGGAATTGAGGCGTAGAGTCTCGGTTGAGGGAGAGATATTGCTTGGTTGGCTCCAGGGTGAATAAGTGGTACATCTTGGGCGGATATTGAGTGCATCATCAGCGCGGCGTTTGAGGAAGATTGTATAACATGCATATGAATGTGGGGGTTGATCTGAACTCTTGATCTATATCTATAGAATCTATTGCCTTCTCAAAGCCAAGGACACAACAAATGGTGAATCTGTGATGATTCCTGCTCAGACTACTATTCCTTCTCACACTTGGGTGTATATAACGGCATTCCAAAAACAGGTAATTGAGTGCTCTCACTTGGCAGTTCTGCTGTTCCACCACTGTCCTCTGTATTTGTGATACGTGTGTGGATCCTCGTCCACGTGGACACCTTGTTGTTGACATTTGCCTTCTTGGGCTCTCTCTCTCTCTCTCTCTCTCCATCTTCATGTGTGTATAGCGTTGTGTACTTCTGCCCCTCGTTGCTTTTGACCGTTGTATCGTCTTCATCGCCCCAGCTCCACTCTTTTGTGATGTATGCGAGCCGTAATACTTCCCACTCAACGCTGAATGGTCCCCTCTGTGGCCGCAGACGACAGATGAATCGTGCCTATATGGCAGCGTCGTTCTTGCCCGCCCTGCACTTCAGTAGTCCGTTGTGGCTGCTTCTCATCCCGAGCGAAATTGCACGAGACGAACTCTCTGCTTTGATGAAACATGACTTTTTCACAGGTGTGCCTACTCTGCTTCAAGTAGGCAAGTCTTGCCTGACCTGACTCCCATCCCAGATCCCAGAGCCCCACGAACACGGCGTCTGCATCGGCTGAATCGGCGGCAAATCTTTCGGCATCCTAAACTCTCCAAACGTTGGACTCGGCGACGGGATGATCAACGCTCTCGGCACAAACTGCTGGTCGTGCAGCTCCTGCACCGCGCCTATCAACTGTATGACTGGCCCTGGACTTGTTTGTTCCCTACTCCTCACCTTGTGCAGGGCTTTGCGGAAGATGGGTCGAATGAACGGTATTGAGCCTGCGATGATGCCGACGTTCTGCTCTACTTGGCTCCAGATCTGCAGATTTGCAGTGTTCTCGCCTTGATGCATCCAGTCAGAGAGCCAGAGGACCATGACGCGCAGGCGGGCGGCGGAGCCGATGATGGCGCAGAGGCCTATGGAGAAGATGCCGACAAGTTCGAGGCGGCGGCGTCTGTTCATTGTTTTGAGGTTGAGGAGAAATACGATTGGTATGGTCCTGAGAGAAATGGTTAGTCATCGTTTGCAATATGGCGTATTTGTTAACATGGTATTGGACTCACCAGATGACTATGTCTGTGGCGAGATTGTATGAAGCATTGAAGAGCCAGAATGATCCGAGGTTATAACATTGGGTAGCCCTCACGCCGTAGAAACCCAATTCGAAAACCCGAAAGTTCCACGCGTCACTGATGGGGTAGCATGAGAAGATTGCTGCTCCTATCATGGACGCACTGCCAATGAAGTTGATGGCCAGTAGGATTTTGACGAGTCGGTGGAAATTCTGCTGAGACGCTGCGATGTAGTTGTAGAACAATAGAATAGATGTTTTGATCAGACAAAGGTCGAGAATATAACTGAGGCGGTAGATCCATGTTGTGAGTAACGAACCAGTCGCAACATGGGCGAAGCTGTCTCTATCCTATAGGTATGTTAGCGGCGAAAGTCTACGAGTTATTCGAGAAACGTACATGAACACTACTGTAATCGAGAAAGTGGATGGTATACCAATTGACGGCGACTGAACCCCAAGTTCCTAGCTGTTATCGGTGAGCAAATTGCGACCGAGAGAAGAATGGCCGTGAACGTACGAGCGCAAGAAGCATAACCCAATCCGAAGCACTTAGCTTTCCTACAAGGAAATGGCGACTGTAGAATCTCAAAGCCACGATAATGGTCGATAGTCCAGTCAACACGAATGCTAGAACGATTGAGAGCTGCCCATGTACAGCCATTGCAATCACGTTCCAATGCGATTCGCAAACGCCTTCATCGAGCCACAGTCGTACAACGATTGTGCGTGTGGATTGGAGAATCGTCAGAAAGAACCACACACACGGAGAAACGGTCGCGCGTCAGCGTCACTAGCTAGAGATAGGTACTGTGCAGCAATCCCGCGGCAGCCCTGAATCGTTCCAGAGATTAACGTTTGGCTGCCCGTGAGTCCAGAAAGGCGATCATACACTTAGGCGCAGCACCAACGGCGGGAGTCCGAGTCAGCTCACACAAAAGCGGAAGGAAAGAAGCTCCACCAACTGATGGAATCCTACGTTTCGCACTTGGCATAGACATGTGATACACAGAGCCTTTTCGGCAGCAACGTCTGCCAGAGTGCCAAGAGCACAATTGCATCGAGACGCAATATGGGATTAGATGAGGAATGTCCAATAGCAGAAGAAAAGTCACAGGCTTCCCCGCATTCTGTGTGACAAGTTGGACGTATGGCCTTTGTACATGCTGGATATTATCAGGAGCCGACATGCAAGTCTTGTGGATAAATCGTGCACAGAAAGGGCTGGATCGATCTTGCGAAGACGTCAACAAAACGCATGTTTAGTGAGTTTTTCTGGGGCAAATGCTAATCTTGACACACGGAAAACAGTTCGACAACCTTGGGGCCAATGAACTGTGTTCTAGCGTCCGCTTTTTCGCGCGCATTTGGTGACATGTTTCTAGCCCTCTGCATGGACGTTGCAAGTATCGCCTGTGTCCTTCCGGGACAAATAAAACGTACTAGACGCAAATCAAATCTCCTGTCGAGGAAAAACGGCGCGCCCCTGTCGAGTCAACATACTGGTCGCGCACGTTTCAGCCTCGGAAGCATGTGCTTTCGATTTTGTTCTTTTGACCTTCCCGAAGAAGTCTTCATCGGTGTGATATTGGCCACGCGGAAAACACACGCCAGGTGCATTTTGTTTCCGGTTGATTATGACCGTCGGCTGTGTTTGGCTGTTCCCCGGAGACTTTAAGCGGAAGGGCACGATGGCGCTGCACGTGCAAGCATATTCGACGGGCCTTCGCCTGAAAGGTCAGGGGTCGCAATGGGTGCCTTGGTGAGGTGAATCCTGCGTGAAGGGATGTGAGATTTGGCGACGTGACGAGCATCTGCTTACTATTCTGTTTCTGGCTTGGTGGCGAGACCCACAATTTGTAGCCTTATGCATAACGAAGAAGCAAAGCACGCGCCAAGCCTAGTTGACACACAGAACAACGCTTGCGATGTCGATACCGATGCTTGAAGGTGGCAACAGCAGGTGATGAGCCATTCAACAAACCAAATGCTGTGAATGTGGCTGCAGGTTGACAAATTGTGCCTGCTACAAATTTTAGTGACTCGACAGACCTCGTGCATGTTTCATGCTGTTGGCCAACATCAACTTCGCAGCACAAACCCTGAGGGAGCATGCTTGCCTAGGAAATGTAAAGACCGATCGCATGAGGCTATCTAGCAAGCGCCCTAGGACATGACTTGAAACAACAAGACGTGCATCACACACAACAATCCCCGCTCTTGTTGACCGTTGCTCAGATGTGAGGCATGTACTGTGCCCATTCCACCGTTTCATATACATCTGCCGGCACAGATCGCAACACCAGAAAGACTTGAACAAGGAGGCATGTTCTGACAGAGAGGTACAATAGAACGCAAAAGACAGTAAGAGCCTCTACGTTTCTGAAGACAGAATCTCGTGCGTCCTCATACAGTTGCCAATAAGTGATCTGCACAAAGATGACAAGGAGAGGTAAGCCAAGACAGAGAAGACTGCATGCTCGCCACAACCATGCCTCTATGACAGTGGAGAAGGGATACTTCCAGCCTAGAAGATGACAAGCACTCAACAGGAATGTAAAACATATTAGGGAAAATAGCATCGGCTGATCCTGGGAAATCCACAACATCTTCTTGCGTTTACTGTTGGATAACCCGGGGATCGAATCTGACCTGCGGAGACGAGTGTTATAGTGGCCACTCTTGTTGTCTGGGAAAAACCCACCGGGACCAAGCTCAGATCTCCTGCGGGTAGATCGTCGCTCGCTCGATCTGTTACTAGCCTCCCTGTGGACAGATCGAGCGAGCGAAGATCTATTTCTGGTGCCTGGTGGTGTGAATGACCCAGATCGGTCGAGCGTGATGGTGATCGTAATGGGAATCTGGAGGTCAAAGGGCTTATGCCACCAAAAGTAGTACATTCCAAGAGCACAGACTACGTAGCCGAGTGTAAAAAGCTCCAGAGGGGTGATTGTGAGACCTGAAGCAACTCTGCCGACTATTTGGGTAAGGAACCAGATAATTTCCAATGAGGCTATGATCTTGGTGAACCAGCTGGCCTTGCTCTTGTCCGCAATATGTTCGGTTGCAAATGACTGGGAGGAAACCAAATCGTCATGAAGCTGTACACATTCAAAGGTTTCGAGCATTCTTGGATTTCTTCTCCATACGATATTGCCACCTCGTCGCAATATGTTGACGCCACCCATGATGACGAGGTGACTGTGTAATGGGGACCATGCTGTGTTCTGCAGCCGATCAGTCTTGCGGAATCTCATGCACGTTTGGCGATGGACATAGAAGTAACCCACCGGGAACATGTCCTTTATTTCATTTGTGAGGTCTTGAGCACTTCTCCACTCCCGAATGGCGCATGAAACAAAATACTCGGGCGCCGCAAGCGCCAACATAAAGTACGTAATCTGTGTGTTCAAGACGCTTGACTCTCTATCTCCTGCTTGTGGTACATTGAGATGAAGAGCGCTCCAAGTGCAGATCAGTGTCGTTGAGACGCAGTTGAAGAGCAGAGTCCAAGTCCCGCGTCCATCGGGTTCTGCGACCCAGCCCAGATTCCCTGTGCTGGATTGTACGGCTGACATCTACGATACGCCCGGACTGCTTCTATGTGTAAGCACGGTGGAGGAACACTCAATCAGGCTGTCACAGCCTCCTTCTCAAGGAGCCTGAAGAGTAGATAACAGAAATGTTTATTACCATTTAAAAAAGGACAGTGGAAAATATGGGAAAGTGCTGGAATTGTTATGTGAACAGGTGGTTGGGTGCACGACCTGGAGGGGTAGCGACGTGCAGCCGCCAGCTGGCCATGCAGAACTCTCGAGATACCACTGTCAGCCTTGCCTTGAGAGTTGTGCTCCATCGCAAAAGCTAATCCAGAACAAGACAGCGTCCAAAGACAATGGAACAAGATCAGCATACGCCTGCATAGCGAAACTCGAGTATCAGAGGTGATGAGGTTACATGAGACAGTGTGGTGTTGGGTGGTATAGCGGAGGCTGAAAGTGGCTATGCAGGACAAGGACCCATTGCCAGAGGAACGGGCTATCGTTTTCGGAAGGCACGATTTCGTCATGATCGGAACAAACTCCTATCCATGGCAGGCACGACCACAACTCCCAGAGGAGGTCCGAAGTTTGCAGCAAATGTCAACGCGACATTGGAGAGAGCAGCCATGCGCATAATATTGCAAAGGAAATTTGGGCGGCGTCGATGATGATGCTGTCCGGAGTTGGGTGGGTCAGGATATTAATAGTAGGCTAGTGATCGGCTGAGGAGGCGAATGGAGACGGTTGCGAGCTAGCGCACCGGCGCCCCTGTTTTCCTCCGTTCACCAGCTCCTATCGTCCCAACTCGACCTCACCTCCATCTTCAATCGCTATCCGCTCCTCTTTCACGCCTTCCCCCTCTTCTCGTCCTTCTCCTTCGCCAGTCGCTCGTTTTTCGGACGTTGGAGTGTAGCACGAGTCGTCTGTGTCGCCCTTTCCGAACGCGTAATCACCCTTGTTGACATCGCGACGAAACACCAAATTCTCGTTGCACCTCCGCCCCCACATATACATCCTCCCGTCCTCTACCCGCGTCACATCCGGTGCAAGCTCGCAGTCCCATTAATCCACCGCCTTTCGATCGAATAATACAACTTCAACATGAGGCCAACACAGCTCCTCGCGGCCGTTGTGGCAATGTCGTCCGTCTCGAATGCTCTTTCTGGCGCTTTTGACAACGTACACGGCCTGGCGAACGCCAAGAATATGCTCTTCGGACGACAAGACGATAGTACGTCCAATAGACAAACAGACTTTGGAATTTCGAGGCTGACTCTGATGCAGACAAAGACGCATCATCACAAGCACCAAAGAGCACCGCACCACCCGAGTCCTCAGAGAAGCCGACCGCAACACAGAGCGGTGACAACAAAGACAGCTCATCCAAAGCACCAGATGCGAGCGGCTCGGGAAAGGCATCTGGCTCACAGGGCAGCCGGACTATCTCTGGAAAGCCAAAAGCTACAAGCTTCGACCCTCGGCTACCCGCTGGAGGAGTCTCCATGGTCACCCCCGACGCCCTTGCTGGCCAGCAGTTTTACAGAGTTGGCAACTACATCACATTTGCATGGAACTACACATCACTCTCCGTAACACCGACCGCCATTGACGTTCTTGCATCGTGCTCGGCAAATCAGGCTACCTACACCATTGCGGTCAACGTGTCCGCACAAGAGACCAAAGTCATTTGGGATACTGAGAACACTCCAAGTGGCCAAGCACCCTTCCTCACTGAAAAGTACACTCTCTTGATCTACGATGCCGAGTCCAGCGTAACTGCTGCGCCACGCCCTGGATACCTAGGTGTTTTCAACCAGTTCACTTTCGGCATGTACACACCACGGCCTTACGTCAACTGGACCGGTAAGCTTGTTGAAACCAAGTAGAAGACGTGTTGCTGACAGCCTATGTAGATTTCCAGTGTGCCAACTGTGTCAAGAACGGTGCCCTTTCAAACTCGGAGAAGATGACCCTCAAGGTGCTCCTCTTCACCACCGGCACAACCGCCGCCTCCCTCGTATACTTTGCCCACAACTTCGGTTTGTGGTAGTACGCACACGCGCACTTCGTACACTCTTCAACTTACGACGAACGGCATTCCTTACACTTTCACGTCTTGTCTATATTACACTCCTTTACGTCATTTTAAGAGAAGCAACTGGCGCTAGCGATAGCGAATCGAAGCGCATGGCATGGCGCATTGTCAATCATTTTCGGGATTTGAGGCATGGCGTTGGGAGAAGTTGTGATTCTTGAAACCGCATTTGCATGCATCTACACGCACTAATCTACACACAAAAGAGAAATCGGGTTGGATAGGTCGAGGGACTGGGATATAATAATCTTGGTGTTGGATCTTGTCACGATATCCACGTAGCATTATCAATATGACAGTATAACATGTTCTTTAGCATGGTTGTACATATCCATGTGCTGATGCTCTTTGTGGAATGTGATGTTATACTTGGCAAGAATGCTGCGATGAACCCCCTGGCAACTCTACAGAAGAGGCGCGGAACGCACACGACATGCTCTATACATTACTGTATCCATTACGATTTGTGACGGAACATACAGAAGCGAGTCTCTACTTGTGCAGTTCATATAAAGCGTAAAGCGCCATGAGTGCATACCAGCCCAAGAAAAGATATGCAGTGGTATCATCGTAGTTATCCCCAAACGCCATGGTATGATCACTCGTGATATGCTTCGCTGAGCACTTGAAAAGCCACGCACAGTTCAGCTCATCACTGTCCCCGTCCTCCAGTCCGCGCAGTCCTCCACTCGTCTTTCAACACCCACCTCCCCCTCTGCGCACTCCCGCTCTTGTCCAGCGTCGCAATCGTCTTAAGCATCTCCTTGAATTCCTCATTCCGACCAGGCTGCGCGCGGCAGTAGTGATCGAAATGATCGACAAGCATTCGACTAGGCACTGTACCGCCATGCGTCATCATGAACTCGCGGATCATCTCTAGCATGCGTTTGCCTCGGAAGGTGTGTGGCGTCGTTGCTGCCAATGGCGTGGATCCACGAGAGGAATTAGTAGACGTAGAAGTGCCTGGGTTCAAGCGCCCTTGTCGTGCTGCGAGGTTGGTGAGGATGGAGGTAGACGATGGGCCAGCACCTCCTCGGCCGCCTCCACGTCCTCCACGGCCTCCACGTGAAGCGCCCATGCCTCGTGCTTCTGGTCGTCCAGCTTCGCCGAATTGACCCGTCCAGGTGGGTACACCAGCAGGTACTTGCCGAGCCTCTTCCATGCTCTTCTTTAGCTGCTCTGCGGCGATGGCGGCTTGACGCTTGGCTTCGCGTTGAACGAAGGCAGGGTCAGCTTGGACCTTGCGTTTGCGACCTCCTGCAGTTGAGTTGACGATGCTGTCATGTTCGAGGACTGAGTGAACGCCTGTGCGAGCAAATATGGTGGACATGAGGCGGGAGTCTGTCGGAGCTGCCTCGGTATTGGTTTCATCGTCAGATGGCTTCGCCGATGCATCTTCTGTGTCGGTTGCGGGCGCTTGAAATTCCTCAGCTCGAGATATGCCAGTCATAGCTGCAAGAGCTGATGCTGCTGTTGCATCCGCGGCAGATTGTTTCGTCTCGCCATTGTCCTCAAACTTGACTTCCGAGCCACGGAACAGGTTGCCTGTCTCCGTCTCACCATCTGCAGACTCGCCACCCAGAGTGAAGAGATCGTGTAGATCGCTCATCTGGAATGTCTGGCGCTGCTTGGGATCCTTCAAAACCTTGTTTGTCAAGAATTGCTTGAAAATCTGACGATGGTAAATTTTCTCTTCAATCGTTCCAGCAGACATAAGACGATATATCTCAACCTCTCGCTTCTGACCAAGACGCCATGATCGTTCACGTGCTTGTATATCTGTCGAAGGATTCCAATCAGGATCGTAGATGATGACGCGATTGGCACCGGTGAGATTCACACCGAGTCCTCCTACCTTCGTAGTAAGGAGGAATACATGCAGATCGGGATTCTTGTTGAACTCATCCACAAGATCTTGTCGATCTTTGATAGGAGTCTCACCATCCATTCGGCGATAGTTGATATCTGGAAGTTGCTTGAGAAACTTTTGCAGGATGTCGAGCATGATGCGATGTTGAGCAAAAAGCAAGGTCTTGTGTCCGCCTTTTCTCCAGAGTGAGAGCAGCTCCTTCACAACCTGCATCTTTCCGGATTTGTTAGGCGCGCCATAGTCGTAATCAGCCTTCTTCGACAGTGTTTTGTGCTCGGTAAGGTCGGGATGGTTGCAGATCTTGCGCAGAAAGTCGACACCGTATAGCATCTGTCGCTTGCCACTTGAGATAGACTTCATGTCTTCGGACGCCAGAAAGCCCTCGTACGCCATTCGTTGCTGACGCGTGAGCTTACAAAAGAGCACCTGTTCCTTTTTTTGTGGGAGATCAGTCGCCACGTCAACTTTGAAGCGCTGAAGTAGATAAGGGCTAACAGCATCTTTCAAAGTCTCAGCGCAGCGTACTGCAGTCTCAAATTCAAGGTTGGATGCATTAGCATAACCTCCACGCTTGATGGGAAATTCAAACTGGTTTCTGAAGTTGACAAGAGTGCCGAGTCGCATCGGGAAGACAAAGTCGAATAGTGACCAGAGCTCGGTCAGATTGTTCTGCATCGGCGTACCTGACAAGATGATGCGATTCGGCGTGCGCAACTCTTTGCAGTGGATGGTAATCGAGGTATTGGGGTTTCTGATCTTATGTCCTTCATCCAATATAGCGCATTCCCATTCAGTAGGTATGAGAAATTCGGAGTAGGTCTGGAGGCCAGAGTAAGTGGTTACGAGAACATGTCCATCTCGCTTGACCTTTTCTAGTATCTTCTTGGCCTGCTTGCCTGCGCCGGTCAGAGTGGAATCGTAGTCGCCATAACTTCGAAGCTCCATTTCTCGCTCGAGGCGATCTTCCCGATGTGTGTCCAGCATACCACTACCAGAGGTATGCAGGATCGATACTCGTAGCGCTGGCCACCAGCGGTGAAACTCATTGACCCACTGCTTCATGACAGTAGCGGGACAAACCACGATGACTGGCTTGGTGAGGAATTTTGAATAGTGAAGGCCTGCGACGAACGATATAGCCTGAATGGTTTTGCCCAAGCCCATCTCGTCGCCGATTATGCCCCCAACGTTCTGCTGGTACAGCTCCCACAGCCATTGCACACCCGTCTTCTGGTAGGCAAAGAGTGCTGGGAAGATATCACCGGGAATGCGAAAGCCGCCGTCAAATTCAGTGTCTGGCTCTGTAGGGTGAGGCATAAAGCATTCTTCGTCATCGTCTTCTTCGGTTGCGGTCGCACCGCTCCTTTCTTTTGCTCGTCTCCGTGCTGCTCCACGATTTAAGCTCCACTTCTCAACTCTCTTCCGGTAAAGCCTCTCGTTTCCGTCATCAACACCTGCCAGATCCTCTTCCGCCTCGGGTTCCGTGGAGACGGCCTTTGCTTTTCTCTTCTTGCCCCGAGCCTTGGGCGTGCGTCCCACGGTATCTGGCATGAAGTCATCGTCGTCTTGCACGTCCTCCTGAGCGTCTTCGGAGTCATCCAAGGTCGCCAGCTGCCGATCATTCAGCCCGGGGTCAAAAGCGTCGTCGGAATCGCCATCAGGCGTTCCAGGTGCAGAAGTCGAGTCGTGTGAGGCCGAGTCGTCGCTATGGCTGATAACCTTCCTTCTCTTCCTGGACCGCGACTTAGGCGCAGGGCTGGGAGCTTCAGAGCTGACATAGACATGTTCAAAGCCCGGTTTCATCAGATTTCGATGTGAGACTGGGCCTGTGGCGGCATCCTCCACCATGTCTTCGACCTCGGCATCCAGCATGATCTCTCCCAATGTGCCCGAGCCAGGCTGGTTCTGCGCCAGCTTGGAGAAGGGGGTAATCTTGCCTGTACGTATCAGGTACTCTCGCCGGCTCTCATTGGGCAGCGGGCCGTTGCCACCTTCTTCTGCATCTTCAACACCAGGCACCTTGTGGCGATCGTTGATGCGACCTTGTATGGCATCCATGTCTGCATCAAGCTCGTCGATCTTCTGGCGGTACATGGCAATCTCGCCTCGGAGCTTGGCTTTTTGTGTGTCGAGCGCGGGCAGGGCCAGCCTGTTGCGCAGCTTCTGTATGGCGGCTTCGGCGCGCTTGACCTCTGCCTCTGCCTTCTCTATGCGCTTCTTGTCGCGTGCATCGGCCTGCTCAGTGAGCAGCTGGTCCGCCTGGCGACCAATATCCCGCTCCAGATCATCTTGTGCCCTCGTGCCCGTGGTGAGGAACTTGAGGCGCGTTTCCTCGTCTGCATCCGACGGTAACTCCTCTTGCTCTTGTGCCTCAATTGTTGTGGTAGCGTCTTCCAGTTTCACCTGGGTCGAGTCGTCTGCGTCGGTGATGGTGACTTGGGGCGCCGCGGTCGTCGCATCTTCGCCTTCGGGTGCCATGTTGCAGGCGTCTATGGTCGGGAAGAATAATTGCTGGTGGCTTCTTGAGTTTGTCGCAATCCAGTAGTGGGGAAGGTGCGAGGCTTGCGACAAAATGTTGCGCTCGAGGCAACAGCGTTGGGGAAAAGGGCGGAGGAGAAGGACGGACGCGGAGGGCTACGGAAAGGCTGGCGGCGTCACTGTCATATTCACTGTCGCGGGACGATGAAAGTGAGTCGAGGCTGGAGTCTACAGCGAAAGCGGGCATATCAGGCGATGAAGTGCCGCGCATCCATGGTTGACACTTTCACTCAGCTCGAATTCGACAACGTCATTTGACGCGCTAAGAGCGTGGGTCTTTTAGTCCGTCGCGCTTGCCCGATCGCGAAGTCACGACCCTTGGCCTTTCTTCCAGAGACGACTGCAATATCAAACATCATACAGCGTTTCACACGTGCAACCAAATACAAAAAATGTTGTTCTACAAATTCGATGTAGATATACCGCATATTGCCAATTACGAACGATGGAAGTTGAAAAACGTTTTGGACAGACAACATATCAGTTTTACGCAATCGTCGACCTACTACATAACAAACCGGCCGACTATGATTACTCTCCGCCCTCAGTACCAATCTGCGGTACAATCCTAAGCTTAGAGCCTCGCCCTCAGCATGTCATCGTGCTTCCAACCGGGCATGTCTGCCAGATCCTTCGCACGCGCAGCCCTCCTCGACTTCAGAGCATCACCACTACCAGGCCGCCATCTCCAAGCCTGCGCCAAATCATCCGCCAGTGTGCCCTCAAGTAGCTCGACTACATGCTTCCCGATATTCGGGAGTAACTTGAACGAGTGTCTGTGCTAGTAAGCACAACTCTTATCGACCAAAAGTCGAGATTGCACCACTTACCCACTGTCACCCGTGGCGAGCACGAAATTCTTCCACTCTGGGTGCTCACAGATTAGTAGTGCTGCATCTGCTGTGTCTGTGCACCAACACATTGCACGGTTGAACAGCTCCTTGTTCTTAAATTGAGGCATAAAAGTCGCAACCGCTTTCTTGATGCTCTCCTCGGACGCATCAGGGTAAGTATCGGTAGGATGTTTAGCATGCGATCGTGGGACCGATACGCGCTTTGGTGCCTTCGCCCCATATGGCTTGTGCATTTTGTAGCGTGTGAAGCCTGGGAATTCATCGCAAACCTTGATGATACCGTGTTCGTTGGGCTCGAAGAAGAAGCCCACATCGCCGTTATATACTACCGGGGCATCCTTATAGCGCGCAGCTTCTTGTGGAGTGAGTTGTATGTGAGCGTATACCCATGCTTTGGAAACGCACTGCTCTTCCAAGTCAACGAGTGTAGGACTCCAAGCACCGGCCGCTAGGACAACTTTGTCAGCGTAATAGCGGGTGCCGTCCACTGTCTCAACGCCAATGCATACACCCTCCGCGAGGAGAGGCTGCTTGAATGATCCAGCACCATAGAAGCCGAACTTGACGCCTTGATCACGAAGGTACTGCCCGATAGCGTTAATGGCTTTTGCTGCTGCGAGCCAGCCCCCATCTTGACTGAAAACAGCCTTCCAGCCTTTGATCTGTTCGCGAGAAAGCAGAGGCATACGTGCCAGTATTTCGTCTTCTGAGTCCAGCCATTGGTTGGTCGAATCCAAGCCGGCATCGGCATCAAGTAAGGCTTTGTATGCAGACCTGAGCCCTGCAATGCCCTTCTCACCGTGAGCACAGTCGAGCTGAGAGAGTCAGTGCGTGTTCATATCTTCGTGGTCATACCCTACACGACCAGTGTTGTGGAAGAACTCCTTGAATAGGTCGTCATCTTTCCACATCTGCCTCGCCTCCAAGCTTAGTTGTAAGTCCACCTTATTTCGCAGGCGGACGCCCATGATCTTGTTAAGATCATTACCGGCAGACTGATTCGATGGGATAGGATATGTGTCAAGGACCGTGATATTCGAAGGCGTGTAACCAGAACGGACAAGGTGAAGTGCAGTCGAAGAGCCAATGGTGCCTCCGCCACCAACGACAATGACGCTGGTCTTGGCTCGAGAGTGTGCCATATTTCGTCTTGGTGTCCCGATTTCCTCTCTTCTGCGCAAGTATGCAACAAGAATTGCGGCCACCGGAATTCGTTCTCGGCAACTACGTCTGAAAGCTATCAATGTGTCATATAGGCCTCGGGACAAGCAGCACCAAATATGTATCTATCGACCAGGAACACGCCACCGGTAGAATGGCGTGATCTGAGCGTAATGCTTTCCGCGGGAAGGAAGACTCAAGATATGGTTGACTAATTGGCGTTCCTCAGATTGTCGGAGACAAGCTTGGTACCCTGGCGGATAGCCTCGCGTGCTCTCGCGTGGCCTCGCTTCGAGTCCAACATACCCAGACTGTTCAAGTTACCAAAACGGGTTAGATCCAGAAAGATTTCCGTCACGTAACGATAGCTTGCTACTTGCTGCCTCGAAGCACCGAGCATGGGAGGCACGAAAAGATCGACATGTTCGGAATCCGTGGAAAGTGACAACTACACAAGAAGTACTCAAGCTTCCTGTTACACTCAAACCCGACCTCTCGACCATCACAACATCGCTTCAGCAACATCGTCGAGGACTCCAACAGGTCCGCGGAGTGGTGGAACCCCTGACTCGTGCCTGTTAGGCGTCAAGCCTCGCAAGCCGTCTTCAATGCCTCTAGTCGTTTCTTGCCATACCTCGAACGTACTAGCAGTAGTGCCCACCTTTCCCGACTGTTCTCATTACCACCTTCAGTTTAGCTTGAAATGTCCTTCCGGCCCTGTTTCGGTGCGGATATCGACGCTGCCACCGAACCATCGGGCCCAGTGTAAGTTCATCTCGACTCCGCAATCCCTATCAATTGGGTCAACTTACCCCAAGCTGGGGTAATTATCTAGCTCCGAGGGTCCCACAGATAAGCCACCGGAGTATGAGATCCGCGAGGACAGCATGACGATTATAGGCAAATGAGCTGCTTGTATATAAAGAGTCGCGTGGCCTGCTGTTGGGATACACACCAGCTTATATCTGCTTTTCACTGGCTTGTCCCTTTTAAGCGTTGCTGGTGCACGACATATACAAGATGTCCACGATCGATGCTGCTCCTCCGAACACTCATGCTGGTGGTAACGATGATGCCCTTCGCACGAAGGGTAACGACCCTTTGAATGCTCCTCCAACCTACGAGGTTACTGATGAGAGAATGAATATGGAGGAGTACCAAAAGAACGCACCTCTTTGGAAGCGGATCTGGCAGAATAGCTTGACGCAGATGTTTTTGATCAGTATTCAAGCCTTCTGTGGACCTGCTATGGCAGACGCCATCGCTGGTAAGCTCATTGGCATACTACAGACACAGTACAGAAAGTCAGGGCTGACCATACTCAGGTCTCGGTGGAGGTGGTCTTGCTACCCCCCAGACATCGAACATCGCGACTGCGATTAATTATACCATGCTTGCTGTCTGTTGTGCTCTCGGGGGCCCAATCGTCAACAAGATTGGTACCAAGTGGGCTTTGGTTATTGGCGCTTGCTCGTTTCCTATCCGTGGCTCATCGTACTACTGCAACTCGAAGTTCGGCAATCAGTGGTACCTCATTCTAGGAGGTTTTTTCACAGGTATTGGAACTGGCACTTGGTATGTTGCTGAGTCTGGAACAATCATGTCGCTCGCGCCATCTGGATCTCGTGGAAAATATCTGGCGCTCTGGATTGTCGCACGCAATCTTGGCCAGCTGGTCGGCGGGGCAATCAACTTGTCGAAGAACCATGTCAAAGGAACAATAGGCGGTGTCACTCCTGATACTTACATTGCTTTCTTGATCATTGAGTGCATGGCTTTGCCCTTCGCCTTTCTCATATCGCCTCTTGAGCGCGTAGTCCGCTCTGATGGAACACGCATTCTCATGTCGGAAAAACTGCCCACTAAAATGGAGATGAAGCTCATCAAGGTCACATTTACTTCCAAGTTGATCATGCTCTCTGCAGTATGGGCAATCTGGTCTTTCTTTTACAGGTGAGTTACAACGCCCAAAGGCACTGGGACCACTGCTAATGTTTATCAGCGGTACCTGGTCAACCTACCTCGCAACATACTTCAGTGTCCGAGCCCGCGCCCTTTCATCCCTCGTGTCACCCTTCTTCTGTATCATCGGATGCTTTGGACTCGGCTTCGTCCTCGACCTCAAGAGCGTCAGCCAGCGCCGTCGTGCACAGCTCGGTCTTTTTATAGTCGTGATCCTCAACATTGGTGTATACATATGGTCGATCATTATGCAAAATAGCTTCAGGATCAAGAGCCCCGGGAAGATCGACTGGGACGATTCGCGTTACGCTCGCTCTTTCCTGCCGTACTTCTTCGTCCAAACGACAGGCCCACTCTCACAATCGTATATGTATTGGTTGCTGTCATCCTTCGCTACCGATGCGCAAGGTAAGCTTTTAGTCCCTGTCATGGCGTCTCACCCGCTAACTCCTTGTAGCAAATGTGCGTAACGGTGCTGCATTTCGATGTCTCGAAGCGATTGGCCAAGCAATCTCGTATGGCATGAACACGCAGATTAAAACCAGTCCTTTGATTGGTATGTGCGTGAACTTTGGACTTCTTGCACTCGCTGTGGGTCCGATGCTGATGCTGGTTAACTCCACGCCCGATCGCATCCCAGCTGATGTTACAGCCGAGGAGCAGGATCGCGCGGAGAATAAACTTGCTGGTGATGTGAAGATTGAGGAGAAAGTATAGGAGATGTTGTGTATTTGTATGTCTCCAGTGTCGGTTTTGAGTTGATCGCTCAAAAAGGCAGGATAGTTGTCTTCCACCCACTGCCAGTGGTAGCTTGAAATGACCCAGATCTCGACAGATCGTGCAAGACTATGAATGGAAGTGTTATACAAAATCAAAGTCGCCAAAAGCAACCACTTACTTGCTTTGATCCCAAACGCACTGTTCGGAAAAAATCTGGAGTCATTTCGCGCGGCCACGGGCGAGGCACCCAAGTATTGCAGCGATGGTCAGATTCGGCATTCCTTATTCGCTCGTACGTCCGTAAGCAATGTACGAGCTCTTGCTAAGCACTAACACTAAGTAGGCCAAGCTGGAGGCGAAGCTTGTCAATTCGAGAGCGACCCCACAATTGTGTCGCCAGTTGCATACAAACCCAGGCATTGCCTGGGTGAGATGTCGTGGATAAATAGTCCTTCTCCTCACATTTGCCTTATTCTGAGAAATGTAAGACTTCAAACTCCAGACAAGCAGAGTGTGAAAAAGTCTGCGATATTTTTAATAGCCAGCATACCTCAAATAACTCTATCTACATCGAAGAAAAAGAGTATCATGGCCACGAAGAATGAGCCACGAGACCCTTGTAGAAGGTTACTCATCAATGCCATTGAGGAGAGAGCGAAGTATACCCCCAACTATACGTTTATGCACTATCCTTCAAAAGACTGGCACAACAAAGGCTATAGAACGATCACTCTGAGTCAATATGCAAATGCCATCGACCGAGTGGCCCATTGGCTTGACGATCAGCTCGGTGATGCCGTTAGCAGTAATACCGTCGCGTACCATGGACCCAACGACCCCAGATACGCTATCATCGTTCCAGCTGTCATCAAGACTGGAAGAAGGGTAGGTTTCCCATACAACGACTCGATTCCATGCAACGCTCACAATAATGGCGACAGATTCTCATTCCCGACGGTCGCAACACATCTGAAGGCTTGCAGGCACTACTCTCATCAACCGACTGCAAAACATGGTTGTATGCTGGAGACGATACTGGAGGTACATTAGTCGATGAGCAGACTGTTGATCGGACTCTCAATGTACCATCGGTGGAATGGATTCTCCACCCGGGCGAGCAAATCTCGTATCCGTACAACAAGACTTTTGAGCAGGCTGCGCACGATGTGATCGTGATCATACATACCTCGGGCACGACTGGCGTGCCTAAACCGATCTACCAAACCAACGGAATGTGGACTGCAATGGGTAATCATGAGACTCTCAGTCAACGACACTGGCCGCGCGGACTATCGCATGACAGCTGGATGGGTAGGACAACACTGGACTGCTGCGCTCCTCAATGGTTGGGTGGACTGTTGAACACAATTATATCGCCGGTCTACTACAAGAGCCCAGTGGTCATACTTCCCTCCGATGCGACTAGTATCACGCCAGCTGTGTTCAAGAGATTGATGAGCTTCAACATCATCGAGAGTATCAAATGCCCGCCACAGACGATTGTAACATTGTATGAGGACCTGGAATCGAGAGCATTGTTGAAGTCTTTGAAGTCTCTTCGTAAGTCTCGATGGCCAAGACTCGTGAAACAGTTGCTGACTTCGTTCTTTCTCTGCGGGACAGTATATGTTGGAGCAGCACTGGATCGCTCGATCGGCGATGATTTGTGCGAGCACACAAGAATGACACCACTCATAGGCTCCACAGAGACCGGTGATCAGATCAGCATACGACCCATGAGCAGGAAGCTCTGGTATACGCATTCCTTTGTCCCTGAAATTGGCAACACGATGATCCCCATCGATTCGACGGATGACACGACCAGCGATATCCACGAGTTAATCATCGAGAGAACAGAAGATGGAGCAGATAATGTGTTCCAGCCTGCGTTCTGGAATCCTACTTTCAACGGTGTCGATCGTATTGAGACGAAAGAATTGTACAAGCCCGTCACTGATCTTGATGGTACGACACGCTGGGTATTTTCAGCGCGCAAGGATGATTTGACCAAGCTGAGCTGGCTTGCAAAGTTCCACGCGGCTGATATTGAAAGCCGTATTCAACAACATCCCGATGTCAAAAGTGTCTTTGTTGGCGGTGAAGGCCGCCCAGCACCGTACGTCATCATTGAAGTAAAGGAAGGTGTCCTGGGCTGCAAGACTGGGGAGCAAGTGCTTGAGGATGTGTATGCAACTGCCATTATGAAAACGAACGGCGTGGACATTAAGGAGATTCGCATCCCCAAGGAAACTGTCTTAATTGCAACCAAGGACAAGCCTTTCCGCCGAAATCTCAAACAAGTGGTTATGAGGAAGGCGGTCGAGGAGGACTATTGCAATGAGATTGAGCAGGCGTACTTGCAGCTTGCAAAAGTGTAGGCGCATACGGTAGCTTCCAAGTACGAGCACGAGCATTAATAGAGGTCATCGCCAGCCCTCAGCTGCCTGCATCACTTGTTACCCACGGCCTCCATCGTTACACTAGAATCAACTCGTTGCTCTCAATATACAGTATACTATCGCTAGCCTTCATCTTCCACCTACCAACGAGTCTCGTAATGTTGAAAGACCAAGTGAGACACAGCTTCACAAGTCGTGGCCGCCGTTGCGATCGGATATCAATGCTTATCACGCTGACAGCTGCGGCTTGGTCCTTCGTTGACAGAGCCTCCAGTGCCCCACCCTACAGGTCTTCACAAAAAGTAGTAAGCATGCTAAATTTATTTTCATGTCGGCCTAGGCTGATCTTGACCAGCTGCTACGGTCGTCCGACGCGTTGACGATGAGCCGGTCCGGCACGGATGAAGCCCAACATCCGATCCGTTCCATCTGCAATTGTAATATATATTGCGCCAGTTTCGAGGCCATTCATTCTACAATCTGCAGAAAGTGACTATCATTGCGACCTTTTGAGTTCATTGTAATAGGCAGTCCTTGTGGTACAAGTGCGCACAATAATCCAAAACCTCAGCTTCCGATTCCACCTCGAGACGTCCTACTAAGATATAAAAGAACCCCGAAATCTTCGGTAAGTCCCATCATTAATTCAACAAATAGTCATCATGTATCTCACAACCACGGTTCCCAGCCTCATCGCCACCTTGTGCCTTTTCCCAGCTTCCACCACCCACGCCCTCACCATGGCTCCCACCACGAAACCCCTCCGCGTCGGCGTCCTCTACGAGGGAGTCCAAATGAGCGACCTCGTCGGCCTCGATCTCCTCGGCCACCACACGCCAGAGGTGATGTCCATCAATATCCAAATATCGCCCCTCCTTGCCCCACTCATGCAATACACCACACCCATGGATTTCCTCTACATCTCCTCATCCATGTCCACTGCTTGGGTCACGCCAACCATGCACGTGCAGCCCACACATACCTACGACACAGTGCCACGCGACCTCGACATCCTCGTCATCGGCGGCCCGAATCCGGGCACTGTGCCGGATGCGAGTTTGAAGTTCCTGCAAGAGGCGGCCAAAGAGACGAAGATAATTTTGACCACCTGTACGGGCGCCATGTGGCTTGCAAAGAGTGGGGTGTTGGATGGCAAGAAAGCAACGACGAACAGGTTGGCGTTGGAGGGGGCGAAGCAGATGTTTCCCAAGGTCAAGTGGGTAGATCAGAGGTGGGTGGTTGAGGATGGGCTTGCGGATGACGCGAAGATTTGGACGGCTGGAGGGGCGGGATGTGGTGAGTTTCCTTGTTGATGCGGAATTGTGGAGGGAGTATGCTAATCTGCTGCGTGTTTAGGGATTGATATGTTTATCGACTTTACGGACCGTACTTTCAACAACAAGTTGGTGCAGTTGGCTTGTGCTGGATTGGACTTTCCATATGAGAAGCGCCGTAGCCAGTTCTATGCCGAGTCGCTTCAGCCAGTTGAGCTGTAGGTAGTTTTGTCATTGCCTGATATCTTTGGGTAATTTGGGTTATTCGAAAGTCGCTCGTCCAGTGATGGATCATGTCGGCTGATCTCACAGTATCGTATTGATCCAAATGCTATATACTAAAAGCGCGTACATGTCGCTGTGTCGGTCAACATCCTTGTGTCTGATCGCACAAGGCAGTCCGACCTGAATTTCGAATATTGTATTGTTTTCACACCGCCAATTCGTCTCTACTCATTACAACTATTTGGGTGCAGTAACAACCCCCTCATACTCTCTGCGCGATATGTAATCTAGTGTGCGCTGGAAATGCTTCCGTGGGTTTTCGAGACTCGACGCGTTCTCGTTGGACTGAAGATTCGAGTGGATAAGCTCGATGAGCCCGTTGAGATATTTCGTCGTGACCTATGAGTGATTAGATTAAGTTTGACAGAGTTTCGAGACAAAACTCACAGCGTCGTTCTCCTGATCAAAATAATACACGTATCTGTTCAGTATCTCCACGAACAACTCTACAGATACCGCAGCGTCCATGCATGCATCCGCGACACGAAGTGCACGTTGTAGGCATTCGAGAACGCGCTTGCCGTCACGATAGAGCTGCGATTCGTTAGCATCGCATCACCTGGACATCAGGATGATACGTACAGTTTTGGGATCTTCTTCACCGAGAGCTCTAATCTCGGTAGCCCACCAGAGGTGACTTGCAAGATAGACTGCCCGACATTGATCGGGTTTCTTGAGCAGCTTGCTTCCATGCAATGCGCACTTTGTAATCAGAGTGTCGTAATTTTCCTTTCCGAAATTCCTTGTCGTATGCAGTGCACTTGCGATTACACACACTGCTTGGAATTGCGCTCTCGAATCGCTGATTGCTTCCTCGTAGATGGTAAAAGCTTGTGCAAAGTACTCATATGCAACCTCCTCGAAACTGTTTTGATCTGCGACTTGACCACAAGCAATGAATAGACGCAGCGATAGATCCGCGGAGCCGTTGACACGGGTGTACAGGTTCGAGAGCGTATTATGCATGAACTTGTAGAGAGCAGATGACTGTGACTGCCAATTATCCTCAAAGTGCTCACGCTTTTTGTATTGTCGGGCAAGTTTGAGCGAAGCTGTGATTATTGCTGGAGTGGTATATTTGACGCGCTCGTTGCCTTCGGAGAATGCTTTCCGCGCTGTTTGTAGAAGCTGCAAGAGATATTAGGTCTGGTTTAAAAAGCAGCCGAGCAGCACTTACTTTGAACTGAGTGTCGTTGTCCTTGCCCTGAATAAGATGCACTATCCGTGCCAGCCAACCTTGCTCTTCTATTGTCTCATCCGTTTCTTGTGCGCGTCTTTGTATTGGTCCACCAGGGTAACCCGTCGCTTGCTGGATGCCTTCTCGGATTAGTACTTTGAGGATCTCCAATGAGCTTTCCAGGTTCTCCACGGATGTGATGTAGGTCTGATTGCGCATCAGACTCCTCGCGACCTCGCCTGCTACGGCCCGCCGAGTCGGGTAAGGCTGCGAATGCAAGAGAGGGATGTAGTTCGGTAATGCTAGTGCGGTGAAGAGGGATACGTATGTCTTGACAGGCGCGAGAAGGAGGCTAAGGATTTGGCTCTGGGTGGCTTGCGAGTGGAGGTCGGCACTGTTCTGGTACTCGTTCACCTTCTGGGTGGCGAAAGTCAACACCTGGTCGATGTAATCGAGTCGCTCTGGATAGATATTCCTGCGTGCATTAGGGAAATGGCTTTCAGCGAGAAGTTTGCAACTTACAGGGCCAGATTTGCGAGGGACACAAGCAAGCCAATTGTATCCTGTATGGGAAGCCTCTGCATCTTCACTAGTGTCTGCACCTGTTCGTGGAAGATCTCGAATAGCTTGACGTTGCTCGGTATGCCCCGTTTCTTCTCAACTGTTTCGTCCGTCTCGGTCGCTTCGGTGTCTGCTACCGAGACTTCAGTAGTCGAAGATGCCTCCGTTGGGGCCTCCTCCGCCGCACCTGATTGTGTCTCAGAAGCGTCTCCGTCTCCATTCTGCTGTGGCGACGTAGGTTCTGGCTCTGGCTCGGCTGCTTTCTTTTCCTTGGCTATCCGCATCTGCTCGAGAAGCTGTGCTATAGACTCCTCTTCAGTCTTCTTGCGCTGTTCAGGGCTTTCCGTCTCGGCCTCGCGTTGTGCGTACGCGGATAATCGGTCCATAAGGCCAACGACGATGGCCTTGACGTTCACGTGCGGATTGAGACGTGCAACCGCGGACAGGAATTGGTCGAGGGTGTGTAGGTGGAACTCGTCGGGAAAGACTTGGATCACGACTTCGAGGAGGTATTCCTGCGCCAGGACATCTCGACACTGTACAATCTGCTCGAGCAACGGGTTGAGGATCTTCTTATAATTTTCGAGATCCACGAGCTGGCTAAGCCTGACCAGATTGCTGCCTACGAGAAGCTGCAGCTCCTGTCGTTCTTTTGTTCGTTGCTCGCGCTCTCGCGAATGTCCCTGGTGTTGCAGCCGTACCCACAGCTTGTTCATCTCGACAAAGTTGGTCAGGATGAAGCTGATCGAGTCTTGGAGGTTGCCCTCGGGTCCGTCGCTGTCGCCTGATGGAAGACAGTCGCGTGCCTGGCCGGCGAGGTAATACCTCAGGAACAGACCGCGAATAGGATGTTGGACTCCGCGACTCATCTCCATCATGTCCTTCATGATCTCCTTGACCGGCGCATCTTCAATGGCCATGTAAACGGTGCCGACGGTGCACATGAGGTACAGGCGAGGAATAATATTCCCGGCATACTGAACGAGCTCGTATAGATCGGCGAGGTGGTTTACAGGATGGTTTTCGCGGAGGTAGACGGCGAGGTGGCGCAGGGCATCGAAGACAGCCATGTAAAGCTCATAGTACTGCTTGGGACCGAGGCTGCTTGTCCGTAGTTCGGACACGAGGGTAGAGCTGCGCGAGTGTGGTGTCAGTATTGAAATGTGTGCAACCTCTGTCTTCAAGGCTGTACAGGAGCTCCTACCTGCACTTGAGCGCATCCATCAGCTTGCCAGGCGTCTCCAGACAGCGTCGCATAAGCATTGTCTGCTGGCGAACCACGGCAAGAGCATCTTCAAGCAGGCGGGCCTGATCTTCCACGGGCGGCGGCGACGCCATGGTGTTGCAATGGGCGGATCGTCCGGGGTTGTTGTGGAGAGCTGGTCAACGTCCAGGCACCGCCGAACCTAAGGTTGGTGTTCGCGGCACGTCAACGGCGCCAAGCAGAGCAGGGATAGGAGCTCTCCCTTGGGGCTGCGTCATCAACCCACTCTTCATCACCCTCATGCTGATAGACATCAATCGAATCATCATGTTTGGTGGATTCAATCATGCTCATGAGAACTATATACAGCCTGCGTATATTCACGCTGAAATCGAAAACGCCGATCTAATGCTCCCATCCGTTTCCTGTGTATCATGCTTCTCCAACTCCGCAAACCAAGTATTGCGCCCGTCCTGAATCCCTAGGTACATTGAAGAAAATGTGGCAGGCGTCCATGTTGCATGCTTGGACCTCATCGCAGCTTCAACCTGACATTCAGTAGGAGCTCCGTGTTACAGTCGCCCCCGCTGGTACACCTGAGCTCAAGGCGAGGGCACAAATGTCGCAACCACCGGCTCGAACGACTTGATCCGGTAGTGTGTGTGCCACATCCCATCGTCATAGTACCGTGTTGGTCCATCATCTTCAGATGCTGTAACAGTGATGAAGATAGGCGTCGGCTTGGGTGTCTCCACTACTCTCGATGTGCTGCAGGGCGTTGACGATGTAGTGGGTGCCACGCTTTTTGATGGAGTCACGATTGTAGTGACTTGCTCCGTAACGGTTGGTCCGGGATTGACAACTTGCACAGTCTTTGTCGCCTCGACCACTGTGGTTGCCTGCGCGGCCTGAGTGGACCCACCGTCGACATTGATGACCGAGTATTTCTTCTGTCTTGGTGCAAGCTGGCGAGGTGTGTCGAATGGTAGAGCATCGCTGAGAATGGAGATGCCTGCAATGATGGCGAATACTCGAGTGTTGAAGAGCATCTTGATGGGCTTGGTGCTAAGGTGGAGGTCGTCTCCTAGGTTCGTGTTTGTAGGTGTATGATTGCCAAACTGCGACCGAGGAGAATTGATGATTGTGGCTTAAATCTGGAAGAGGTGAGTGCAAGATACAGAAATCTGCTTATGAAATCCATCGTAGCAGATAGTGTGCGCAATTGTTGGTGGCAGGTAATGTGGTGGTTGGTGTTGTGTGGCTGGGAGGCCCGTGCGCCAACGAACTGTAACAACCTGAGGCCCAACATGCCGCCTAAGACGTGCACACCCACAATTGGAGAAGGTCGCAAGTATTCTCTCGGTTTGCCTGCGACAGATCATGTGATGTCGCCAACCTGTCCACAGAGGCCAATCTTCGAGGTGTCGAGACATATTCATTACCTGAAGTTCGTTGACTCTCAAGCTGCGGCGAGACTCCCTACACGTCATATTCTGTGGCCACGGTACTTATTACACTGCATGCAAAACAGCTCGTGATCGGATAGATGTGATGACTGAACTTGGTTTGTATAATGCAATATGAGTGAAGAAGAGCTGTGAGACAATCCGGTCCGCCAAATGACGAAGGTAGGCCTGATCCTGCCCCAAACTTGTCTTCAGCTTCAATCTTCTTGAATACTTTTACGACTTCTGACTGCCTTGTCATAGTGTAACGGTCAAGGCTATATGCATACGTACACTTTATATCATACTATATAACTCGTCCTAGCTCTGCGGGGTTTCGTTTAAGAAGACGCACCTTCACTGCAGCATAGATTAGCCAAATACTCGTTTGAGCGCAGGACTTGCTTCGTCCGCCCCTCTCCTCACTCTGTTATAACTTCAAAGGAAAAGACCACACGGGTACGAAGTGGAGGGTACCAAAGGACTGGTAAAGATTATTAAACCCTCGTATATCGTACACCGAGCGATATCGGATTGCTGCCAGGACTCTCAGCCAATACGAATCATGTATGAAGTCGATGTTCCACGATTTTCGCAGCACGTCATACCCTTGGTATTGTTCCAAGTGATCAATCGAGCGAACTAAAATGCGTCCACGCGAAACCCTCTTGCACTCCTGGGTAGTTAAGACTTCACAGATTCACAACGAGAACACCAGAGCCTGGGCTCGGGATGGAATCATGGTCGTAGCCTGAACCTCAATCACAACTTCTTCCCATCGGCATTACCCGCTTCAAACCTCAGGCTTCAAACCTCACAACCTCATAACACACTCGTTGCACTGTGCGAGCAGGCGGTGTGACTCGACCGGGTGTTGCTCCCGCGACGTTACATGCGCATCCTGTCACCCACACCCCCATTCTCTAGCGCAAACCGGTCGATTGGGTCCTAGCCTTAATACTTGAGAGAGTGTCGAGCTGCTCACCAGAATTCTCTTCTTCATCGCAATTGGAGCATCCATTGATTCGCGGCCAGCCTCTACTCTAACAGCCCATTTCATCCATCTCGTCTTCTTCCTGATCCAAGCTCGAGCCTCGATTACGCCGGTGGACATCATCACTTCGATATCTCGGCATGTCCTCAAAAGGCTTTTCGCAAGACACGTCAGCTAGAGCAACCATCCCAACCTCAGCTATGAACGCCTTCATTATGAAGCCGGCCGAATCGACTCCAACCAGAATGAAATTAAAACAATGCTCATGCGATCCCATCTCGACAAACAACCAGTCGGATCATTCGCTCTTCTCCACGACACGTCAACCGTATTGGAAAGACCCAGGTATAATGGTAGTCACAGAGACTCATACTATCAGTAGCCCAGGTGGAGGATGGGTTGTCGATAAGAAGAAGTACTTGGAGAATGCTCATGGAAGGACTGAAAGGCAGTGAGGAGCTTGGTCTGATGTTCGTAGGAGAGGACCTGCGAAAAGCAGCCAGTGCGATCTCTTTCAAGGCTGTGAGGTCCAGGGAATTGGGACATGAGGCTCATGGCATTGTAATGGCATCTTGGAGTGGAATGAAGGGGCATTTTGTGTCTTTGTCGTCGACCAGATCATTAGTTACAGTATTCTACAATTCCTAGTCAACGGCGTTCTCTCGTTCAACTTCTGTCTTTATTCCTGACACTGCTTGCATATCTTAAAAATGTCTATGTATATCCTGGGTGAAGTTCAAAATACTTTCGCAAAGCCATGTGAGGAGATCGCCCTAACTCTTATTGTGCGGCCTACTTCTCACGCTTCAACATGTCTTCTTGTGAGCCTCAGCCAGCTGTTTCGCGAAGGGCTTCGGCCACATCGAGATGATGTCCTACACTATGTGATCAGTACGCCGCAAATTGGATGAAGATCTCGGAGTGTGTCACGACTCACAAGCAAAAACTGCGGTGACAGCCAAGCAGCTGGACGCATCAAAGCAGCCCCTCCACCGACCCAAATTTTGCCTGTGCTACCCCTTTCTACGTGCCGCAAAACGTCCAGCGCAAAGATCTCTGGCTTCATACCCATCGGAACATGTTCTGGTTGTTCCTCGATCATGTCTTTGATGCATGCATAGTAAGAGTCTTCCGGCAATTTTACAGGTTCGAGATTCTTTAAGAACTGTGTTGCAATGCCTCCTGTCACCAGTGTGATGACGCGGACGCCCAGTGGTGCGAGCTCGAGGCGCCATCCTTCTCCTGCAGTTATCAGCGCGGCTTTCGATCCTTGGTATATGGCTAAACCCATGTGAATATTAGTGTGGCTTTGAAGGTTGTGCTGAGACACTGACTGATGAAAGGAAAGGGCTGGTATGCGCCGACGCTTGAATTGTTGACAATGACACCTCTGGCATTGACCAACATGTGCCGGAAAGCCTGGATCATCGCAAGTACACCGAAGAAATTCGCATCGAACAATTTCCTCGCCTCGTCGATAGAAGTGTCGAGTGCGGGCATGTTCATCCCATGACCAGCATTGTTGATCAAAACATTCAGTCTCCCTCCTGTACGGTCTCGAACGGCTTCCGTGACTTGAAGAATGGACTCTTTCGAGGTCACATCAAGCGCCAATACTGTGACATTGGATGCCGTTTGGAGCTTCCGAGGTATTTTCGAAAGCGAACGTGCTGTTGCGAAGACGTGGTAGCCCTTGGCGGCGAAGCCTTCTGCCAGAGCAGCGCCAACTCCTCCCTCGGAGCAACCTGTGACAAGACATGACTTGACTGGCTCTTTTATCATGTTTGTGCTAAACTTCTTTGCTGACTGCATCTAGAAGAGAAGAAAAGCTGCGTTTCGTTTCGTTTCGTATCATGGAATGTGCGAAGAGTGATCGAGGACTCTCGATTCTTATAGTGAATACATCGTCCTCTACTTTTTGGTGTCTCCAAGCCGAATTTCGTCCGCGATAGGGTTTTCGGCCGCATCATGGTCCTCTCGTTGTCCAAGTGGCATGTGCATTGGTTTAAGACCATTGAAAGCCTCGTTTGGGAGCAATGTCCATGCTCATTGGCTGCAACTTCCGGTGTCAGATGACCGTTGATTGGTTCAAACTCCGACGCGTCACTTTGAGGAGCGACAGGCCACATCACTACTATTCTTCACCCCGTCTCTCACATTCCGATGCCGCCTCGAATCAAGTCATGCCTGAATTGCCGGATAGCCAGGGCGAAATGTTCGTTGGCGAATCCATGCCTTCGATGTCTCACTCGAAACCTAGAGTGCCAATACCCATTGTCACAGTCCAGCGGTAGTGGCAATCGCAGAATACGAATCATTAAGCCTGCATTAAGCCCGTATACGCGCAGTGGAAAATCGTGTCCTGTAAGCTTCGAGGCTACTCACCTGGAAGCCAATTCGTCGACGGTTGTGGCGTCGACAACAACGCCAGTACCTGAATGTATATGGACGGAAACTGCAGACAATTCAAGAACACGGCTCATTGGTCCCTCGCAACCGAACCATGCCAGTCCCTCATCATCTCTTAGCCATCACAGACCCGAAAATTGGCCTGTAGAAGCCTCGACCGAGAGACCATTATCTCCTTCATGGTTTGCAGGTCTTGACCTAACTTCTGCAAGCAGAATCTCCGATGAGATTGGGAGACTAGATGCCTTCACACAGCTTGCAATGCCGCATCAGTCTGCATCGTCGAATATCGAAGCCATGGAAGTGCAGCTATCACGACGTACAAGGTCGCTCCAGCAAGGGTCCTTGGCTGCCAAGATGGTATTTAGTAGACTCAGTGACTACACCCGCATGCTTGCTGAAGGCAAAGAATTGCCCCCTTTCATATATCCTCCGTGTTGCACCATCCAAGATAACCAGTGTCTGTCAGGTTTGCCACACCAATGTCTGCCAGAAACACTAGCAGTCTGCGCCAATCTTGCTCGTATATTCCACAATTGTGAACCTGAGAGCCGTGGATACGCATGGCACCAGGTGCGCTTGCATATTCAACGTCTTTATGCAGATGTAAGTAGTCAACGCTATAATTGTGCTATTTTTAATATGGTTCTAACATTGTATAGTTCGAAGGAGACAATGTTCAGCGGCAGCTAGAAGCAATGCAAGCAGTTATGGTATATGGCATGCTGTGTGCACAGTTTGAAGAATATGTTCCCAGGGATGATGCCGCGTGGCTGGTGGCAACCATGGAAGTGGGTATCTTGATCATAGTGTTGCGGACATAAATCATGCTAATCGTGTTCGACCATGGCAGACTTTTGGGTACACATTATATCCTCTTTGCCTCTGGGTTTTATCTGCGATCCATGTATGTTCCTCGCGAAATGAATGGATTCTGATGGAAAGCATGAGAAGGTAGGTCAAGCACTACTTTGTACTACCTTTGCCGGAATGACTAGCACGAAGGTCTCTTCGTCGAGACTTACAAAGCATAGGATCGTCTGCCTGATTTACTTTTATGATCTTTTACTACAGACGAAGTGGCAAGGGCCTTCGAGTGGCGAGTGTCCAGACTTCTTCTCAATGCCGCTGCCTTGCAGCCGCGAACTTTGGCAGGCCAGTACAGACGACGATTGGTCAAGGCTATACTATGCAGAGCACGACACTGATACCACAAAGAAAAGGATGAGTCTGACGTTCGAACACCTATTTTCCGCTCGGCGAGCTTATCTACGCGGCGTAATTGTGGCCAGCGATCTGACGAATGAGATTGCCGAATGGTGCGAGAAAGCAGATGATCTGTCTGTGCTGTTATGGATAGCACATACAGTGGAAGGCGAGGGTCAGGCGCCGGGACTATCACGAATACCATGATGCATTGAATGTATTCGAGTTGGAAAGCATCAAAGCACGTTCAAAGCGCTTGCGCGTACTTGAGTTTCGTCTTCCCTTGACAGTAGTGGGGAGGTCTTCAAATGAATTTGGACCCTGCCCCTTCTGTCTATTTACTACGTCGGTACCATGTATATTCTGACTCTCTGAATAGCTTTTGGAACAAGCGAATGTACAACTTACTCCGGCTTTCCTTGTCCGTTCGGAACGCCTTTACCATTCTTTTCCGCAAACTCCTTTGCGTACTGCCTGCCGCTCACCAAAGCAGCATCAACCATCTTCGTGAATCCCCAAACGTCGAACTGAACTGCAATCGCACGGTACCCACTCTGAATCAGCATCGGTATCATGTCAACTGACATAGCGCCTCCGAATATTGGTAGATTATTCTTCGCCGCAGCCGCCCCGAATTTGCCCAACGAGTCGTTCAAAACAGGGTCAGGCTCGCCTCCAAGACCTTTGCTCAGGTCGATCCCTGCATCGATCATGAAGTCCCCTATGCCGAACATCAAAGCTGAGATACCTGGTACAGCAGCGATTGCCTCAGCATTTTCGATGCCTTTGACAGATTCGATTTGTGGGATCAGACAAATGTGATTGTTTGAATTGGCGACGCTGAATGGATCGTTCTGTGGGAATAAGTTTACAACATTCCGTAATTCCGAAATTCGAATTGGGAAAAGAGACTTACTGGGTACAAAGATGTGGTGAGCCCAGGTGTGAATGTCCAGGGACTGAAAGATCGATGACCCATGGGAGCTTCATTGGTCAGTCATGGTTCCGCGGAAGCAATGCACTCCACTCACGATAGTATATCTCCTTCTTGTAACGCTCAACCTCCTCGGCACTTTCGCAGTGCGGAACAATGATACCGGCTGCACCCGCATCTAAAGCCGTCGTGATGCTCAGTGGATCATCCTTGGGTATTCTCACAATGACCATTGATCGGCCTTCTGAATGATGTTGTGCAACGTGAATGGTGCTAGCGCTTATCAGCGGATACTCGTATAAGTGCCCAAACGGGGCATTGCTTGGTGTTCAGGCTTACTCCTGCAGCTCCAAGCGATTGAACATGCCATGCTCGACGTCTATCCAAATGAAGTCTGGCTTCCGGGAGGCGATGAGTTTGGTGACGAACGTGCTTGGGATACCATGAGCATAGCCCAGCAGAATTTTGTTGTGATCAGCTTGAGCATCTGCCAGAGCTTTTCTGTTCAGACGAGATGCAAAGTCAGCGTTTGTCCAAAATTTACAGCTTGCTATCGAAAACTAACCTCAAGTTTGCAGGGTTGGTGAGAATGGAGGCACGGTAAGGTGCATCGGTGTGCAACTCTTTCTGCTCACTATAAGGTGTGAACTTTGCCATTTTCAGACGGCTCGATATGTACTATTCAGAGCAGAGTGATGGGTCGTGATCGAGTTCTCCTGCAGCTTTTATACTCAAGACGAATACACCATTACAAGAGTACTAAGTTGCTAGCACATACGTCCCATGCGCTTCCAGCCTACCTGCATTGCCGGACTCGCTGCGCCACGCTTGATAGTATCGCAGCTTGATACGGCAAGTGGAATAAGCAGGACAGTCAGACACCTGTCCATGAAATTGTAGAGCTAATGCTGGCTGCCTTATCCACGCAGCCTTCACTTCTCGTCCTGTGATTGAATATTCTCCATGGTCCGTAAATCGAGTGTTACTAAAGACTGTGGGCTTGATTCTATGACGAACACAATTTTATTTATTATGTATTGCACTGTGATGCCGAATCTGAAAATAATCGGACGAGACACCATGGGTGACTTTAGTGCTTATTGTCGTGACTAACCACCACTTAGGTATAGTGTTTATGACTTGAATGAGATCTTAGCATGGATCCAGCAAGTGGTGGTGATATCATTTTGTAGATTGATTGGCCGAGGCTGAATGATGGATCTTGTGAGGCACCGAGGGACTGCTGCCGTCAGCAGTAGTATATAGCTTCCGTCGAACGCGATTGGACATTGCACGACCACACCGGGCCATTGGTGAGCCCGACCACAAGATGACCCGGTCCATCCATCTTGAATCTGTCCGTTCTGATGGCTAGTGCTCGGTCTCTTCTCTTCCAGGTCATCATGAAAATACGTGCATCGCGGAATGAAGCTACCATGAGCAGCTTTGTGTTCCTCCACTTCGTCCTTCCGTCAACTCAATACGACCAATACTGCCCGTGTACGTTGAGTAGTAACGGTGCGCGGTCAGAAACAGAAAAAGACATCGCGAATTTCCGACCAGCCTTCCATGTTCACTCCCCCACCAACAGTCAGGTATTTGGAATTGATGACCTGAATCAATCTGGTGAAAACATGATTTCTCAACTCCTCTAACTCCGCTCTAAAGGCTCCACGTTTATGTTTTTAAACTGGCCCTGATTGCAAGTGCATTCGGGATGAGTGTATGGCAGACTGATTCGTGATGGGATTGGGATGCTCGCATGCGCATAGCGGCAAAGGTGCCCATGCCTGTTGAGTGCTCTTGCTGTGCTGGCTGCTGACGTCTCTCACGGAGATAGTGGACTCCCTCTTCTCCAAATCGACTTCGTCCATTAGAGGACTCGCCCGTCCACCTTCCTTGGCGTTCTTGCGGCGGCGAAGACGCGCTGGTAGATCGCAGCAGAAGCCCGCCACAGTGATAAGAATGAGAAGTGCCCCAATACCGCTGACCGCGATGACTGCGATGACAGACGTCGAGAGTCCACCGACAGTTGTGGTCATGGTTGCTGGATAATAAATATAGGGCAAAATTTTGTGAGAGCCACGATTGGTGGATGGTAACGAAAGTGTGTGTTGTTTCGCACGCCGGTTGAACAGGGGTGCAAGACGCGAGAGAGAACTGTCAGATGAAAGGAATGTTATTACAACAGCGATAGGTAGATGTAGTAAGGCCTTGTTCACCAAGATAGGAGCATGTGTCTTTTATAATTATGCATGGAGCGACATGCGTCGTGGACTTGGAAACGCATCCTCCGCCGAGACATTTCGCAGCGCAAAATTCCGCTGTGGCTAATTACATAGACAATTACTGCTATGTTTTGGTGTCCGTCCAAGGCCTTGGTACAGGAGAGCTTGTCGAGACAAGGAACACTAGGTTTTGTTTTTGAATAATGATCGTGCGTTACCCAATGAAGAACCTGGTTGCACAGATTCCATAGCTGCACGCTAGCCGCTAGGGGGATAGCAAGGTGGTGGCTTGTATCGAATGTTTCCCCCTGAGCAACTGATCCAGGGAACGTTTAGAGGACGTTGCAAAGATGCACTGTGAGACTGTGCGTCCGTTGAGTTTGTGATGTCTTTGGTGTTCCAGAATCCGGGGTTAGACATCGCCAACGCTGCGACCGCTTATAGTCCATGCGAAAAGCCCATTTCGGAATATCGACATATCGAGGAAGGGCCCATGATGTCCTCCTCTTGTGCAAGCCAAGAATAAGTTGAACAAGAAAATTGCATGCTTGCAAGGCTCGACGAACATGAACCAGACTACGCTAATTAGCGCTGTAGGACCCGGGACTTCACCAGACGTGGTCGACACTTCCTCGGCATGCAATCAAAACATCCTCCCTGTCTCAAAACCGACATGCAACATCTTCAAAAGACCGTCTTCCAGGTGTCACTATGCTAATTTCAAAACGGTGCTGGTAAAAAAGTCCTCACAGTAATGACAAACATCGACGCATGTACAATCGTACCAGGCTCTGGTGCCAAGTTGCGCCAGCGGCTGCCACGCTACCAAGACTCGCCCATCTCATTCCTCTTGGCAGGAGCGGTGCGGTATTGACATTACTTCTCTGGCTTCAGGCAGCTTGAGAGCCACGATGGACTGAAAATGTGTTCGTTGCACGAACGATTAGGTTCAGCTTGTAAAGTCATCAATTCTTATAGGACATGAAGTCTTTACGACTACCAGGAAAGCCCCACTACCAAAGCCTCAACAATGGTAATTATTCATCTTGGTGGCCGGCCCTCATCTTGCGCCCATGGATTTTGCACCAGCCTCGGGTCATCGTACGTGTCCCTACGCGCCGGCCCTGTGTGCTGAGGTTCTGATATGGGTGAGACCGGACTAATGGCGTAAAGTTCATGTCGGGGTTGCTGACTTTCTGAAGAGTCTATCTCCACGCCTCGAGGCTCAGCGGCCAATTCCCTATGCGTGACAGTAGCTTGGCCAAGTGAGCCGCTCAATTCGAAGGCTTTGGGCGCAGGTACCACGCTGTCGTCAGAACGCCGTGGGTCTACAGGTATCATTCCAGATTCGACTTCAGGTGTAACCTTTTCATGATATGCAACCTTGCCATCGAGCTCGGGTTTTCCGCCAACACTTCCGCTCTCTGTATCGATACCTCGCTTCGACTTCTTACGAGCAGACAATCCTAAAAAGAAGGCACCGAGCGCCAACAAAAGTCCGCCAACCGAGACGCCAACACCTATACCAGCTTTCTCGCCCGTGGTCAGACCACCTTGGTCACTTCCACCAGAGGTTGTATCTGAAGATGTTGGACTTGCGAGTGCGCTTGTAGAGACTGTAGAGATTGTGGAGACCGTGGAGACCGTGGAGACTGTAGAGCCAGTAGGGGGTACAGATGACTTGATTGTGTTCGAAGATGCTGCGCTCGGTACGCTTGATGTGATTGACGCAAACGCCGAGGACAATACAGGTGGGCTGGATCGAGGATTCGAAGCAGAGCTTACAGCTGGCGGTGCCCCCGAAGATAGGAGTGTGGATCTGACAGATGAAAAAGCTGACGCTGCTGCCGAACCCGTAGCGCTGGACAGAACGCCACTGCTAGTACCGGTCAACGAGAATTGCCCCGAATAGTTTTTTTCCGAACCCTGCTTGATTTCCAGAGCATAATTCGAGCCACTCGGAAGACTTGAGGACACCTGCCAAGTGAATGAGCCACCCGTGCCGGTTCCTATTGTCTAAGAACCACGTATCAGCTCATGAATGCTTGAAGAAGGATTAGCAATACCGCAACAGTATCCAAATTCGTCGAAGGCCCGACACGCAGAACAAAAGTGGCCGGCTAGATGATGTGAGTGACTAGCCCGATAGTGGGGCGCAGTGATGATTGCCTCACCTGATCCTTCGGGCTATAATAGATGGTGTATGTTTTGCCAGCCTCTACGGAAGTCGGGTAGGTTTCGATACTTACACCCAATACAGTAGTCAACAAAACTGTCAGGAGCAGTAAAACTGTCATAGGACAGTGGAGAATCATTTTGATTGCGGTGAGGAGAAAGGCTGGAAACCTCCTATGCGAGCGAGGCTGAAAGTCGCAAACCCCTCGAGTCGCGTGGACGGCTGCGTAGTACTTATACCGTCTCGGTATAGATGGACAGCATCAAGCGAGCGATGGCCGAAAACGAGTTCGCAGCTGTTGTGGCGTCGGCGTATTCATTGGTGGTGAGGCGCCACGCGGATTCTTATTCGTCCATGACAGCCACGCAGCCCGCTTCAAGAGTCCAGAGTGCGCTCTTGCATGCGGATCGGCCTGCCATCTCCAGATACCCAGATAACGTTTGCGTTACTTGGACTGTGCACGTTGGACGAATATTGTTGTATACGAATATTGATCTGAGCGCATGAGCGTATGTAGAATGTACAATCAATTCTACGTAGGCCCTCACAATTCTTTCCGTTAACAGAAATTTTAACAAAAAGTTCATGGGCCCGCTGAAGTTATTTGATTCCACTACGCAATAAACCTTTTATCGATACCGATTTGGCGAGATTATGCATGTAGCTCTTGTGGTTCAGGTGCGGGTGATCCATGTATGGCATTGCTTGCCTCCAATTCACCGATTATGCTAGCCGGGTGAAGCTCCCACACTTCACGATTAGCATCCATTTCGCATGCAGCGTCCATGCAATAGAGCGGCGTGGGGTCTAGATCCAGTTTGCCGCCAATTGCCAAAGGGCTCCGTTTCAGTCGCAGCTGGTTTCGATGTCCGTCGTAAGGTCCGACCTCCGAAAAGGGCCACGATTGCTAGGACTAGGGCAGCGATGGCTGCCTCTACACTTATGCCAGCTATTTCTCAAGTGTTTAGTCTACCACTGGAAGCCGGGATTTTTGAGTTTGCGGTTGGAGGTGAAGTGGGCGAGGACGACGAAGGGGCACTTGAAAGTGCAAATGTGTTTGAGGCATTCGCGAATGCAGAGGCTTTGTTATATAATTCCGAACTGCAACGAATAATTGAAAAGACCACCTTGTGATAATTTGATGGCATAGTTATTCGCAGACACAAGAGATTCAGACGGAGTCCACGGAAAATCACTGCTCTCCGCTGTGGCTAAGGGACGCATTAGAACACTTTCAGCTTGGCTTGGATACATTTACTTACTGCTCAGTATGGCCACAGCAACCATGTTTATCGGGGGCCCTCGCAGAAGTTCGATGGTAGTCTGAAGTTTGATCACGGTCAAGCTGAGTCATGTCAAGAACGCACCGGATATGTCTTACAGTAGCATCCACGGGTAAATGTGTGATACTATACGGTTCTCCTTGACGATGAAGCTGTATAGAAAGGCGACCTCCAAGCCTCTTACTTCGACCAGGATCGAAATGGCAGGAATTAAGTATGCAATCCTTGTAGCTTCGAAATGCATCTTGCTCAGATAAAGCTCAGCGCCGCAACGACAGAACGAATAGTGCTGGAAAGTCAAAATGTTTGGTGAACGTGGGATGACTCGTCAATATATTTTGCTGACTGTTGGCAAGGGCACCAAGTCACATATATTATGCAGGTGGGAATGGAGTACCTGCAGTGCCAATATTGCAGTATGTGCGCCAATCGGTTGAAGAAAACCGTCATTGATGTTAATGAGAACTACGCCATACGAGTGAGCTTGTAAAATATTCTCTGTATATCCGAGCAAGACGTGGCTGTAGACTGCTTGCATTGCGTACCGTGGTACTACATCTCCCGAAAATTCCACCGATTTCCTTGTTTGGGCCATAAATTTGGTTGTTAAAAGAATATATGGAAAGTTGCAGGGGCTTAGCACCAACCTGTGTTCAGCGAACCGGTGGTGGTCTCGACTGTTAGTGCGCGAAACCTAGTGTCCATGTGTAACGATGAAGTGTGGCATCGAGGGTATACATCCTATCTCTGCTTGTGATACCGCGCTAAACCGGAGAGTAAAATTGTTCATCCCAGAGACTCACCTTATGACTCTTTAGTGAGCCTGATATATGCGTGTGAAACTTCAAATGCTGCATACATTCCCACGACCTCGTCGCAAGGATCTAGAGAGTGAGGAAACTCGAAACATAAGGTGGCGGGAGTGTATGCATTGGTCGGTATCTGATATTCACTATGCGAGAGTCTTCGAATCGATTTCTGCCTGGTCGGGCCGTCCGTAGAGTTCGTGTGGTCTCTGCGGGCTGCATAAGGCGCTCTGTGCTTCTACTTCACCGACGAAACTATCTGAATGGAGCTCTTGCACCGAGCCACCAGTACTCATCTCGCTTGGGGCACCAACACAATAGAGTGGGTTTCCTTTCAACTCCGGCTTGGGCTCTCCAACTGCCCATGACTCCGCATGAGTATCTGCGTCCTTCGATCTTTTTCGCATGCTCTGACCAAGAAAATAGGCACCAAATGCCAGGATTAAAGCTGCGGTTATTGCTCCCACTCCAATAGCAGCCTTTTCTCCTGTGTTGAGAGCACTACTACCGACCGTTGGTGTTTGGGTTTGAGCAGGTCTTGGCGGAGGAGTCGGGGTGAGATGTGCAGATGAGGATGCATCTGCCGCAGGTAGCGGAGTATCTTTGTCGTTGATGATGAAAGTATGCGAGTAGGCGGCTGAACTGCCTTGCACCACAGAGAGCGCGTAATCGTGCGCCGGTGTAAGGAATTCCCACGGCGTCCATGTGAACTTGCCGTTTGTAGCATTTGCTAAGAGATATGCATGCGTCAGACCAGATACAGATTAACACGCTCTAGGAACTCACAAGTCACTGTAGCGATGGGGCCTAGGCCTGTTCCCAGCCATCTAACAAGAGAGACGGTACTTAACTGAGCGACGGCCACTGTTCAGTCGTGTTTCGCTCGTGGACGTGCATCATACTTACTATATCATCCGGAGGCGTGTATGTAAAGTTATATGTTTGTCCTTTGAATAGATCACCACGCGGCACTCCTAATTCTAATCCAGATACTGCAAATGCTAATGCGCAGATAAGCATCAGGATGTGTGAGGCAGTGGGAGGCATCGCATTAAGTGGAAGATTTGTGGATAACAAGAACCAGAACGAAATATTCAAGAGATAACCCCTGAAAAACGCAGGATGACTCGGCGATGCGAAAATCCACTCACAAATTAGTGACCACACCGAGGATATTATCTTGTTCATTGTGGGGGCTGACTTTACGTCGTAGTATTCTCGCTTGTTACACAAGGATGACTGTCAGCTGTTCGGGTAAGCAGACGATGCATGCAAAGAAGCTATAGCTGAAGTGTGAGGGAAATGAAACGCAGATCCTACTTCATCCGAGCGTCATCCCGTGAGACGTGAGCTCGGTGTGCATCAGCATGCACTAAGGCGCCCAGGAAGGGTATCGGTCTCGGTAACTTAACATGTCCACAAAATATTTCTTCTTCTCTATTCTGTCTTAACAAAAAATGCCTCACGGTAGAATCTTGCTTCCTCGATGCTCTCAAGGATATCAGCTCTTGCTTCGTGCAACATTTGCTTCCGCGGTATCTTTTTCAGAACGTCTTTCGGTGCCCATCTGCGTGCAGCTTCCTTGATGCTGCTGACGTCTAGTATTCGGTAGTGAAGGTGATCCGTCACTACCTTGTACGGCTCCTTGACGAGGAACGACTTGTCCGCATGCACCGAGTTGCCCGCAAGAAGCGCCGTGCGACGCTCAGGCACATAGGTCTTGATGTATGTGAGTAGTTCTTCGGCGGCTTGTTCCGCCGTGGTCGTGGAGTCGAGACACTGTTGGGTGAGGCCTGATTGACCATGATGTCGAGTACACCATTCTCCCATACGATCCAATTGTTCTCTGCTGTGATGAATGATTGTCTCATAGCCTTGCTCATCAAGCAGATTCAGATCCGCATCTGTGACGAAAGCGGCAAGAGACATGATGGTGTCGTTCTCTGTATCGAGGCCAGTCATCTAAACAACTTAGAAAAAGGTCGGCCGTACTTTTGGATACACGTGCCTCGCAGTCTATCCATACTAGCGGCACCTTCGATACGGAAGCCATGTTTCGATGTCGGATTGAGGAAGATCAAGTGGTGACGAGTGGATTGAAGCAAGAGACTGATGGGGCTAGCGCGACGTCTTAAAGTGGTGGCCTGTGCATTTAGGGCAGTCGCGAAACGCGTCAACTAGCGCGTCACGCTCTTGCCCATTAACGATTATCCCACTGTTGTCCCTCCAGCCCACTGCACCCACATGACGACACATTAGTCCTTTGTCTGTCTTTCGATTCTTCTGCTGTACCCTTATACGATATAATACGACATGTCTCGCGCAGCGAAGTTGGCCGAGCTGCGAGCTTTGCGCGCTGCTGGCAAGACGCGCTTGTCCACATACGAAGTCGCAGAAGAGGAACAATTATACGACGAGGTTGACGAAGACGGATATAAGAAGCTCGTACGCAGCAGGCTCGACCAGGACGACTTCATCGTCGACGACAATGGCGAGGGCTACGTGGACGACGGCCGAGAAGACTGGAATGATGATCAGGGTCGGTATCGTTATGCTGCGTCTGACAGCGAGGAAGAAGAGGATCGGCCGGCCAAAGGCAAAGCCGGTACATATACACCGACACAGACTGTTTGCGCGCAAGACTGACGCGTGCAGCTAAACGAAAACGTGAAGAAGATAAAGAGAAACAGGAGAAGATCAATAATGGAATCAGCAAGTACTTCGGTGCTAAGAACGCAGCGAAGGCTCCAAAGGCCAAGGTATGCCATGTAAACCGAGGAAAGTGGGTTGTGAGACTAATGACACCAGCCTGTGGCAACTGCTGCCGACCAAAACTTCATGGATGACCTTCTGGGCGAGATCGATACCAACCCCCGCCGAGCAGCCCCTCGAATGCATGTTGTGAAAACCGAAGCACGACGAAAGACGCGCGTGCTATCACCTCCTATCACAGAAAACCGGCCAGCAGCGTCCAAGCAACGCCCCAATGACTCCGATGCGTACATGCCGGATACCCCACCAGCGGCGAATGGCTACACAGACGATGATGGCCTTCCCATGTTTGACGACGATGTGCCAATGAGCGATCCGCCTCTACAATCGTCCCCAGTCGCGAAAGCAGTCGAGCGAAGGACACAGCCTGCTGTCAAGGTTGAGGAGGAAGAGGACGATCTCTTGGAGGTTGCTCAGCTCACTGGTCAACTTGGCGTTTCAGCTGCCAGCGTGAATATGGCAGGCAAAAGACCAATCGCTAAGCTCAGGCAGACAGACTATCCGACACCCGCCACCTCCTCGCCAGTCGGACCTTCGGCAGCCTCAATCAATGCATCTTCTTGGAATGATGTAACCGATAAGCTCAATGTTATGAGTAGCCCTGCCCCACAAACGACCGGTGTTGGTAAGATGAAGTCGGAAGATGTTACGGAGGAAGACGGCAGCCTCCGCATGTTCTGGATTGACTACACCGAAATAAATGGTAGCTTGTGCCTGTTCGGCAAGGTCAAAGACAAGTCCACTGGCACTTACGCTAGTTGCTTCGTCAAGATTGACAACATCATGCGAAAACTCTACTTCCTCCCTCGAGAGCATCGTCATGTTAGGGGTGTGGTTACCGACGAGGAGATTGAGCTCAGCGATGTGTCTGATGAGCTGGACAATATCATGAGCAAGCATCGCGTGAATATGCACAAGATCAAACCCTGCACACGGAAATACGCCTTCGAGCTAGCCGACATTCCCAAAGAGGCGGACTATATGAAGCTGTTATATGGATACGACAAGATGCCATTGTCATCAGACTTGACAGGAGAGACATTTTCGCATGTCTTTGGAACCAACACCTCCCTTTTCGAACAGTTTGTGCTCTGGAAGAACATCATGGGCCCTTGCTGGCTCAAGATTGACAATGCTGACTTCGGTGCCATCCACAACGCTTCCTGGTGCAAGCTCGAAGTGCAAGTCAGCAAGCCAAACAATATTACTGTGCTAAGCAACTCGGATAACCTGGATGCGCCACCCATGACTTTGATGAGTCTTTCCCTACGCACATCATTCAACGCCAAAGACAACAAGCAGGAAATTCTCATGGCAAGTGCCATGGTGTACGACAACTTTTCGTTGAGCGACACCACACCCATCGACGAGATGCAGGCCAAAAGCTTCACCCTCCTCCGACCCAATGGTACTGCTTTTCCCATCGGATTTCAGGCCGAAGCGGCCAAACTCAAAGGAAACTTCAAGCTTGTGAAGACTGAACAGGAACTCCTCAGCCTACTCATGGCTATGTTTCAACGACATGACCCCGACGTGCTCGTTGGCCATCGTTTGGATGATGTAGACTACAGCGTATTGCTGAGTCGTCTTCGCGAGAAGAAGACCCCTGGCTGGCACCGTATTGGACGGGTCAAGAGAAGTGATTGGCCGAAGACGATGGGCAAAGGTGGTGGTAGCTTCTTCGCGGAGAAACAGCTGGCTTCCGGTCGCTTGCTCTGCGATTTGGCAAACGATCTTGGAAAGTCTCTGATGACCAAGTGCCAGTCTTGGAGTCTTGAGGAAATGTGCCAGCTTGTTCTGAACAAAAAGCGGGAAGAGCTCGACAACGAAGCTGCTCTGAAGGGCTGGGCAACCACAAAGGACGGTCTCTTGAACTACGTCAAGCATTGCCAGGCAGATGCATACTTCATTGCTGCGATCTCAATGAAGGTGCAGATGCTCCCATTGACCAAGGTCTTGACCAACCTTGCGGGTAACTCTTGGGCACGTACACTGAGCGGGACGCGCGCCGAACGTAACGAATACATTCTATTGCACGAGTTTTACAAGAACAAGTACATTTGTCCAGATAAACAATGGGGCAAGAGCAAAATCAAGGTTGAGGAAGAAACGGCAGAAGGCGAAGAGGGTGCAGATGCCAAGAAGAAGGACAAGTTCAAGGGTGGCCTTGTCTTTGAGCCCGAGAAAGGCTTATACGACAAGTTCATCCTCGTCATGGACTTCAACTCTCTGTACCCCAGTATCATTCAGGAGTTCAACATCTGTTTCACCACCGTTGAGCGGTCCGATCTCTCCGAGGACGACGACAAGGTCCCTGAAGTTCCGGAGAATCAGGACCAAGGTATTCTCCCCCGGCTTATCGCAACCCTCGTTTCTCGTCGTCGGGAAGTCAAGAAGCTCATGAAGGCCAAGGATGCAACAGCAGACCAATTGGCAACTTGGGATATCAAGCAATTGGCGTTGAAGCTTACTGCCAACTCTATGTATGGTTGTCTTGGTTACACCAAATCGCGATTCTACGCTCGACCACTTGCGATGCTCACGACGTACAAAGGCCGAGAAATTCTGCGACGGACGAAGGATATGGCCGAGGAGAAGATGCTGCGTGTCATCTATGGTGACACCGACTCCGTCATGATCAACACAAACGTCGACAACATACAAGAAGCACTGAAGCTCGGTAACGAGTTCAAGAAGCTGGTCAACGATAGCTACAGGCTTCTCGAAATTGATATTGACAACGTATTCCGCCGTATTCTGTTACACGCAAAGAAGAAGTATGCTGCCATTAACATGGTGCCCGTGGACGGCAAATATATCGAAAAGCTGGAAGTGAAGGGTCTAGATATGAGGCGCAGAGAGTATTGTGCTCTCTCTAAAGAGACCTCAACGTATGTCTCGCCTCCTCTACACTATACACACCTGCTAATGAGAACATAGTGAACTTTTAAACTTCCTCCTGAGCGGAGAAGATCCAGAAGTTGTGGTAGAGAAAATCCACAACCATCTGCGCGAGCTTTCCAAGCAGATGCGTGAGTACACCGTCCCAACCCGAAAGTATACCATATACACGCAACTCGGAAAGCATCCAAAGGAGTACCCCAATGGCAATTCCATGCCCTCAGTCCAAGTTGCTCTCCGTCTTCAAGCGAAGGGAAAGCACGTCAAGGCCAAAGACGTCATGTCCTTTATTATCACAGGCGAGTCATCGGGATCAGCTGAGAATGCAGCCAAGAACGCCTACCCCGTGGATGAGGTGCTCAAGTCCGATAGTGGGCTCAAGCCTGACATTGATTACTATCTTCACAAGCAGATTTTGCCTCCAGTTGAGCGCCTGTGTGCACCCATTGGGGGCACGAACATCACTTTACTTGCAGCTTGCCTAGGTCTAGACACGTCCAAGTACCGCGTCAGCACTTCATCTGGAGCCACACAAGAAGACACCGAGGTCCACCCACTCGAATCGCAGATTCCAGACTCTGTGCGCTTCCAGGCCTGTGCGCCTCTCTGGCTGCGCTGCCGTGCTTGCACAACGATTTTCCCCTTCCAAGGTCTCTCTTCCACGGCGCCGTCGGCCTCGCTGGCCAAGCTACAGACCGTCACCCACGACGGTGTACAATGCCCGAATACAAGCTGCGGAAATGTCCTTCACACAATCAGCATCGTCGCGCAATTAGAGTCTTCGATTCGGCAACTTCTCGCTTCATACTACTCAGGATATCTTGTCTGCGACGATCCACAATGCGGAAGCCGTACACGTCAGATGAGTGTTTATGGTTCAAGATGTCTTGGGCCAAAGGGTCTCGCGAAGGATTGTCTGGGCAAGATGCATTACGAGATTAAGGAGCGAGATGTCTGGAATCAGCTCCTTTACTTCCAGAGCTTATTCGATGTCGATCGCGCGGCCAAGGATGACGGGATCAAGGCAGAGGGCGAAGGACGGGAGAAGATGAAGGTGCTTGCGGAGATTAACAGGGAGAGATTCAACACCATGAAGGGTGTGGTAGACAAGTGGTTGGAGAGGAACGGTAGGCAATGGGTGCAGATGGACAGCTTGTTTTCTTTCGCGCTGAAGGCTTAGGGTTTGACGGGATCATGGAATTGGTCATGTCTCATGGACTTTTTTTGACTACGCGGAGTTGTTGCTTTATGTCATGAAGGCGTTGGATATATAGTGCATACTTCTTAGGACAAATCTTCATTACGATTACTACTTCAACTGGTGTCCTGTATATACACAGTGTAATGCACTCTCGTGAATTCTGATGTTTCTTTGGGTATCGGTGAAGAAACGGGAAAGGAAACTGATGAATGAGATCGAACCAGACACAAAGCCAGCATCGCGCCAATATGGATGACGTGCAAATATTTCATGTGGCAGCGATACCATCTGGCACGCCTTCCCTGTGCTGTTCGGCTGCGTCGGGCTGCCCGATTGCTTTGTGACATGCTTGGTGGAAAATGACGATGAAGCGGTGAATGTCGTGAAAAGTGTTGTACAAAGGCGTGGGAGCGATCCTCAGAACATCAGGCTTACGCTCATCGATGACTACGCCATTCTCTTCGAGATGGTGCAGTACACGATCAAGTAGCCCGGGTTTGAGAAGCACGCTGAGCTGGGCGCCTCGCTCCGCTGGATTTGTTGGTGTGATGATGGAGTATGGCGGTTCCCCACCCCCGTAGCGCAGTAGCCGTGCTTCAAGATATCCCGTGAGCCGCAGACTTCGCTCTCGTAGAGCGTCCATTGTAGTCATGGAGAAGACATCCAAACTTGCCATGACAGAGGTCATATCGAGTGCGCTTGGGTTGCTGAGTTGGAAGCCGCTTGCTCCTGGAATGGGGACGAACTGATTCTCCATGCGGAATCTGCTGCTCTTATCGCTGCCCCACCATCCGCTGAGGCGGGGTCTGTAGAGGAGCTGGGTGTCGTTATTGTGCTTGGAGTCGCCCACGACACTGCCCGAGTTTTCAAGATCTTTGTTCTCTGATGCGGAGACTCGTTCGACTGTGCCATGTCGTTCGTGAACGAACAATCCACCTATAACGCCGGGGCCACCATTCATGTACTTGTAGTTACACCATGCTGCAAAGTCGACATTCCAATCATGTAGCTTGAGGGGAACATTTCCTGCAGCGTGGGCTAGATCCCATCCCACTGTGATACCCAGAGCATGGCAATGTCGTGTGATGAGTTCAATGTCAAAGAACTGGCCAGAGTAGAACTGAATGCCTGGGAGTAGAACCAATGCGGTGGTGGGGGCGTGTTGCGAGATGATAGACAGAATGTGCTCACTTGAAAGGTAAGGAGACGACGCCGAGGGAGGCTCAATTGTGATGAGAGCGGAGGGTTCGAGACCGTGATGAGCAATCTGCGAAAGGGCGGCGTACTATATGCAGATCAGCTACGCAGTGAGGGCGCAAACAGATGATGTGGCGTACATGATCGCTCGGGAACGCTTTGCCCTCAATGATGATCTTCCAGCGATCCTTTGTAGGCCGGTAGAAGCTTGACATGAGCAGATGTAAGTTCGCCGTGAGAGTTTCCATGATGACGACTTCGCTAGGTAGAGCTCCGACAATCTTTCCAGTCTGCTCCTTGATTGCTTCGTCGATGTGTAGCCATGGTGGTAAGCCTCCTTCGTACTCTGTGAAGTGTCCAAACACTCCCTTGGACGCCCACGTGTCTAGGTAGCGGTTGATATACTCTTTTGTCTTTCGAGGCTGCAGACCGAGGGAATTGCCGCAGAAGTATATCGACTCAGCATGGCTTTCGTCTTGCGTAGATGAGTTGTTTTTCTGCTGAAAACCGTATTTATTGTTTCGCAAGTCATTCTTGGTCGGAATTAGGAATTCGTTCCTGAGTTTGCTTAGTCCATCTTTGGCGTCTTGGTTCTTTGCGAAATGCTCGGAGCACAATTCGGTAGCTTCAATGCGAGCGTAGAGATTGCTAGAGTGAGGCATGGCAGCGAGGCAGAAAAAGTGCCGATCTGGGGAGTGCAAAACAGTGGCAGTGGCGTACTGAAATACCTAGGCAACCTAAAATAGAATCCAGACCATGCGCAGTAAAGCTCCGAGAACGCGACGGGTGGATGCGCGAGGCAAACCAAGTGGGGCTGGAACTGGCGGTTTTGGTGGGGTGTAGGTGCTGACTAAAGCTGGCTAGAACGCGCGCCTGCTGCTGGTCGCTTTCTGACATCCTGCCTCGGACTTCCGATGATGTCGCTCCCGCTTACATGTACCTTCACCCACACTGCGCATGCAATGGCAACCACATCGAATACATGCGCATCATGTTTGCGTGCCACACGGAGTACTCTACTGAGATGTGGTACCTCGAACACATTTCGCAGAGCCCAGCAACCTATCCGGGCCTTTAGCAAAACTACAGTTGCCGCCACTTCACGGTCACTGTATCTCGACTTCTTAGCACCCAGCATTCTGCGGCAGAACCAAGCAAATATCCCATTCCTGAGGGAATCTATAACAAAGACTTCTGCACAGCGCATTTCTCGACGCAACCTCGCCACAACCTCAGACCCCTCTGCCCCACGCCCTGCGCAAGCGGTACTGAACCCCCGCAACGATGAATCTGGCAATCCCATGCAGATAGCCATATCCCCTCGTGCTTCCAAGCGCCTGCAAGCCATCTCCTCAGGCGACAACAACCCAAACCTTGCACTGCGAGTCACCATCGAAAGTGGTGGTTGCCACGGCTTTCAGTATCTGATGGACTTGACTGATCTCGGCGAGAAACCCGCGACGGAAGAGGATACTGTGTTTCAAGGAGAGAAGGGCGAGAAGGTTGTCATTGACGAGTCAAGTCTGGAGTTGCTGAATGGAAGTACCGTGGACTATACCATGGAGTTGATCGGTAGCCAGTTCAAGATTACAGGCATTCCGGGTGCAACGAGTAGCTGTGGCTGTGGGTCAAGTTTTGATATCCAGCTATAATGAAATGAGGTCCCCCGTCATTGGGGGTACTCGTAATACCACTAGTAGTGATTGATCACATTGAACGGGTTGATGCCTTCATACCACTTTACGCATGTCGCGGTGATGAATTCCAGGTACTACTGATGGGGCGTCTCATTGCATTTGGTGGGGCTATACTTAAATGGTTTAGTGCTGTGACTCAACTCGGCCACAAGGCACCAATCGCGCAACCAGTCTGCTTTTCCTCTGACTTATCGCCCTGCTCCCATTATGGAGACTCCTCCCAAGAAAGCTTACCAGTATGACGACCTGCCAGCCGGTGGCTACATCCGGACCCTACACCTGCTCCCTGGCTCTGATAACCATTCGTTACATTGCACCCTCAGAACAACTTTGATGAGCGATGCCCACTATGAAGCTGTCTCCTACGTTTGGGGAAGTGACATTAGAGATCATAACATATTCTGTGATGGCCTATCAATCCCCATCACATCCAATCTATGGACCGTGCTTCGGCATTTACGGTCAGAAACCACGCGAATCTTATGGGCCGACTCTATCTGCATAGACCAAGATAATCTTAAAGAGAAAGGAATTCAGGTCGGATTGATGGGACAAATATATCGTTCAGCCTTGAGAGTCCTCATCGTGGTTGGGGACGACGATTTAGGCGTGGGTGAAGATGTGCATTCATTGGTCACTGAAATAGGCACAATGGTCAGAGAGACGCTTCAAACTCACGGCACTGCCGAGGACTCGTTTCCATGGCCGAAAGAGAATGCGCCGATCGTATCAGATCCTCGATGGGGTTCTTTCAATTTGTTGTTAAGTCGAGACTGGTTCCGTCGTGGATGGGTAAGTCTTTACCGTGTCCATTTATTATATTCCTCCTCTTTCTTCTATGACTAAGTCGGCTGGTGTTACTCCACTTTCCCCAAATTTTTGGTTCAATCATCCTCACGCGTTTGGTACGAAGCTGCGTTTGATACTGCAGTCAACCCTGACAGCATCTCCAGGTGATCCAGGAGGCTGCTCTTGCCAAAGAGTCTTGGTTGATATTTGGCAAGACCAAGCTCCATTGGGTTGATTTCATATTGACATGCACCTGGCAGATGCTGCGATTCCCCGTGCCAAACAATCTGCTTGACAGAATTGCCATGCATTTCACACTTTACACGCATTATAACCCAGATGTGTTGCGAGCTTTTCGTCCAGGCCAAGTGAGACAGAGTCACTTGTCGATGCTTGCTGGTGCAAATCTCTTGGACTTCTCAGATCCACGAGACAGAATCTTTGCCTTTGGGGAAGTGGCCAAAGACTTCTCTGATCACGTACTAGTGCAACCCGCTTATGATGTCTCCTTTCTGCTAGCTTACAGGCAATTTGCAGTGGACTACATTCATCACGTCAAAAGTGTCGAGCTTCTGGAATATGCAGGTCATATGGGAACGTCTCTCGAGGAAGAAATTCCTTCCTGGGTCCCGCGCTGGTACGATATCCCAGGTATGAAAGGAATGGGAGAACATGATACGATGTCTTTATCGTAGCATGAACGTCCACCAGATTCAATATGTGCTAATCCCGCTGACCTTCACATCAGGTTCGCCACTCCGTCCCGACAGATATTGTCTCCTATCTCAATCATGTAGCTGACTTCTCTCCACGTGATAGGGACCTCAAAATTCCCTCGCCGGGATTCACTCGCGCGCTCTATGCGGCGCCCTTAGCGTCACGAGACGGGTCGATATACAATGCATCCGTAGAAGAACAGTACTACTTGAAGGTCCGCGGTGTACTCCTAGACACCGTGGTATATGCATCACGTCTTATATGGAAAACAGGCCAAGACATTGTCGATCTGTCAATCAACCTGCTCAAATACTTGCAAAATCTAGAGACAAAGACGGCTTACCCTCGAGAAAAGCTCGTCGATGTACTGCTGGAAAATTTCACAAGCGGTATCTTCTTCGGCCCGTGGTCGAGATTCAGACGGGACAGAGAAGCATTTGCACTACATCTACTCCAGAGCACAGGTCACACAGACGAAGATGATTTAGCCCAGAGAAGGATATCGGCTACAGGGGGCCATCCAGAAGCCATGGTGAAATGTATCTCCAATGTTATATCCGGCATGGCATTTGTCCTTACAAAACAAGGCCATATGGGACTGGTACCTGACGTCACACGGGAGGGCGACACGTGCGCCATCATCTTTGGATGCACAAGGCTCAGTATCCTGCGACAAGCCGGCGGTGGTGGTCAGTATCGCTATCTGGGCGTGGCAACGATAATGGGCAGTGAATATTACAAGGGCGACGATGGTGGTGATGAGTTTCCAATCTTAGGCGAGGAAGGACACAAAGAATGGGTCGACTGGGATGTTGATGAGCAGGATATCGTTCTTTGTTGAGGTAAAAGATGTACTGAACATGCTTAGGACTGCGATTATGCTATAGACTGTGGAGCATGGGGTCGGCTTTAGCATCATCATCGTGAAATCATTCCTGGCTATCACACGTTGGCAGCGGATATGGTAACGAGGGTATATCAGGAGACGATGCTACAATAAATCGTTCGCAAGGTGAACGTTGAAACATTCCAGCGCACTTTGGAAGTGAGATTGATCCTTTCAACAAGCGACAAGTCCAAATACAGTACGATCAAACCCTATGGTCTACGACAGGAACGCATATCGCTATCTGAAGAACAGACCAGTAAGAGGTATGGACCTGTCCATGCACTCCACAAGTTCCAATAACCAAGGTCTAGACCTTAGGTTCGACAGCAACGTTCTCCGCGTGCTGTCCACGACTAGAAGTTGCGACCTTGAGATTGCCCGTCTCGATATCGCGTTCGAGCTGGTCAATGCGAGATCCAATCTTTCCAGCCTTCCAAGCGGGAATACCCGAGTCGAAGACGTCGTCCATCTCTTCAAGAGTTTTGCCCTTGGTCTCAGGAGCAGTGAGGAACATGTGGATGAATGCCAATGCGTTGAAGGTACCGAAGATCATGTACATCTTCCAGTTGATGCTCCACAGTAGCGGCGGGACAGCGAAAGCAAGAATACAGTTCCATGTCCAGTTGCTAGCAGTAGCGAGGGAGACGGCCTTCGCACGGACCTTAGCTGGAAAGATTTCGGACGGATATGTCCATGACGTCGGCCCCCAGGTAGTGGCGAAAGTGGCGACGAATAGGTAGGAGCAGGCGACAATGCCTTTGGATACTGCACTGTGCTCCTTAGGAACAACCCATGAGATGTCCTTGTCCGATGCATCGGGGTTCGGCACGCCGTATGAAGCTTGAAGTGCGCCAGTGGTGAAGAGCCATGTTGCCATCATAAACGAACCGATAAGTAGGGCTGGGCGACGTCCGAAACGGTCGAGGTAGAGGATGGCGGGGAGAGTCATGGCTACATTGATGATGTACTGAATGGAGGCGGTGAGGAGTTCGTCAGCGATACCAGCGCCACGCATGATGAAAACGATGTAGTACCTGGAGCGTGTTAGCTGACATTTTCGAGTTCAATATACTCGAACAACTTACATCATGATGTTCATGCCGCAAAGCTGCGACCACATTTGAATTGACATGCCGAGAATGACGCGCTTGAGGATGCGAGGCTTCACTAGAGCACCAAAGCTGGTCTCGGCTTGTTCGCGCTCGAATTGAAGTGCTTCCTCAATCTCCTTGTACTCAGCCAGGACCTTGGGGTGGTTCACGTCACCGGCGCCATGGAGGTTAGCGAGAACATGGAGAGCCTCTTCCCAGCGATCCTTGGAAGCCAGCCAGCGGGGAGAGCGAGGGAAGAAGAAGAGACCGAGGAAGAGGATAGCTCCAGGTACAGCCTGTATACCCCAGGGGATACGGAAGGCCGCAGTGCCCTGATTGGGGTTCTTGATACCGCCGTCTACGAAAGAAGAACCATACTGGATAAACTACGATAGTGTTAGCGATCAATTGAGCTACCTCATTGGGAATTCGGCTTACGTATTGAATGAGGATACCCCATGTGATAGCCCACTGTTGAAGTGAAACAACTCGACCACGAATGTTCTTGGGCGCGATCTCGGCCTGGTACACAGGGACAATAGCAGAGCAAACACCAATGGCCCAGCCACCAACCACACGACCGACACAAAGAAGGGCGACGCCGTTGGACGCGGCCTGGAGAATGGCGCCAACGATCCAAACAAGCGCGGCAATTTGGATGGCATTGCGGCGAGACAGGCGATCGGCCAGGAACGACGATGAAAGAGCGCCCACGAGAGAACCCGCAGGCATGGAAGCCGTGATACCACCCTGACGATATCCGCTAGGACCGTTGAAGTAGTTCTTGTATGCGGGCGTGCCTAGGACACCAGACATCGACGAGATGTCGAAACCAAACAGCCCACCGCCGATGGCGGCGAAGCCACAGATCGCTAAACATTGCGTTAGAACAAGCACTTGAAAGAGTTCGAGACTGACATACCATATACGTTGTAGAAAGTCTTCATCTTGCCAAGCGGTTGAACCAGTTGGGTGGATAGACTGAGAGCGGGGTGAGAGATCGATGGAGGGACAGGAGCAGAGATCTTTTATGCTCCTCAAGCAGGGTCTGTTGCTGGCGCGTGAATCCTCGAGGATATCGTCCGTGCTCAAGCTTTTACTAGCATTCACTCACCTTTGTGGCTGCCAGGTTCTACCCGCTATCAGGCGCCCAAGTGCCCTTTACCTTGCATTTATGTAAGAGCAATCAAATGCACACTACAACCGAAGACTTGTTTGCCTACCTTGCATCAATCCCGGGGTAATACAGGGGTGGGGGCTAGGGTGGTTGAATTATGCATGCGGAGTCCTCCAATAACACGAATCCGGAGACACGTTGTCTAACGGCACGCGCGCAGGTCGTACCATAGAGGGACTGTGCAATGCGCGCTGGCCCAAAACTCTGTGCCCGTGCCACCAGAAGGATGGACCTCAGTATCGGTAAAGGCCGCTCAGGATGATGTAATGTCGTTGTGTATCTGGCTCTTGCGACGAATCAACCATAGAAGGATCACTTAGGCAGAAATCCACTTTCAGTACCCCGAGGTACTTGACCTGGTTTGCTCTTCGGTGACTCCATACTGCGTTGGGGGAACGCGTTGGCATTGACCTGTCGGCAGCACAAGCCTTGCACGAGCAATGGGCTATTCACGGACATATCCCATGACTGCATACCAGCAAGCTACAGTGATTCGGAAGAGGTAGAACGGACATGCTGATCATCTGGCCAATGAAATACGGCCCGCAACGACAGGGAAGGCAGCAAGTTTTGTGATCGCGCATGTGCGAACCACACCTGGCCTCGCAACGTTACTATCGACGGATTGGACGTCTGAACAGGCGTTGATCAGCATCGGTGGCGGCACTCAAATGCAACGGCGCTTACTTGATGTAGTATGGCTGCTTCGCCGCTGTGAATCAAGCTTTGTTGGAAAACCTCACGTTCCGCAACATGCTATATTTCAATTCGCCGGCGGCAAGCAGTTTCTCCATGTGTCGTCAACCGGCTGACATTCTCCGAATGCGCGGCGCGCATCGCAAGCTGCTTTCGAAAATGTAAGCGACGACCCATGGCAGTCTTTGTACCCTGAAGAGGCGAGCGGGCCGCCTGCGACGATCCTACAGACAGCGACGGTGGGCCTGAACTTCGATTGAGAATGATGTGATGCGGAGAAGCTGCAGGACCACACTTGGCAAACTTTGTCAGTTTTCAAGTCCTGTTTCACTGGCAATCACGAAGCGCACCAAGTATGAAATAGTACGCCAATGATTGTGGTTGTACCAGGCTGAGACCTATAAGTATAGGAACAGCTCCAGCCCGGCCAGTCTCTACGATCTGCACTTGTTAGGTTGTACAGAGCCGTAGCACAACCTCTTCTTCATGCACTACCTGCATACGATGCACAGGTCTTAAGATACAGTCGAAGTTATAGATAGTTATATGTTGTATCTCTTAACGACCCGTGCCGTCATGCGTCACACCTTTATCGAGGTGGTTCTCTGTCCTATGGAAGACTGTTGGTGACATGTTAAGATGGTTACCTTTGTCATGAGTAGATAGGAAGGGCACCGATACTGTGGTGCACCTGCCATGTTAAAAAGGTGTGGCTCCCCTAACACAGACTCAGTGAATATTTGCTTTATGATTGGATGGCCCTATCTGGTCATCGCACGGCTCCAGCTGACAGTCGTGCAGAGTAACCCTCTTCACCGGTCGCCCTACGCTAGGGTAAAAGACCAGAGTCGTGTAGCAAAGTCGTTGCGCAACAAGAGGAGGGCGTAATCTTATGCGAAAATTCGCGTTTGGAGCACGGCTGCAAGGGAAGACGGACTATGGACTGTCACGTCTGTACATGCATCGGAAAGTATCTGGACAATATTTTCCATGTCAGCATACTTCATGCTGGTAAAGTGATCGTTGGCCAGCCAGTGTCAGACTGAACTTCTGCAACGATCTAGAGGACGACTGATATGGCAGTTCTCATTTCAAGAAAATGAGACGCAAATCAGGTCTCGAAAAAATGGCAGATGTAATGCCATGAGCGCGACGACAACAAGTGACCTGGGGCTCAACCTCAAACTTGCTTCCTGTGAGGCGGAAAGGTTTGACTGCGACCCCTGGAACTTTTCACAAACACCATCAAAACACGATTTTGGTGATGCTCGGTCATGATGGTGTATTGTGACAAGCCTTGATTGTTTTGTCGTTAAGTATTCGCCATCGTCTTCCTTTTTTTCCTTCGGCAAGACCGCGACCACCTCTTTCAGCTGACCGAGTTTCCTGGCTGTTTCTCCTTACTTGTGGCAACCGAGTCTAGTCGATGCATCTCGATTGCGAAGAGTCATGCCATATCGTTGTATAAGCCTCATTGCATCAATTCTCCTCTTGCAATCCTTGGGAAAAGGAGTATAACATCCATCTACAGACCACGAGAGGGTTGGGCTCCAGGTTTTCCTCGTCTACGCAAACCTAATCAGCATCGCCACCCGGCTTCCTCCTCTTCCGACAGCATCTCTATCCTCCCCGAAGTCTCGTCAGTACATCCCTTTTTCTTGCATATTTGCCTCTTTCATTGTCTTCAATACCTTTGCTACTTTCGACAGGCATGGCAAAAAACGCCTCCGCCGCTGGATCCCGGTCTTGCACCGGTCATTCGCTGCGCGTCAATTGCAAGCGAGCCAGTAGCACCACGCTACGCCTCACCACCTCCAATCGTATCGTTGATCACAAGATGGCAACGCCTCTAGCTTCATTGCATCTTGACACTGCGTCAAGAAGCTTCTGTGACACTGCATCACATTGTCCATCGCCTTCCTAGTCGGGCTTCAACTATTGGCGTGGCGGAGATGGAGGGAGATATTCATGCATGAGCCCGTACAAGTGGATCTGTCTGGCGGTGGCAGCTGAGTATCTTCGAGGGCAATGGTGTTTTCGGTGTTTGAGGCATACGTAGTCAAGTATTGCTACAAGTACCGCCATGTTCATGTGATGGGAGTCTTTGAATTCCCAAGCTCGAAACGCAGTCAGCTCAGCACTTGGCTCCCTATAGATCGACGACTTAAGCTTACTGTAGCCACCCGTGGAGAACATCGAGCACGCGCAAATCTTCCCGCTGGTGCCACACCTTGTGACACCTCGATAGCCTACGAACACGTTCGAATTACTTTTGGCACACGGCGTGCAAAGTCGTCCTCGCAGGCGTCCGGCACTTGAGACAACAAAGCTCATCCCACAAACCATTATCAACCACAAACATATATCATCGACTTCCCAAAGAGGAATTATCGCCCAGTCATCTCAGCTGAACCTGACCCCTGTCACGATCCGCACCCGAGGCTCTGGGTGAGCGGTGAGCGACACCGCATCTTTGATCAGTTGGGACGGGCGTGTAAGAGAAGGCAAACAAAGTAAAGGCAGTACACAGTACATACATTCGCTGTCACTGATGCGTACCACACGAGTAAAGTTACCATCCAAATTATCTTACTCTAGTTGCCGCCACGACCAGAATTCCAGCTCGAACCACGCCATTCACCTCATCAGCACCAGTGCACCATATCTCTCCCCTTGTCCATACACAGCGAAAGCTGGCCTTCGATCTGTAATCTAGCCCCCGGCCCACGACTTAGTCTAGGCCTCACTCGCTGAGACCGCATCCAACTCATGCCTCACGGAATCTACAACTCGGCATTTGCTCGCACCAGCCTGACGACGTGCGATGTCTTCCTCATGGCGCTACCACATATTGAGCCGCACAAGATGCTATCACCAGAGGAGTTCATCGAGAGCGTAAAGCCGTGGTTCCTGGATGCCGAGACGGTTTGGTGGCGGAAAGTGTGGATGGATTGTCGATGAGATGAAAATGAGAACCATTCAGAGGTCATATGTGGTTGGGATGGTGATAATGTGTGGTGGAAGACTGTTTGACGATCGCATGGTGTGGAGAAATATACATAACTTTACTGCGAAGAACACACGGGAATATGGTATAGATAAAATCTGGGGATAGGCATCTGGACTTACCCTAAATTAGCACATAGGACGAGAAGTGACTCGGTTTCTTGAACTACCCAGGAGAGCTACAACTCAAGTAGGAGAGTCGCCTAATCTTTTTGTAAAGTAGCGCAGCGACAACAACACATCCTGTAACTAGCGCAAGTCCTCGAAAACTGTCCTTTTATCTTCAAGGAAGACTTATCACTTGATATCGTTCGTGACAGTCTGCAATATGTTCAGAGCTCATTTCATTACAAGAGGGGTATACCTAATTTCCTATAGACTGCACAAAGAGAAAAATATACCCAGTACTCTAGACGCTGAGTAAACCTGCACGAACCAGGTCCATGATATTATACAAGCGTTAACAAAGTGCGAGGGCAGACACGCAAAGAATGCTCCTGTTGAATGCAATGAGTGATCCTCCCTGTTCCTAATCACCTGCGAGCGCCTCTCTCTGCTGCGGATCTCTCAAGTCGTTACAGCATTAACTGCGCCATCTCCAAGAGCCCGCGCAACGACGATGTAGAACATGAAGAAGCCGAGCGCGACCTTCCACTTGTTCCTGCTAAGCCATCCCTGACCTACATCTCTCGCTATTTGCGCGTCTTGCACCACTGTCGCACTCGCAATTGGCCTTCTTCGCAGCCCAGCAACCTCGGGCGAGCAGTTTGGTTGTGATGACTGCGCTGGTCGCGGCAGACCGGTCGCGAGATCGATACGGTTGTCTTTCATCCACTTCAAATTCTCTTCGTCGACTTCTGGCCACTCTAGGCGGAACTTTGCGCCACCATCACCAGCCTTGATGGCGCCAATACCTCTTGAATTCGAGCTTGACACAGTCGTCGAAGCCCCTGGTATGGGCTTGCTGCCACCGCCTGTGCTGTTCCACCACCTTGTCCGCCGCGCAAACAGCTTGCGCTCGTGGTCGCTCGCCCTCACACTGCCGGTAGTCATCTCCTCACTCGTCATGAAACTCAGCAGGCCGGTCAGAATTGTGCTGACCTCCCATGCGGGGTTGAAGCTCTTTGGGTGGAAGTCACTGATAGATAGACAAAGCCGAGTGCTGGATTGGAAGCGGCCACTTGGAGTGTGCATGCGAATGGCGGGCGGGGCGAAAGGGTAGTCGGGCGGGAACATAAGGGTACCCCAGTACTGGCCGCCATCATATGGAGTGTCCGGTGGGCCCGTTAGAATGTAGTGCCACTCTAGTATGTTTGAATCGCTGGGGTGTGCGACGATGTATGGAGGCGGCGATTTGGAGATGGAGATGTACTCTTTTGTGAGGCGCTTGGTTGCTGCCGGTGTCGCCATTGTGTATTTGGCTGAGTGTACGAATGTGTATATAGCGGTGATGAGAGAAGGTGGGAGGAAGTGTCGTGTGGGAGAGGGCTGAGTTTGGCGGAGTTCGGCAGTGAGACAAACGGCTTGTATGAACGGTGGCGGACGGATAAGGACGACAGAGAAGCGCGCACGTGGTTATCTATGACTTTGTGTAAAGCGCAAGCAGCAATCGCCAAAGGTTGAGGTAGGAAAAAGCAAGAAGTGGAGGTAAAGGGCGACGTAGTAATTACAGCGTGAGAGTGAGTCGTGGTCCGGATCCCGGAGGCACGCACGTGATGTGACGACGATGTTCCGCTCCGTCAACTTCTCGCGCCAAGCTTCCAGCCAGAGACATCAACAGCTTCAATGGCCGCGCCACACGAAGAAGATGTGAGTATAGGCTTCGAAGACTGCTTCGTACGGCAGCTAATGGGATACGTAGGTCTTCGAGAGGCTGAAGAACAAGACGGACCACAAGCGGGAGCAGGATGAGCTCAATGCGCGGCTTTATGCCCAACACAACAAGTCGCAGGAGCGGCTAGGAGAGCTGGTTCGTCGCCAATGTACCTCCACTGTGTGTATGCTGACTCGGAGGAAAGATTGGTGACAATACCTCCCTTCCCGTGACGATATCGTCGGTCCGCATCCTCCATGCCAACCGGACAAGAAGAAGCTTCCTCGAGCGCGTGGTCAATCCCATCTTGAGCGCGAACCGCGGGGAGCCATACACGCTTGAAGAGGCTCTCAAAGAGGTCGGCGATGCTACAGACAAGTTGAACCGCTTTGGTAAGGCAGCACGCGACGAGCATCAATATCAGATCTGACACAGGCCAGGAATCTTCAAGTCACCAATCTCTGTCTACCTCGACCGCCCGAACCAGACCATTGCGTCCTCATCGCCGACCGATGTGGATGTTTACATTACCGCATACGAGCGGGGCAACTACACCATCAAGACCGGAACTGAGGCGGGCGCATCCGAAGCTGATGCATATGTGCATGCCGAACTACGGAATCTGCTGGGTGGAGCTGAGACACTGAATGCACATGGCTCGCTTGGAACTCGAACGCGATCTGCTTACTCATTGGCCTTTGACAGCCCCATTTTGAGCAACCCCGATCTCAAGTTCCAGGTCAACGGATTTGCAAGCTCGACGTTGAAGAGCTGGGCAAGTCACGAGGAGGTTTTGAGAGGCGGCACTTCGAAGTTACTGTGGAGATCAAAGACGGGACATCAACACGAGTTTGGCTACTCTGGCATCTGGCGCGAGGTCACCAGTCTTGCTGAGAATGCTTCGCCCACGGTACGAGCCGATGCCGGCGACACTTTCAAATCGAGCATCACGCATGCATGGACAAACGATAAGCGCGATTATCCCCTTCTTCCCAACAGCGGTTACCTTATGAAGTCTGTCTCGGAGCTCGCAGGCTTCGGTGGCTTGAGCGGAGATGTTGCCTTCTTCAAGTCTGAAGCTGAATCACAAGTCGCGCTACCTTTTGGCGATACCGGTATCACTCTGACCGCTGGTCTCCGTGGCGGGCTCATATATCCGCTTGCTCTTCCTGGGCAAAATCAACCTCAAGCATCCCGGATCAACGACCGCTTCATCCTCGGTGGTCCCAACAACATCCGCGGTTTCCGCCTCGCCGGCCTCGGTCCTCATGATGGTTCCGATGCCGTAGGTGGTGATGTCTACGCAGCAGGTGGCGCTTCACTCCTCTTCCCAGTTCCTCGCGTCGGTAAGGATACGCCTCTCCGCATCCAAGCATTCATCAACGGTGGCCGTCTTCTCTCTCTCAAGGGCCAGGGCAGGCAAAGCAATGTCCAGAACAGCTTGTCCAAGACGTTTTCCTCCTTGACAGACGAACTCCCCAGTGCTGCAGCCGGACTCGGACTCGTGTATGCCCATCCCATTGCACGCTTCGAGATCAACTTCAGCTTGCCGCTCGTCATCCGGGCGAGAGAGGAGAGCAGGAAGGGATTGAGCTTCGGTGTCGGTATTGAGTTCTTGTAAGCATGAATCATAGGGTAGAGCGATGTAAATGTGTATTAGTAGTAGATTTTCCTGCCGTGTATCCTATATTGTGGAACCTCTACGAAGCGTCTTGTCTCGCATTATCATCTCAAGTCCATCCCGATATCTCTAAGTGTACGTAGTACTTGGAAGCTACACCGCACCCATGACTTCTCTTGGGCAACTCCCTTGAACTAAACCAAACATACCTACAAACAAGAACCAAGTAAACAAGCACCTTCCCTAACGAACCCTACACCACCCTTTCCTCACCATCTTTTCCCTCACTACATCCCTAACAAATCTCCCTACCTTTCGCACAACCCACCTCTTTCCCCTCCTTGTCGCGCCATGTCCAACATGGCCAAATTCACTCCAGTCGCCAAACAACGAGTCCTACTCGTCCGTCTGATCTGCTGAGAACGGGGCGTGATGTGCTTCAACGCCATATACGCCGTGCCTCTTGAGGATGGGACTGGTATTATAGGTTTCACGCACATCTACAGCGCTGTCGCAGTGGTGTTGTGATGGACGTGTGGGTGGTGCTTCAGTGTCGTCTGATGCGGTGCATTGTGGTGCGTTGGGGGTATGGTGGTCTTCACGCTCGTCTGAGAGCGAGTTTCGCGCCGTCACGTAGACGCTGCTGGGTCTGCTACTAATGTAGCCTGGCGATGACATAGTGGTATGATGTGTATGTTTGTGATTGTAAAGGGTAATGTATCCTCCAGGAGGCGGTTTGCGTGCGTGAAAGCTGGACGTGATGGTGACTGCTGTACGGCTTCAAGTATGTATGAAGGTGAAGGATGCCATGAAAAAGGTAATGGGAGGCTGTCAGGCCTAAATATCATTTCATGCTCTGCGACAACGTAGGGGCCCTTGGTTCGACTTCCATGGATATCTAGCTTCCCCTCAACAGCTACCTGAACCACACTAAATCCCCCATCCACCCTGATCCAACCATTACAGCGTTGAAAATGATGCTCATGTGATTGCTTTTACCATACTCATCCAGACAGTTGGAGAAGAATGTGCGCGCGCCCAAAGTCAAATGTGGCTTTGCGTGCCCAACGGAACAGAAAACGCCGGTGCCAGACCCAAGAATATACATTGAATGAAGTTACACATTGCGATAATTCAAAATTTAGCGACCTGATCGTTCCTTGGTACGGGCTCTGCGCTCCTTTGCGACATCTGTCATCGTGTTAGCAAATTTGGTCATCCCAACCGGATTAGGAAAATACATACTCTCGTCGTAGAGAATGAACTCATGCAGAGCATTTCCACCAGGAACCATGGGCAGGACAGGCACCTTCTGGTCAGTCACAACCTCGAGCAGCGCCGGGCCCTCTGCATCCAGGAGCCACTTGAGCTTCTCTTCTAGTTCAGCAGGCTTGACGCAACGTTGCGCTTGTACGCCCATGGCGTCACCGAGCTTGACAAAGTCGGCGTTCCGTTGGTGGGTATGTGAGAAGCGGTCCTCGTAGAACAGAGTTTGCCATTGCGTGACCATGCCCTGTTCCTCATTGTTGAGGATAAGGACCTTGACGCCAATATTGAATTCTGCGGCGGTCGAGAGCTCGGTCAGGGTCATGCTGAAGGATGAGTCACCGTCGATGTCAACAACGATGCAGTCTGGGCGAGCGACCTTTGCACCAATGGCAGCGGGCAAGCCGTAGCCCATGGTACCGAGACCACCCGAAGTGATCATGGTGCGCGGGTACCTCCATCGGAAGTGCTGGGCTGCCCACATTTGATGCTGGCCAACACCGGTTGTGATGATGGTCTCCTCTTTTCGGTCTGCTGTGAGGTTGGAAAGAGTCTCAACAACAGTCTGGGGCTTGATCATTCCGTTCTCGCCCTCCTTCTCGTAGGCCCATGGGAAGCGTTTCTTCCAGTCGTTGATCTGGTCGAACCACTCATTCCTCTCTTGTACGATCTTGACAAGGGGCATCATCTGCTTCAGGCTGGTGCCAACGTCACCCTCAACAGCCTCGGTAGCCTGGACGATTTTGTTGATGTTCTTGGGCATGATCTCGAAGTGGATGATGCCACCTCGGCCTTCGGCGGCGGCTGCCTTTGCGGCGGGCGCAAACTTGGCGAGTGCGCCGGTGATACGGTCGTCGAAGCGCGCACCGAGAGCGATGATCAGATCCGCCTCCTGCATTGCCATGTTGGCATAGGCAGAGCCGTGCATACCAAGCATGTGCAGAGACTTGGAATCAAGCTCATCGAAACCTCCAAGACCTTGCAGTGTGGTGGTTACCGGAATCTTGGCCTTGTCGGCAAGCTCTTTCAACAGCTCAGCGCCGTTTGGCGTCTGAATAATGCCCTGACCGGCGTAGATGACGGGCTTTTTCGCAATGTTGATGAGATCAGCGGACCTCTTGATCGATGCCTCGAGCTGCTTCCTGGTGACCTCGCGCGCCGCGATGCTTGCTGCGCTGACAGAGGTAGGGAGGGAGCTGCTCATGGGGATAGCCCTCTGAAGGGTTCCCGCAGTGACATCCTTGGGCAGGTCAACGAGAACAGGGCCCGGTCGCCCACTGGTGGCAATCTCGAAAGCCTCGTTGATCCTGCGCGGCAGTTCGGCAATGTTCTTCACCAATACGTTCCACTTTGTGCAGGCGCGGGTGATGCCAACAGTGTCGGCCTCCTGGAATGCATCCGAGCCAATTGCACTTGTGACGACCTGTCCGCAGAAGACGACCATGGGGGTTCCATCCATCAGTGCGTCTTGCATGGGTGTGACGACGTTGGTAGCACCAGGGCCAGAAGTGACGACAACGACACCGGGCTTGCCACTGGCACGGGCGTAACCCTCGGCCATGTGGCCGGCGCCCTGCTCGTGTCGTGGTAGGATAAAGTCAAAGTGCTTTGACTTGTAAATGGCGTCGAAGACGGGCAGAATGGCACCGCCTGGGTATCCGACTGAGTCACATGTTAGCGAGTGAATTTGGCAGGCAGTAAGACGTCAATGGCAGTAATATAGAAGGAGTCGTACAGATGTGCTTGACGCCCTGGCGGAGCATCATCTCGTGGAAGATTTCTCCACCAGTCATGCCGACAAACGAATGGTCCATCTCGGGCGCGCGGTAGGGCTTCAATGGCTGGACACTGTAGTCCTCGCGATTGAAGGCGGGCGCCGGCCGTGTGCGTGCCGCCGTCTGTGTCTGTGTGGCAGCGGCCGCGGTGCTCTGCGGTCTCCGGACATCGTCCTTGACGACTTTGGCGGTGGCCGCCTGTGCAGGTCTCTTGAAGGGCGAGACGGCGGGCCTCTGTGCTGTGCGCGAAAAGGCGCGCGAGCCCTTGAGGCTCTGGATCGCGCGTGTACGTGCCTGCTGCATGGTGTCGGAAGGGGCGTCCCGCAGGACTATATTATACAGATTAGAGGGGAGCGTCCGGGCAGGGGAGTTCACGCAGCAAAAAGCAAATTGAGCGTGGGGAGGAGGAATGTGGCAGACGCTCGCCTTTTCGTCTGTCGGCCGTGAGGCGTTTTAGCTCACAGTCACCAGTTCTCGAGCGCCGTGGCCTATGAGAGCGGGGAGTCTAGGGCTGCAACCGGCATAGTCGCTGTGGGGAAGCCCGACTTCGGACGACTGCGCCTATGACATGGTGCTGGACAACCACGCCAAGGGTGCAGCCCTCACAATGCAAGTGCCTCCCTCCAACACCGAACGATCACGGAGCCATGGACGGGGAGCTTCCGGAAGCGGAGATGACAGACGTCGAGGTACTGCGCCTGGCCGTCATGTTCTCGTGTTGATGGCTGGCTAAATATCAAAAGTTGCGCCCCTGACGAGGCAGTTGACGCGGGGTCCCCTCGATGCCGACATAGACGAGTATGTTGATGATGGTGATGATGATGACGACGACGATGCATGGTCGCACCACGCTGGAACACTGCGCTGACTCCAGCATCCAGCCCTCTGTCCGCGTCGTCGGATACACCAGCCAGCCTCTCACCCTCTGCGCTGCCCACACGCGTCCGCTCACCCGCACGTGCTCCCTCGCGAGCACTATCTCCCCCCGATGGCTCCTCGCGTGGCATTGACGACATGCCGTCCAAGGACTTTGGCTTCCTGCAAGACGCAGCAGCGTATGTCTATTCACCGACTCCACGCCCACACACCCACTGACGTTTGCATTAGTTACCACCTCCTCCCAACCCACACCGTCCCCACCCCCTTCCTAAACTCGCCATCCCTCCCTTCCCCCTCCTCCCCAATCGACACCCTTCTCCTCACCGGCCACTACCGCCTCGCTGCTACCTCCTGCGCCCGCAACATTCTCTCCGCCTCCCCGCACGACCACTCCACTTTGCTCCACCTGCTACACATCCGCCTCGCCTCCCTCTGCCTCCTCAACGAACACGCCCTCGCCGCCCAGGAATCGAAACTCCTCGGCGACCTCAACAGCGCTTTCTACCGCCACCCACTGACAAACGCGCATCTCGTGCCATGGGACTTGCGATTGCTGGTCGTGAGGCTTGCGGCGCTGGGCTATGGGGAGTGGAGGAAGGGCGTCATGGGGTACTATGAGTTGGCGAGAGAGTGCAGAGAGAACATTGTCAGGAGTACTACATCTGAAGAAGAGAAGAAGGAGTGGCGCGTCAGGTTGCGCGACTGCGGAGTGAGGGTCGCCAATGTGCTGATTGAGATGGGTGATTTCGAAGGCGCCGGGAGACATTTATCGACGCTGGACAACAGCGCAGACGACGCGGGCGAGCTTGCGCTCATGGAGACGCTTGTCTGGCTGCGTGTGGGCGACATAGCGTCAGCTAGACGTTGTCTCGCGCGGACATCATCTGTCGCTTCTTCTCTTGTTGACGGCACGCTCAACGCCCTCATCCAACTCGCAGACTCCGACTTTGAAGGCGCCGCCACGTCCTTGCGAGCCTTGCACGATGAATTCCCGCAAGATGCCATGGTGGCGCAGAATCTGGCTGTGTGTCTAGTGTATACAGGGCGTATTGCAGAGGCAAAGGACATGTTCAGCCAACTCGTCGACCAAGGCCCGCCGTTCCACTCCATGGTCTTCAATCTATCTACCGTATACGAGCTATGCACAGAGAGGAATCGGGACCAAAAGCTCGGGCTAGCTGCCAAACTAGCTGCAAGAAAAGATGGTGGAGGCGTGGGTTGGGAGATGAATGCTGCAGATTTCAAGTTACAGCCTGTCGCGTAGACGTGGGATTCATGGCACTTGAACAAAGTCGTGACACGAGAATTTGATCCTTTCTACAATGCTCTAATTGTGCTTGGTGCGTAGTGTCGCTGGTCCGAGTCTACACTTGCTGCTGCTACTACAGACGAGCGAGACGCTTGAAAACATGTACAGGCCTTGCCGCCAAATGAAAACATAAACAGTTCCAACCGACACAAGTCAAGTGGTGTCCAATCGTCTCCCATTTTGCCAATTCGTTTGCAAATATGCGCCACAAATAGGCTTGTTGTGAAATTAAAAAAACGTTTGACACCAATCATGGTGCCATTGTGGTGGTATATTCTTGATGCTCGTCTTGCATCCCTTTGCAATTCTCGCCCCAAAGAGCTGAATGCGGCTATACGGATGCGTCGTGTCGTGTCCTCACAACTCCTCGTCTTCCTCCATCTTGGTTTCAAGGCTGGTCGTCGGTATATGGCCCTCAGAGTTGCCGCGTTCCTTTGGTGTGCCCATAAGCGCTTGTCCCAGACTCTTTCGCACGTTGTCATCGAAACCAGGCAGAGATGCTCTCTGCTTCTTGAAGGGCGACGCAATGCTTGCCTCTGGCCCAGAGTCGGGGGCTTTGGCGCTTGGGGTAGACGAAGATGGCTCTGTGGTGGTAATACCTGGGACCGGGGTTCCGGAAAGGGGTGATCCAGAAGCGTCTGATGCAGTCGGGGCTGCAGGACGACCCAGTGGTTCGGCGGAATGTTGACGTTTTAGCTATAAGAAAATTAGCGAATGTGACCACACTATTTTGCTTTCGACGCACCTTAATCTTCCGCACGCCCTCGGCAAGCTCGCCTTGCTTGAGGGCGTCTTCCGGCGACAAGAGGCCCTTGCCGCTCTCATCCTTTTCTTCCTCCTCCTCAACCTTGACGTCGTCCTCGTCGTCCGCATCACTGTCCATGGCGTCTTCGACCTTCACCTTGGACTTGGGTGATGATTGCGAGCGGTCTCGGTAGCCACCAAAGTTTTTGGTGCCTGATGAAGCATTCAAAGGTTTGAGGCTGCCAAAGTCAAGGGCGCCAGACTTTCGTCGCGATGAAGGCGAGGTCACGGTCGGAGTTTTGCCAGTCTCCAGTATACCCATCTTGCGCAATTGGCCTGTAAAATGTCAGTGTTGTTCGTACATGTAAAAGACCACCACTTACGCTCTCCACGGTAGAGGAAGGTGAATACCGCATACGGCTTGTCGGGAGGGTCGATGCCCGTGACTGTCTGAGTGCTGATAGACTTGGGATCCAGCGTCTTGGGCTTCGCAAAACTTGTGGTGTGGTCAATGTCCTGGCCGTCCCCTGTGCCATTTTGCTCGTCATCGTCATGTGCATCAAATTGCGGAGAGTACTCGCCGCGCTTGATTTCACCAGATGCGAGCACACGGAATAGGGCAACCTTGATCTGCCCTGCTGCTTCGGGCACTGGGCCTTCGTCGTCTGTGTCGTCTGAATCGGTGGTGAAGAAGTCGTCGTTGCCGGACAGCGACTCAACGGGGGCATCCTTGTTCTCGCCATAGCGCAACACGCTGCTTTGTGACTCCTTGCCCCCTTCCTCGTCACTGCTTCCTTGTGCCTCTCTCCGCTTTCGCCGCTTTTTCTCCAGACGCTGTTTTCTCCGCTCGATCTTGGCAGCGACGTCCTTATCTTTACCCTCGAGATCCAGCCCATTGAGCCAGCGCTCGAGGCCGACCTCGCGGAAGAGAAACTCACGCTCTGCAAGGCCTCCACCTTCCGAGTCTGGCACACTGACCCACCGCGAGTTCACCCAGGTTTCTTCGCCTCGCCGCAGCAGGGTCGCGACCTCCTCCTTTGCTCGTCCATCGAAGTATATGTATGCCGCAATAGTCTCATTCGGGGACGTGGTGAGAGGCTTGTACGCAGCTATTGTGGGTGAGTACTTGCCGCGCTCACCGCCAGAGCCAGGCAGACCTCCGACGACCTTTGCCTTGGGGCTGGGGTCATCTGGCGTGGGCTTGGGGGTCGAGTAGGGAACGTGCAGGCCGGGGGTGAGGAGGGTGATGGAAATGGCAAAGGTGGACTGCTCTGGTTTTGTAGCGCCTGGAGGGACTTTTGCAGGCGGGACGGGAATGTACGACGTGATGCGGTGGAATTTGGACTGCTTCTGGATCGAGTGCTCGGCCAGCGGCCCGTCGGGCGTGTGTATAGAGACTGCCTGGTGGCAGGGAGGGCATGTCAGCAGATGTCCCACATGCGGCCTGTATATAGCAGGAACTTACCAAGCCGAGAAAGCAAGGCATGGCTGTCGATGAGGGCTAGATCTGGCGCTACGGCGTCGAGATACGGAGGGGATGCGGAGGAGGAGCGCCCGCTTGGCGACCCTGGGATGATTGTCTCTGCCGTCTGCCGGAGGGCTGCGACAAGGGAAGAGGGCGCGGGTCAGCTTCTCGATGTGGGGTAGGGTAGGAGAAGATATGACTGCCCGTCCGCGGTGGAGATCGGAGCGAGGTGCACCAAGGTCAAGCCGACGAGCGTAGCCTTGGGGGCCAATCACGAGAGTCGTGCCAGAACACGGGACTGCGCGACAAACTGCTTTGGGCATGCGCGTCTGCTCTCTACTTCTACCCAGTGCGTCGCTCTGCAGGCTGTGGCACACGTTGGACGTGGTTGTTGTCGAGCATCACAAGGCGTCTGCCCGCCGTGTCGGTGAAGCGAGACCAAGCTGCGGTGTCGAGTGCGGGGTTCTGATTGGGCACCTCCTCAGCCTTGCGGTGTAGAAACTGCATGCGCCAACAACGAGCGTCAACATTTGCATGCAATAGGCTTGCAATTCTAGCATCTAGGGTATCTTTGGCGGCATCTACCTGCAATGGCCTGCTGCTATACTGCCACCACTTGCCTTTGTTGACCAGCCCCAAACATGGCCGACCTGGTCATACAAACAAAACTACTCCTCGTCCGATGCGAACATGTCCTCCGCCTTGGGCCTTAGTCGTCGAGCTCGTGCAGCCGCCGTCTCTCCAGGAATCTCATCCGCCACCGACGCACGTGCTGACGGCTTCTGTGCTCCAACCTCCTGCGCTGCGCTCTCCAAGCGTTGATCTGCAGTGCCAGCTTGTGCCGTCTCCCTAGTCTCTTCCACAGGCTGTGGCGGTGTAGTCTGCTCTTCATCAACGTCCATGTCATCCTGCTCGTCGTCCTTTGCATCCTCCGCTTTCGTGGTAGAAGTAGCCTTGGAAGTCAATTTGCGCTTCCTTCGTTCGGCCACTTTTCTGTCCTGCTCGTCCTGCTCCTTTTGTCTTTCTCGGGCATTGAACACCTCGTCCAAGTGCTCGAGCATCGACTTCTCGAAGAAGGATTCATCCTCCCACACCTTGAGAATGACGTTGACCTCATCTCGGTAACTTTTCTCAGTCATTCGTCCCATGCCGACATGAGCAGGCAACTGCTCAAGATGCTCGAGGATCTTACGGTCCACAAGCTGAGTTCCAATAGCAAGACGATACTTGTAGGCCACGCCGGACTCCTTCGATGTGGTAAAGAGCACGTCGTGGACAATACGGAGCGCATTCAGAGTGAGCTGTCGAACATCCGGGCGTCTGATATCGTCCTTGCCATCTACTTCCGCTCCGCGTTTCCTTGTATTCGCATCTGTCAATTGCAGTGGGTCCACGATGTTGGCAAGTAGTATGTCGATCACCTCGTCCATGCCTCGCCCTGCATGTTCCACAGCGAACACGGAAATGGCAGCGATGTCATCGGCAACGATGCTTCCTGGCGGCAAAGAAGTGACCATCCAGATTAGCATAGCCCGATCTCGAGGGTTCAAGATACCGTAGCCATTATCAACACGACCAGGGTAGTTATCCCCTAGAGGGAGTGGCTTATGTTGCGGCCTCTGCTCTTCATCGTCACTACCAGAGTCATCATCTACCGGATCAAACCCGCCCAGATCGGCAGCAAACTCATCAGCAAGTGGCTCAGTGGGTCCGTTCCAAAGGCCTTGATTCTCAAAAATCTCCGAATTGGACGTGTCACAGACCAACTGGTGCATGCGCCATCGATAGTATCTGTTCAACGGGTGTTTTTGGTCAAAGAGCCAAGCAAATCGCTCCTCGTCTTGAACCTGTGGATCGTTCATTAGCGCAGCCTCGAACTCTACACCTCCGAGGATAACGCCTTCGATGGTTTGGTGAATGAGACGTAGTGTTGCCATATCCGGTGGCAAGTTGGCAGTAACGATGAGCTGATCTCTATCTTCACGCGGACCGTCTCTGTTTCCCCCTCCAAGGTCTGGTGGAGGAGCATAGCCCTTGGGTACCTCTGGCGCTTGCCAACGTGCGCCGAAAGGCTCTTTGAGCTGCGTTGTGTCCGCAGCTTTGCCTCCTAAATACCGGTCCAGATGCAGGTAATATCCTCTGCCTAGATACTTCTTGTCGTTGAGCTTCAGCATCGCATCGTCAAGGTCTCGGGCAACCGCATCTTTGTCAAACACAACCTTCATTGTCGCCGATGGTCGTCCTCTGCTTGCAGGCCCGTGTGGCGGTATTTTCTCGACTTTTGTAATTTTGAGAGATGGGTAGCTAGCAAACAATTCCTCGACACGTCGCAGATCGATGGTCGGCGGTAAATTGGAGGCCTTTGCTACCAGTGTAGTATACACGTTCTCGGCTTGTCGTGGCCCATCGGTGGCTGAAGGTCGACTGGAAAAATCACCTCCGGATCGCGACTGAGCCTGCTGCTGCAGTCGACCGGGAGCGCCTGCTCTCGAGAACCCGTCAAGTGGATCAGGTTGTAGAGTACCAGGACCGCTCTTCATCAATTTCGTCCTAGTAGTGAAGTGTCTCCCTTTTCCTGTTGGTACATAACCGTCCTGTGTATCACCATGATCCCGCTCCGAGTCTCCGAGGATACCCTTTTTACTGCTGCCATGATCATCCTCAATCTCTGCCATGACCTTATCCATCGCCCGTCTCTCCTCGCGATCTTTGTCGTCTTCTTCATCTTTTGCCTTCTTTCCCAAGGAGAATTTGAAAGCCATAGTGGTAAGTGTGCGCTGGCTAAGATGAGATGACCCTCGGCGATGATCGTGGAGAATACAATTAGGTCATGTAGTATTCTTCTGGATGGTCCGAGGCTGCGTCGAGTATTGGGAATTCGGGTCGTGTTGGTGTCGCGTCAAGCAGAAATGCGCTGTCAAAAGAGTAGGGCCTGAGACGCGCCGGCAGTGAGTGGTCAGATCATCCTTCTCAGAGTGTATGGTCGTGAAAGACAGGTGGGTGATGGCGCATCAAAAGTTCATGTCGCGGGGAAGGCCAGTGACATCCCTGCGACGATCGTTGTTACGCTAGCGCGTTTGACGGAGTCGGTGCCCCGATCTTCCAACAATGACATCCGCCTCTGATGACCATAACGTCACTTATCCCATAATCTCAGTATAATGACATCAACAGGTGACCTACAGGCTCTGTTACGCTTCCTCTCACAAGATGCCAAGGTTCCACTTGCTCAAGCTATGAGCAAGGTCAAGGAGCTGCAAGCCGCGAAGCTCAACACGTAAGCACGTGAACACGCATCAAGGCACCAATCTCACATGTGCAGAGCATCAGACTTGGCCACCGCCGATTTTGACAGCCTCAAAGCCATCTTCGGCGACGAGAAAATAGCACGTCAAGTTCTCAATGCGGCCAAGCGTGTGTCGAAGAAGCGGAAGTCGAGTGAATCGTCAAGTGCAGTCATTGCGCCTTCGCCGAAGAAGCCGAAAGCTCCTTATGGACAACCGCTCAGTGCGGCTGAACTTGAAGCATCTCTCGCACTGCCCGAAGCTGAACGCGATGTAGCGAAGCTCGAGAATGCTGTCGTCTTCACAAATCGAGCTCCATTAGTGCTCGCTTTTGCCGTAACACTTCTGAAATACACAATGCCGGAGCAGCCAATCTCAAGCCGGCTAAGCCTAGCCCAAGCAGTCACATCGATGAACAGTAAGAACAAAGCCATTCATATTGGTATAGATCACGGACGAGCAGCCGAAGACGAGGGTTGGGGTGAAGGCCAGCCACTTGTCCGCATCATGACGAGAGATGTGCGCGTGATGAAGCGATGGGGCTATGACTGGGGGGACTCAACTGCGGAGGGTAAAGTGGATGATTCGACTCAGGAAACGCTTGCATCCTCAGAGGCAACATTGGCAGAAGAACCTCTGAAGGAGCCTGCATTGTGGGGTGTTGACCTTGAAGCACTCAAGAAAGCAGCGGGCGCCAGCGTACACGTCACGAATAACTCATCATCTGGACAACTTCCAATATATACGGCCCAGTCGGCACGGTCATATCTCATGAAAGCGTTTGACTCTCAACAGGAGGCCGGCGCAGTCCCAGCAAAGAAGCAGACAGCCGCAGTTATGGCTGCAAAAAAAGAGCGCAATCTCAGCTTGGTGCTCGGCGCGCTGGAGCTCCTCTATGAGTCCTGGATACACGTACTCAGCAAGGACGACCTAAATAACAGAGCTTGGGGGTGGTACGTGCGAGTGAGACCGAACGTCGCCCAAGGAGCTGCAGGTTGGTACGTAACAATCCTGTGTTGGAGCTTTACTATGTACTAATATCTCATCCCAATTGCAAGGGGTGGTAAGGGCGACGTCAGCTTATCCGAGTTACTGAAGCTGCGCCGAGTTTCTGTTGATATCAAGGACGAGCTGACATAGTTCGTCCATGATGCGATAAGGGTGGCGACCTCAAGGCGTCTTGTTACCTGTTATGTTTTTTGTTGGCTTCAAGGTTGAGCCTGGTCGCCACCGATACAGATCAAGAAGCGACCTTATCACGAGGACTTTTCTCTTTGAGCCGCTCGGATCCTCTATAGGCCACCTTCCGATTCGAAATCTCTTGTCCTTCTTCGTCATGCCGCTCCGATCCAGTAATACCGCATCCCAGCCCGCGGCTCTGGCTCCTTCATAGTCGTTCCCAATATCATCGCCCACGTAGAGCTTCTCGAAGTCTCCAGGTTTCAGCCCTTTCCTGTCTGAGGCGAGAATCTCGGGCAGCATGGACGTTGCTGCATCGAATATGCGGCAATCTGGCTTCTCATGCCCCACGTCGTAGCTCATAACCACGAACTCAATATCTTTCTCGGTATCACAGTCTGCATCGGTTTTTGTTGTGGTGCCGACATGTCTGGGAGCTACTTCGAGCCCAAATGACTGCAATATACCAGGTACGCGGTTATCAGAATTGGTGATGATGCCAACAATGATTTTCTCGTATGGCCATTGAATCAACTTTGTCGGGCGTGATTTTCTGTACTTCCGCAATTCAGAGAAAAAGTCTTTCACGTCGGGGTACAGACAGTAGGCCTCCTTGGTTGCGAATTTATGGTAGAGCTCCGTGATCAATGCTCTTGGAACTTTTTCCTTGGGTTCTATGAACGGTTGGAACGTATGATTGATGACCTCGGACATGTTAGTGTCTGTGGTCGCTCGGATCTGTTGTGGTATCTACTACAATGGCCATCGTTTATCGTGTCATTCATGATCGAGATCCTGATGGGATGTGTTTCAAACGCTCACAAAGACTTACGTTACTCCACCATCTCTCTGCTCCCATGCCAGATGATCTACCATAGTTTGGATTGCGCTGAGCCTCTCCTTTGAAAGCACTCTTGAAGCTTTTCATAATCTTATTCGCATTCTCTTCACCACTTGTGGGTAATCCATGGCGGAAGGCAGATTGAGCATACGTGACAGAAATCGGCTCTTTCGGAGTAAAAAGTGTGTCAAAAGCGTCGAGGCAAATGAGCAGGTTCTTTTTATTGCTGCTCGATAGCGCTCGATTCGACTGCATGGCGAGGCGGGCATGGGGTTGAGGAGAGCTCAAAAGGGGGAGAGAAGAGGTCCAAGCTTCGAATGCGGCCACGACCACCTCCGCGATTGCTCCCTCGCCGCTCCACCAACGACCACACTTCAACTGCAGTCACTCATTCACCAATCCGCAGCACAACCGTCGCAATGGCTCCCACACCCAAGAAGAACAAATACTCGATCCTCCTCCCCACCTACAACGAGCGCCGCAACCTTCCCATAATAACATGGCTGCTGAACAAGACGTTCACTGAGCTGTACGTAGTAGTCCCTATATCCCTGCCCTGCACCTTTGGAAGCAATTGCTCACACCGCACCCCTCACCAGCAACCTTGACTGGGAACTCATCATCGTCGACGACGGCTCCCCAGACGGCACGCAAGAAGTGGCTGCGCAGCTCCAAAAAGCCTACACACCCTCCAAGATCCAGATCCGCGCGCGCGCCGGCAAGCTCGGGCTCGGAACCGCCTACGTCCACGGCCTACAGTTCGCAACGGGCAACTTTGTCATCATCATGGACGCCGACTTCTCGCACCACCCCAAGTTCATTGCCGACATGATTCGCGTGCAGAAGGAGAAGAATTACGATATCGTTACCGGCACGCGGTATGCGGGCAATGGAGGCGTGTATGGATGGGACTTGAAGAGGAAGTTTGTGAGCAGGGGCGCAAATCTGTTTGCGGATACCGTGTTGCGGCCAGGTGTGAGTGACTTGACGGGCAGCTTTAGGCTGTATAAGAAGGAAGTGCTGCAGAAGGTTATCAAGCAGACAGAGAGCAAAGGTTACACGTTCCAAATGGAGATGATGGTACGTGCGAAGGCCATGGGATGCACGGTTGCCGAGGTCCCCATCTCGTTCGTGGACAGGCTGTATGGCGAGAGCAAGCTGGGAGGCGACGAGATTGTCGAGTATGCTAAGGGCGTATTGAGCTTGTGGATGAAGGTCTAAAGAGGTTATATGGCGTGGGCGTTGAATGCGATGACCCTTGCGAAGAATTGCAAGAGATGGGAATCGAAAGTTCTTTGGCAGGTGCATCTATGATAACTTCATTTAACTCCTAATCTTCTATTGTACAGTCGCATCCTGTGTCATGAATCATGTCTCGTGGTACAGTACTGATCTCAAATATCTAACTCCGCTCAAAAACCACGCTTCGCCTGCTTATCGGCGTCTCAAACTTGTCGCTCTCATCGCCAAGCACATCGTCAAGTCCAGATACCGGATGACTTGTCAACGCTGCTCCTTTCGAGGGCGAACTAGGCGAAGCCACGCTGTCCTTGCGCATGGGCGAATGATATGGAAGTTCCGTTACCGGGATGAGGTTATTGCTGGGCATCGCCTGCTCCGTCGTTGGTTGCTGGGTGCTGAGATGTGTAGTATCTTGACTCCTCCTCGCTTTCCAATTTGTCTGCCGATGCACGAACGAGAATGTGCGTTGCCTTGCACACTGCGAACTCGCAGGTACAGAGTCGGTAGCTCGTGGGGAGATGAAGCGAATCGGGATGCCGGTGCTTGAAGGAGCTTCGCTGATATCAAGCGCAGTGCTTATGCTTGTGTTCGTCCGTTTCTTTGAGGGCGTGAAGATGTCGACAAAGCGTTTGCGCATGCCAACAGATCGTGGATTGCGGGCGTAACACGTCGTATGGGGATGGGCCGTTGTTGGGCTACTTGCTTTGGAATCGCGGCAGCCGTCGGTGTCAAGCATGGTAAAGACTGTATGTATTGTGCTCGTGCGGTCCACGGAGAAGGAGTGTTGTTTGGGAGATGTAGGATCGGATTGTGAGCGAGAGCAGAAGGGGAGTAGGGATGTACGGTGAATTTGTAACATGGTAGCGACGGTAGTGTTGTTGTGGTGAAGCAGTTTTGAGTGTGCCTGCTTATATATAAGACCCTGGCACTTGCGATGGAAAGTGTCGACTAGAGTCTAAACTAGGTCTTGGTGTGTCCAGAAATTTGATCTTGTCGATGGCAATGGAAAGAGGATATTTTCACATTTGCATGAGGACGACAATGGCTTTCCCACGCACTTACACTCTTGTAGTGATCGATTGTATGCGTCAGGTTGCGGCGAAACAGACGTCCCTTCTCCATCATTTTAAACTTGGTGCGGACGGAAGGGTGTGCACCTACTCATCGAAACGAGCTGACGCATACCGGGCAAGCTACATCCGAAGCCTTGGTCTGCGACTTTGTGCATGCAAGTAAGCCAAATTCTTATCCTGAGGCACTACGAGATTCATAGCAAATGAGAACTTGTGGGTTGAGGATCGCACTATGCCCCTTAAAGCTAGATCCCGTGCGGAACGGCAACGATGGGTGTGGTGGAGCATCGACAACTTGACCTAACATCAGCGGACTCTTCGTCACATCGACGCGCTCTTTGATGCCGTAATGCCATGCCGCGGAAGTTATAAATTATAGGGGAGATATTGTCGAGTGGGTGGTGCTTGCCGGACATAGTGGCTCATAGTTCTTCGTTTCAGCCTCCTACCCCAATTGGGTGGCACCAGTGCGTCCACCTGGTTTGAAGACACGATTTCCTTAGACAATCACAACTCACACAGGGGGCAATAGAATTAGTAGTGATTAAACGACAAGGGTGATGGAGGTTCCAGAGATTGGTAAACACATCAGTAAACGTGTGGTTGGTAGGTCAGGGAGAGTTTTGTCGCGCGACACCTGTCGAATCTACGAACCGCGGTTGCTTTTCATGCGTTCGGGGCACGCTAGATAAGCTAGCGTCTTTAAACAAGATCGAATCCAAGAATGCCAGGTCAACAATTGCAAACATCTCTTGGCCTCCTGACGTCCACATCAATTGACTTAGACAAAGCTCGGGCTTCGAAGACGTCTGGTGTCTCGTGGAGTAGGTCGGACGACCAGCCGTTCCGCTTCAGGGATTTACGGTGTACGAATGTTTGCTACGGATTGATAAGAAGCTCTGTACATGAATTGTGAACTGCCTCTCAGATAGCTATGCTTTGGGTTTTCCACTGTAAGCCAGACAACGCGTACTTCCCCAACTTCCAAGACTTGTCGCAAAGATCTGAGGCTCTACATCTTTATACTATATGCCTTGCCAATCGTTTCAGGACGTACACTAAACCAATTCCTTTACCTCAAGATCAAACACACCCGTGTCGATATATTCATCGCCGCACAACGCTTAGTACTAATTCTAATAACACGTCATAGTCCGAGCTATCTACTACTTTCATATTAGAAGGCCTATGGGCAAGCATTTAGTATCTTAAAACGCTCGATGTACAATTTCATCCCTTCCCATATCCCAAGATTGATCATGCATGTCTCATCTTAGGAGAGGGTCGTGGATTATGTCGGGGCAAGATGAGTTTGAAGTAATCAAACCTATTTGCATTTCACATTGCATATGAGGATTGGAGATATTATACCAACACTGGAATATTATATTCGCAACAAACATGATTGCCAAGAATTCAAAGTGTCCTTGCTTCTTACTTGGGTACCGCAGCAACAATGCTATGGAATTTTGCCTCGTCATATTTGAAAATATGCGCAACCTTCAAGCCTGCTCGATCCAGCAAACTCTCCCAATCTGACCTAGTCCTTTCAATGCCACCTAACGCAGCCATGATCATCATAACCATGGCGGAAACTTGCCACGGCACATGCGACTCAGGCAATGCCACATCATCGATCAAAATGAGGGAATCAGGACCCATAGCCGGAATGATGTTCTTCAAGATACGGATGCAGTCCTCATCAGGCCAGTCATGCATGATATGGCGCAAGTAATAGAACTTGGCGCCCTTGATCGGCTGGGGCGTAAAGAAGTCGTACTCCTCAAAGTCAATTCCAGCAGGTCTAGCAGGAAGATGCGCAAGTGTCGATTGGAGGTCTTGCACCACGATTCGACCTTCCACGTGCGGGAACTTCTCCTTGAAGAAGATCGAATGCTGGCCGAAGCCACCGCCAATGTCAACCAAGACTGCAGAGTCACTGGTTGCCTTGAATCCTTGAACCTCTTTTTCCACTGGGTACGAATCGACCCAGCTCTGTACCGCATCGAGAACCATTACATGGCCAAGGGCTTTCATTTGCACCGGATCCTGCTTGAGGAAGTCGAAAGGTGCGAGCTCAGTGCCCAGAGCCTTCTGGAAAGGTAGATTCTTGGTATCATTCATGTTCTGGTACTTGTGCTCCTTGAGCCATTGAGGTAGAACATTGGAAATGGGCGTATGTATGTCGGTGATGTGAGGCGCAGCGCCCGCAACGTGTGGGTTGGATAAACACCTCGTCACGCGATTGGCTTGGTACGTGTTTGGATCCGTCTCTTCGATGATGCCAAAAGACGCCATGGAGCGCAGAAGATGCTGCAGTAAAGTTGGTGCAGCTCCGGTCTTCTCAAGGAATTCTTGTTGCGTGATGGCCTTGGGAGACGACGTGAGCGTCTTGAAGATGTTGAGATCGATTCCGATCTGGACAAGAGCCCAGCGAACGGGCTTTAATGTATCAGTCGCCGTCTGCAACAAACTGTGTGAGGTAAAACTTACTGCAATGCCGAGACCGAAGAGCACCTCCCAATCGGTGTACAGATCATCTTGTAGAGTCCTCAGTTGCTCCTGTATTATCTGCCGCCCAGAGGCGTCGGCTTTGGCGTAAAGGTCGCGGATCTGGTTTGTCGCGGTATCCATACTGATGAAAGTGCACAGATGCCAGATTTTCTTTATTTTCAAGATGTTATATCACTGTTCGAAGCTCGTGGTGGTCTTGAAGCCTGTGGTTGCTTTGGACGTGCTCTCACTCGCATCTTTATACTTTCAGTTTTGCTGCTGCCTAAAAAGAGCATGTCGGACATGATTAGAGATCCGGGCGACGTTGGGACCGAGATGCGATATTATGAGCGAGAAGAGCGAGCTCCATGGAGCGGATGGCGGGCTTTTGTTGTGAGGACCGACAGCGCCGGATAAGCCCGAATTTGCCGACGAAAATGACCGAGAGTGTCACTCATTTTCTGACCTTCGCGCTTCACACGTCCATCTCAAGTCCATCATCTTTCACACATTGATGAACAACTCAGTCTACAATGGTGAGATTCTTTGCTGCATGCGCCCTAAAATGACTTCATCCTTAATTGTCTCAGTGTGTTCGCAGCTGTTCGCCGCAACATTTCCTCTCTCACCCCACACGTTTAGCATAGAGGCCTATATACTACCTACAACTCCGTATATGTCCTTGTGGATTCCGCGGAGGAATCGCCTGTGAGAACCATGCTTATGGGGCACCTGCTTTGCCCCACATCCACATCCATCACGCAAAAGTACTCCTGCCCGCATTTAGGCACAACACGAGGCATTTGTCCTACATCGGACCAATGTATTGCTACCATCGTCCACATCCAGTGTACCGGTATACCGCTGACCATTTTGTCGGAGCGACTATCTTCTACGGTCCGGACCTTCAACATGCAGGCCAACGAAGCAAGGTTACTCGTAGATGATTGCCGTTGCGGTGTGGTTCTGCAGGGTGTTGCAATATGGCACTTATGGACTCCGCTGACATGCGGATCTCAAGTCTTATCTTGCATACGAGATGCTGGTATTGCCATACGACGATAATGCATGCGAGGGCGTGGTTTCATTTGCGTATGTCAGCCACAGCAATATGCGTCTCATCCTTAAATCTACCGCCCAGCAACGGAATATAGATATGCGTTGCCTTATGTTTTTCATACCGCTTCCAGGATGTTCAAGTTGGCTTTTGTTACCTCTCCAATGATGCCGTCTTTCGCTCTCCGTGTTGTTTTATTGGCACTACCTTCTGTTATCGCTGTCAATTTTCCATACGAAAGCCACCAGTTGCAGCCTTCAGAGGTGGTAGATGATCCGGACCTTCACTTTGGCAATAGTTCTAGAGTAACCAAACCTCTTTGCAAGACTTTTCCGGGTGACGCAGTATGGCCTTCACTTGAGAGGTGGAATGCTCTCAACACAAGTTTAGGTGGGGTTCTGATCAAGGGGGTGCCTCCAGCTGCAGCTTGCTATGTAGGAGAGTATAACGATGCAGCAAAGTGTGCTTCAGTCAGGCGCGGCGAGAGAAATGCGCTTTGGGCGTAAGTCGAGTACAATATCAAAATCGGGTCGGCATCTGATAGTGTCGGCAGAAAGGAAGACCCGTTGATTCCCTTTGGCCAATGGCAGCTTGGAAGTGTGTGCTCGATTGTATTGCAAAATCAAAGCTCTCACTAATAATCTCATGGTTAGATCCTTGCCCCGTGCCAGGCTTGAATACTACGCCACCATCGACACAGTGTAAAATCGAGTCTTTTCCAGCATACGTGGTCAGCGCCACTAATGTTCGTGACGTTCAGCTTGCTGTCAACTTTGCCCGCAATAATCACATTCGGATGACTATCAAGTACGCTCGGTACTTCAGATCTATATCCATGTTCTGACAGGAATAGGAACACAGGACATGATTATCTCGGGCGAAACACAGGTGGTGGTGCCCTCCAAGTCTGGGTACATCGCTTCAAGGCTTTCGAATATCTCCCTTCCGTGAAGATTGCACAATACGAAGGACAGGCAGCACGAGTTGGTGCGGCGCTGGAACAGTGGGAAGTATACAAGCATATGGGCGAAAACAACATCACCCTTCTTGCCCCAGGTTCGCCAACTGTTGGGGCGTATGGAGGATACATGCAGGGAGGCGGCTTCTCCTATGTGACGTCTAAGTATGGCCTCATGGCCGATCAGATCCTCGCTCTGGAAGTCGTTGTGGCGAACGGAAGCTTCGTACACGCCGATCCTGAAACCAACTCTGACCTCTTCTGGGCAATACGTGGAGGTGGACCAAGTAGGTTCCGCCATTACGCAAACAGAAGGTTTCGCTTACCTCTCGTATAGGCAACTTCGGCATTGTCACTTCTGCCATCGTGAAGGCATACCCACCTACGACCATAGCTCGTTCAGACTTCAGTTTCCAGACAAGTCCTGTGTTCGGCAACTCCACATCCACCGTTAGGGTCAATGATACTGCGACATTTTGGAAAGGCGTGGACATCTACTTCTCCCATAATTATCGCATCAACGATGCAAAGGGCATCATGTGGAACACTATAAACACACAGCCCCCTTCTAATTCCCAGCCAGCGCGCACATTCACTCTACGCAGCGAAATCACAAAGCCAGGCATTACTGTTGAGGAGATGAAGGACTTGGTCTCACCCCTTATCAAAGATCTTAATGAAGCTGGCATCGAACTCGTTAATCCCGAACCTCGCTTCTGGAAAACGTACGCTGATTTTGGTACCATCTCCGGGGGTCCAACAGGCGGAACAAACAATGGCGGCCGCTTCGGTTCTCGTCTGTTTCCACGTGCCAACTTCGAAGATCGAGACTCTGTCGCCTTCAAAGCAACAATGGCCTCCATCCGCTCATTTGTTGAAGATGGTGGGTACAGCTTCCACTCGGTCGACTTCGCACCCACGCACGAAACTGCAGGCTATCCAGGCTCCGACTCAGCCGTCAACCCACACCTGCGTACCGCCATGATGCATGCTACAGGCTTCGATTCAACGCAATACTCTCCCGGACTATCTGATGAGCAATGGAAGTCGTCACATGCGCGACTCAACTCGTATATTCAGAAATGGAGGGACGCGAGTCCTGGGAGCGGAGCATATATGAACGAGGCGGATACAGAGGAGCCGAATTTCCAGGAGAGCTTCTTTGGTGAGAATTATGGGAAGTTGTTGAGAATTAAGAAGGAGTGGGATCCTTGGAGTGTGTTCTACGCGGTCACGGCGGTGGGGAGCGAGGATTGGTTTGTTGAGGGGACGAGAGGGTTACCGACGCAGCAGGGCAAGTTGTGTAGACTTTCTGGTTAGATCCAAGTTTGAACTTGAACCTAAACCTCACATGTATGCTTGTTACGTTTAGGATTTCGCCCCACGTATGCTTTTAAAGTTGTATCCCTTTTAGTCCTCGTCTCTATTGGCGAGTCTATCTTGTGACTATATCTCCGGGAATCTGCTGGCTGCGCTTCAAACGACTACTCACACATTCTGCGGAAATGAGGAGAGCTGATGAAAAGATCTGTAAGATGCATTCAAGGCGCCTGCGCTTCGCTTGGACACCTTCTCGTTTTACGAACCCAACACCCACCACCGTGCCATACCGGCTGCTCTGCTCAACCCTTGACAAAGTTATAGTTCGGTGCCTTAGGCTTTGGCTTCGGTCTCACAGAGCCCATCTTGGCCTGTCGCTCCTGTTTCAGATAAGTGCCATCATTGCACTTGATATAAGCAACACCCTTCACCCTTTCCTCTGCTGATATGCCCTTCGATTTCTTCTTCGCCGCGTTGGCTTTGCTCACTACGTTGGTCTTCGTTTCAACCACTTTAATCGTTCTAGACGAGGATCCCATCGGACTATCAGAGTCCTCCTTGCTCGTAGCAAGCTGCTGCGCCTTCTGTTTCTTGGATGGCCGAAGCTGGATCAAGGGGGTTTCGTCATCAGAGGAAAATACCTCGTCCGCATCTGGCCTGCGCTTGCGAGAAGCCTCTGATTTTGTGGAGGGCACAACATCCCCGGTAACATCGACAGCAGTCTTGCTCTTCGATGATCGAGCTGGGTTTTTCGAAATGAGATCCTTGAGCTTCAAAGTTACGGCAGCGAATGAAGAAGACCTCCCGATTTCTCGCACGACATCAGCCGTCGCGAGCTTTGTCTTCTTGGTGGCCTGCTTATCTTTATCCTGGTTCAGGTCTTCAGCCAGATGCGTTCGCTTCTTGCTTTGTGCCGGTTCTTGGGATGCGTCATGCTTCGAAGCAGAAGCCACAGACATATCACCACTTGCCTTCCTATTAGTATGGGGACCGGAGAACAACGCCGGTGATTTTGACAGGCTACAATGGTAGCTGGAGTCTCTACGATGACAGCCCTTGTCATCAACCCTATAGTCCTTCTTGGTCATCCATGGGGCCTGAGTGGAAGCACGTTTCGAAACTTCTTTGGCACCAGAGATGCACGGCTGTTCGGGGGCTGCGGTGTTGACGTCCCGCTTCTTGTTGTGTTTGTCTAATACAGGGCGGCCCTTGGGCCCTCGTTGAATCTTCTTCGGGCGATCCACCTTGCGGTGCTGAAGCTGATTCATATCCGCCATAAGACTCTGAGCAACTTCTTGAGCAACCCGTTCGCCTCTGTAATGCTCGGCGTAAATGCGTACGGCAAGTCGAGCCGATTTCTCAGCGATCTCAATCAGCAGCGCACGGCGACTCCACTTCTTCTCTTTGTCGACCAAGACGTTTTCGAGATCTGCTTCCACGAACATTTGCTTCACGCCCATGGACTCGAGGTGGTCACGGACCTTGTAGAACTTCCGATCGTTGATCATCAGAAGCTCGACCAAGTATGAAGAATTTTCGTGCTCGTACTGCAGAATGCGGGAGTTTACTTCTAGCAAGAGTTTTTTCTTGCTCCATGACGAGTACCCACCAACGGACTTTGAACGAGATACTTCCTGCTGGGTATACTCGAGAGGGCGATATGTGTCTGTTTCGCGCCGCTGAGGTGCACCTGCTTTGGAGTGATTGGGGTGGCCGTCTGAGTCATCACTAACAGGACAAGTCCCCAAATCATCGTGCGGTGCGCGAGAGCCAGCCGTAGGTCCATAGAAGTCGCCTGCCAATATTGGCGAACGGCTCGAGTGAGGTGGGGAACACTCGCCATCTTCGCTGGGAGAAGTGCAACGAAGCGGATGAGCAGTGTCGCGGCATTCATCATTACAGCGGGAAGGGCTGATTGAAAAAGGCCGCCGAGACTTGCGAGACGACGCTGCCGTTGTAGTTCGAGTTATCGTATAATCAATTTCAGAAGCATTGTAGTTCAGCAACACTTGAGTCTCATGGCTTTTGAGAGGGCGCGGGAGTGGGGGGCCGGGGTAAGGGACAAGGTCGCGACGCTCTTCAGAGGTTTCTCGAGATACTGACGAGAGAGTTGTGGAGCTGGCAGTGCTTTCTATAGCTGGAACAGCTACGGCAGATTTGTGGCTAAAGCCAGCGGCGGAGCCAAAAGACGAAGGGGATGAGATTGAGACCCGCGGCGGTAGTCGCGCACTTCTCAACTCCGATGTGGACGAAGGAGATGTAGTCGAGACCTTCTTGATGATTTCGAGAAGAGTAGCGATGTAAGGCTTAGCCGTGTGAGCTTGTTTGCTCTGTGCCTTATGAGGAGCCATGATGATGTGCGGGATTACTTGTGTGTGTATAACTGGAAACTTGAGGCGAGCTGCGTGATATCTCGAGTGGCGATTTGGAAGGAGAGTAAAGGTGTGACAGCTTATCAGGAAAATATTACGAGGCAGGACTCCAAGGCTCCAGGGAACTCGAGCTGCGTGGACCGTGCTTGCGCCGCCAAGAGTGAAAGGACTTGGTTGAGTAAAGTTTCACAAATGCTCTTGAGATCTGGGAAAATTTTGTCTGACTATATAAGTGAAAGTTCGAGTGAGTGTGGCACATGGTTCGGGGAAGAGGAGAGATCTTAGAAAACTTGGCAGGAGGACAGCCACGATGCGATATCATGGAAACCGGGACATAATTCATGGCGAAACTAAAATACTGGGCTAGAGTCTTCAACAATCTCTACAGGAAACAGAAAAACGTAATTCAGAAGAACAGAGCTGAGGAGACTGCGGCTATAAGTTAAGACATCCTTGTGCAGCAAAGACAAATCAAACTCCGATGCATCCCGTGACTAATGCTGGACCAAACCTAGCAAGCCATCGTGGTACGCTGCTTGACGACAACATCTTCGTGATCGCCAACCCACGTCTCGTGCCCTTTCGCCTCGCAGGCTAGCATCAGCCTGAAATCGAAATCGGTATAGGCGTGGGCTTCGAGCGTGCCGAGCAAACCCAGCACGCGAGCTTCGTGCTCAAGCTGGAGGAAGGTCATGCGGTTCCAGTCTCCTTTTGAAGCAAGCGCACTACCTACGAGGTAGTAGATGTGCTCGCCCAGCTGACTCTGGAGAGACTCGTTGTCTTTAAGTTTTGCTGTGAGGGAGGCTTCCAGTTCGGGGGTGAAGTCCACAAGCTGAAGGTAAATCTTGGAATGGATGCCAAGAGGTAGCTCGCGCCACTTAGTAAGAATAGGACAAGACATCATGGTGTAAAGTGGTGTGATGAAGTCGCGGTGCGTTAGTGTGGTATGTGAGGCAGTTTGCTGTGCTTGTGGAGATTGTGATGGAACTGATAGGATGGATGACAGGAAAAGAAATAAAGGAAATGCGGATATTTATAGTAATTGGAAAAACAGGCGCGAATACAAATTTGGAAATGTCCATCATGTTTGTTGGGTGCTCATGTTTGCGCTGTAGCTGGAATTTTACCAAGATAATGTTTCAACAGGACCCTGGTATGGGCAGCGACCGTCCTATGGAAATGTCTGGCAGTGCCATTACTGCATTGGCCTGAATAGTTTTTCGAGTCCAAAACATGCTGATTATCTTCGGTTCATGATCATGCACCATACATACTGGCCCAGAAATTTTGAAGCGCGGTAGGACGCTGCACTCAAAAAGGTCTCGATGATCCCAAGCGGTGTCCTCAAGTGAATCAGCAAGTTTGGGTATGGGCATTCCAAAACGCAGTACCGTATGTAGAAGGTATTTTAGACATGCTGAGTTTGGTTCTCCAGAGTTGAGGCTTGGTCGCCACCCAAGATTATGTCCAGATAGTGCACTACTTTAGGTAGGGTGGTCATTTCATGATGCTGCACCCCATTAGAAGGTTCCAAAGGGTCGAACATGATTCATTTAAGATTTTTATCCCGTGCCATGACTATAGGGTGCAACTCGATATGGTTGCAGAGCGAAGATGTTAATGCTTCGCAAAGCGTAGACCGAGACAAGCAATGGTGGTCGCACCGGCGGAACCTTTGGCCGCGAGCCTCGGACGTTTGAGCTGTTTGCATCTGGGACCGCCTAACTTTCTGGCCAGACAGCGACGACGACTTGACACACAACATCCAAAGAACGCTTCACACACCATTTGATTCTACCGTACACATCCCAGCAAAGGTCCTCCGCCCGACTGTCCAGACTTTCACTTCTCGATAGCATATACACCCCACCGGCGGTGAACGCCGCATACACCGACTTGAATAAGCGCATACGAGATATAGGACATACATCATGGGAGGCTATTTGTCAAAGTTCCAGAGTTTGATATGGGCAAAGAAAGAGACGCGGATATTGATCCTTGGACTTGTGAGGGTCACCACTCGAAAGACCATGAGTAGAACAGGTAGCTGATGACAAATATAGGACAATGCCGGCAAGACGACACTATTGTACAGACTGAAGGTATGAGGAAGAAAGTAAGACACGACGCTATACAGGATACTGACTTTCTCATCAGATCGGCGAAGTCGTCACCACAATACCCACCATCGGCTTCAACGTCGAGTCTGTCACATACAAAAACCTCAACTTTAACGTCTGGGTATGCCATTCTCCGCCCCTCCAACCCAAGTCACATCCATATTCTAACAAATATATCCCAGGACCTCGGCGGTCAAACCTCCATCCGCCCCTATTGGCGCTGCTACTACGCCAACACCGCTGCCGTAATCTTCGTCATCGACAGCACCGACATCGACCGCCTCTCGACCGCCTCCGAAGAACTCGCCGCCATGCTCAACGAAGAAGAACTGCGCGACGCCGCGCTGCTTGTTTTTGCGAACAAGCAGGATCAACCTGGCGCAAAGGGCGCGGGCGAGATCAGCGAGGCGCTGAGGCTGGGAGAGTTGAAGGATCGAAACTGGAGTATTGTAGCGTGCAGCGCGGTCGATGGAAGAGGTGTGGACGAGGGTATGGACTGGTTGGTGGGGAATGTGAATAGTGATGGTTAAGGGGATGTATGGGGAGGGATGGAAATATACCAGCATAGAAGGGCGTTTTGGGCGTAGGAAGTACCGTTACTGTCTATAGGACTGGTAGGGGAAATGGTAGGGAGACTTATATGTATGAACTCATGGCTTTAACCAGCGATGCCATCTCTAAATCTTGTGGTACAATGCTAGCCAAATACTGACTAAGAAGGAAGTCGAACGCGAAATTCATGGGCATGGAGGTATCATAACGGGAAGCAGAATATCAAACGCCGTCCAAATTTCACAAACACGATCTCACCTCGTCTCATAGTGCTCCCATGCCCCAACCTGATGTCCAAGAATCCTGGTCTCCCTCCAATCGACTCCGTACTTATACTCGGCCAAGACTTCCTCCTCGTCAATCGCCAAATGATCCTGTCCATCCCTTCCACTAACCCACCCCAACGCAAACGTCTTGCCGCTCTTCTCCAAGTGCTTCGTCATCTTGTTAGAGTCAAACTTCTCTGTGCCCACAAATTTAAGCAACATGTGGCTCTGATTGATGAAAGCCAGAACAGATGCAATGGTCCCGATCTGGCGCGGCATGAATTTATGCGAGCGTTTGACATATGTCAGGAGTGCGATGGCGATGAGGTAGAGCATGATTACTATGCTGAGGGCGAAGGAAGCCCAGAATGAGCGGAACGTCTGCTCTGTCTCGTGCCGGCCAACGTCACCGTCATCCTTGAGGTCGTCGTCGCCTTGGCCAGGGATGAATTTTTTGCCGTCAACGCTAAGACTGGAGACGCAGACCGTCAGAACTTCGGCGAAAATAGACCCGAATGCAACGAGCATGACTAGAAAGTGGCGGTTGAACATGGCTTTGAAGGGCAATAGGAGAGGATTAGTCCCTGCGTAGTCCAGTGTGAGAGTTTTGGCTGGTGCGTGGCGTTGAGTAAGGATCCAGAATGGCTGGATCATGCGGACGTCGCAGTTCAATGTATTCCAGAGGATGCGTATGATAGTAGCGAGAGCGGTCAGGAGGAAAGGCACCTTCTCGGTGACGATGCCAGCGCCGTTGACGAACATGAAAGCTGGTATAGATCCTGTCACAGCGACCATGAATGCAATGAAGGGCACACCGAGGCGCTTTCGCAGCATGAGCGGTCTTGGGTCTGTACTGTGCTCATGTATTTTTTCTGGGTTGTTGCGGATGAATTCTCCCTGCCACAATGAGCTTTTGTGCAGAATGTATCGGCGGTGGCGCAACTGCTTGTGTATCGTATCTAGAGGTGCTGTGTCGAGTCCACGAAATTCTTCCAGAACATGACTACCGACAGCCATGGCTGCGATACCGGCAATGCCTTGAGGATCAGACTGTAAGCCACTCTTGCGACGCATGGCGTACATGAGTGCAGCTCCAGAGAGAGCTACGAAGACTAAGCATGCAGAGACTGCGCGCGACCATGGTGGAGCAATCCGGACTGACTTTTGCTGCTCCTCCGTTCGCTCGCTCTTCGGTGGATACGTGACAATCGATGCAGATTGTAAGACTGGAACAAGGCTGCTAGCTACCAGCGTGCTTACGGAGCTGTATATGACGGCATACTGCTTGTGATGCAAAGCTCTCAGAGGTACCAGCCAACTCATGAACGTCAGATAGTCCATATTCAGTGATTCGCCAGCTGTTGCGCCGGTCTTCTTCGAGAGCTGGTAATATGGTTCCAGACGCTTGACCTCGAAATCAGTCATCTGCCATAATATGCCGTAGAATACGAAGGTCATGATCGGGGCATACTTCCATGTAAAGAACTTGGTCACGGAAAGATCGCCGGGTTTAATGAAGGTAACAAGGCCGCCATCCTCATCCTCCCGAATCCTCTTCAAAGACAGCTGACAGAGGAATTCCTGTAGACCGGCGAGCGCGATAGCAATGAAGATGAGCATTGAGAGCCATGGCCGACCCATGGAGAATGGCCGCCACGACGGCTGCTCTGGATCGTCCGGGAAGAAGTAACTCTTTCCCCCTTGACTCTTGCCAAGTCCAGTGTCTGCAGTGAGAATGCTGCCAGAATCAAAGTCTGAGCCTGCATGAAAATCGCTGATATCCACAGTTATGTCTGGAATAGCGACGATACGCTCTGTCGTTTCCGCCTCCTTTTGTGCTTCAGCCGCGGCATTTGCGCATACGACTTCAGACCCGGATAATCCGCGTTGATGACTCGGTGTACCTGCTTGCAGAGCCACGTCTGGTTTGTGCGTGAAAGGCTTCTCTACTATTGAATTCATGCCGGATCCTAGCTGGGCTTCCAACCTCTGGTACTCCGCAGCATAACCCGCCTCGTCCAAGTCACGTTCTTGTTCCAGACCGATCGTTGGCTTTCCTATTCTCTTTTGCGGCTCAAACTTCTTCATGGGCAGGCCGTCATACCCACTCAAATCATATCCTATGGCCTCTTCTTCTTCTTCCACGCCCCTCAGTCGCCTCTTTCCAAGTTCAGCTTCCTCATCCTCCAGTCTATTGTATTTCCCTCCTCGAGAATTGCCTCGACTTAAAGAGGCCAGGCGGTTCAGTAACCGCCTTCTTCCACTATTGCTCGAAGGGTCTTGAAGATCGGGCACGCTTGACGCAGGGTTGTATGATGTATCTTCTGCAAATGAGGGCGGCGCAGGAGCGCGGGGTATGCGGTACGAGGGCTCGGCTGCTGGCGCTAGAGGCGACGGTAACGACGTCCTTCTCGACTGGGCTGTTGTTGTTGGAGGAGATATGGAGACGACCGATGACGGCCGAGATGGGAACAGCTGTGACAGGCGGTCCGATCCGCCAGATGTGTTCTTTCGTGTGAGTGGAGGTCGAACGTGCGATCCAAGAGCTGGTGAGCCTGCACGAAGAGCTGTTGGAACCTCATCCACGGATGACTTCCTGTGCATAGTCGACGAGCCAACTTGCAGCGGTGATGGCATGCCCGCCATGTCTTCGGCGCGCCCCTGATTGTTATGCGCTGAAATCGTTGCCTATCGCGAGACCATACGTTTACCAGCCGCGCACACCTACGCGTTCAGAAGTAAAAGTCACACATTCAGGAAATGACCAAGGTAATGCAGGAACAAGCGCACGAGGTCGAATCGCATAGCATAGGTTACACCCTGCGGCTGAAGAATGCCTCCCGACCTGTGAGGTTTCCGAGCTTCAGCCTCGACCCATGCCACCTCTTTTCCGCTTGGACGTCACTGATTTGGGGGCCTGAACACCAGCCGACGACTCGGTCTGGCAGTTGCAACCCCGTGGTTCCTGGCCTGAGCAAATGTTGTGGAGACAAGCGTCGCAGCTGCTCACCGGTCGACTGGTCGTTACCAAGCAGGCTATACGACTCGCGCCTGGCGGGGTGGTGAGCCTAAGCGACTCGACAGATGCTGTTGGAGAAGCCTCTCAGTGCGACGAGGAATGCGCGAGGAACAGCCCAGAAAGTTTTTTTTGAAGGTGTTTGAACGTAATCTGGTGGAAACCAAGCGGCCTCAGGGTGTCCCTTTGCATGTTTGCCGTGCATCGTGCCGTGCATCGTGCCGTCGAGCTGTCACGGGAGGCTGCGCTAAAAATAAGACGACGCCGCAAGAGGCGTTCGGTTGTTGCTGCCCGTTGCGGCGACTCCACGCTGTGCTACTCGATCCATTGGGGGCGGAAACAATCATCTCCTCACAGGTGGCTTGCTTTCTCGGCGCGCACGAGGCGCAGCTTGAATATTGATATCTGTCGAAATCATGGGAGAGTAGAGGAGGAAGAAGGTAATATGAGGAAGGTTGATTCTGCCCACGCTAGTGATGACAAAAGGATCTCTTGGTGTCAGCATCAGACGTAGCACGACCGATGCAAACACTCTATCGACAAGCTTTCTCGATTTTGCTTAACTACGAAATGGGTAATTGGGGCCGGGATTGCGCAGTAACGCCCTTGCTAGATTGCCGATGACTTCACGCGGCCGTAGCTCGGGCTGCCTTCAAAATGCAGGTCAGGCCCCTTTCTAATCAGGCAATATTCCCATGTTTCTGGATATGGCCAATCAAGCCGTACCAATGCGCCAGATCCGTGCTCATCACACCTCTACGACAATCACCGTCTACCAAGCGTATAATACCGAGATCGCAGATGCAGCAAACGAGCAGCAGAAGCTGGATGCATCACCAAAATTCAGCACGACTCGCATGACCTGGATTAAACCATCGTGGGCATGGATGTTGTACCGTAGCGGGTACTCGTACAAGGACGCTGGTCAGGAACGAATCCTCGCTCTTACCCTGACACATGCTGCTTTCCTATCTTTACTTAAGAAAGCCAAGCTTTCGCATCACCCCAAAGCCAACATTGAAGCTGGCGGTGAAAGCCAGGCTAGTGTGAGGGTTCAATGGGATCCTGAACGTACAATCCGGCTGGAGCGGTTGCCATATAGGAGTATTCAGATAGGCGTTCCTGGTGCCTTGGTTGGCGAGCTTTTGAAGGGCATAGTCAAGATCGAGGACGTCACCAAAAGAGCGAGAGCCTTGAAGAAAGTGCTGGACATGACTGATCATATCGATGGCGAAGAGCTCATAGCCCAGGGATTTGTGGTGAAGGAGCAGGTGTTTGATGTTGATGAAGCATTGGAAGAGTTGTTAGGCATGACTGAAACGTAAATAATGGTCGAGTCATTAGTTTACTGATTGTATTGCAGCCTGGCGCGTACCATGAAATGTCATGAGATTATTAAATGGGTCTTCTGAGATCTAGGCGGATCTCAAGTCCTGTACTCGACACTTGGTCTAATATTCATCGTGTGGACTGCCGAGGCACCCTCAACCTTCCACTCGAACCTCCACAGAGTGGTACTGTGGTTCGCCGGGATACTTTTTGGCGTTGGCGTCTCTGAAGATGTCTCGGAATTCCCGGAAGGTTGTGTTCCTTGTGTCCATATCCTTATCTATGCGTACATGGTCCTCGTACGACATGTCTGCTCGCAGCTCGAAGACTAGGGCCCTACACTCTATTGCGAATTGCTCGCAGATTCGATTGAATCAGTCGTTCGATGTTGCACACTCGGGTGTGAGGAACATCTATCCATATGAGACTGTCGCATAGTCACGCCTGATAGGTTGCGTTCTGCTGGGCGGTAAAGGCGCAGTTCGGTGGTGGTGAATGACGAGCGTGAGCGCGCGCATCACCTTGTAGTGGTTCCAATGACCGATTCTGATAAGTCTGGGCCTTCAGTGGCGTCCGTGTCTCCGCTCAAGTGACTGAGTTGCCATCCTCTTCTTGATGTCGTCGGTGTAGGTCAAATATCATCATGCCGCTTGTTGATGAGAGCCTCGATACTCATATCAGGCCTCAGACTTTTCGACAAGATCTCTCTGTCCTTGTTTCAGTCTGCCGAGTCTTAGTAAGGCACATTCCCAGGTTGCGTATTTACACTGCAGTGTCCCTGGAGTATTCCAGATGCAAATCGTTCTGCAAGTCTTGCCGGTCACATTCGCCAGGCCCTGACCAGATCAGAGGACCATATTCTTCGAGAAGAGTGTCAAGCTCAGGATCAAATAACCCTGCTTCGTTACGGTCGAGCTCGTCGCGACACAATATGCCAAATAGAGCCCCGGCTTCAGTCTTGTACAGCCGATTGACGGCTTTGCTCGCAAATGTCGGCCGCGTAAGCAACGCGCCTAATTTGAGCGTCCGCAGTCCCAATATGTCCAGGCGCGCACGGATACCACGTCTGCGCGGAGGTTTGAGCAATCGTATCGGGATTGGCACAGTTGGTGGTGAAAGTAAAGCTAGCGAGATAGTTTGTGATCTAGCGGCGGGGAGACGGTAGATGTGGTGAGGTAACCAAATCCGAGACTACTTGATTGTACCTGCGAGTGCAGAACAGTAGAAATTCGGAGCAAGTCTGTAGTAATGTTACGAGCGAGCCCTGTAGCAGTCGACTAGTCGTTTGCAACACACTTGCCAATCGGGACTAGGTTCCTACCCGCAACATCATGCAGCTTCACAGCGCCACTCACCGAATCTTCCAGTGCAATCATGGCTGCTCACCAGTTTGAGAACAATTAGTAGGAGCCGCTCAGACATCTCAGAAGCTGCGCCTGCAGTATTACCCTCTAGCCTTTCCGAACTCACCTCTCACCTCTCATGGAACCTCTTACGGCAGCGAACAACTCGGAAAAAGCGATTCGATATGAGGGCCACCGGCAGCAGCTTGAGGTCGGAACGCAAACGCGCTGCTGTGTCCACTTCTAATCTGAAAGTTCTCAGCGGTTTCATTACACGAAGTCTCAAGTTCGATCACAGGAAGAACTCGACCATCAGCTCGAAAAGTCAATCGCCCGTCAAAGCACAGATGAAGGACCTACCTAAGCCCATTAAAAATAGCAATATGTCGAGCCCGCTGAGTTCAGTGTTATCGTCGCCTCAACCATCAACACGCGGAACGCCTCTACGACGTGCAATCGCAGCGCAACAAAATTACCAAAGGTACAGTCTGGAGCCCACAGCTACCTCGAAGCCTAATTTTACAGCTTATGAGTGCTTCAACAAACATGAGGACCCACGTGGCCACTAGCTCTCAGCGATGGAACTGTATAGCCAGGGCGTCTGGGTGGGATATCTAGGTCCAGGGTACAAGATGAGCGTTACCGAGGTCACCCATCTTATCTCGAACTCAAGGTAAACTGCTTTGACATAAATTTGTCTCACCCACCGGCTACTGAGAGTTCTTCAGAAAAGAATCACGTCGCAATGTGCGGAGGTTGCTTGTCCAAGCAGTCCAGTCTGTTGACGCTCCGCGAAGTGAAGTTCGTGCACCAGAAAGTTAGTCGAGCGCTTTCCTTTCGTGAATCCTATCATGAACATGGGACGAAAACAACAGGATATGAATTGTCCGAATTGCTTGTAACATACTCTAGCGCCATGCGGAAGTGAGGCCGTGGAGGGTACTACCTGTGAGACCATGTACAAAGCTCAAGAATGTGCTCTTCGTAAATCAATAATGCATTGAAGTACACTGAGATAATGCAACAAGGACATCGACAATGACCAAATTTTCTGGCTGCATTAGATTCGAACTGACAAATCATCAGAAGCTGGTCATCATGCCGCTCGCTGATGATGACCATGACGACGTTGAATTGTTCTGCATTCTCCTCCCCAACCACTCCATCATTCTATGAAGAGTTTCCAAGCATGGCGCCCATATGGTAAGTTACCGACATGTGAAATACATACATAAGATATTACTGATTTAGCACACCCTAATCTGTAGAGGTGCTGAGCAACGGCCAGGGGGCAAGTTCGATAACAACTTTGTGCTCCTTGAGTTGAGTAATACTCAAGAAGCAGGCACAAAGGGCACTATACTCGCCACATTGGAGTCACGCGAGCCAGGTACACTCGCGTTGCGTACAACTTCTCAGAGCCAGTTGATCAGCGCGTCCACAGGCAGAGATATGTCGACGGGTGGTGTTCTTGGAGACCTACACCGAGCCTTGTCGGTCTCACCTACGAAAATCCCGCCTGCGAGCAAACCAAAGTCCCAAGAAGATAGTGGACTAGGTGCCGGCAACCACAACCGTCAGCGTACGAATCCGATGCGTGGCACTACAACACTGTTTGTTGGGGTGCAGATCGATGCCCCAGCTGACACCTCCGGGGTGCATCAGGACGTTGCCATTCTTCTGGAGCCATCAGTACAGGAACCAGGGCTTGGGTCACGGTTAACAGGCAGCCCCACAGAGCCACCATTGGAAAATCTAGTCAAAGAGGCAGTGCAACACCTGAACATGTCCACAACAGCCCCGGATCACAATATGACGCCATTCGTGGACTCTTCAATAAATATACTTGTTGCAGCTTCATACTGTGACTCAAGTCGATCGATTTTGACAGATGAGCAAGCACAGAGCATGTAGATAAGATGGACGTTCGACATGGACAGTACCCCCCATCATCTAGCTCTCATCATGGCCGGGTGTCAGTCATTTCAAGCATGTTGGACGTCTTGGGCGGGATGGCTCAGTATTTCCCGACCGCGTCTGTGCTCTTTGAGAGGTCCATAGCTTGGTCTTTGTCTTATCCCTTCACAGGGGGAGTCATACAAACGCATATTGCGCACAGGGGTACTGAAGTGGCGTTTAATAATATGAGAATCGACTTGGCGTAGCCAATGCTTGCGGCTGGAGGCATTACAGAAGTTCAAGTCAAACCATTCCCATAATCATACATACACTCGTCAAAGAACGTGTTTCGAGAGGAGCGGGCCGAGAAGGAGAGTATCTGGGCGCATTTTTCATTGCCAGCCAAACAGACAGAGGCGGAAAAATACCAAGATGCCTGCACACATATGCGCTATGGCAAGCTGGGTTGCATGTTGCGCAACTATCTGGCGCAACTACTCGGGGCCCTTGTGTAATCGCAGTCCAATGACCGAGAACCAACCTAATTCGCTCCCCACTTTGCCCTTTCCTGCATTAGCGTGCTGAATTTGTACACGAAACCTTTCCGTCGCAACCCTGGTTTCTTCCATCGACCCTCAGTTCATCTATCTTGTATTATTAACTCATCCCAGGCCATCTCGCGTCATCCCTTGTGTAGTAATTGTCCTTCGCGTGCATGCGACGGAGAACAAGGACTTGCCTAATACAGCACTTGGCTGTAAACCTGCAAGAACAGCTGCATGTAATCATACCGAGCAACATCAGCACTACATACGTTCGTACCATTGGCACCTTGGTACATTCTTAGCCACGTAACGACTTTTCACCTGTGGCGCTCTTTGGGAAGTCTGCTACAGTCCCGCTGAACCCCAGACTTTTCTTATCTCGCGGCTTCTGGCCGTTCATGCGCGACTCTCACACTCGCCATGGATGGCACATCGATTTCGTACGCCACGTCCAAGGACTGGCTGGACATCATGAAGAACCGCAGCAAAGTGCGCATGCACGAGCTCATTGAACGGCTCGGCTTACGTGCCAAGTGGTCATCCAATAAGCGCGGTAAAACCAACTTTGAGTCTGCGCTAGTTCGGGAATTGGTCGCAGATATGGGCGACATCGTTGCGACGCTTCCGAAAGAGCCCGAGGAGCTCATGAGGTTCTTGAGCGAGGAAGGCAGCTTGAAGCAAGAGGTTGATGCATTGTTAGAAAGACATGGAAGCAAGATCTGGGGGCGAGCTGGCGATCGCGAACATCTCATCACTGCGAATGAGCCCGGTGTTGACGAAGGACTTTACACAAAAGATTTGTATTTCGAAGTCGAAGAAGATAGGCAGTTGTGAGTCCGGATGTACAACATATGATGTTCTCAGAAACTGACGCCGCACAGGATACACAAGCTTCTACACTGGTGGATCGGCCTCAAAGCATGTAACGTAATCCTAGCACGTGAGCGCCTAGATCGCGAGAGAAGAAAAAAGGCAGAGAATCGACAAGCACGCGTTGATGCAGAACATGCACATCAGCATGGAGAAGCACCTGCTTCGTTTGTCGCACTTGCACCCAACTCAGTGCTCCACGATGTCGACACTGGCTCGCGTGGGAGTCCAATGTCGTCGAGCGCGATGCTTACACCACCAGAATCAGGCGAGAGTCCCATAGTCGGACCTCGCGAGGGAGCTGCATTCGCCGCAATCAATGGCGGAGACCCATCATACGGAGCTGCACAGCACAATGGCCACGCCACTGATGGGTCCTGGAATCGCCTTGCTCAGAGCGATAGAAGCGCCCCAAGGGGGAGCAACGTGCACACAGACGGCAAGCCCCCTGCAGTTGCCCTCGCTGAGCAGGCCGCTGCAGAACGTCAGATTACTGAAAACGTTGCACAACTAGTTGCGGGATTCCGATCAGGAGGCTCAGAACCCGAGAAAGTACCTCATTCTGGGAGCAGCATACCTTATCGTGGCTTGGACTATGAAAGCCTGCGGGCACTGCGATCCTACATTTACAATGAGGAAGGCGGTGCGCGTGTCGACGAAGAAGCGCTTCTCAACCGACTAGAAAGGATCTGGCGAGAGCTCGTCCGAGCGGACTCGCAGAAGATGCTCGAGAACGTGCCTGTTTTCATTGCAAGAGAACGCGCGCTTCTGACGTGGATTGAGTTGAAGAGACACATGGCAGCGTTTGAACGAGCAGAGAAGCGTACGATATTTTAAAATTACAGATATGCAGTTTATTGACTATGACAGGTTGGGCCAGCGAGGGCACATCAAACGCTGAACTCGAGCGGCGCCACCAACAATACTCTACGCTCATGGGTGCAACCGAGACTATTCTGATCAATTTCGACGATGTGGGCCAAGGGTTTGGTGTTGCACCGAGCATTGACAGGGACGAGCTATTGCGACAAGCGATTGTGGTACTTGCAGGCGAAAAGGCGGCGGTCGAAATGCAGTGGAAAAACATTGATTTCACCGCGGCAGTGCGCTGGTTGGGAGAGCATTTGGAAGCATTCCGGAAGGATGAGGAAGAGGAGGGCCGGAGTACAATGTGGTATGTCGGCTAGAAGGTGCTTACTACTGGTATCGAGGGTGCAGAGTCAAGCGATACGACTGTCTGGGCGCTACCATACCATGTCTCACAGACTGTAGATTAATTTGGCGTCTTGGGATTTTAGAGGATTACACTAGAGTGGCTGGCGTGTGCTGCTCGTAATTGGTACGAGGGGCCTGCGTCACGCGAGCAGCACACGAAGCATGCCATGACTATAGCAGTAGAACTAGTCTTGTGCCGAGTAGAAGAAAATCAGCAGCAGCAGCAGCAGCAGCATGCACAAGGCGGGCGATCACAACGGTGCAGGCTTCGTATACGCTCACCATTGACAAGCAGGGCTAAGGATCTGATCTGGTCAAGGATGCGGAGTAATCTGACTAGTCCCGAGGCGCCACGTTCGCTATTTCGCATGTGGACAGTAGTCGTCACATCGATAGTGTCTACACCCGAGCACAGACAGGGACATTACCACGGCCGCCACAGTTTTGGAAAATTTTAAGTGTACAGTGGCAGCTGCATGCCAGCTGCGCCGCAGAGGGCGAATTGCTGTGGGAGCGTGTCTAATTATTGCTGCGCGGCTGCATGGATCTACGCCGCAACCATACACATACCAGAAGCGGAAGGCCATCAGCGTAAGGCGGCGAGTAATTGGATACGCGGCGGGCGTCATGATACCGGTCGATGCGCATCAGCGTGCGATCCCTGGTGACTCTTACAAAAGCGTGATAGCCTCGCTTATTCGCTGATTGCACCGGTGGCGGCTATGTGGGATCGGATATTTTGGCCCATCCTAAGCTAGCGTAGAGAGAGCATTGCCAGATGGCCAGAGCGAAAGGCACGTCCAAGACTGACGAGCGGTCGTCGGCCGAGATTGCGGCGGCGCTGCCAGAGGGCGTGCGTGTGTACTGTACTGGGTGCTGGGTAATAGCAGCGGGGCCGGCAGAGATGATGGCATAACAGCAAATAAATCACAAGCGTCTTGTACCAGGCGTAGCAAGCAAGGGGGCGTTTGGGGCCCGCTTTTCCTCTCTCCCTTGAGCCCAATTACGGCGCGAGCGGTACTATGATTACCCTGTGTACAAAAAATTGGAATATCGGCGCGAGTCGTGTGGATTGTATGGACGCGTATTCTGGGTTATGCGCCCGGCCTGGGGATCCTCTGGATTGTGCCTCTTGCCTGCATTGCATCGGCACAATTGTCCACCCAACATTCTCATCATCATCAGTCATCGCCGTGCCTCTGCTCGACCCCGTACGCGCGCCAGCGGCCTCGATTGCCGTGCTCATGGCCATTCTCCATGTCATTCCCCTTCTCCTGCCCATTCTCAGCTGATCCGCCACACCCTAGCGTGCATGGAGGATCGGTGTGTACACGACGGGCGTCTGAGACTGGAACCTTGCTTCGTAAAGAAGAAACTTTTTCCCAAGACGAGCTAGTGCAACGTACTTTGGCCCATCCCCTATTACCTTTACCGAACCACGCCCATCCCAACACATCATCCTCGCTTTGGCGCCACGCCATCACATGCCATCTTCATCCACCACTCCCCATCCCCATCGCCATCAGTTTCCTTTTCACCCGTCTTGTCGCCGATGCGTCGCCATGAGCTCCAAAGACAACCTGGCGCTCGATCTCGAGCATGGCGTGCGCCGCTGGGACAGAGCCCGCTGGATCAGCGTCTTCAGTTCGCATAATCCCACCATTCGCGAAGTAACAGAGTGCTTGGGTCTGGGCCTGTCCGCCTCCAGCTCCACCACCAATCGCGGTATTCCCAAGTTCGACAACCCAGACTACCGCAAGCTGTCGAGTGAAGTCACAAAGTTGAGCAAAGAGCTGCCCAAAGAGCGCGATGCCTTGCTCGACTTTGCTGCCGATCCCCAGAGCCTGGATACCGAGCTTGAGGAGCTGCTCGGAACCTACGGGCCCGCCATCTGGAGCAAGGACGCCGACCGATCGTGCTTGCTAACACCTGACCCGACAAAGAAGACTTACACCAAAGACCTCTTCTATGAGGACCTAGAGCACAAGGACATGTATGTTGATGACGACTTTGGTGTTGCATGCACGCTAAGCCTCGTCTAGTCTCAAGATCCACCTGCATCGATGGATCATCATCAAAGCATGCTACTACATTCGCAACATGAAGCTCAAGCGCCCATCTGGCGCTGGCGATGGCGAGTATGACACGATTGCTGATATTGAGGGCAACTCGCAAATGGTAGGTTGTCATCTCGCTCAACATTTTAAGTCATGTGCTGATCCGATTAGTCACCGCATGGTACTCCTCACTCACTCACTCCTCCAGAGCATGATGCCACTCCTGGCGCTGACCTTGACGTCAAGCCCATCATTGGCAAGAAGAGGAAGAGTGAAGCCTTTGGTTCTTGGTCAGATGGCGAAGAGCATTCCGCCACACCTAATAAGCGACCATATAGCACCATGCCGATCAATCGCGGCAGCAAGAGCCCCAGGAAATCCCTTTACGGTATCCTTCCCCATGGCCACGGTAGCCTTGAAAATGTCCCACCCTTGCCTGTCAAGCGTCATCCTTCACAGTCGCCAGCTGGCGGTGCAGAGCCTGCCAGAATTCAGCTCAGTCCTCTCTCTAACAGTGAACTGAATGGTACTTCCCGGCAAGTAAGCGTGCCGCCTACGACCGCTGCAGGCGGGTTCAACGCTGTCAACTCGAATGCTTTCCCAACAGGGAACAATGCGCCGACCTTGAAGTCCGAGCTGTCACGAGACGGCTCTCGTCCGCCGTCAACTGAGATGCGACCTGCTTCACCTACTTCACGCGATGCTCGTGCATACACCAGTCCTTATGACCCTTCTTCTTCAAGAGCTACCGCAAAACGTGCACATGAGTCTTCGTCGGCTCCGCCACAGTCTGCACCTCCAGCAACAGCTCCGTCACAAGCACCGCATACGACGAGTTCTGTCGACGTCAATGGCGTCGCACGACGCGAGTCTCCTGCCAACAGAAGTGCGCATCATGCTCCTATTGCTCCTCAACCACAGCCACATGCCTACCCACATACATCGCCAGCAGCTCATGCCCTTGCTCACGATCCTCAAGCATATGCCCATTTTGCTCCGCAGGCTCAGCCACGAACCCAGCATCATCTTGTCAGCGCTCGTGGCTCGAGTCGCGCCAGCAGTCCTAGTAATCCTCATATCGGGCGATCACTCGCCCCTCATCCTATCAGTAGATCGAGTACTCCACTTTCACAGGTCGCGCCTAACAAGCCTCTGTCAGCTTCTACCGCGACCATTGCGCCTGCACCGGCCGTGCAGACTGCACATGCATATAACATGAGTCTTGTCCCAACACAGCCCGCACCTGCAGCGGCTGCTCCGACGAATCCTCCAACTTCGCAGCCGGCTGCACAGCATCACCAGCCGCGACAAGCTACCATCCTCAAAAGCCAGGCATCTGAAGCTCCTCCAGCCGTCGCTCGACCAGCTGCAGTCAGCACGGTGGAGCTACGGGCTCTGCAATGCGAAGTAACGGCTATGCTTCTGCATTGGCTCTTTCCTAAGCCTTCTCACCCACCCGACGAAGCCGGTCTACTGCACCGCATGAATACCCTGTGGTATCATGGCGAGCCTATATTCCGACCTGAACTTGGCGCGCACTTTGATCTCACGTCACATGTTTTGACTGCATGGCTACAGGAACGGTATGCGATCGCTAGTCTGCAACACGCACTTGCAACACACCCTGGACTTCCATCTAGCTCCGCTGCGATTATTGATCGCCTGCTGGCTATGAACGATCTCCGGGCTATGCGATTGAAGTGGAAGAATATGAGCCCCGTGGACGGTATGAGTCCCGAGGACATCCTCATCCGAGCATTCTGCGTGATGACCATGACGGAGCACACGGAATTCGTGTTCAAAGAGGGCTTGGGCCGGGTCGAACGAAACGTATTCGAGTTCCTCAGAACGGAAGACGCAAAGATTATCCTGCACAGACAGTAGCTGGAGATGTTCAATTTTCTTTTCCTTTCTGTTATTGCAAAATTGGGAGGCGCATTTGTCCTTCACCACCAGTCTGGTTCTATTTTGTCTCACATTAGCGACGGAGTTTCGGGGTTTTGGAGATCCCACACATGTTTCGAACGGACTTCACTGTCCCGGGTTTGGTCATTTGTAAAAGCTGCTACATTTTTGCCGCGTTCTTCCGCGAGTTGTGTCTTACTAGTAGATTGGCCCATGTACTATTGTAATGAGAACGGAAGGGGTTGGATAGGATTAGACTGAATTCTCAAAAGTACATGTAAGATTCACACATGATACCTGACCAATGACCTCCGCCGATCTCAGTAGTATGTGTATACTCTACCGAGATGTCAAATGTCTTGGCGGCGATGTGGTGGTGTGGACCCTGCAGAAGTAAGACAAGACAAGACTCGATCCTCAAAAGAGGCCGAAATGCTCGACAGACGTCACCACAGCTCATATACCCTCTCCAATCGACAGTTGTGTATTACACCTCTTTTTCAGGACGCATCATCCCGCATCCCCAAGACCTCAGCCGCGTGGCTGCCTCGTGCGACAATGGGGGCGCTCGTCAGCCTCACGCATGCTCGCAGCCTTGTCCACTCACCGGTAACGCCCACGCGCCCACACCTGAGATGATCGCCCATTTCCCTGTCTCGCTGCATGCGTTCCGACGTCGCCCTGGCCTTCTGTCGCATATACGCACATCTATGATCGAGTAATACAGGCACAGCAGATGCCAGGCCAGGTCAGCGCGTCCAAGCCATGGTACTCAATTTGTGCATACCGCGCGGTACGTCCTTTGGCGGTGTTGTGATGATGGGCATTGCTAATGAGTATAACAGGAGAAGGTCAATATAAGCTGATACCTAAACGCCCTGATCCCCTCGGCGCGGATGTGACGCTGCAGTACGCGATTGTGGGATCCACGGCCCTCGCGGCTTCGTATACGTCTTTTGCCTCGAGCTATGCTCAACGAGTACACCCATCCCAACCTGTCTCGAGAACAGCGCTTTTTATACGGTCGTCTGCGCGGCTTGGAGTGTGGGCGGGCGCGCTGGGATTTGCTGTGAACTGCTACTATTACAATGCGTTGGTTGGGGTTATTATGAAGGAGCAGAACCTCCCGGTCAAGCCCTGGAAACTGTATGAGCGATCAAATGCAGTCACGGTCGATGATGGGTTACTGGCTGGGGCTACGCTTGGGCTTGCGGCTTCCATCCCGACCATTTTCATGCGCAGGCCTGCGATACCGCGATGGACACGGTGTGTTGGGATGACGAATATTGGCGCATGTGCTGGCGTACTCGGGACTTATGGGTATCTGCAGTACAACGGAGAGCGACAAAAAGCGTATCAGCGACTTGAACGAAGGCAGAAGCGGAGGTCGCTGGAGTACTGGGGAATATGCGGGGACAAGGAGTTGATGTCGAAATTCGATCCGCTGATACAACTATACATCCGTCAATATGCCGTTTGGTATACGTCTCATCTGGCATACGATGCATACGAGCAGCCAGCGGCTGATGATCAGAGAACTACTGAGTCCACGCCCACGTCAGCAGTAGTCAGTACACCGCAAGAAGAGCCCGCATATTACACTCGGTCATACGACTACGCTACGTACATTGGAGAAATAGACCTTGATTCCCAGCACGCTGAGATACAGGGCCTCGAGGAGGAAAGGCGGGCTCTACTAAAAGAAGCAGAGTATCTATACATCCTCAATGCGCAGAGAAAATATAGATACTGCCACAGCGGAGAGATAGAAGAAGAGGAGCGACAACGACGCTTACGCGAACTTCAGCTTTGTGAGGTGGTTTACAATAGGTTGAGCACGGCAGTCAATGTAATCGACATCAAGCTGACCAAGCTGCGTCTGGCCTTACAGCATAAATCGCTCTTTGACGAATCCGTAGCCAAAGAGGAGAGGGTAGAAGCATGGCTGCCTCATCAAAGCTCTTTCGATAAGGTCACACACGATCCGGCGATGTCGATACAAGAGATGGAGAAGTTTAGGGCAGAAATCGTGGCGGACGTCACGAGGTTTGAAAAGCTACTAACTTCGACGGGATACTCGGATGGTCAGAGGGAGCGGTGGAGAAAGGACATTGATGATGCGAATGTGTTTTTGAAGGCGGTGGATCAGGTGATTTGGGAATTGGAGGAGGCGAAGAAGGGCGTACAGAATGTCAAGGTGAAGAAGGGAGAAGAGGGTATGGATGCGAAAGGAGTGGTGGTGAATAGCGAGACAGAAGAGAATAAAGAGACGAACAAAGGGAGTGGGGATGCAAAGGGAGGATTGGAGGCAGAGAAGCCTTGATATCAGAGACGTATGTTTCCCAACTCTAATACCCGTGTCATGTTTTGCTCTCGTTCGTCGTTGCACCATGCCAAGGGTTAATGGGGAAGTCAAAGATGACTGAGGCTCCTCTGGAACAAGTATTCGCGCACTTAGCCATGTAACACAAAGCACCAGCTCGCATCATTACATATAGCTTTCGCCAGGCCATATATTCACCACTTCGCCAACATATTGTCAACAACTTTGACGTACGCCCACTGCACGACTTCTGTCGAGAATGGCGGGCCCCAACGACAAAGAAAAAATAGTTATTGATGATGACGGCCGCCTCATACTTGTATCGAATCCTGCGTACCGCCCACCTGCTCCTGCCGCGGCTTCACCGCACGCGGTGGATCCGGGCGTGAACGCTGATGAGCTAATGGTTGTCGATGATACCAGAGATGAATCCGACTCTGATCCATCCTCCGAGGACGAGTTGATTGTGGTCGCGCCTGCCTCTGCACCCATAGTCCTTGACGACGACCATCACGATCACATAGTCGACAACGTCGAGGTAGTCCAGATTGCACCGACATCGCGTATCGAATCGATCTCCTCGGATGATAATCAGGACGCTGGAACATCGATCGTGGTCACACCTGCCAATGCGCAGCTAGCATATGGGAACTTGACGTCCAAGGCACCTCACCGTTCACTTTCATCGCCAAGTGACCCCGACTTTCCCGACGATCTTGACATGAACGACACCACGACCTTACTAGCCATGGACCGCGAACTCCCTATCTCGTCCCGCGCCTTCTGGGAACGCCGCATTCGTCTTCCAACCGAAGGTGACCTCACTATCAGCGCAATCCTTAACCGCCTCGGCCTACGTCGCGGCTCCGGTACGCGCGGCGCGGTGCGCTTCGAGCATGAGAACGTGCGGCGACTGTCACAGGCCGTGACGCGAGAGGCGAATGCGCTGCCCGTGGATGATGCGAAGCAATTGATTGACCTGGCTTCGAAGCCAGAGAAGCTGAGTGAGACAGTCGTTGGCATTTTACAAGAATTCGGCGAGGAGGTGTGGGCAGGGATGATTGGGAGGGAAAGGGAATGGTTGTCCGATGAACAGGTTGGGGATGGGTTGTGGATTGAGGTTTTGGAGGATTATGTTGTGTAAGCCTTTGCTTCTCCCTACTCCCACACACGTCCGTCTTTGGGAGAGATGTGGTCTAGGGTACCATGGCTGCTAATGGAGATTATTCGATAGGTTCAAGGAATATGTTCGACTGTGGATCATCGTCAAGGCGATCAACACGTTCAATTACCTCAAGTACAACAAGTCTGGTCGCGTGAAGAGGAACAGTGTGGCAAAAAGCAGGGCAAGTGAGAGTCTTTGGCCTGAATCACGTCCGGAGGAGCTTAAGATCAAAGCTAAGTCGATGGCACCGAGCTTACAACAAGCTAAAGTCCCAGACTTGGATACGAATCTCGAAGACAAGACTATCGCGAGTGCAAGTAAGGATCTACAGACGCGTGGAGCATCCTTACAAAAGACAAAGGCCGCTCTGGATGCCATGTCCAGATCATCCGCAGCAGCAGCAGCAGCAGTGAAACCTTCGCCTGCACGACCTGCACGCTTGATGCGAAAGTCTGTGCCGACCTATAACCTCGCTATTTTGACTGGCAGCGCACGTCAAACCGCAAATACCAGAAAAACCACAATGAATCATGGGCAAGCTGATCAAAATATGACAAACGAACAAGTTGAAGTAGTCAGCCAAGGCGCGACTCCTCGTACACGACCACTCAAGAGGGGCCGCAAGCCACGAAAGCGGGCAACGTCTGCGTCTAGCAACATTGACAAGCGCGGCGACACAGTCTCGAAGAAGACAATAGTACGGGAGTCTTCCAAGATCCCTCCTGAATCTCTCTTGACGATGTCCTTTTCGATTTATCTCCGCGATTGCTCCACTGCTTCTTCCATTGGATGTACACTCCTCGATGCCATTGAGCGTGACGTCCACCGACTTGCACCTGAAGTCTCAGACCTCCAAGATAACGAAGCACTCGGAACTGTGTTTTTCACGACCATGACTGCATGGCTCCACCTCCAACGCACCATGTACGCCGTCCGGGAGCGTATGGCTTTCCCACCTCAACCGCATCACACGCCTACTCTTGTTCAAGTCTTTCGATCGCGCTTCTTGACTGAGTTGCGAATTGCTCGGGACGCATATATAGAGGCACAACAGGACAAATGTGGAACGGATGAAGATGTCATTTGTTTGGGATTCGAGGCATTGCAAGACTCGCCTGCTGAGGGGCAGCGTGTCAAGGCGCTGGTTAGGATTGGGCTCGCCAAATTGGATGAGCAGTTATTCGTGCTGGGAGAGGAGTTGGGATGGAATGGTGGAGCGTGGGTGAGGGTTGATTGAAGGAGTCATGGGGTCGGTAAGAGGAGACTTATGGTTATAAGTGTTAATTCGATAAACTTCGAGAACGCGGTTTGACATGAGTGGGATATCTGGATCTTTTTAGTCCAAGGAAAGTACAGTTTGAATAGGGCGATTGGGCATGAAGTGTATGTGTTTGCACTCTCAAGACACGAGGAAGGACGTCTTTTGAGATTGGTATGTAAATTGTAGTCATCCTCCACCGTCCCTTCGCCTCCCTCAAAATCGATCGAATCTTGCGCATTTCTGGCTTCTCCTTCTCTCGAAAAGCACTCTGTCCGGATTCATGTCTCTATGCTAAGCTATCCTCCCTACTTAGGTCTGCTTGATGGGTTGAAGTTCTTGTAGCACCGTAGGCATCTAATCCCATAGCTCATGTGCAACAAGTACGATAATCCGGAACTGTACGACGTGTAGATGATATCCTGGTAAGTGACACGACTTGGAGCCGTGGGCATGTTCAGCCCACACCACATAATATACATTGTTGGAGAGATCATACATGGTCATGAATGACCACGTATGACCTTTGAAGGGAAGCGCATCAGAAATTAAAATTCAACGTATAAAGAGCATACCATCATTCTTGCAATCTTACATTGAAGAATTGGATCGTGTGACAGAAATAGGGGTGGCTGAGTCAGAAGAACGCCCGGTTCACTACACTTTTCACATTCGGAGAACTCTCAGCCGCACATGCGAGGCTGACGATGCTTACAACTTAGTTCTCGTGAAGTGACGTTCTTGAAAGTTCGGCCAAGCGTTCGTCGTTAAAAGGTACTAATATTTGAACTCGATTATCGCTAGCGTGTGATCAAAGATGAAGAATATCGAGAAGTTGCGTTGAGGTACGACTTCCACGTGATCATTGCTAGATAAGCTCTCCTGGCCAAGCAAAATCCGCAGTCTGCCTATATGAGGCTGGCATAGATGTTATAGTAAGCATCTTTCTCCCGTAAGCCAGCTCTTCTGGGGTAATAATGAAAGTTTTAACGTCGCTCGGTTACGTGGTAGATGTTCAAATGTTCATCCTGAGCCCCTGTATACTGCACGTAGAGACGCCGCGAGCTGATAAGGCTGTTTACACCTTGCTGCAATTCATGCTCGTAGCTACACAAGCGTCAGGCCTACCAAGAAGTAAGCACTACCAAGACGTATATCAGCTTACCGCTCTGCTCTCTCGCACTTCTTACACGACTCAACATACCAGCAAACTCACAGCACGTAGCACATTCCCCAAGTCTTCCTTCTTACGTCAATGTCCATTCCACTCCTCGCATCAGCCTCCCTCGTCCTCACCCTCTACCTCGTCCTCCGCAGTCTCTTCCTCCCTAAACCCATCCCCTCCATCCCGTACAGCTCCCTCTCGCGCCTCACACCCTTAGGGGACCTCGCACCCCTCGGCATCTACAACCTGCGCACCGGCCGCGTCTTCGCCTGGCTCTCGCTCCAATGCCTCCTCCACAAGTCATCCATTGTGCAGCTCTTCCTCCCCTCCTTCTCGACAACCCACCCAACGCTCGTGATTGCCGACCTCGACGTCATCGAAGAGATTGTGACGAAACGCATGCACGAAATCGACCGTGCGGAGCTCATGCGTAGCTGGTTTGGCGTCGTGGCGCCCAAGGCTACGATTGGGTTGAAGACGCACGACAAGGCGTTCAAGGAGCAGAGGAAGTTGTGGAATGTGATGCATGGCCACAAGTTTTTGGAGGAGGTGGCTGCAGAGTGTTTTGCTGAAACGGCTGCTGAGCTTGGGGAGTTGTGGGAGGGCAAAGTGGCGGTTGCGGCTGGGATGAGTGCTTTCGAGGTAACGGAGGATATCAAGATGACGACGTTGGATGGGATGTGGGGATTGCTAGTAGGGACGAAACTCGGGCTTTTGACGGCTAAGATTGAGAAATTGCAAGAGTCGGGGGCTTTGGTGAAGAAAGAGGCGAAAGGGACAGTTAGGTTTGCAGAGGCCGCTTTGCCTGAATTCTATGGCGTGTTTAGGACGCTGCTGATGTTGATGGACTGGGTGTTACAAGGGATCAGTCCAAGCCTCTACAAATGGGTCTTCACGTTCACTGGCATCCTGCAGCATTTCCACAAGAGGAAGGATCGCATCCTGGATCAGCACATTGCTCAGTCTCGGCAGAGAGTCATGACGAACGCGAGTGGGCGAACGTGCGCACTTGACCAAGTCCTCTATAAGAACATCCGCTTGCGGCAATCGTTACCGGACAACAACGACGACATCGACGACGCGGCACTGAGAGACGAGATCCTAGATCTGCTCATCACCGGTCACGAGACAACAGCAACAACAGTCTCCTGGGCAATCAAGTACCTGGCCGACACTCCCGAGATCCAAACACAACTGCGCGCCTCGCTGGCCTCAGCATTAGCGCATGTAAGTCATCCCACGCAGCCACTGAGCGCTCGCGAGCTCATAAATACATCGCTGCCATATCTCGATGCTGTGATTGCAGAGACCCTCCGTCTGTCCAACACTGGACCGGTATCGTTTCGCCAGACGCTGGTAAACTGCGAGATCATGGGCCACAATGTCCCTGCTGGGACGCCTATCATCCTCGTCACGGCTGGACCGTCGTATGACGAGCCAGACACGCCATCGACTCGGCGGCAATGCTCGTCAAAGGATTCGCTACACAGGCACGGGAAGAAACTCAAGACCACCTCTTCTGAAGAAGAAAAAGTTTCTTCCTCTATTCCGCTCAACCTCTTCGCGCCTGAAAGATGGTTGTCAGATGGCGTATTCGTCCCAGATGCGGTGCGTATGTTCCCTTTTTCTGCGGGTCCACGCGGTTGCTTTGGCAAGAAGATTGCCATGCTCGAGCTCAGGATCCTAATTGCGACTCTGGTGATGCGCTTCGAGTTCCCCCGATTGGCAAAGGCCTTGAGTGGGTACGAAGCGCAAGACAATTTGACGTCGAGACCTCAGGTTTGCTATGTCTGTCCGAGAGTCATGGCTGGGCAGCGCGAGCTGCGTCAGCCGTGAGACCGGGCTCCCTTACTGGAATTCTAGTCCAGGTTTGTGCAGCTTGATGCTTGTGATCATCTCTCGATCAGCGTAGTTGCATTGGATCCGACGATGCTCGTTCCTTGTTAGAAGGTCAGTTTAGTGTGCCTAAAGCGTTGCATCAAGTCTGGAGTCGGGGGATAGACCAGGATACTGGGAAAGAATATCATGGAGAACCTGTTGGTTGAGAAGGACACTTCTAGAGATGCCTTAAGATAAATCAATCTGTCAGCTGTGCAAGATCAGCATGTGCAATTTTGATTGGCAAGTGAGCGGGAGAATACATCAAACATCTATGTATGATTGAGGGAACTGATAATTCGTCGAATAAGAATGATATGCTTGGCCTCTGCATGTGTTGCCTCTAGGACGTTGTACCCATGCTGGCTCCCACGTCGCTATCTGCCTAGGCGCCAAGACGCTCAACCATGCGCCCTTTTCTAGGTCCTTTCCAACGTGTACCCTATATTCCTGTCTACCTGCTCATCATATTATTACTGAATAGCCGTTTAATACATCATGAATCATAAAGAAGAGCCCATAGAAAGTGTTCTGTCAAGACCTCACTTTCGCTCGTAGATGGGCGGGACGACATCCGGGTGGTAGGGTGACTTTGCGTTGTCCGCCTTGCTCTGGTCAAATGTCCAGACCCCATTGGTCTGACTATCGTTGACGGGCTCGCCAATCTTGCCTGCCAGAGCCTTGAATGTCGGGAATGTATCGGAGCGTGTGAAGAACTTGCGTTCCCACTCGCGGCCGGCATCCTTCTCCTCTTTGCGCATCTCGCGCTGACGGGTCTCGATGATAGTCTTCTCAACAGATGTGGTGTCCAAATCGCCTTTGTTGATGGCGTCGGACACCTTCTTCCACGCGCGCCTCGTCTCGAAGTGGTCCTGTTGCTCAATGGGGGCCACAGTCAGGGGCGTAGTCTTGGTGACCTTGGGGTCGAATGTGTCGACAACAGCCTTGGTCTTGCCGTCCTTGATTTGCCAGGCGTCAGTCCACTGTCCGTCCACCTTGTAGATGACATCCTTCTCCTTGCCTTCGGGGTAGAGGACTGCCGAGAATGTGTTCTTCTTGCCGGATACCCAACCCTTGCCGCTGTAATCGATGCGCGCGGTGTATCCGGAGCTTGACTGGATGTAGGTGCTACCGTTGAGCTCGACGTAAGGTGAGCCGGTAATGAGGCCTTCGATGTGTAGGGAGGGGAGCGTGATGAGGTAGTCTTCGTCGTACGCGTCGAGGTGGTAGATGGCGTGTCCGACTTGCTGCGTAACATTAGAACTTGCCAAGCTGCCGCACTAGAGCTCACCGACCTTGACGTTGATGGTCGTCTTGAAGGAAGCCTTCTGCGCGTTGTAGCCCTGCAGGCGCACGCCGTGCTGGCTGTTCCAGATGCCGTAAGCCGTGACAGGAGGGTGATGACTGAGCACGCCGCATTAGCATCTGATTCACAAAGTTATCAGGAGAGCTCTTTACCTGACTTGCTCACTGATAAGCTGTGTTGTGCCTGCCTGGTCTTCCCACTTTCCGAGGAACAGTTCGCCCAGGAAGGGGTTCAAGGGTTTCTTCTCGCTGCCAAGCTTCTCACTGCGACTTGCGTATTGCTGCTTGAGGGTGCTGATGAACCATTTCAAGACGAGGAGGGCGCGCTTGGCTGGGTCTTTCTCTGCTGCGGGCGCAACAAACACAGAGGGCTGTTCGGTCCAGTACGACGAGAACTCGGTAAGAGACTTGGTGGAGAGAATGAAGGCGGGCGCGGTCATGGTTGAGAGGTCGCCATTGAACGAGGCAATCGACTATCCATTTATCAGTGCACGCTCATTGCTGCTATTCAAAGCTCTCTACCTTGAGGAAACTTGACCAGGAGCCCTTGGCCTGGGGAGGGACGGCGGATCCTTCTTTCTCGGCCATGGTGACTGTAGTAGCGTAGAAAGATCAGGTGGTGGTGAGATCAGGGTATGTTTCGTGGTCGATCGCTCTGGTATGAGATATAGGCTGTCGTGCGCGTGGCAGTACAAAAGGCGGGGAGGCGATGTTGGTTAGCGGTGCCCTGGAGACGGCTTGTTTGCGAAATTGGAAATGACGTCCACGCTAAGCCACACCCGCCGCCGCACGTAATCCACCACGGTCATGACCAGCCTATTACTGGTGTTTCCATCTGCAGATGTGTACATACAGGGCGTGTCATTTTAGTACATGGACGCATGTTACTTGTATACGTCGTCTCTGTTTTGTGATTTGTTTCGACACTACTTGATTCGTTCAGGTCATTACGCAACGTTAACAGTACATTCTATGGTTATCATTTCTTTTCGCCATGATTTTTGCTTCCTTCAACTCAGCCACTTCGTCGCCACACGTCATAGACAGCTTAGGTCTTGACGTCTGGCTCGGTGCGGCCAACGTACTCCTGCAACTTCAACAGGTCGGTCGCGAGCTTCACGTTGTCCTTCAAGTACTCCTGGGCATCGAGGTCGTATGTAGACTCGTCGCTGGTGTGCTTCTCAATGTAGAGACGGATGGTTGCGCCACTGCTGCCAGTGCCCGAAAGACGTACGACGATGCGGCTGCCGTCATCAAACTTGACGTATATGCCCTGGTTCTTGCTGACGCTGCCATCAAGATCCGTGTATGAGAAGTCGTCAGCCTCGACAACCTTACGACCAGCGATGCTTGAGCCGATGAATTCGTCCTTCTTGGTCGTAATGAGCTCCTTCATGTGGCTCGTGACCTTGTTGGCGCCATCGGTCTCGCAACCCTCGTAGTCGTAACGTGTGAAGAATGTGCGTCCGTATGTCTTCCAGAAGTCCTTCTGTACTGATGCAATGCTGGGTGTGGTGCCCGTCTGCTGGCCAACGCCCGCGAGGATGTTGAGCCATGCAACAACGGCCCAGAGTCCGTCCTTCTCACGAATGTGGTTGCTGCCGGTTCCGAAGCTCTCCTCACCACAGATGTTCATCTTGTCAGAGTCGAAGAGACCGCAGAAGAACTTCCAGCCAGTGGGAACCTCGTAGCACTCAACACCCTTCTTCTTGGCAACGAGGTCGATCGCGCCAGACGTAGGCATGCTTCGTGCGAGACCGTAGATGCCCTGCTTCTTGAAGTAGGGAATGAGCTCGGCGTGGTGTGCGATGATGGCCAAGCTGTCGCCAGGCGAGACGAACGAGTTTGCTCCGTAAATCATGTTGCGGTCACCGTCACCGTCACTGGCCGCGCCGAAGTGGATGCCGTTCTTGTCGACCGCATCGACGAGGGACTTTGCGTACACGAGGTTGGGGTCTGGGTGGTGGCCGCCAAAGTCTGGCTTGGGGACGCAGTTCTGTGTGCTGTTGGGGATGCCAAGCTCTTTCTCGAAGATATCAACACCGTATGAGCCAGTCACACCGCTGAGACCGTCGAAGAGGACCTTGAAGTCGGAGTGCTGCTTGAGGAACGACTTGATGAGGTCAAAGTCGAAAATGTCCTTGAGCATCTGCAGGTAGTCCTTGGTTGAGTCAAGAATCTCAACCTCGAGGTCGCCAACCTTTTGTGTGCCGATAGAGCTCAGGTCGACATCGGGGATGTCGGCGATCTTGTACGAGGTGAGGGTCTTGGAGGTCTCGTAGATCTTGTTGGTGACGCTCTCGGGTGCCGGTGCACCATTGGCGAGGTTGTACTTGATACCGAAGTCCTCGGTGGGGCCTGGTGCTTGTCAGTCATGACGGCTATGGAGAATCCACGTTCTTTTGGGTAGATGTACCTCCAGGGTTGTGACTGGCTGTCAAAAGGATACCACCCGTGGCCTTGCGTATCCGAATGATGTGGCTGGCTGCTGGTGTGCTGAGGATACCGTCCTGGCCGATCAAGAGCTTCTTGACACCGTAGGCGGCACCAATTTTGGCGATGAGCTGAGTGACCTCAGGGTTCCAGTAACGGCCATCTCCACCGATGACGAGAGTTGAGCCAGACACGCCCTCGGGGATGGACAGCAGAATGCTGGCAACGAAGGCTTCTGAGTAGTGGTCCTGCTGGAAGACCTTGACCTTCTTGCGGAGACCAGAACTGAGGATAAAGGATTTAGCTTGGTTCGAGGCTCAACTTGCTGCATCATGGGCTCAAGTTCAGTTGGCGTAGCTGAGGTATGAAAAGGCCATCCCAAGTGAAGCAATGGGCTGATGCAAGTGGAAGAAGTACTTACGTTCCGGGCTTCTGGTCCTGGAAAGGCTTGAGCTCAACAGTACGTGTGCTCATGATGACTGTGTGTGTAATAGAACAAGTTGCTATGGGTGCAATTGAAGCAATTGGAGAGTAAAGAAGCTCTGTCTGGCGGGTGCAGCCAACTTTTGATCTCGCTCGGCAAGAGGGGCAGCTCGCGCCTTCCCCACCACGCGGGATGACGGCGTCAGTGCGTCGAACGAGCTGGACTAGCACACAGACGGCAAGAGATGCGCCACTTTTGCGCTGTCACCTCAACCATTTTCCTCAACATCAGACGAATCCGCCAAAGTCGTGGCAAATTTGCGAATATCTTCACTTTTGCTTGTCGCATCAAGCTAGGTGGCGTTCGCTTGTGCCACCCATCGCTCAACCCATCGCTTCTGGACCCTGCATAGTGCCACTCCAGTACTCCAGCCCTGCGTTTTTTGCTCCGAGCCTGGGGTGCCGATCTTTGATGTTGCTTTGCTTTGGCCACCATGGGGATACCTGGCCTTGCACGGCGCCTCGCACCATACAGTAGCCGGTGCTCAGAGCAAGATCTGAAAGGGTACTCTGCAATCGTCGATGGACCAAGTCTTGCATACGAAGCCCACAGGCTCGCTTTCAGTGCTGCTGCCACCCAAACACGCATACCATCATATGCCGATATTAACAACGAAGCGGTGAAATGGCTGAGCGCGCTGGAAGAGCAAGGTATCAATGTGTGAGTAGTTTGTTATTCCTGCCCCTTGCACGTACTCCATGATGCTGCGTGAAGCTGCCCGTGCACGGAACGCAACTTGACAGTATTGGTTCGCTATGTGACAACTTTCAATCATCGTGCAGCTCATCGGAGCGGTGTATGCTCGAGCTAAAGAGTGGCGTTCCTTGTACGCACGTGGCTTCACCGGTAGGTGCTGTCTTCCTTTAGCATCGCCAAGTTCTGCAAGATACGAGAGTGCTGCTAACTGTTCATCACAGTGCTACAATCATTTTCGATGGTGCACTTCCGGAGTCGAAGCAAGCAGAACGGGTACCGCGTACAGAGCAGAACAACAGACGGGTACAACAATTAAGAGCCAGTTATCCTGCCACTACTTGTCCAACACCTACCTACCTGAGTTCAACATCATATGCCTTCCTGGCTCCCTCGTTAAGGGAAGCCCTAGGTGATTCGCCATTTGCATCAAGGACACGCATCGTGTCAGGCGAGGCCGATGACTTTTGCGCACTGTACGCAAAAGACCATCCGAAATCCATCATCTTCACAAGCGATACCGATCTCCTTCTTTTCGATTATGACCCTGAGACACTGGTGGCTTTGTTCATGGACGCGGACTCGCTGGCTGGACTGAAGACATACTCGCCATATCAGGTGGCTGAAAAGCTGCACGTGAAAAGCCTGGTTCTGTTCGCCTATGCTATTCAGCAGCTACCATATGGGGGCACAGTTGATATATCAGAGGATGCATGCAAGGTCGATGTCGACTCGCGCTCATATTTAAACTTCAGCCAGCGATATATTGCAGCAATGGTCACGCCCAAATACATGCAAGAAAACAGCAACCTGACGCCACCGCTGCAAGCTCTTGATGTGCGGGTATCTGAGTACGTGTTTGAAGCGCTGAATGCATCTCAAAATCTTGCAGTAAGTATCGCCCAATCCCTTCCACACCTAGTCATGGGGGTATTCGAATTCGTTCGAGAAGCGCTGAGCGGATCTCAGAGCATTCCCGTATATCTGCCACTCCTAGTCGAAGACCCCAACCTAGCATCGGCATGGAACATGGCCCAGGATGTCCGCACACTTGCATATTCGCTCCTCGCACCAGGAGCTTCAAAAATAAGTGAGTATCGAAGAAAGGCACAACATATCACGCCAGAGGATATCAACCCTCTTCCCGCCATAGGTGTTCAGATGCAGGCGAAAGAACTCGAAGAACGCATCAGCGGGTTGCTAAAGTGGTCCGAGTCTAAAGACATCAGCCCAACACTGTTATGGTCACTTTTTGCACTAAGCCTTGTATTGGTGGAGCTGAACACTCCGCCTACACTGACGCTCGTTTCACGGGTCCTGAACGGCGATTTCGACAACACCTGGACATACATACAATTCACTGCTCGCTTACAGGCTGCCATGTACTCGCTACGCATGCTAAAGCAAGTGACAACCGTGTGGCTCCCCATGAATCCGCAGGCCGAGTCAGAGCTTCATGCTAGCCTTTCCCAGATAGACTTTTATATGTCGAACTTCCCATCAATATCCGACATGTTCATTGTGCCGGGTCAGGCGCACAGAGTTGTTTTAGAACACGAGCAATTGAAGAGGTTAATCGAAGAGATTTTCATTTCTGCCGGAGTTGAGGTGAAGCAGGTGTCAAACAAGAAGAAGAAAAGACAAACTAGGGAGGCAGAAAGGAAAATGCGCAAGGCAGAACAGAGACAGCAAGCCAAACCATCGAACTTGTTTGCCCTGCTGGACAGCGGTGGGCCTACTTGAGATAGGTCTCCTATGCTCAAGCATAGAAATAATACAGAAACTCCTGTCCCTGTCACATTCACATTCGATTGTGCAACTCTAGCACGTGACGCTGCGCCATTCCTTCCAGCCGCATATCGGACGAAGGTTTGGGCCTGCTATGCTGCGCAAAGACTGTTGGTCTTCCTGTGTCGAATCAGTAATGTAGCTTCGTCCAATTTCGATCTGCCAACTTACAGGCTCTCGAGATTTTAACGCTTGCGAAGCACTCGGGATCTTTTGAGCTTATTCTGCCATCCTTTTCTACCAAAGTGCCTCCCGAGCTTCCCTTGCTTCCTAAAGTGCCTACCAGCGCGCCTCTCGAGCTTCCTTCTTCCGCTTAATCCTCTCTACGGTCAATAGCCCAAAGTAAAGAGCGAAAGCCATCTCCTTGGCTTCCTTGGCTTGGCTTCTTTCGCTACTTTAGTCTTCGAAGCCTTCATTTCCTCTCTCAACCCAACGTGGGGATTTTGAGGCCCCTGAAGCCAGTACTCAAATTGTACTGATCCAGTTCCAATTCGACACTGTCCTGGTAGTGAATGTATCACAAAGCATAGCAGGCCTGGTTTGCTCACTCGAAGTCTTGCGCATATCCGACCAGTCTCGACGCAATAGTCACAAGCGGTTGCTCCTTGGCCATATTTCCATGTACACGGACTTCGGCTATGAAGTAGAGTGTTGATACAGCGGTCTTTCCAGTTGGACGTTTCTCCGTATTTCAAGATTTTGTCTAGGAGAGTATACAAACAAAGCTTTTTCGAATTCTCAAATATCGTGAAGATATCTTTGGTGGCCGGCAGGCTACTGGATGTTGCCACAAACTTTTACCATCCCAGATTTGCTTGCTCGACAAAGTCATACACAAATACCTGCTGCAACAGAGGGTCCGTCTCTTTCTACAACGCGCTTGTCAGTACTACTTTGCAGCCACCTATTGCAGCTCTTACCTTCAGTCTATCGTGGCCAGCATCAGCATCAAACTCTTTCCTCGCTTCGTCGCTCTACGCTAGTCAACACCTCCGCGCGCTATCAGGCTCTTGTCATTGTCTACGCACTTTGAAAACCACTACGAAGCCCGTGTCCCACTCTTTATCTCTCTTCACATTCGTCAGGTCAAGCGGTGTATTGAGAGGACGCCCACCCTTTGGCAGCGCGACAAGAAGCTCAGGATGTTCTGCGTATAAGTCGAGAAACGCACTCGTTCGGCCACCTTTTTGTTCGGCGGTTACATTTGGATGGAACTTGAAACATGCGATGCGGGTGACTGGGGTGTCGGTGCAGTCGGTGGCCATGCTTGTCACGAGGAGCGAGAGTAGACTCAATGTCTTGACGATGTGGAGGGGCATCATGCTGCTATGTGAATTAATATACAAAAGCTCAAGGCTGACATTGATATGGACATGGATTGTGATGGCCCCCTCTGATCTGCATGTAGCCACTTGCGGCGACGTGGTACGCGAGAGGGGAGCCGAAAACATCACGTTTGCACCAAGACGGATGATAACCGGTCTGCAACATCGACCTTTTTATTGTTCTGTCTCGTTTTTTCTTAATCTTTCCTCTATGAGAGAAGTGAAGCCATGACTCCAACACACAAATAAGTAGGACAATTTTGAGGGACAAGAATCGAAACATGTGTAAGGAGGGCACATCAGTTAAAAGGGGTAACAAAACAGTTTCGGAGAGTCGTAAGTTGGCTCTCAAACGTGGGAACAACCTTGAAATGACAATAACACTAGCTCTTCCTACATATCTTCCAGCAAAGACGGTAAATTCAAGTCGTCCTCTGAGCAGCCGACCAGCAATTCGGAGCAATAGACCTCAAAGATCTCGTCCAGGCCGGGAGGACGTATTGGAGTTTTAGCATGCTCATAAGCAGCGCAACATGGCGCAATCGTAAAACTCAGCAGGTGGAACTCGTGCTTCGAATTTTCGTCCACGAGTGAGGGGGGAGTGAGGCTCCAGCATCGGCTGGTGTACTGTTGCTCAGCCCTGGCTAGCCTTCTTACGCTTGAACTTAGGCTCACCAACCTGATTGGCCTCGAACTCAATATCTTCAAAAGCCTTGCGGTCATGCTTACCTAGTGAAGAAGCGGGCGCAGCCTGAGTGTCGGAGCCGGTGTTGGCGGTCGAGAGTCGAGAGGAGCGGCGATTCGCATAGGATGGAGTCTTGGGCACAAGCTTCTTGCGCGATTTCTCATTGTCGATGGCGTTAGCGTTCACGTCATATTGACTACTATCATCTGAAGCGTGTTCAGAATTGAACAAAGCGACACCGCCGAAGTGAAACTGGGACTGGGTGCCGTAGACCGAGTCGCGGGATGGAGAAGTAGATTTGCGGGCAGCTAACGCGTTGTTGGTGAGCTGAGTCTCACACGCAGGCACATCGTCAATAACGATACCAGAATCATCGACCGTATCATTGGAGGGTAGAGCGACATCGAGCTCGGCGGGGGCGCACTCATGAGCGGTCGCTTTGGCAGCCACATCGTACGTACAATCACCGCGCTGCTCGCCCTCGAACATTGTAGCAGCGGTGATGGAGGCGGGCTGCTCAGGCTCCTCGGTCTTGATTTGTGCCTGGGTTTCCTGCTCGACCGGAGATACAAATGCCGATGAAGCCACTTCGAGCTTGACAGGCTTTTTAGTGTCCGTGTCAGTCACATTGATGGAGCGAAGTGCAGCAGCGCCATCCTGACTGTTGGATGCAAGAGGGACGTGATCTGGCTCCTGAACAGGCTTAGACTTCTTCCACTGCTCCGTTCGGCTACGGTCAGACTGGACGGGGTCTGCAGGCTTCGACTCATACGTCGTCAGGTTGACGTTGGGGTGAGTAGCTGCAAAGCTGCCGTCGGTGTGGGAGTGATAGAACGACCCATTGGCGCTTTGTGGAGGCCCATTACCACCGGCGGCCATCACATAGTCGCCTTGCCGTGAATTGTAGCTGGAAGTGCGGTAGTTGAAGCTGTTCGAGGGGTTGTGGTGAAGCTCTTCACGGAACATATTGAAGGACTGCAGCATATAAACCAGACACCGCTGGGCCTGCGCGGGCAGAATAACGCGATTATCGACCAGCCGATATGAGTTAACCAAGTCGGCGAGAAACTCGGAGGGATGGCGATCTTCGATTCGCACCGCTATCTTATGTGAGTACAGATACCGCAAAGAAATGAAAATTGCGTACAGCTCAGAGTGGCAGGTGTGCTCGAGGCGCGGACAATGGCCGTGAGAGTCATTGTTGTGTTGGCGGTTCTTGGGTCGACGGGGTTGAATTTGATCCAAGGCGAGTTGAGGTTGGACAGTGAGACTCAGACTCAAGATATGGCGAGATGGGCTTACGGAAGGTCGCTTGGTCAAGTAGCAACAAGAGTTGATATCGAGAGTCGTGGCGAGTGCACGGCGGTGCGATATAGCACAGGTCTATATCTACGAGGGAGGAGAGGTGTCAGTGAATTTGGATCTCACAAACCCTTGGCGGCAGCCCTAACTCTGTTCCGTCGCCCGTATAGCTATCACTCTGACATGTTTTGGGCATGAAAGCAAACGGAAGACCTACGACATGGCCCCACTATTGCTCAGGCAGCGGTTTAAGACCTGAGAAATAGCTTAGTCTGAAACAATGAAGTATTGAACAATGTCTAAAGCCCCATATAACTGTCGTTCGCGGTATGTTGTGACAACGTTAAAGGTCACGTGTATGTTCTTTCACTGCCTAGACATGAGCCAACCGCAGCGTCAAACTGTGCACGAGCCAAGAGAATAAGTCAGGAGTATGGGTTTGAAACAAATAGAATTCATAAGCGCTGCGATTGGCTACATCGAGTACATCAGTCATTCACGCGACTAAACTTTAGCGGAGTGGCAGGACGCTTAGTGAAGCATTAATTACTTCGAAACATTATAACATTCCACAATTGAGCCAATGTTGGCGTAAATCATATGCTAGTACCTTAATTCCAGAGGAAAGCGGTTCATTCCGAATATTGACGATCTGCTGCGGAATTCCGCGACTTGTTTGTCAGCGGAAAGATCCGCCCGTAGACTAAGGCAACATTTGACATGAAAATAGGACCGAAGCTGAGAACATTGCGATTATAAAGCCATTACAGTGCATCATGTCAAAATTTACTTCAATAGCACTGAAGCAAGCAGCAAACTCGCTCAATCATCAAAATCCAACGCGCCACAACCCCAACCATGACCACCTCAATCCAAGTCAAAGTCTTCATCGAGCCTTCAGATGCTCCTGAATTTCTTGCTGCTTTCAAACGTGTGAAGGCCATGGCGATCGCTCAGCCTGAGAACATATCTTCAAGTCTATACCGCAACCCCAAGGCTCCCGGAGAGTTCAAATATGTCGAGGACTGGAACGCAAGCATGGATTGGATTATGAAGGTGAGCATACATATTGATGTTTCAAAACACGTATTGAGCATTGCACAGACTGTTGCGACACACGAAACAATTAAGGAGTTTTTCGAGGTTAGGGACAGGTTGTCAATTAAGCCCAGGGAGACTGAGATCTGGACTCGTGTCACGCAGGAAGAGTGGAATAGCATCAAACTGTAGAGATGGCGCATATGCGGACTTGAAATTTATTGTAGGCAATGCAACTCTACTCCCAAGTGACGCTTTTATTCTGTATGTTCCGATCACGTGTCGAGCATATTCACTGTTTGCGCAGGTGTACGCGAAAACCAAAATCGCTCAACTCAAACTCAACCTCAAAGAATGACTCGCAGCGGAGACAAGATGCGGGATGCCCCACATATAGAGTGCATAAGTTGGCGATCGCCTCATGTACTTGTATGGCCTAAAGTCGACAACAAGCACATTAAGATGGTGTCTGGTTGAACCCTGGTCAACAGACTAAGGCAACAGTTGCTGCCTCAGAACCACCAAACGACCTCCCCCTCCCAACTTGGGGTTCGTTTGCCGCCAATGCTCCGAATTGTTACAATCGCGCTGCATTCACAACAATAATATGACGTGCTGGCCACCACCTGACTGATACCCACCCGTCGCCTATCGTGACGTGCAATCGGGCGTTTGCAACCCTACCTATCTCCTCTTGTCACTATTTCGAAATTAACAACAACACCTCCATCGATTGACGAAGCAGCCGACCTCCCAGGACACGACCCTCGCTTTTGATGTTTGTTTCGCGCATCGGTATCGCAAGTAACTAATACACCAAAGTGGCAGGATAGGATCAACGCTACAAAAATCGCGAGTGCGATGAGCAGCTACGAGAGATCGCGCAAGGCTGCAGGCAGCAGCAGCGACCCCCTGCACCAAAATCAGAGACAGGCATCCTCAGCCTCGCAGCCGAAGTACAAGTATGAGCGGCCTCCAACGTCCCCCTACAACAACACAGCCGATAGCCTGTCCTATGTTCAGTCCCACAGCGCAAGTCACCAGTCCCAGGCACCGCCTGCTCGCCGAATGAGCTCGCAGCACTCCGCCCGCCCTCGAAATCATGAAGTCTCCGATGACCATACCTCCTTCTGCAGCGCTCACGATGGCGAATTAAGAAAGACCGGCGACGCCTCTGTTCTCCTCGACAACGACGATGATAACAGCGACGACGACGATGACGATTGGGAAATGGTTGATCGCGACCCTCCCAATGCAAAGGTTGTACCCCCAGTACACTTATTCCCTCGCTGCCCTTCACTGACGACACCCCAGACCCCAACGAGCTACTTCCCAGGAACCTGGCCAACAGCTCTACATGATACCACCATCGCAGCCAGGCAAGTCGGCGCAGCAACCTACTCATACGCAACCGCACTCACGCAATCCGGCATCGGTAAAGCTGGCTGGTCTATTGGCACTGCGCTCGCAGCATCAGGCAAACGGAGCGCAACGAGACTCGTCAGTTGGTTGAACCGCGGAAATGTGCAGCATGAGCTTCAAGATGCGGAAGTTTGGGGCGACGAGCGGGGGCTGTATGTACTTGAGCAGAAAGAGATGGATAGTACAGGGGAGATTATTGGCGAGAGGAGGAAGGTGTATAAAGGCATGGAGGAGGATGGGTTCAACGTGGAGGAGACAAGGGGTGGTGGGATGGCCGAGAGTGGAGATGAGGAGGCAGATGTAGGAGACGATGGATTGGTGAGGCTCTTCCAGTTCGATGGTTAGGCTTTGAGATGGTCAAAGCTGGTGGGTTGAAGAACACCTGGAGGAGGTATGAGGACTGAGACATGTTTGGTTCAAGACATTGGAGAACATCATGATACCCCCTAGATCGGCGCATCAGGGCTCCAGAAGTACGCAATGCAAGTGTGTATTTCACCAAAGATTGCTGAAATTGTGAAAACATACATAGAATCATCTCTCGTACCCTTCCAGACTATTCTTACAACTTCTCCTTCTCCAACCCCTTCCATCCCCACTCCTGCGCAATCATCTCGGCTGCCCTCTCGCCAATCCCCAGAACCGTCAACATTGGATTAATCGTCGGCATCTCAGGGAATACACCCGCATCCGCAATCCTCACACCTTGCAGACCGCGAATCTTCAACTCCGGATCCACAACGGCATACTCATCGCTGCTCACGTCTCCCATCTTGGTCGTGCCCGCGGGATGGTACACGGTATGCGCAACCCTGCGTCCATACTCGCTCAGCTCCTCGTCAGTCTGGATCTTGGGTCCTGGCGCGACTTCCTGCTTGATCCAGTCCTTGAAGGGGGCTTGCTGGGCGATTTGGCGCGCGGCTTTGAGGCCTGCGACAATGGTGGCGGCGTCGTAGCCCTCGGGGTCGGTGAAGTAGCGGAAGTCGAGGGCGGGTTTGACGTTGGGGTCGGAGCTGGTGAGGTAGACTTTGCCGCGGGAGCGGGGGCGGGGGATGTTGGGCGTCATGCAGAAGGCGTCGATGGGGGTTTCGTAGCCGAGACTTGGGAAGGTTAGATGGATGACGAATTGATACTAAGATTTTCGATGCTTACCGAGCAGTGTTGAGGCAGAAGGGAATTTGGTAGCAGTGCATCATGATGTCGGCAATGTCGCCGTCACCACCTGCGGCATTGGGGACTTCGCGGCGCAGGAAGATACCGGCGTCAGAGTCCATGGTGGTCTGGTTTTGGGGAACGGGCTTGTTGAGCTCCCAGATAATGATGCTCTCGGGGTGATCGAGTAAGTTCTCGCCAACACCGGGAATGTCCTTGACGACGGGAATGTTGAGGCCTGATAGCTGGTCCTTGGGGCCAAGGCCGGACAGGAGCATCAGTCGAGGAGTATCGACGGCGCCAGCGCAGAGGATGGTCTCGCATCTTGGGTTGAGAGTTCGCTTCTCGCCGTTTTGGAATGTGACATTGATGCCGGTGACCTTGCTGCCCTCAACGTTGATTTTGCTGACCCACGCGTTGGTCAGAACAGTCAAGTTCTCGCGCTTCTCCTCACCACGGAGGATTGGGTGGATATACGCCACACTAGCGCTGCTTCGTCGGCCGTCATCAGGGTTGTATGACACGGAGAAGAAGCCAACCGATGGCTTCAGCGCACCCTTGGTCTTGATTTCGTGGTTGAAATCGTGAATGACAGGAATGTCCATGGCAGTAGAGCACGAGTCTATCCAGTCCAAGCATAGCTGGTTTCGGTGCTTCTCATGCACGGGCTGAACGGTGTTGCGGAGGTTGTCAAGCACGCGCATGAATGTCTTGAAGCTCCAGCCCTTACAACCTTGAGCTTCCCATCTCTTTGTATCATATTCGAACGGTCTGAAAGAGATAAGTGTGTTATGAGATGAGCAGCCACCGAGGACTTTTGCTCGTGAATGGCGAATGTGCGAATTACCCATGGGCTGTTCGGTGGTGCCATAGTCATAATCGAGCTCACCTCCCAGCAGATTCAGCCAGTCTTTAAGCAACAGCACGCGGTCGTCCATGAAGTCGCTTGGGCCGGCCTCGATCAAGAGGACCTTTTTGTTTGGGAGATACTCGGTAAGCCTAGATGCGATGACACAGCCAGCTGTGCCTCCGCCCACAATGACGAAGTCGTATGAGGCATCCTGGGGGATGGTGGTTGTAGTTGCCATTGTTGCTCGGGAGTTGTCGCGTATGGCGGTCGCTTTGGAAAGTTTTTGACGGTTGGCTATCTAAGATGAATGGTCTAGCGATCAACTTGCCTTAAGTACGGCTGCTTTGAGGACGATGCTCGGTGAGAATTTGCGGGTCGGCCAAACAGAGTCGGCGCAAGGTAGAGCACAAGTTAGTGAACGCGCGGTATTGGTTGTGAAACTTGGTAGCAGAGCGAACGGGGCAGCTGCACGATATGTAATTTTCCTTCCGAGATAAGACGTGCTAGTCGGTGGCTTGTCGGTTCTACCGGATGCGTGCACGTGCACGATGATGATGATGAGGCTGCAAAGAGAGGAAGGTTTGTCGGGCGGTCAGAGAACAATGGCAAAGCATGTGCTGTTCAGACAATGCCGACTCAGTTGCCAGACAGTTATTTTGACCAAGGTGTAAGACATTCGCTGTCTCGTCTAAGATTTCCATAGCTCCAATGGCGTACTTAAACTCTCCGATGAGGTGATGGGCGCAAACATGCGCCGATGGAGCCCCGCATGAGCTTGCTTCGCGAACAGGGGCTCCCTGTCGCCCTGGATCCACAGCCCCTCTTTGGTTGGCGGTGAAGGCTTGGACGACGTCGTTTGATGTTTTTCTGCCGCTTTGCTCCTACAGCACCCCGACGAAAAGCGCTCATGCGCAGGTAGCTGTGCTGTCATCCGACGCTCCCTCATCTTCTCAGCTACAGCAAGTGGGAAAAAAAACTTTGCTGCTCGTTTTACAGACCGAGACATACCACCAGAATTGCTTAGCTCTGCTGAGCTTCACCTTACATTGTCCAGAATACTTACCCAAGATTGACCAGACGTCAGGTTTGCTATCTAGCAACGTGAAGACGACAACCTGTGTCCTACATCAACCTTCTCGCCATGTCTCTCCCATACGCGCCACGCTATGCCTACTACGATGGCAAAATTCAGCAAGGGCGTTCGACTTCATCCTTCCAAACTATTGATCCCGCAACAGCAGAGCCCATCGCGAACATCCACACCACAACCCAAAGCGCAATCGATGCTGCCGTAGCCTCGGCACAGAAAGCTTTCCCAGCATGGTCCGCCACACCTCCCATCGAGCGCGCGCGCATCCTCCAACGAGCTGCCGCACTCCTGCGTGCCCGTAACGATGAGCTCGCCAGAATCGAGACTCGCGACACTGGCAAGCCCTTCTCCGAGACCTCTACCGTCGACGTCGTCACTGGTGCAGATGTACTAGAATATTTTGCCAACCTGGTTGGTGGTGGCGGCATGAATGGCGAGACTGCACAGCTGCGACCTGATGCCTGGGTATACACAACCAAGAACTCGCTCGGCGTATGCGCAGGCATTGGCGCCTGGAACTACCCTATCCAGATCGCTCTGTGGAAGTCGGCGCCTTGCCTGGCAGCAGGAAATTGCATGGTCTACAAACCCTCCGAGTTCACGCCACTGCACTCGACAGAGCTGGCCAAGATCTACGCCGAAGCTGGCGTTCCAGCCGGTGTCTTCAACGTCGTCCAGGGAGGTGGCGAGGTCGGCGCATACCTCACGAAGCATCCTGGCATTGCCAAAGTCAGCTTCACCGGCCAGGTTTCGACGGGCCAGAAAGTCGCAGGCAGTGCCGCAGGCGAAATGAAGTATGTGACCATGGAGCTCGGCGGCAAGTCGGCGTGCGTCATACTGCCCGATGCAGACCTCGAGCAGGCAGTCGACGGTGCAATGATGGCGAACTTCTTTTCGACAGGCCAAGTCTGCACAAACGGGACGCGCGTCTTCATACCAGAAGCGATGAAGGCTGATTTCGAGAAGCTTTTGCTAGAGAAGATCCAGTACATTCGAGCAGGTGATGTGCTCGACTCCAATACCAACTTCGGACCGCTCGTATCAAAACCGCATTACGAAAAGGTCATCTCATACATCACGCACGGCATCAACAATGACAAGGCCAAGCTGCTATGTGGTGGTGGCGAGAAGCCCGCGTGGCTGTCCTCACACTACGACAAAGCCTACAACAAAGGCTACTGGGTCCAACCGACCGTCTTCACAAATTGCACAGATGACATGAAGATTGTGCAAGAGGAGATTTTCGGGCCGGTCATGTCCATTCTCACGTACAAGACTGTCGACGAAGTTGTGCGACGTGCAAACGCAACCAAGATGGGTCTTGCAGCGGGCGTCTTCACTAACAGCCTAACTCTCGCACACAAAGTGGTCGGCCAGCTGGAAGCAGGCATCACATGGGTAAATACATGGGGCGAGAGCCCAGCTGAGATGAGCGTAGGTGGGTGGAAGACGAGCGGTGTTGGTGTAGAGAATGGAAAGAAAGGACTCGAGGCGTGGGTGAGGAATAAGAGCACGCTTGTTGAGATGGGCGGAGCTGTGCCGACAGTGTTTGCAAAGCTGTAAAGTCAGCGTGTGTATATGTATATAGATGAACCCAGCGGCATATCGAAGCACAAGGAACTTTCAAATTAATCTTCCGCGGAAGGAGAAACATTCTTGCATGTCTGTAGACCAAGCTCAATCTGGTACACACGTAGTCATACAATGGCACATCAACCAACCTCATACATCCTTCGAGTCTGTCCTCTTATCATTGCCATGTCTCTGCCAACATTGTCTGAAGGTCTCCATCTGCATTGCACTCATTAGCCTACGCCGTGGACTGTGGTGGTGATAGCGCTCGGCTACATCTCGGCTTCCGAGGCACAACACCGGACAAACTTCCGACGGCTCACCTCTTGCTTGCACGCTCGCCAGTCTTTCTTTTCATAGTAGCAGTCTGTGAGCTTCGTATTTTCGTCTTTCATCAGGAGTCAATTGAGGCCTTCAGTCATCGATTGAGTTGGACGTACCTGCGCAGCCCGTGCTGAAAATCCTCTTGTCCCTGCGCCAACCATTAGCTCAATCGCCTCTCCAGAAAACCCCGCCATCAAACCCACCAGTCATCCGGCTCGTCATCAATCAGCAGCTGTGCAGCTGCAGCGCTTGCCTTTTCGTCTTTGGACATTCTGATAAGAGTTGGAAGTTGAGGTTGGCCGAGACAGGTAACTGCGAAGAAGAGCTCGGTGGTCTCCGGAGTAGGAACGGCATAACTTGGCTCCGAGGGTGAACGTCAGAACTAATCACACAATGGCGTCAAAGAAGATGAATGTCTTGGTGTACTCGGGTATGAATAAATTCGTTCATACAAGATTATGTGTGATGCTAATACAGCAACAGGCTATGGAAGCACAACAGAGTCAGTCCGCCACTGTCTTTACACGCTACGTCGACTACTCTCGCCAACATATGCTGTCATCCCAGTTACAGGCGACATCATCGTCAAGGAACCTTGGTTCAGCACTTGTGCGCTTCTTGTCTTCCCAGGCGGTGCTGATCTGGGCTATTGTCGCACGCTCAATGGCGAGGGCAACCGGCGAATCAGCCGCTATGTGAACAGCGGAGGCTCGTACCTGGGCTTCTGTGCTGGCGGCTATTATGGAAGCTCAAAGTGCGAGTTTGAAGTCGATGATCCCAAGATGGGAGTCGTTGGTGATCGCGAGCTGGGCTTTTTCCCTGGCATCTGTAGAGGATTAGCATTCGCTGGATTCCAGTACGCAAGCGAGGCTGGTGCCAGGGCTGCGGGGATCAAGATCCACAAAGATGCATTTGACAATGCTGATGACACATTCCCGGATCATTTTAAGAGTTATTATAATGGTGGCGGCGTGTTTGTCGATGCAGACAAGCTTAGTAGCAGAGGTGTTCAGATCCTCGCGAGTTACACCGAAGACTTACATGTTGAGTCAGGAGCGACTAAAGCAGCGGTCGTCTATCGAAAGATTGGCGAAGGTCATGTAGTACTCACTGGTCCCCATCCTGAGTACGTATAAAATGCTGAAGAGCCTAGCTCCTACTGATCATTACTAGATTTGCCCCACAGAACCTTACAAAGATGCCAAACATACCCTCCTACTCATCGATTATTAGCGCTATCACTGCTACGGATCGTACACGCATTGTTTTTATAGGCCTCGTGCTCCAGAAGCTTGGCCTGCACGTCAACGAGGAGGAACAAGCGGTACCGTCCCTATCTCGCCTGCATCTCACGTCTCACACCGGCACAGCTGTCTCACAACTTGTCGCAAGCTGGGCCGAAGTCGTCACTGTAGTCGACGACGAGAAGTACATCAAGGGCGAGAATGACATTTTTTGCATCGAAAAGCCAGGAAGCGTTTGGAGTGTGAAGGAGCTGAAGCGTGCCGTCAGCGCAGTCTCGGAAAAGCTGCCCACTCTCACAACAGTCACGGGAGGTGTTCCGGAAGGTAACCTACCATCGGAAAGTACAAGAAAGCCACAGTCAAAAGAAGAGGAGATCCAGGAGTGTGTCAAATATACTGCCACAACCTCTTCCGACCTGATCCTCGACTACGAAAAGATTGTGAAAAACATAGTACCTCATGATCAGGGTCTTCCATCTACGAAAGAGATTCCCTTTCACCACGAAGCTTTCTTTGCCAACCTCAATTTTTATCACAATAAGTTCCAAAACCCAGCGGCTTCCTTTGGCAAACACCTTTTATACGGCGAAGTCGTGACCTCCACCAACAGTCTCCTCGAAAAGAACCCCTCACTACTTCGAAACCTTCCGACCGGCTTCACCATGACCGCCACGTCCCAAATTGCCGGCCGCGGCCGAGGCGGCAACGTCTGGATATCTCCTCCCGGCGGTCTTATGTTCTCTACAGTCTTGCACCACTCCCTCGCGGCCTCACAAGCTGCGCCCGTTGTATTCATCCAATACCTCGCCGCAATCGCCATTGTGCGGGGCATCAAGAACTACGCACCCGGCTACCATAAAATTCCCGTCAAGCTGAAGTGGCCCAACGACATCTACGCACAACTACCTGGGTCGTCGAATAATCCAGTCGTCAAGATTGGAGGAATCCTGGTTAACAGCAGCTACAGCGGCACATCGTACGACCTTGTCTGCGGCATAGGCCTTAACCTCTCCAACGCACTCCCCACGACATCGCTCAACCTCCTTGCAAGCACGCGATCTCCACCACTCAAGCCATTCACGCACGAAAAGCTACTCGCATCTATTCTCGCACAATTCGAGTCGCTGTATTCCGAATTCTGCCAAGGAGGCTTTACGCGCGACATGGAGGGCGACTACTATGACAATTGGCTACATACGAATCAGGTTGTGACATTGGAGACGGAAGGGGGTATGAAGGCGCGGATTAAGGGCATTACGCGGGACTGGGGCTTGTTACTGGCGGAGGAGTTGGGATGGGAGGATAGACCGACGGGGAAGTTGGTAACATTGCAGAGTGATTCGAATAGTTTTGACTTCTTCCGTGGGCTTGTGAGGCGGAAGGTGGAGGGCATGGCCACGCCACTCTAGAACTAGACGAATGAAGTCGCCATTTCTTCAAATTCACCCTACAATTAATTCAATCTGATTCAAGTTGTTCCACAACCCACGAAAGCAGGAAAATAACCAGATACACAGGCGCAAAAAGTAAATCCTCCACCACCAACATCCCAACAATTGCAACGATCAGAACGCACCAGACCGGCACAAACAACAATCGAAATACATCCCTCACCAACGCAACAGGCGACCAGTACAGGTCCGGCATGTTTTTCTTGAGCGAATGATAGAGGTAATACTGATCCCTCAAGAACAACACCTCTCTCGTCAACGCCTCGCGGACTAGCGCTTTCGGCCACGTCCGGAGCAAGTCAAACGGCAGCTCGACCATCATCCACACGAGAAAAGACACGATGCTGCCAAACGTACGTCTATGGCCAAACACATCCGACCATCGAAACGGTTTCAACTCGCGCTCTGGGACGACGACGTCAGCGTAGTACTTTACGTACCCCTCCAGCCCTGTCTTCTGATACACGAGATAAGCGCTTCTAGCAATGAATCTCAACCAGCGCGGCGTCTTCGCCCTCTTCGCCGTCTTTGCTCCAGCCACGTCGATCTGGACTTTTGCGCGGATGCCCGCGACAATGGGTTTGAGCGAGAGTGCGATGAGCGCGGTGCCGAGGAGGAAGGCGACGAGGACGACGAAGAAGGACCAGAAGGTTGCGGAGGTGGGGAGCACGGACATGCTGTATAGAGACTGTAAGATATGAGTGGTAATGGTCGGGCTGGGCATGCTGGATTGGACGGACCGATGTAGCTGTTAGTGGGAGGTAGATGGTTGCGAGGTACGCGAGGACCTTGATGCGTTCGCCTTGTTGGAGAGCTACTCGTGCCTCGAGCACGGCGGTGACGCCGTGGAGCTGTGGAGGGATGAGTTGTGATTTGTGCTTTCATGCGGCGGGGAAACTTACGGCGTTGCGCTGTGGATATGTGTTAGATGATGTGAAGCTTATATGTGCATGCTTGGAAGTATGTTGACTTACGCTTTCTTGAACAGAAGAGCTGAGCGCAGCTATCTGCGAGACGAGTTCCTCGAGTGCGTGCATCTCTGCTTCATGCTCGGCTTTCCAATACAGCAAGCCTGGTTTTTCTGAGTCGTGAGCATCTTGCCCGCAAAGTGCACTGATTTTTCGATCAAATGCCCGCGTCATGTACCGTTGGCTCGCCAGCAAAGACTCCCTCAGCTCATCGCACGTCCTGACTGTCCAATGGTACAAGCTCGATTTTGTAAACCGCTCGTCATCGAATAACTGCCCATCGTCTGCATCACGCAACTGCTCCTTGAGCCGATCGTATATTGATTCCGCGTTCATATTCTGCGTGCGCAGCGAGTAAGTAAGACCGCGCAGAAACTGAGCCAAGGGTGTTAGGTACTGCGTTGGCTCGCGCTCCATATCCTTGGATAGCCGTTCATGACAGTTGACGACCATTACTGTCCATGATCCTTGTGGAAGTTTCAACAAGTCAAGCTCTTCTTGCTTTGTGCTTGATTTTTCGGGAAGCGCTATGGTCAGGAGGACTGAAGTCGTCGCTTTCACGATCCTTGCATAACCTGCTTCTCCAGCCGAGAGTCCTCGAGAAGTGAACAACTGCTCTTGATCGACGCTAGACGTGTCGCTTTGCGGGCTGTTTGTAACAGCCGGTTTCAAGTATGTCAAATGCGAGGATAATGTTACGCGTTTGTAAACTAGCTGATCTGTCTGACCCCTCTATAAGCGCATGTAAATTGCAACGATGTACTACCTTACCGAGTTCATCTGTGATGGTAACACCCTCTGGAACTGTGACGGCCAAGATAGATCGTTTCTCAAAATCAGGTGCCTTTCCATAAACGCTTGTATATAAGCGTAGTCTTCATTCTGCAATCTGATGCAAATGGATAAAAGTAAAAGCAGAGCTACGCGCTCCTCCTCAGGAAGATGGTCTTTGATCAAGCTGAGCTTGTGTGAGCTCCAAACGTCTACAAAGACCGATTCGACTTACACAATCCTGCCGAAATAGTTCCTGTTTACAGAAGAGGTAGTGTTGGAGGTTCCTGTTTTCTTGAGAATGCTCCGAGGCATTCGCTGTGCATTCTTAGATTCTTGGAGCTGTGATAATGATCAGTAGTGATACACTACCGAGAACGAGATCGAGCCAACCTTGGTGAGAAACAGTGTACCCGGTACATCATTCTGCAAAGGAGAACTTCGCGCCGCAGAACCATCCGCGGTTGTTATCGCTTCCACCACAACTCCTACTAGAAGCGAGCTCATATCGATATTCGGATGTTCCGTCATGTACTGTCGAACAACTTTCTTGAGTTGCTTTATTGAAGAGACGAAAAGCTTTTGGTCCCAGGTATGAATGCTTCTGTTGATTGCCATATCTTCCAAGATTTCTTGTAGCACTGATCGAACACTGCACTGCAACAAGCCATAATGCGGCTCAAATCCTTGCCAACCTCTTGCAGTCTTTGTGTCTTTAGTATGTTTTGGCGAAGAGGGATCATCGATATATTGGCCCCGCGCCTTAGCATCCATATTATGCGGGCCAGTGACACTACCAGTAGCTGTGCTGGTTCGTCTCAAGACGGTGGGAAACGGAGATGCATCAGCGAGATCTGATGGTACCTCATCTAGTGGAGGTGCGGAGGTACTGAGGTCGGTTGGTTTCGTTGGATTTTGAGCAGAAGTTAATTCGATGGGTCGCTGTTCCAGAATGTTAGGTCGCATCGTGTCATTTCCTTGTGATGTTGCCATCATGGACGGCTGTGGTCAAGTTCTCTGGTCTTTATGCAGGTGCGTGTCATGTCATGACGATGCACACTTAAACTTTTTGATATTAATTGTTGGAAGTTTCTGTGCACTAAAAGATAGCAGTTGGTGATACTAGTCCAACTGTGAAGTTTACTATGTCCAAAGACCTTGGATATAGCATTGTTTTCAAGGATAGTAGGAAAAGCTTCGCGAAAGGGGGTTTGACTCGAGGTCGTGATGCGCCAGACCGTATCTTGCTGTCTGCGACAAGGCTGTGAAAAGCTCAGCCGCATGCACAGCCGCGCAGCCGTGCGGCATCTCATCCTTGACATGATGCGAAGTATATCCTCTATTGGCTGCTTTTGAGTTTTCTCCTACATTGTGGGCTTGAATGCGTGTGTCCCCTAGTCAAGGCAGAGAGTGTAGCCTAGATTGTTCGCCTCAGCATGTAAAGGAGTGCACGTCCGTCGCGAACAGTGGCGCGCACGATAACTAGATACGATGATAGCGCAATGCAACCTTGTCACTTCCTATTCTCCGATCACATCCGAAAGACCAATCACGCAGCAAAGGAGATGATTTTAGGTCTTGCACCACAACACCTACAATCTAAGATTTGGCCTTCAAAACTCTACCTAGGAATACTAAGTAACAACACATTATGATGGATACTTGTTTTATAAAGTAGCTCTTTGATGACGCAGACCTTTATAAGAGCGGACATGCGTGTCTAGTAACCTAGCAGAATAAGCAAGCTGCATCTTCTACCACAGGCTAAGAAAGAAGACGCAGCTCGACCTCAAACTGATCTGGTCTCTAAGCCAGACTCCGCAGCCATTCATACTCTCCTTGCCACCTCTCTTGAACAGGATGATGTAAGGAACTGTATGCGCATGAGAGATAAAAGATACAGTGCCGCTCGCCATCAGCTGACTTGGAGCCGCAGGCTTATAAACAGAGTGGTGGTGATGAATTGCTTGATGATGAGTCTCTGCCCATCGTAGATCCTCCTTCATTCGGCGCAGGTATGCAACAGATTATTTCAAATCTCTGCATGAGACTTGATATGAAATATGTCGTCGAATGCGATTGTCTTCTGTTTCGTATGAACTGTCGTTTCTTTCTTTTACAGCTTCGGTTGCAGTGTTGTCAGCGTCGTTGAACGGACTGTCATCTAGTTACTGAAGATTTTAAACTGCATCTGACGTTGGTGAGCGGTCTAATATAATTTCAGGCAAAAGGACTGGGGGCGAAGACTGTTTCGGAGAAGACAGTAAGGTTTCGAGCACAAACAATACAGGATTTATAGTAAATAGCAGAGCAATCAGCCTTCTGTCTGAGGCCGAGAGATGGGATTTGTACACACAGATCAAGTTCTCTTTCGACAATTTTGCCTGACACTATAGTAAATGGTTTGCCTACAACTTCTCCCTTAGCCATAGTAGAAGATACAGCTTGCCTGTTCCATTAGGTTACTAGACACGCATGTGCTCCTTTATTAAGCTCTGCATTATGACTATCATACACTAAATACATGTTTACCTTGCGTATCCTACTTCTTGCCTAGATCATGTGATTGAGGTACTAGTGATTAATGACTAGGATGCAGCATGACGCAGAATCTGAATCGAATTGATGCGCGATGACTAGCAGGTTTCCACAGCTTTGACGAGTGGAAATATGATAGAGAACTTGTAGATATCTGGGAAGTTTGGAGACGCGACTCTCGAAGGACCTGGCGAGATGTGATGTGTACTTTAAGTAGACTATTTCGTGCCATTAACACAGGGCATAGCTCAACATGTAAGCCGCATGTCATGTAGCCAGATCCAGTCACACGGTGAATGCTTGCGTGAAAGTCCTGCTCAGCACTGCCACAATTACCTGAGTCCGGGAGTAAGTTAAGGCGAACCGCACCAGAGGTCATTGAAGGGCCATAATGTATTGGGACGACTTTTGTTGCGTAGAAGAAGGGCCAACCATTCGGCTAATGTTACATAGACGGACACTTAGTATTGCATCCATGAGAGACCAATCATTCCGGTAGCGGCCATCCCTGCAAGCGCAGGAGACCAGAATTACACATCGCAAGATCCAAACATGGCCGGCCAAGACATCCATTGTTGAAGACCGGAAAACAGAAGAAAGAAAAGCATTCTGATTGTCCATAGCTCATGTTCTGATCATGCAGCTGTGCCTCATTGTACCGGTTACCGTGTTGTAGTCTGTAGCGTCAGCTCGCCGCAACGAGTATCTCGTATACTTGAAATCTCGTTGTTGACCTTTCAAAACGGCCCCGTGGCTGCGTTACGATACCTAGCATATACCTAGTACCGGCGAGGTGGGTATTCAGCCGCGGCGTCGTACGGAGGTCGACCTCCCGGGCTGCGGGGACGAGCGCCACGTGGAGACGGTGGGCGTCCTCCAGCCTCGTAGGGGCGGCCATGGCCGTTGTTCATGTAGGGATCGTCATAGCGACGGGGAGGTGGTCCGGCCCTAACATCGTAAGGATCGTCAGGGTAGCGGGTGCGTGGTGGACCATACTCATCGGGTCCTCCCATGCGACCGCGCGGGGGAGATCGACCGTAACCTGCGTCACGCCTGTCATAGAAATCGCGCGGGGGGGATCGGCGGCGATAATCGTCGCGACGAGGGCTATAGCCGCGAGGAGGGCCACGACGGTCGTAGTAGTCGTCATAGGGAGCTGGTGGATAGCCTCCTCCTCCTCCTCCACCACCACGACGTCCCATGGGCGAGCGTGAGCGGTATCTATCACGACCGCGATCATCTGGTCCGCCAGGGCCTCCATAGGGAGCCCTAGGCTTGAAGGGAGGAGGTGGGGGTGGGTCGGAAACGTCCTGAGTGCAGGTGACTTCCTGACCCTTGAACTCACGGCGGTCCAGCTTCTCCACAGCGGTCTTCAGATCGGCCTGGGTCTCGTACTCAACAAAGCTGCGTACATGTCAGCGACCAGCTTCGACGTCAACATGCTTGATACGAACCCGGTGCCGTCGCGCTCGCGACCAACTTCGGAGTATACGACGTCTAGTCCAGATTGGCGGGCAAAGTCTTTCAAGTCCTATACGATCGAGGTTAAGCCGAGTCCAAATCCAGTACAAGGGTGACAGGAAGCACGCGAGGAAAAGGCCATTACTGGTCCAGGAACTGGTACATGGGGCCCTAAATAGGAACGGGGAAAATCCAATGCGCGGGGAATCTAACCTGCCAGCTGGTCTCCACCGGAAGATTTGCTATTCTCATCCTGTATGGAGTGCGACGTGGGCGCGGAGGTACACGCTCGTTGGGGGTGAAGTTCTCGTTACGGGCGCGAGATCCGCGAGCGAACTGGACGATCAGGCGCTCACCCATGAAATCGGAGCCATCTGGTTACTGGTTAGGCACAAAGGTTGGTGATGAGCTGCGTGCTGCAGATTACGTACGGAATGCTACGAGGCTGTTAGCGTGTGTGACTTTGACTTTGACCGGCGCTCAAGGGTAACTTACCAGGGACGACATCACGGGCATCCATGGCATCCTTGTACTCGATGAAGCCAAAGCCGTTCATGAGTTTGACCTCAGTGATCTCGCCCGTGCCATGAGTCTGGAAGTGGGCCTCAACTTCAGCCTTGGTGGCATTACGGGGCAGGTTGCCCAGGTAAAGGCGGGTAGCCGAGACTTCGGTCATGATGGGACCTTTGGCGGAGGTGTGGACCTAGCCTGGAAGGGTAGTGAGCGCATGTCGAGGGTCAATTAGTGCCTAGTAGGTGAGGTTTGCCAGAGGCGGAAGAGGTGCAAGACACGAAGCGCGCGGCAGCAGTGGACCAGTAGCCCGAGAAGCGCGCAACAATAGAGGCCTGGGGCGCGCGGAAAAGGTCCAAGGAGCGAAATCCAACAGTATCTGGTCGTACCTTGGTGTAATGGAAGCTGGCGGCGCCGGAAGTCCTGTCGCAATCCTAGGCTCGCGAACGTGAGCGCGTGCCGGGCTGGAAAAACGAAGTGCGATGTTCAAGCACTTCTTCAACGGTATTATAACCACACGCGATGTTTCCGCGAGGACGTGGTGTGGTAGAGATGGACGGGTGGCGCAAATGATATGGATGGCCCGGACGAAGATGATGGGTGAGAGCAGCCGGTGAAGTGAAATGAATGAGCGAGGCGGAGTTGCCAAGCTTTGGCACGGGCCGCGATCACGTGCCAGGTCCCTCAACGACCCCGGGCTGGATGAACGCCCTCTTTCAGGTTACACGAAGTCATTGTCGATCGTCGGCTAGACGATCCTTATGAATGAGGCGGAGCATGGGGTTTCTATTGCGTAGTTCTAATTCCTGAAGATGCAAATTGTTTGCCTCGTAACCAGTCAACAGCCTCAACTTTGCATTGGGCAGCAGCACTTTTGGGCAACGCGTTCATGAATATGTACATTATGATCCTTGTTGTTATACAAACCTGCCCAAAGCCCGAGATCATCGTTCTCAACGACATCATTGTCACCGACAGTACTTTTGAATCTCAAGTGAGCACGTACTTTGGCCCCTCGCCACCCTGTGGTGTCTGCCAGTTGATGTCCTGATCAGGGACCTTGATATCGCAAGTCTTGCAATGGACACAACTATACTGCGTTAGCTTCATTTCTACCCAGCCTTGCTGATTTGATTGGGCACTCACTTTTGGGCGTTGATCTGGAATCGGACGCCCAATTCCTTGCTATCGTCCTCCACATACTCGTACACGCCAGCAGGGCAGAAGCGGTTCTCCACACCCTTGTACTTGGGCCACTCTTTCTGGGCATGTGCGTCCAAATCTTTGACCTGAAGGTGACAGGGCTGATCTTCCTCGTGATTTGTGCCACTTCGGCTTACGCTTGTCAAAATATCGAAGCTGATCTTGCCATCGGGCTTGGGATATTCGATCTTTGGGCACTCATCCGCACTTCTCGTGTTCGCGTGGTCAGCCTTGCCGTGCTTCAAGGTCCAAGGCGTTTTGCCTCGGAAAACATAGGCCTCAAGTCCCGAGTACAGCACACCTCCGTAAATGCCTAGTGGTGTATGGAAAGACGGTCGCATGTTGCGCACCGTTTTGAGCTCCGAGAAGACTGACGATTTGCGCATCTTGGCTTCGTAGTCAAACAGGAAGACTGTGCCGCCATCAGTGTTGCCTTGCAGAGCATCCCAAGTTGCCTCTGCTGCCATCATCCCAGATCGCATGGCAGTGTGTGTGCCCTTGATCTTCGGGACGTTGACAAGGCCGGCCGAGTCTCCAAGTAGTGCGCCGCCGGGGAAAGCAAGCTTCGGTATCGATTGGTAGCCGCCTTCGATCAATGTTCTTGCACCATAAGAGATGCACTTCCCGCCCTCCAACACGTCCTTGTACAATGGGTGGTGCTTCATTTTCTGGAATTCGCCGTACGGTGCCAGCCACGGGTTGGGGTAATCCAGACCCACAACGAGGCCTATACTCACCAGATTCTCACCAAAGTGGTACATCCATCCGCCACCATAGGTATCCTTAGGCAAAGGATAGCCCATGGAATGGACTACTAGCCCGGATTGGAACTTTTCAGGCTGGACCTCCCACACCTCTTTGATGCCAAGACCGTATGTTTGGTGTTGGCTGTCTCGCCTCAGGTCATATTTCTTGATGACCTGCTTTGACAAGCTCCCGTGGCAGCCTTCACCGAGCAAAGTTACACGTGCATGGAACTCCATACCACGCTCGAATGAGTCCTTCGCCTTGCCCTCGCGTGAGATGCCAAGGTCATTGGTAGCTACACCCCTGACGACACCCTCATGGTTGTACAGAATTTCGGACGCAGCGAATCCGGGGTAGATTTCGACGCCCACCTCCTCTGCGCGTTCCCCGAGCCACTTGACCATCTGGTTCAAGCTTATTATGTAATTGCCGTGGTTGTTCATCTGCGGGGGCTTGGGTAGTGGGATAGAGCTGTTCTTGGTGAGAAATCGCATGCGGTCCTCTTTGGCGGGTGTGATGTCAAAGAAGCGCTCTGGATTGTCTTCTGATCGCCAATTCGGCAGTAATTCGTCGAGGGCGGAGGGCTCAATAACATTGCCGGACACGATGTGATCGCCGAGCTCGCCAGCCTTTTCCAGCAGCAGCACTCTGAAGTCCTCGTTGCCGGCTTCGTTGGCCAATTGCTTTAGCTTGATGGCAGCCGATAACCCAGCTGGGCCTCCACCCACGATGAGCACGTCGACTTCATCTGCCTCGCGCTCTATCGATCGTGGGTCGAAGGTATCATCGACGTCGGCAAGGCGTGTTCGTGGCGTTGACGAAAAGGCTCTTCTTTGGCCGGCAATGCGTAGGGCGGGGCGATGCGACTCCCATATTGATCGTGTCCGTGAAGAGGCACATGTGAAGGAACGTGCTGGTATGCGAGTGGAGCGTGGCGCTGCGAGCAAGCGGCGGGTTAGCGACGCCGGCAGCGATCTGGAAGCCATGTTGATGATGTGAGGCAAGCTGGGATGGAACGGGCTCAGTGCGTCGCAAGACACACGCGATGTAGCAGTCTCAGCCTTCCTCCTGGACACACCGAATGGCCACCACGAGAACCGAGATAATCACGAGCAGAACGGTCGATGGCGCGAAATCAAGTCCCCATCTTTGACCGATAGCTCCATGACGAAGGTTCAAAAGTCCCAGCCGAGGCTAAGCGTTGGCTGCTCGCGGATTTGGATTGCCGGGGCCCTGATTGGGCGAGGCTGTCCATTAGGCGAACATGTTAGAACGACTCCCACAACCTATCTACTGTGTAGACGGCGACAGAGACCTACAGAGTACATCTCCATACTACGTAGCGCAGTACACAGACGACCATTGTCCTCAATTTGTCATGTATGCCGCAATCTACCCGCCCTGTTTTATCCCGAGGCCCAACATACCGCAGAGCCTCACCACTGCCTAGTATGACTCCGTGTATCAACCAAGGACTGGGTGAACAAATTCCAAGTTTTGTGTAATACTATTGGTCTGCAACAAGGCCGTTGCTGGTCGCTCGCAGCATCAGTCCGGCCGCGCCCGGTGCACAGGAGACCAAAGCTCATGGGATGAGACGAAAGGTACAGCCCCTCGCGAGCAGGGCGAAGTCTCCTAAACGAGAAACTTGATATTTCTCCGAGCCCCGTTGACCTCGCCCTCCCAGAGCAACATGTTGAGGAAGTGATCCCCAGGTTTCTGAGGCATGAAGATCGCGCACCAACACGTTTGAGACTCGCCAAGCTTCAGCCCCATGTAATGAAAGGGACTCAAAATCACATCTGATTGGAAGGGACCGCCAGCTCAAAGCATACACTAAACTTATGCGTTTAACGCCCATTCTTCGCTGCATAGGACAGACTGTGCAAAAGCAACTTGTTGCTCAGAATGGACGAGACCTTGCAGTAACACAGGCCCAAAGTCGTCTGATATACCATAGTGTAGCGCAGCAGCAACAATCCTCCGTACGATCATTGTAAATCTACAGAAAATGAACTGTCAGCCTCCCAAACCCCCCTTACTTTCCGTCGTAAGTCGCTCGAGCACCTTGCAGTATCGTCATGTTCCACGCAGCAGCGACGAAGGCCCGTATGTGAACATGCAAATATCGGCCGAGCGCACGCATCCTGGTCAATTTAAAATGATTTTGGTGTTCCGACCCGCTCGCGAAGACGTTGTACTCTCGGGGTTGGTCCGTTAATCCCCCGGTCGGCCTGGAACACACTCTCCGACAACACACGTTCGATGACAGCGCAATGACATCGGCTGTCAAGCATGAAGCTTGCGTCAGCCTGGTCATTGATGCGTTTGATTCGATCGTTTTCAGCCAAGCAGTAGCGCTCGTTAGCCTTCCCGTCCGGGTCGCAAACGTCAAGCGATCCGAAGCTTGATGATCCCATGAGAGAGGTAGGGATTGTCAACATTCTTTTTTTGGCCTGGAAGCCTCAGGGTATCTTCATACAGCATCTGTGTGATGTGCACGGGAAGAACAAACGGTCGTCCAAGGCACGGTCTTGCCCCGTTGTGGCCTTGCACGCCCTCGAGAATGATCCAGTTGGTATATAAGGCATCATCTACATAACTTAGGGAGTACACCATCTTCATTCTGTCAAAATTTACTTGGTGCAGCGCACTCTTCTTTACTTACGTTCTTTCATCGAGCTGTGCTCATTCCTTTATTTGAACACGCTTTATTTCACTCCTTCCGTCACACGTTATAGTAACATTCATTATGAAGACTGTTTATCCCCTTCTCACTCTCCTTTCCGCCTCTTTGGTGGTAGCTGCTCCAGCGCCCTTCGTGGTCACCGAAGATGTTGCAACTACAACTCTTGGTCGCCGTGAGGCAGCGATCGTGCACAACTTTGGCAAAAGGACACTTCAACTCCGTGGTGCGCTCGTAGCCGCACGCGGAAACCAGAAGAACGTCGAGGACAATGCTGAGCAGAATGCTGCTGCAGCACAGGAAATGGCGCAGGCCATGGACGATGCTGCCGAACAGGCACAACAGGCCAAGGATGACGCCGCTGCGAAGGAGGACCCGCAGGCCAAAGACGGCGCTGCTGCGAAGGAGAAGCAACAGGCCATGGATGACGCCCAACAGGCCAAGGACGACGCCGAACAGGCAGCTGACCAGATGGCAGCCGGTGCGGAGCAAGCAAAGAAAGACCAGGAAGCAGCAGATAAGCTGGCAGCGGAGCAAGCCAAGAAGGACAAGGAGGCCGCTGACAAGGAGGCCGCCGGTGCGGAGCAAGCGAGGAAAGACCAGGAAGCAGCAGATAAGCTGGCAGCGGAGCAAGCCAAGAAGGACAAGGAGGCCGCTGACAAGGAGGCCGCCGCAGGCCAGAACATGGCTGCTGCCAATGGAACTGAGAATGCTGCCGCTGATCAGAAAGCTGCTGATCAAAAGGCTGCTGAAGAAAAGAAAAAGGCCGACGAAGCCGCGAAGAAGGCTGACGAAGCCGCGAAGAAGGCCGAGGAGCAAGCCAAGAAGGAGAAGGACGCAGCAGACAAGCAGGCTGCTCAAGAGCAGAAAAAGGCAGAGGAGGAGATGAAGAAAGCCGCTGAACAGGCACAAAAGGATCAAGAAAAGGCTGACAAAGTTGCCGCCGAGCAGGCCAAGAAGGAAAAGGCAGCAGCAGACCAGCAGGCCGCAAACGATCAGAAAGCTGCTGAAGACAAAGCTGCCGCTGATCAAAAAGCCGCAGAGGAGAAGGCCAAACTTGAGCAGGAAGCTGCTGCCGGAAGTGAGTCAAGCCACTATTCAGTAATGAAGCAACTCGCTAACAACAATCAGACGCCACAGGAGTCATTGACAACGTCGCGGACCAGAAGGCTGCAGAGGAAAAGGCTGCTGCTGATCAGAAGGCTGCGGAGGAAAAGGCCAAGCTTGATCAGGAAGCTGCTGCAGGAAGTGAGTAAAATCAATATTATCACTGCTGAAGCAGCTCACTAACAACATGTAGATGCTACGGGTGTCATTGACAATGCCGCTGGTGCAGCTAACCTGACCGAGGGCATCGCTGCTGGTAACGGAACTGAGAACGCAGGAAAAGGAAAAGGAAAGGGCAAGAACAAGAACAATGGTAAGGGCAAGGGCAAGGGCAAGGGCAACCAGAACAACCTCGAGCAGCTCCTCCAGCAAGCCGAAGCAGCTCTCCAGGCCGGCGGCCAGCAACAGCAACAGGGTGGTCTCGACGGCCTGATCAACAGCCTCCTCGGAGGTGCTGGTGGACTTCTCGGAGGCGCTAATGCCAATGCTGGTAAGGCAAAGAACAACGCTGGCGACCTCCTCGGCGCTGGTGCTGCCGATGCGAACGCTGGTAAGGCAAAGAACAACGCTGGCGACCTGCTCGGTGCTGGTGCTGCCGATGCCAACGCTGGTAAGGCGAAGCAAGATGCCGGTGCCCTTCCTGGAGCTGGTGTAGCTGCTGATGCCAATGCTGGCCTCGAGATGGGCGCCGCCGGTATGGGACGCAAGAAGAGGACCTCCTTCCGCGCCTAGGTGTGTCAGGCGTAAAAGTGGATGAACTTTGACAGTTCGCACTTATCAGTCCAAGTACCCTTCATCTCTACATGATAGAGGGTATCGCCAGACTTCTTATTGTATACACCTAAATCTTAAAACATAGACAGATAGAGCAAGCTAGTCGAACTGGCGCTATCTAATGGATTACGTATCTTCAACGCAATTTCATTTTCGGCCGTCATTATATTTTGTTCTTGAAAGCAACAAAATCTATGGTATCCCACCTTACAGTTATCCTTTCAATACTGCATCCTACCGGCATTCGATACTCACAATTTGACCATCTCATATCATAATTGCATATCCAGGAGTTCGACACACTCCTATCCACGATTCAATTTTTGATTTTACAGCACAGTTATACGCCTAGCATATCTTGAACGTTGACCTATCCTGTAGAAAGTCTGAGTGGCCATGAATGAAGCAGATAGTTGAGATAGTCTTCGCAGCCAGCTTTTCAAACTACATCCTTAAATCTGATAACAATCACGTCTCGCTCATCTCATATCTAATAACACAATCTGGCCCTATCCGAACTAATTCACAGTGCTCCTCTTCAGCACAATAATCTATTGTAGGCCCCAAGCATACGCATGAGCTGACATCTGCCCCTGATAGTCCAATGCATGACAAACGCTCAAAAACAGATCGTGACAAATACATCACCCGTGCCGCACGTACAAGCACAACGGCTGATCAACAAACTTCCAAGACATTGGCGGTTTCGTCGCTTGTGGTGCCTGAGCGGCTTGACATCGGTCAGTTTGGAAACATAGTTGGTCGCAAGTGTGACGTGGGAGAGAGCAATGACGCGTAAGCTGCACACTGAGTAGGATGATGATCGACCACAGAGTACGAATATATCACACCATTATCGAAAATTCGACACACTACCTGGCTACATTATTTGTAGGTGATGACTGAGCAGAACCATACCTTTCGACTGTGCATGTTTTGCAGAAACGTTGATACAGCGCATAGTTCTTTAGGTACAGGATTCTTGGAGCCCGCGATGTGGATTCTTAGAGTCTCTTAAGCTTGCTTTGGCCAAAACCCTACAACAACGTCCAATTTACACTGCTGCACCAAGCCTACTGTAAAATTCCAACAAGATGGCCGACAGCTAGTTTGTAGCACGCGACGGAAGACACCGAATGGCGCGTTAAATCAAAGGCTACTTAACCGATATCCTCCTCCACGTTACTGAGCTGACGTGCTCAACGCACGTGACGTATTCTCGGCCAATTGCGCTTCAAGAATGGAAAGAGAGCTCTTATTATCTAAATTTATCCGGTCGTCTCCATCCCTTACTAGCTGTCGGCCATCTTGTTGGAATTTTACAGTAGGCTTGGTGCAGCAGTGTAAATTGGACGTTGTTGTAGGGTTTTGGCCAATGCAAGCTTAAGCGACTCTAAGAATCCACATCGCGGGCTCCAAAAATCCAGTACCTAAAGAATTATGCTTGCAGCTACAACACGTGCTGTGTTGCATACAGTAACACTATGATACACCCACAAGTTCCCTTTTCACCAGCCTTTCAAGCATCAAGCAGAATTGTGGACACAAAGTTGATCATTTGCCCTCCCCTCGATCACTATCGTACTTCTGCTTCGTTGACTTCACGGCCTCTTCGACGTACTCAAGTTGGTTGTGATGCTCCATAATCACTCATCAGAATCTCTTCAGTCTACCAGCTTGTCCCAACTGAGATACCGGCCAAAAAGCAAGTAGACTGGTTTTTCAAGTTGTTCCTGTTGCTTATGTAGCATCAAATCAATTTCAGTCAAGCAACATGACACAGTTGATATGCCCCAGGATGATTTATCACTTTGTCCTGTTGTCAGACTAATGTCGTTGACATATAGTGTCTTCTCTTACTAGTTCCAAGATTCACTATGGCTGGAACATATGTATCTCTCCTTCGGAAAGCCCTCCACATTCTCATTCTGAGGCGGCTTGGTGCTGTATTTGCATTATATGGGATTCGTCTCTCCGTTTCTATAGATAGAGCATATGTTCACATATAACGGATCTATTCGTGCATGATGAGTTCCATAAGTCGTTTTTCACTCCCTCAAACTTTCTTACGCCATGATACTTGATCCCATCATGCATCTTGATAACTTTGAGGCTTCGGCTTGAAGGCTGCTTTCGCTCATACTGCTCTTGAAGCTTACAAAACTGCAAGCATCCTCACAGAGTCGATACCTCTCACCGCCGCCACTTCTGCAAAATGGTTCATGAATCACGCATGGCTTCAAATGACGTTAAGATCAATGCATATTCTTTTCTCGCTCTCGAGAGTTTGCAAGACGAGTTGAGCCTTGCTCAATCGTGGTGAAGTAAGTGATGGACTTAAATTACTACTTTATGGCAAAGTGACTATTGTGGTAACTCTAATTCATCAGGCCACCCATGTAGGATACCACGCTTCGCAAGCTATGGCTTATCTGAAAAGTGGAGGTTGGTTTTGCAGACGCTACTCCATGTTCAGCCTCGGCTGATAGATTCGGACCATATCCGATGGCTCTTTCGCAACCTCGTCTTCTCTTCTGCACGAACCTCGTTATCGTAAACAACCTCGTCTTGTGCCTATTCATCGTTTCTATGATCAATGTCAGGCGATATCCATCTCCTGCCGGCTTGTCAAAAATGCAAGGTACGCAAAGTCAAGTGCGATCGGGCGGCTCCAAAATGCGCCAACTGCACCAAAGGCAATGTCGCGTGTATCATTATCGATCCAGTCACCGGCCAACAATATGCACGAGATTACATCAGGAAACTCGAGGAACAGGAACTGGAGCTCAAAGCTCAAGCGGGCGAACGCTTGAGTGAGCATGGAGATCCAAGAGAAGTAGCGGCCATAAGGCCCGACGAGCCCGAAACTTCGCCAGTAGGTCCACCCACAGGACAGACGGGACCGCTGCAAGGACCACCCACGGGAGGCAGTAATACATCACATAGTGGGTTCGTTGGCGATGGAAGTGGTCTTGGTTTCTTGCATAGCATCTTGTCAGAGTCGAAATGGCAGCATCACCGCTCCCGGATATTGACCCAGCTCGCGACACGTCCGAAAATACAAAAACTGCATCTGACGCCAAATGCTCTCCCAGAGCTTCCAGAGGCAGAACAGCTCATCGAAAACTATTTCACCCGCTTTCATATACACCATACATTTCTCTTGCGTCAGGATGTGTTGAGCATATTTGATCGTGTCTACGACGCGTCAAGAACATCATCGGATCAGGACCAATTCCGGCTGCTCATGGTCTTCGCCATCAGTGCCACCACACGTTATCGTGCTGGCATGAGCAACGAGCATCCATATGGTTACTTCATGGCTGCTGAAAGCTATCTTGGAGTGGTGCCGCTTATCAGGGATCTCGACGCCATTCAAAATCTCCTTTTAGTAGCCAGATTTGGCATGTATCACCACATTGGCACTTCTTTATGGGAGATATCACAGCTTTGCATGCGGCAATGTATCGAATGGCAACTACACTTGAGGCCAACACAAGCCTTAGATCCCCTGACAGAACAACATCACCGCCGCATATTCTGGGAGTGCTACGTGCTCGACAGGTATAGCTCCGGGATCTTAGGGCGTCCGTTCGCTATCATGGAGTCCAACATCGACGTGCCACTTCCTTTCGACGCAAATGATGAGCACCTGATCGACTTCAGCAATGCAACACTTGATCTTGTACCAGTTAGTGATTCACAACCTACTGAGGTTTCGGTATTCATCTTCGGCATCAAGTTGAGGCGCATCAGCTCGCGCGTACATTCAACATTTTATACGGGTCGAAATAGCACGGGTAGTGGGACAAGAACACCAGACTTCAAGTCCATCGGTCACGTCTACACGGCGTTCGCGGAGTTCAGAAAGGAGCTCAATGACTGGCGAGCCACAGCGCCCATGTTCCCGTTCCCTCGATCTCTTTACGAGCGATCTGAATGGCATGATTTCCTATTGGAAAAGGATCTTCTTCTACTGGCTCGAGGTGTAATGCACAATATTCAATCCAAGCCTTACGCCGGCGCAGCCGTCAAGGAGATCCTCACGACTTGCTACGTCTCGGCTAGTCGCATTATTGAGCTTTATGCCGACTTGATGGAGAAACGGGCCATTACTTGGACACGCAGTTACTTCCAAGTGATCTTCACTGCGGGGCTCACTGTCATATTCTGCGTCAGCCTAGACATGTTGGAACATAGTACCGAAGCCGACGTTGAGCAGCGCGATCCAGCAAAGACTTTGAACCTGTGTAGTCGAATCTTGACGTTCTTCAAAGACAAGATGCCTGATGCAGGCTCTTCCGCGGTAGTCTTTGATGTGCTGAAAGATGAATGCCTCAAGGACAAAATGAATATAGGACATCCAACCACGATTGCCTCCGTGCAGGACAGCACCGCATCTCAATACCAGAACTTTGCGCATGACACTTCGCAAGGCGTCCATGAAGCATACTCATCTGCTTTCGAAGCCTTATTTCAAGACAACATCAACCCTCGTTCGAGTATGGACCATTACGGCTCAAACTTCGGCACAAACACCCAGAACTTCGATTTCGGTCTCAGCGACGATCTCATGATGCAACTAGAAGCAAGCCTCGGTGAATACGCATGGGGCTCGATACCGATGGATGGCAACTTCTGGAACCAAGTCTCATTCAATTACTGAGTCGATCTTATGTACTCTGCTAACCGATCGATCGCCGCCATGGCTGTCTCCATCTGCGTTTGTCCAGTCGCAGCGCCAATATGCGGTGTGCTCACTACCCTTCCCGTTTCCCAAAGTCGGCCATATCGCTCCTGTGTTGGTGGCTCTTGCTCGTGGCAATCGAGTCCGGCGCCGAATATCAGCTCTTCCTTCAGGGCTTGTTCCAAGTCGGCTTCGTTGATTATTCCACCCCGCGCGGTGTTGATAATGATTGCGTTACGCTTCATTTGCGATAATTGTGGGTAGGCGATGAGGTTGCGTGTTTGGGGTATAAGGGGAATGTGGAGTGTGAGCACGTCTGATGCCTCCAGAACCTGCTGGAGAGTCTTCGCACGTGTATGCGGGATGTCTGCCCATGCATCCTCAGGCAGCAAAGGGTCGTACGCAATGATATTACACCCTAGTCCGCCTTGGAAAATTCTGGCGACTTTCTGGCCAATATTTCCCATTCCGACGATACCAATGGTTTTGCCGCTGACGATGAGGCCAGAGCATGTCTCTTTCGGTACCGCTTTTCCGTGACTTTGCAATGCTGTGATATGGCCTACTTGACGGGCAACAGACATTGTGAGGGCGAGAACGGTCTCGGCCACGGCTTGGGCGTTGACACCCGGAGTGTTGAAAATCTTGATGTTGTGTTCGCGACATGCTCTAGCGTCGATTTTGTCGATGCCTAGTGCAGTGTGAGCAAAAAGTCGATGTACATGCGAAGGAGCCGGTGTTGTGTGATGCACAGCTAGTGCAGTGCACCAGCTGCTTCGTAGCATGAGATGATGTCTGTACATACCTACGCCCTGCTTTCCAATTGCCTTGAGCCTCGGACTTTGTTTCACATCGCTAGCAGTCAAATATGAGCCTCGAATGACTAAGTACTCGGCCTTTTCCCGCCACTCAGAGTGTCGCTCATCACCCGAGAGGATAGCGTTGAAAAGGGATTGCGCGTGCTTTTCTGCCGCAGGGTGCAAAGTGTCAAGAAGATAGACAGTAGGCTTCGTTGAGTTTCCCTTGGAAAGAGATTCCACAGGTGAATCGATGCGCCCTGGCGCCATCGTGAATGTGGTTCGACAAGACGGAGTGAGGTATGTTTAGGAAGGTTGCGAATGAATGGAGTTTAGAGACAGCCCTTAGGGCGATGTACGCGAGGTTTTGATACCTTCCGCATCGGAGAGCGGCCGAGCTAGAAGTACAACTATCATATTAAATGGTGTATGTTGACCCGATGATCATTTTTTGGATCTACTGAGGCGTTCTTCTTAGTCTGGGTTGTAACGTCGGACTGGCCCCGAAGTTCCGTGGCTCGGCAGTTGACCAACATCGGGGCCATACCGAAGCACAGCCGCCTCGGAAGCTCGTTCTTCATGCTAACAAACGGCAGGACCCAAACAAATCTTGTCTCACTGCTTGGCTTATACCGGTGCATAGTAGCTGATGTGGTGAAGCTGCGTGGTTGGTTATAATGCAGCCTGGAGAAGACAGGTTACTTTCTGATGCTTCTCGCTAGATGTGTCAATCTACAGAATGGCACATGCCAAGCTACAATCAGACTGAATTGCTTAGCATTATGTCTTGCAGTTGGAATGATATTCTGATTTCAGATCGTCCGATAAGCTCGCGAAGGCGGGTACGAGCTGCGAGTTGGTGGTGATTTGTCGCTACAGCGTAATATTCCGTGAGAACATCCCGAAGGTCGCGAACTGGGGGGTACCGTGTCGTAAGTGTAGTAAGAATATTGATAGCCTGAGACATGGACCTCTGCCGTTCAATGAGATGGGAAGTACTAAAATTGCTGATGACCAAATTGGATTCTGGCAGCACAGGCATTTGCAGAATTGCGATACCAGCAGCAAAGACATGGAAAGCGTCATGTGAAGACATTGCACCACCTTGGTTAGAAAGGACGCTGTCAAGGAGCTTAAAGAAGTTCTTGAAGTCTGGCTCGGCTCTCTGTAAGATCAATCCGCGTTGCGAGTGCTCCTGAAGTGAGGGTTGTTTGATCAATTCGACCAAACCACGCACAAGCAGCCGGCTTTGGGCAAGAGTGGATGGAGGAGCTTGCGATCGTTGTTCAGGCGGATGGACGGTTTCATACCAGTGACGGAGATTAATGTAATGAATCCAAAGATCTGTCTCTGGCTGTTGTCGTATAGATCGCAGCAATTGAGCATGCTCAACCACAATGCAGAGGTCTCCTTGTTTTTCTGGTTCCTTGGAATGTGGGGGTGAGACCATGACATCGTTATCGCTCAGGCAGACTGAAGTCGAATGAACAAAGTTAGTGGTATGTCTCGTGTTATAGGGCATGTTTCAAGCTTGGTGAGGTAAACATACTGTAGTCAGTCAGCAAGGTGTTCGAGAGAAGAGAAGGTACCTGTGAACAACGCCCCTTGCATTATCTCAGGTGCTGCATCTCGACTGATTGCAATCGTCTTGATGAGATGTAGCTATCTGGAGACACTTTGAGGGACCTTTCACAGTTCCAATCTGGGGCTCAGTACCATGGTCGATCGAGAGTGCTGCTCAGGTAGGTGTCTAGCACATAGAGTGTCCAGAAGGTCCTGCACCTCCTGCGTTTCTCTTCGTCGTCGGAGTTCAAGTCGGACATGCGACTTGTATGCATGCCAGATGAAACACATCTGGTCATAGTGAGGCCTAGAAGATGCCAAGTTGAGCCTCCAAAGGTGGTGAACATTGAGTAGATTGTCAATGCAGTCAGACACTGTACAATATAGATATCGTTGGCAAGATCAAATACACTTGAAAGCAATTTGACCGCGTATGATGCGAGTTCTGTGGCAATAATTTCCTTGTACGCATGGTCTGGCGACAAAAGAATACTGGTAGCCAAGACTATTTTGTAAAGAAAAATTAGCTCCGGCGATTCAGCTACCAGTGTATTCACACTAGCATTTCTGTGTGCTTGTCCAACAGTATCAAAGATTGCTTCCAGCTCTAGCTTGGTCATGAACGGGTACGAACTTTGTATGGACTCAATATATCGTACGAGAAGTGTCATGTGGTCTATCTCCGCATCGTTAAGGTGTATTGTGTTTCTTCGGAGATCGGCTAGTGGGCCAGACAGAGCACCATTTTTCCCTAAGGAACTCCCGGGATCCGCTCCTGAAACTCCGATTGCTGCATACAGCAGTGTTAGGAAGGAGAGGCCTTCTGTTGGGAAAGGCTGGCGATCCGTCCGCTCAGCCATCGCGGTCAGCGAGAGATATGAGGCCTCCTGCATGGTATCGTGCATGTCATTACGCGGTTCATTTGAAATTTCCTGTCCAATTGATGAATTGGTATAGCGACGTGGGCAACTTTGAGTCGAAGGGGTGACGCTTGGCACTTGTTGGCTTGTTGGTGTGTCGTTCGGTAAAATTTCGTGTTGGGATCGTGCCAGGAGGTCACCGACTCTGTATTTCAATGCTTCAATATAGCTTAGGCCACCCAGACCTGTTGTTTCCAGTGTAGAGCCGAATCGTCGTTGCACACATGTTGCCGAGGCTCCAAGACATTGTGCGCAGGGAAAGTCGCGTGAACACTAGACGGATGTCAGGCTTGAAGAGCACGGTTACTATATAGCATGCACTTTTTGTTTCCTCCTCCAACAGCGTTCGCAAGCTTGAGGCATCGGAGTTGCCATGTCAGCATTCCGTAGTGGGAATCAGGTGTGCAAGTAGGTTTGGGACGAGCTGAACTCAAGTAACGGTAGATCGGCTTAACTTAGTCAGCACGCACCAGCTGACCTTTTATAAATGTGGCAGGAGTACTTGAAACACATTATAATTACACTGAAATGTTACGAAACATGTATGAAGTACCATATAATTAGGTATCGAAGCTTCTGGTCATTTTACGAATTGGTTTATAATACTCCTAGCAGAGCTACAAGTATAGAACTTTAGTTGGTGGCAAGTGCGGTGCATCACAGAACACAAGCTCCTTCGTGAGCTTTGCAGCCTCATTTTGAGAATTGTTTTACATCTAATCATTTATCGATCTAGTACACGAAGGTATATCATCATTTTCGCCGACAAATGTGAAACGATACGCCGGGTCCATACTCGTAACGTGGCGTGAGGGCATAATTTATGCCAATGTCGTCGCCTGTCTGTATCAATGAACGTTTACGGGTATCTCTTGGACCTGGACTTGCGCTTGTCCATTCACCTTCACAGCTGCCTGCACGCCATTGACGGCCTTGACGGGTTCGGTTGTCGAGCTCGCCTCCTTAACTCTTTGGCTCAATTGCGCCATTTCTCCGGCCCGCTTTGTTGCTCCTCCCAGTAATAAGGGTCCATCTGTAGCTGCCATCACCCACCGAGCACCCATTGAACAGAACTTCTCTACAAGATCCAGCCTTGAGTGCAGTCCGCCGATGCCAACCCACTTACCATGCTTCTGGCATGCGTTGATCGTCTTCTCGTACACCTCAGTCAGCCTTGGGTTCTCGTAGTCACCTGGAATTCCCATCTCCGCTGTCATGTCGTTCGTGCCAATGAGCAATGAGTCAACACCATCTAGCGCGGCGAGCTCTTCCACACATTCAACAGCTTCCAAGGTCTCGACCATGGGAATGACCAGAGTGTTGGCATTTACCACCGGATTTGACTTCTTGGCGGCGATATGGCGATATTGGAAATGTGGCAGATTGTTTGTTGATGATCGATGACCTTGAGGCTGGAATTTGGCTGCTGCAACAACGTCCTTTGCATCTTGCACGGATCGGATGTGCGGTACAATGACACCCAATGCGCCTCCATCGAGCACTCTTGCAATGAACCAAGAATCTTTAGAAGGCACACGAACGATGGGTGCAATACCTGCGTATAGCGCTGCAATACATAATTGACCTAAGATTCGGTTGTTAGTCCAGTTTTTGGATCTTGAAATTTGGGTGCTTACTGGTTGTGTCAAGATCAAATGATGAGTGTTCCATGTCAATCAAGATGCCATCGAAGCCAGAAGTCTTTGCCATCATGGGCAGTTCAACACTGCGCACGAGCTTTACCGACAAAGTATAAGCAACTTCGTCTCTGGCCATCTTCTCGCGGAGAGAGTTGGCGAGGGTAATTTCAGTCATGTTGGAAGTCGTGAATGAGATTGAGATGATTATTTTTGGATGATTGCAGGAGCTGCAAATCAGGGGAGATGGATAGTTGTCTTAGTCCAAAAACGCCGAGCGAGGAGCTTTATTTGTATCCTTCAAAGCATACTTTGCGACTACTCACAGCTGGTCCCGAGTCACGCTATCGTTCATGGGGTTATCCGACGAGACGACGCGAGTCACGTATTGCTCTCGGGCGGCCTCCGACGTCTTCCCCGCCTCTGATCAAGGTCGCGGCCCCACCACCGTAAGCTACGGCCTCCGCCGAAACCAAGCTCTGCAATGAGGAAACTGGGGACCTTGGAGTGTTTTTTATGGGGTCTGGGGAAGTTCGGCTCCCAGTCTGTCATGCTTGCCCAGACATGCTAGGACAATAGATAACTTGGCCAAAGAGACTGGCACGAAATCTAAGCCATCACCTGAGAAGCGCCGAGTGAGGAGATTGTTGGTATAAAGGCACGCATTGCTGTGAGGAATGTAGACCCCAAGCTGAGCGTGTCTTCGACTATCAATCAATATCCCATATCACTGTGCCAGCCTCTACACAGACAGCATGGCGCACAACTCGACACCCAAAGGAAGCATTGAAATTGTTAAGATCGAGAATGCGCAACCCAACATCGAAGCTAGCTGGCTACAGCAGTACCCTCTATTGGCGGACAAATCCGAGGAAGAGCTCGAAGCTTTGAACAAGGCAGTGCTGAAGAAGCTCGACTGGAAGTTTTTGCCGTGCATCACCCTGATGTTGCTTATGAAGTCAGTCATCCCAGAGCAAATCTCTATCAATACACTGACTCCAATCCAGCTACCTTGATCGCATAAACGTGTCTAATGCCCGTCTTGCTGGCATGCAGAAAGACTTACACATGACGGATGTGGAGTGGTCTGCTGGAATCAGCCTTTTCTATGGTAAGTCAACACACGCATCAGCAACAACTTGATGATATACTTGATTAGATCTAACGAAAAGAACAGTGGGCTACATCATCTCGCAAATTCCTGGAAACGTCATCATCTCAAAGTCCTCACCACGAATCATCATGCCGTGCATCATGCTGGCATGGTCGGCCGTCACAATAGCTATGCCTGCGGCCAAAACCCCATGGGCATTCATGCTGTGTCGGTTTCTCGTTGGAGTCACCGAAGGTCCATTCCTGCCTGTTGTGGCCCTGATGACTTCGTCCTGGTATACAAAAGAGGAGTCGCCGCTCAGGATGGGCATCTGGCACGCCGGTAACATCATCAGCAACGTGTTCTCGGGTCTCCTCTCTGCGGGCATCTTGACCAACATGGACGGCATCGCAGGACTGCACTCATGGCAATGGTTTCTCCTTCTTGAAGGCATTGCCAGTATCCTTGTTGCGATCACGGGCTTCTGGCTCCTTCCAAACTTTCCCAATAACACTGGCACGTACTACTTCACGGAAGAGGAGCAGCAAATGTCCCAATACCGTGCTCTCAAGTCCGCCGGCGGAAAGAGCGAAGACGACGAGGGCGACATGTGGGGCGGTGTATGGCTCGCTGTCCGCGACCCCTTTACATGGTTCTTCGCTGGAATGCATTTCGCTCTGATCATAGCGCAAAGCTTCAAAGATTTCTTTCCCTCCATCATGGCTACTTTGGGCTTCGGCAAGGTCGAGACCTACCTTGTACAAGCACCGCCATACGTTATCGCCTACATCGTCACCCTCGCTGTATCATGGAGCTCCGGAAGGATGCTGGAACATTCCTGGCATATCATCGGCTCAATCACGATGACATTGATTGGTGCCATCATCATGATCTCGACTCTGAACGTTGGCGCACGCTATTTCTCGCTCATTCTGCTCTGCTCTGGCCCGTTTGTTGGCCTCAATATCCAACTCTCCTGGGAGACTACGGTGGTGCCTCGCCCTCGTACAAAGCGTGCTGCCCTGATCGCTATCGCCAACTGCGTTTCTAGCATCTCGCATTGGTTCTCGCCTTACTTCTTCTTGACGAGCCAAGAGCCCAGGTACCAGATGGGCGGAGGCATTATCATCGCGGGCTGTGGGTTGACCATTGTGTTCTCTTTGCTGGCGAAGTACTGGGCGACAAGGAAGAACAAAGCTATCGAGCGCGAGGAAGAGAGGACTGGAGAGACTACCACTTGGCGCTATGCTACCTAAACTTTCGCGATTGTTACTTTACCGTCATACTGCAATGATTATGGTAATTCGTTGGCATGATTATACGTCCCAAAGCAAAAAGCAAGAGCTTTAGATAGATGTAGTCTAAGCATTGAAGCTACATAAAATGAAATCTCATATCTTCCTCGATACATGCTTAGTCTCTGATTGCACAGCTGAAGCCCTTTCTTTGTGTGTTGTCTTTTTCTTAAATCTATCCACGATGCTTCCTTTCCCCCTTGCACCACTTCGCTTCTTTCAGAGCTGGTGTTTATAGCAATTTGTAGAGTTTGCAAAAGGTGCGAGTATAAAGGAGGGGAGGAGGACGAGCAAGGATTCAATGCGCTTAATGTATCTTCTCCTTATTACCCTAGATGAAATGAACACACGTGGTCTGCGCTTCCTGTTCAGATACAACAGCTCAGATCTATATTTATCGCTCACGGGACATGCCTTGTTAACTCCAGGACACTTCGTCAGAGCATCAGACGATATCTAGCAGCAGCTTAGATCCTCCCGGGTCTCGCAAGATAAGAGTTCGGATGATCCCTATTCAGCAACACATCACACCAACTCGAATCACATCACATCACATCACATCAAAACACACAAACTTCTTGACGATGCAATGAGATCCATTCTCAATTTTGTCCAATGGATATCGCTATATCACGCGAAATGCTAATACTCCACAGCTCGATGGGCCGTTGGCCAGAAAACGCCACCTAAATGCCTGATTACATATGAAATTCGTTATGCTTAAAAATGCTGCCGCACTATCTCCTGAAATAATCCTGCTGACCGCCGTCTCTGTTAGGGCTATATGGCGTATATGCTGTTGAAGGTGGCTGGCGACCCATTGGCGCCGCGCCGGACAACAAAGTCGTCTGCGCTGGGATCTCGTAGGGTGTCGGTGTCGGACTCGGGCTGTACTCGCGCAGATTGCTGGGAGTCTGGTGGTATCCGGCTGGATACGTCATACCCGCATCGTCGTTGAGGGTGCGTGCCGAGTCTCGCGATGTGCTTCGTCCTCGCTGGCTATCACCAAATGCAGATCCGGGTGTGTCGGGGCGGTTGATACTGGCGCCATATACCGAGCCCTCGCCTCCATGGTCGTCGCTGAACTCGGGTCTGTTCTTATAGTTCTCAAAGTCCATGTTGTTCTCAGCGACGAACTCGAACGGCGCGGGTGCAGCGGCAGCTTTGCCTGGGTGCTCCTTGCTCATGCGTTTCATGGTGTATACATCACTGAATGCTGCGTTGTCGCCAAGATCGCCGTCTAGGCGTCCGCGGTAAACTTCTGCAAGAAGATGCTTGCTCTTTTCGTGTACCATGGGTACTGTTAGCTTCTGGTAGAGCGCAGGATGTCTGATCAAGTTAGTCGAGTCAGACGAATGAAGTGTTGGAGTAAAACTCACCCAAAGCGCACAGCGACGCGATCCCTCCTTCGCGATTCCTTGTCGATCGGAGCAGGCGCCTCGGCACCTTTGGCGATTTCTCCCTTTGTATAGTACTTCATCGAGGCATCGAATGCATTTCTGCAATAAAACTTGAAGGCGATAAGACCAAGAGGGAGAGGTATCATAGCACCAAGCATGGTCCACCTCGAAGCAAAGCCTCGAGCAAGACACATAAGTGCGATGATGCAGTTAGAAAGCATGACGCCAACCAACATGCGATTGAATAGTACACGCCAGAAGAGGCCGCCTGACTCGTTCTTGGTGCAGAAGACATACATGAGTAGGTACTTCTTCATCCAGGAGTCAATGGAGAAGTAGAAGGCGACAACGACCAGAGTCAATGGCTGCAATGGCGCAAAGCAGAGTGCAACAGTCGAGTAGAAGAGGAAGTAGTTGTAGTAACTGGCGTAGTCGAATGGCGGTGGGGCAGTCCGCTTGATGAGCTCTCGGGGTGTTGGATTCAAAAACTTGCGCGAGAAAGAGCCCCACGCAAGATTGACGGCTTGTGCAAGATCGATGGCTGCACCGAGATTGCGTTGGACAAGCCATGTCATCCAAAAGGGCGAGACGTCACAAAGTGTCTGCATGACCTTGTCGAACGGATCGATTGCTGTTATGATATCGCGGAATGGGAGGTGTTCTTCTTTGGCGAGCTTTACAATCATGGAGACCATGGTGAAGGCGGCGCTGAACAGAGAGAAGACGAAGAGGTTGTTGAAGACGAAAAAGTTGTACAATTGAGCAGTGACATGACGCTCGCGAGCCGTCTTGGTCACGTCGCCCGCTTTCATGGAGAGCCGACGGAAGATAATGGGTAGGAAGTAGTAAAAGAGCGAGGTGAGAGCAGGTGCTAGCAAACCCTGCACGACAGCCCAGAATTTTGGATTCCGTACTAGCTCAGCGTTGAAGGCATTCCAGAGCAGGCCGAGGTTGGTGAGTTTGGAGAGGAAAATGGCAATGGCAGCGTTGGGAATGATGTACAGCACGGTAAGAAGTGTGATCCAGAGGGTATTGACGGTACGTCTCCAACGTCGTGTTTTGGCGTCGAGCAGCAAATTCTTCCAGATGACATCCTTGGGTCTCGGGGCGAGCTGTACAGTGGTTCCTTTGGGGTGCTTGTTGCGCGCGGCAAAGGCGACACTGTGGGCGGACTCGATTGTCTCGTAGCTGGCGAACCCGAACGGCATGGCGTCCCGCTTGTCTACCGTCTCACGCACTTCCTTGATCTGGCCTTCTAGGCGCTGAATGCGGGCCGTAAGGTAGTCAATAGCGTCCACTTTTTGCTTCTTGTCCGTGTATTCTGGATCCTTTTTGCTCGGCGTGCATAGCGGGCGGGTTGTGGGCAGCTGATTGGGGTTCTTCAGATACTTGGCCAAGACCTGCTCGAGCTGGATGACAGCCTTCTCATGCTCTTCGATAAGATCGGGAATGTCCTTGACGTTTCTACCAACGGAGGCGCGAGGGACTTCGGGAGTTGTTCGGAGGCTGTCTGTGATCTCGACGAGGCCGTGATCGCTGCGGAAGTTCCTGTTGATGTCGGTGATCATCAAAGTCCGCGCATGCAGGCTGTTCTGGTATTCTGTGCCTTCGAGGTACTTCCTTCGCAGGCGGTGAACAGCGCGGTATGTCCACCACAAGAATGCGCAGACGATGATGTTGAAGAGGTAGGCGACAGCGACAAAAGCCCAGAAGATGTCGCCAAACAGGTTCTTGGGCGTCATTAAGACAATTGCCTTTGCCGTTTCAAAGCCAGAGTTCTTGGTGAACTCCATTGTCTTGATGACGTTGACGGGGATGATGATGGCGCATCCGACGATAGCCAGCACGACGAACATGTTCCTGCACATGCGAGCGAAGCGCAGGAAGACGGTGGCATCGAGGCCAATCATGTGTACGTAGACATCCTCGTTGGTCTTGAAGACGGGCTTGTACCAGGCGAACAAGCCCTTGGAGAGGGGCGGCGGCTTGTGCTTGTCATCGGCATGCCTAAGACGGGGCGCGTATACGATGGTGTTGAAGGGTCGCAGAAGGAGGAAGATGAGGAACACGGCCGTAGTTATGGCAAGCGCTGTGCCTATGGCGATCAGAACCGAGTCTTGCTGTGCCTGCTGGACCAGAATGTCCCCTGTGATGAGCGACTTGAACTTGTCCTCTATGCTCTCGTCCCGCGGGAGCATTTTGTGAAGTGTTGATAACATGGTAGGCAATATGTACAGAGTGTGAGGAGATGTATGCGCGGAGAGGCAGGCGAGCCCAGGGAGTGAAGCCGCCGCAAATTAAGGTGGTGTACGGGTGTAACGAGGGTAGAAGCTAGGGATTCAATGCTCAGCACATTGCGGGTCTGTTGTCTCTGCAGTTGCAAAGCGGGTCTCGGGCAATATTCGCGCAAAGACAAGAAGACAAGGCGATATGGAAAGAGAGGGCACAAAGGAACGTGTTATCGCTCAAAGGCAGGCGCAATGGGAAGCAAGTACTCAAAGAAGTGCAAGCTATGCCGCCGTTGGAGCAAAAAGGGCAAGCATGACGCACCGACCGCCGCTTGGCTCCAATGCTCCTTCCTCGGGTGCCCATTGGACCTTCCTCGCGCCGACTAAACGCCGGTCCTCTTCGCACCCTGTCACTTCGCGGCTTCGGCACGGTTATTTCTGGCCACACCAGGGACACGGTGCTGTCTTCCCCTTTGTGAACAAGATCTTCACACGCCGCCTGCGGCTTTCTGTGGAGATCACCGTCTATCGTGACATTATCGGGACCCTTCTGCAACCCCTCCTATCCACATCTACGTAACCTGCCCGTATTCAGAGTCTTGTGCCCATCCATCGCCACCTGCGCCTCCACAATTTGCCGGCATGTCTTTCAGCTGATGTTGTGTCTGGCTTGTCCACTGTTGGACAAGGTGATCCCAGGGTCTTCGTCTCACATAACTGGTTCCAGAGGGCGTTTAATCAAAACCCTCATGCTCGAGTAAAAGCAACGAGGCGCCGCCTCTGATTGGATGAGCGGATGCCGTAGAGCCGCATGCCCGTGTTTCATAACGACTGGCGGACGAGGCGCGCATTTCAGACGCTGAACCGCCGAACCGCCCAAGATTGCACGCGAGGCTGACGGCAAGTTCAGTGTCTCATTGGAAGGTGAGTGGGTTGTTGGCGTTGTCTAGAACATGTGTTCGCTGAAGACCGCAAGCCGGCACTACATCGGAACGTTGGAAGAGGAGCTAGACACCTCCTGTTTGTCTTGCATCGCGGCAACGACAGTTCCTTTTTCTACAACATCGTGAAACGCATCAATACACTGAACCCAGACTGGGGTGTTCGGGTTCCTATGGTCGGCTGGAATCAGTATGACCACTCCACTCAGATGTACATTTCTGGACAAGGTCACGTGGCCATACAAGTTGCATGTACTTCGGGGACTATGCATGGATGAGTGGAAATAGTTTATTTTCTAATTCAGTATTTCTCAAGTTAGCCTCCACGTTCCATGTCAATTCCAACTCGGTCTTCTGTTTTCCCCAAATCTATCCATACAAGTCTCGCATCTCGTCAATTCCACCCATTCCTGATCTCATACATCCCCATGAACCGTTCCGTCTAACTCCAATTACAACCAGGTCTAAACAGCCGAGTTAGCCGTCAACGTCAACAGCCGCGCTCTGTATCACCCCAACTGCTCGTGTACTCACAGATCATCCACCCCCCGCCCTTGTGCACAGCGCTGACCTATTTTCCATCGCTGGATGCACTGCCCTTGTTCTGACCCTTACTACGAGCCTATCCTGCTGGCCCAAATGCGCGAGGGCATTTGCCGGATAAGTTCGTGTCGATATGGTTGCTTGGGGAGAAAATGGGCAGAGGCTAAGATAGTGAACAGAAGTGGCAGTGGAGAAGCGTGCCCCAAGGAGGTTAGGATGAACTGATCGCAATCACCAAGATACAGAGGTCGAGGACAACAGGCTATTCTGGGGCTCCATTGAGCCGCCCAAAACGTATTGTTGTTGCAGCGCTGTAGAATGAACACATCAGATGATCATCATGGGCAAGGATACACCAGGTCTGAATCACTTCCGTACGTCAGTGATCACCTGTGGTACTGCGAATCAAGCCTGGAAATGCCTTCCAAACTGAGTACTCAGATGGCAACGAATCCTTCTTTCTTTGCCCCGGATCTCAGAACGTGACTCTTTGCATCGCACAATCCACCCCAGCGCCAAACCCTTCACGCTCGTCGAAGCAGTTACTTCCCCAGGAAGTAGCATCCACCCTAGCCCAATCACATCCATCCCTCCCACTCCTCCACCTCGTCATCACATGCATCCACATAACCCTGTCTGTGCACCCTCTGTTGTGCATACGCCCTGAACCATCTTGTCAGTCCTCACCCTACGATTCCTTAACCTCAGCTAAACTTGTAGGTCCTCTGGCATCTCGTCTTGCAGTGCATGGCTGCGCTGTTCATCGCGCAGATCCTGTCTTACACCACGACGATCCCACGGGCACCTCATGAACAAGCAATCTTTGACCTGGGGGACCACCCTGGCTCCATCATCAGGTTTGCAGAGAGCAGTGCCGGCGAAAAGGAGCGCGATTATAGCGGTCATGCTGAGAAGCTTCATTTTGATTGTAGGCCAATCAAGAGCTTCATGAAAGCTTCGAGGTCGCGTTTGTCTGACGGTCGTGGGTGGTCGATTTAGAGTGCTGAATTTTGAGCTGGAAAGGAAAGCGCAATGCGGTATGTGGGCTTTGTGAGACCGCGACACAGAGGTAAAAGCTCAAATTTGAGTCGTAGAAATGTAGAAGTGGTTTTGGGGGCATTTCAGGAACTAGGGTCGTAGCCCTTCTTGATTCTACGGTTCGGATCTACCCCAACAACCGAACATTCGACTTAGAGCGAATGTCTGCGAAGAATTGTAGAGAACGGCGCATGAGTTGCTGATACTTGATGTTGCGTTTATACGTACTTCCGGTAGCGAGACCGTAAGTAAAGCACTCACAGAGCGTTGAGGAACTAACTTTTAAAGGCGACTGATCTGACGATTGACCATGTACTCTGTCATGATTTAGGATGCCGACATGGGGTTGAACAAACAAGAGCCCTGTCAAAGCGATTCCCATTTGTTGGAAGTATTCAGAACCGTGATCTAAATACACGAATCCTTTCTCACTTTCCCCTTTTGTATTCCTCATGTAGTCAAGCACCTTCTCTAACTTCCCCCAAATCCTCCCTTTCATGCATACATCTCAATCATGTTTGATGTCCAGGTCTTCCCATTCGAGCCACACCCGCAAGACTTCTGTGTCCGGTGCCTCTACTGCGTGTGGGGACACTTCACGCCAGGCCTGTTCACTTTCAGTCAGCATCCCATCAAATTGCATTGCTGCATTGCATTCCATTCAAACAACTTACAAAATCGTCCAACATCCACTCTTGCACTCCACAAGAACCTCCTGTCCGTTTGCCCTCGTGCCGCACTGCTTCTTGCCCTCTTCTTTGGGACACTCGCCGCCGGGGCAAAGGGGTGGCTTTGGCTTTGGCTTTGGCTTGTCGTTGGCGGAGACGGCGATGGCGGAGAGCATAACCACAACAACGGTGAGAATACACTTCATGATGATAGTGGTGAACGCTGGTGAGTTGGATATTTGGTGTTCGAGATACCGTCCCGTCAAGATTTGAAGTTGTTGCGGAGTTCAGAACTGTGGTTGATTGTGTTGTGATAAAAATGGTAGCTGTGGGACGGGTGGGGTACATATATACAGTGAGGGCACAAGGGAAGATGACGTAAGACAGGCGGTCGTACTGTCGGGAGTTGCAGTCATTTGCCAAGAGCGGTGTTGAGGGGGCTTGAAGTGAATGATGAATGAATTCACGTCACGGCCATGTTGCGTCACCTACCCCACGTCGCAGTTTCCCAGATGAACTCAAAGCCCTGCAACAGATTGAAATACCAATGCGGTGTACACGCCGCTATCTCCATGGTATCTCTGACATTGGTTTCCCATGGGGCAACGATTCAAATCTGGGTCGAGGGCAACATGATCGTTTGTTTATCTCGTGTCCTCATCTACCCAGCTCTATCACCCGCAACCCCTACGCATCACTCGCGATCGGGCTCACATAGCTTCTTATGATCGATCACATTTACTGATATCGTCTGCTCTCCCACCATACTACGGACAGCTTCGCTCTCGCCAAACCGAAATACTTCCACGAACTCTCGAAATTCAACACCCAAACAGTCACACACCCCCATAGTTCCTCTCCTCACCACAACAATCTTCACCAAAGAAATCTAAAAAGTCTGCCTGCAACCGTTGCCCCTCAATCGGCACCAAGCAGTGCGTTTTCTCCCATTCCCAGAGCGTGACGCGCGCGAATGCCACGGAGATAGCAAGGGTCACTTCTGGAAGGATGTGACGACGTGTAAGTTTGGGGTGCAAGTTTTGTGCATTGCGTCAAGGAGTAGATAATGGGGAGAGCTAGGCAAGGGAAGGATGCGGAAGTATAGAAAGGTGTTGGAGTAAAATGAGAAGGATATGGGCTATCATATTTGGATCGCAGGGAAATGGACCTAGAGCTAGGTGGTGCATTTATTTGAGTGGTTGACATAAAAGTGGGATTCAACACATTATGCGAGGATGCAGTCACTTCGTACTGTAGATCTTTGTCCTTTCGGCTCGTTGATTCTCGAACGTTTTAACAAGGATAAGCTGTGAACATCTGTGCTCTTATTTTTCAATGCATGTGTCCAAATAAATATGATTCAATGAAGACCAATGCACGAGAAGTGGGTATGTACAAGGTTACATATGAACGTGCAATGGGTAACTATGTATATTGTCTTTAAACTTCGAACCAAAAAGTTCCTTACACCTAGCTAGTATTATCATTCTCAAATAACCTTCGTCACACTCGTCATATCACGACCAGATTCCGGCACGGCGGTGAAAGACTCAAGGTTGAATCGCGAAGCCTCATTTCCTGTCACAGCCTTGCTTTTCGTGGCCACATTCGATGCAGCATCGCTATACACTGTAGATGGATCATAGCCAACGGCAAATGATACTGCACTAGGGGTGCTGTATGTCGGCAGATCCTGAGCTGAATCAGGACGCGATATATCTCTCCCAAACTCGCCTTGGAGGCTCAAGTCGAGCAGTTTTCGTGAGCTCGGAACTGGCTTCTGAGCTAGACTGATGAATTCGACGCTCGAGGACCGTCGTGTATGACGCGATCTAGTAGGCTTGGGCTCTTCAGGTGATTCTGGAGCTTCAGCAATGGACGTTGTTTGCGAAGTCGTGGTAGATATACTGTTGTGGCTGCGAGGCATCTTCAGAGCAGATTTGGGTGGGAACGTAGCGCGCTGGCGAGGGGCGAGCGGATTTCTGGGTGCTCTATGCTTCTTGTCGTTGGGCACTGCGGACGGATCATTGGTCGGTGATGGAGCTTCGCTGCTTGCTCGTGGAGTTGCGCTAAACCTGGGGTGCTCCTGATACTGTACACTGTTGTGCTCTAGAGCTGCTAATGCATCGGTAACAGCGCCACCAGCATCCACATCGTTCAAGCCATGGTTTTCGAGTTCAAATGTTCTCTTCGGGGTGCCCCTTCTGCTTGGAGGATTGCTGCGAATGTCTGGTGTCGTCGAAAATCGCGGAGGCTGGGTATTTGATATCGACAGAGTGGCTGGTAGCCCAGGGACGGGTGGTGCTTCATCGAAAAATTTCACGGCTCGATCGCTCGGGTGGACTGGGGTAGGGCATTGAGATGAGAACGTGCTGTCGAGAGTACTGCCATGAGTACTGCTGACGGAGCCTATTGAACTTCTCTTTACTTTCCACGCGCCAGTTTTGTTATCAACTTCCAGTGTCGAACTGCCATACTTTAGTGAATCGGCCAACGTATATGAGTCTTCGAAGACCGACGTTTCGTACTTGTGCAATGTCTCGACGGAGCTGTTGCGGTGCGTCATGGGTACAACTGGAGCTTCGCAGACCTTGCGTTTCTCATTTGTCGTAGTGCGCACATGTGCGTGCCTATTGACATTGACGCTTGAACGACTGTTCAGATCAACACGGCTGTTGCGTCCAGAGTAGTCCCCAGAGATCCTTGAACCGTCCGGCACGTGGAAGCGGAGGTCGACGCGAACAACCGCGAATAATATGACCACCACAATCTCCGTGACAAAGTTGAATATATAGAAACAGGGTCTAGAGAGGTACTTCGGTGCGTTCGTTAGGTGACCGGAGACGTCGCGAACTGGAGTCTGAGGTACCCAAGTAATGACACAGCGATAGAGCTGTCCAGTTGTAAGGACAGCCACTGCGATAAGCAATATGATTATGTTGATTCGCAGTCGACCAGCACCAAACTTTTCGATCTCGTGACGTGGCAATAGAATCGACATGAAGATCAACGCTGCTGGGCCGATACAGAAGACAGTGAAGTAAGTTTGACCAGTAAGTTGTAGGATCCGAAAAACGCGAAGCTTCGTGTGGTTGACGGTGAAGAACTGCCAGATACTGGACACGATTAACATGATCAAGGTCATGATCAATACGAAAAGTGCACCGCGGTGGAACACGCGGTATGCATTTGACCAGCCAAGTCGCGGATGCTGCGCGCGCATGATGCGCTGGACGAAGAACCAATTGATCATGAACAAGATGATCGTACCAACGTACACAAAGACATTTGCGGCCATACCGACACCTATATTCTTGGGATGGCACGCCCATGCTATCCGCAAGGACATGGTGATAAGTCGTACCTTGCACAAACCTTCCTTGTGTTAGCCATCATATCGCCCTCAGGATGAAACACGGCTAAAGTACCCAGAATGGCGCCATTGAATAAAAATTTGTGTCCTCGGCCCTTGTTGGCTTTGAGAATCTTGATGTGAATAATACCGAAGACGAGATACAACACCAGGAAAATAGCCGTGATGGGCACATCAGGTATGACGTCTGGGTCACCCCCCAGACCATGATTGCGAGGAGGATACGGAGGACCTTGATCGAATGGCCCTTCACGCTGTTGATGTTCAGTTGCATGGTTGCGGTGAAATTGTGTTGAGTCTACTTACAGTTGGACCACCTGCACCAGACATTTGCAAGAATTGGTTCCCAGTACGTCAATAGCGAGGTGGTGAACAGAACTCAGACGGATCTGACCTTACGTGCAGATGGAGCAGCGTATATCAACGGGCAAAGACCAAGACCTTAGGGCCATGCGAGGAGGGCATGGCTTAGAGCACATGTACCCCAAAACAGCAGCAAATGAATGACGGTTGTGTAATGCATGCGTATGTGCGAAGCCAATTGAGGCCATTCTCTAGAATCATGACGAATCACAGCCGGTGCTTATGTTGGACAACATCAACTTGTCCAAGAAATGGGGTGCCGAACGTTTGTTTATGTTATGATGCCCGTTTGACCGCGCAGGTGGTAGCGAGGGTCGGCTGGAGATGCATTTCTTGGTGGACAAGGTCACAAAAGGCCCTGCTCTCCTTCAAATCTTCTTTTTCCATAGCTTTTCCAACGGCCACTCTACGCATCCTCGATCATTCCATGTGGAGGACCGCGTCTGTGAGCTGATGTTGTCAGCTGCTGCGCTAATAAATGCCACCGACATTTTGTTGTCCTTGATAGTGATGTTTGGATCCGGGTCTCCTCACAGATGCCGAGAGGACGTTCATGCTGCACGTTGACTGGCGGTTGAGGTGAGATCGGCAGTAAGGCGAAACCTGCCGACGAATGACCTGAATGCGGGCAGGTCAGGGAGGGACCGGCCGTCGTTGTGCCCAAAAATACATTGATGGTGAAGAAGTTCATACCTGATATGGCTCTGTATGCGTATGAATCTTCACGTCTGGCAAAGTCGCAAATCAGCATGAGGGAAATTGTGGTTTTGGCATGGGCATCGCGACCATGGACCGCCGGATAATCCTCGGCACGGAGCTTGCTATAGAAGCTCGTCGACAATTCGATGAGCATTGAACAGTGCAACACAACCACCCGCAATGCCCCCGAAGGCGAAGCAACGCGCCGTCAAGGCACCCAAGAAGCCAATTCCCGAACCATTCACCGCCGCGCCCGCCGAGCTCGCAGACCTACTGTCCACGTTCAGTAGGGACACCGTCTACATTACGCACATTGATGGGCATCCTGCATGGTTCAAAAAGCGCATATTCACTGTACCCGTGATTCTCAACCTCGCAATTTCCCTGGTGCTGTTATGGCGAGCTTGGTACATCCTGCCCCACTATTGGGCCATCTTCCTCTCTGTGGTGGGCAATGCCAATGAGACGACCATATACTGGGCGGACACAACGTGGGGCGTGTTGCTTTGGAGTATATTCAAGCGCATGATCAGCTTCTTTATCGACTTTATGCTATTCCGCATCGTCGGACCTTGGCCATGGTCCTTCTTCCTCGAAATGCCAGGCAACCCCATCTGGTGGCGCTGGATAGTCGGCTTTCGCGAGGAAGAAGTCTACATACGTCAAAGCAGAGGCTGGGGCGCAGAAGATCTTCTCGGAGCTGCAGAGGGAAGCACAGGAAAAGCTGGCGCGCAGTCGCCTTTCTTCAAGACGCGCATCCTGCCTGCCGTGGACCCACAGCGACTCCGCGAAAAGACGGGCTATTTACTGATGGATAGCGACTTTGACCTTGACTTCTACGGCATGATTGCAGCCACGCAGCTCCTCGATCGCAAGACCATCTCTTCAACCATTCTTCGAAGAGCAGTCTTCGTATACGTTGGCGATCTGACCTCACCCACTGAAAACGGACAGTGGGCAATATGGGACTGTTCAGACCCAGATGAGGACCCAGAGAAAGAGGCACGCGACAAGCTCATGCAGTTCAAAGACAAGCTCACGGCAATGGGCAAGGAGAGTTTGTTCTTCAAATGGGTTGAGCTCATACAGTATGAGAGCAATGCCCCCGGTGGCTTCACCCAGGAACGCCAGGAAGAGACAGCGGAAAAGACGAAGCGCATGTTTGAAGCAGAAGGTGTAGATTGGGAGGCTTTCAGTGCGTTTGTTGGTGGCTCAGGCGCAATGCCGGGCATGTAAAACTGGTTGGTGGAATTGCGGATATTGCATTGCATTGATACCCATGTAAGAACATTTTGAAGCGAAGTCACTACCTCGACGTCGCATTATCCTTCTCTACTTCTTCCCTCTCGCACTTCTCCCCTTGGGATGTTCGCGATAACATCGAAACCTCGAAGCGTGGGCATTCGCACGGCACAATGGAGCTCGAGGCTCTACAACACGACTCGGCGTACGGGTACCGGACCCGCCGTGTGCCTTCACATTTAGTGTGGTTACCATCCAGGTGCCAGCAGCGTGGCATCAGTAATGGATAGCGCAAGAGCGCTTTCTGAACAATCCTCATCCTGATTCTTCACCACCTCACACCTTCGCCCTCATCAACTTGCTCAAGCCCAAACCACTGTCCTTTCTACTGCTTTTCGGCCTTGGGCTGCCATGCCGGGAACCCGCCTCCGATGCGGGCGACGCCTCGCGATGTCTGCGCCTTGACTCGGAGCTGCCCGTGGAATTGAGGGTATCGCTGCGCTTCCTCAGTTTGCGAAGCGGCGTGGGCGATGAGGTGCGATGCGCTTGAGTTGCTTGGGACGTAGAAGTTGCTCGCTTCCTGCGCTCAACTTTCTGCTCTGCTGACTCGGGCGTGGCTGCAGCACGCACGTGTCGTGAAGTGGTAGCATGACGGTCTACAGATACCTCGGGTGGGGTAATTGGTCTTCCGAACGTCTCTAGCTCGTTGATGTTGACGCTGATTTTCTTCGCGGCATCTTTCTCAACGCTGCGACTCCGCCGTGCGGGCGAAGATGATGCTGTTCGTTGTTTCGAGTACGACTCGAGAAACTTTTCGACCTCGCGCTTGTTCACATCTGTGCCGACGAGGCGCAAGACTTCAATGGCGATGAGCGAGGTGGCGATGAAGGAGATGAGGAAGCCAATGCGGGACCAGAAGGTCGGATCGATGAGGAAGGCGCCGTACATGGTGATGATGTTGTAACCGTACATCGATTGAGAGAGTAGGTTGAGGGGTGGAAACAAGACCGAATATGGTGGAGATGTCAAGAATACACCCAAGACTCTTTTCTTCTGATCGTTATGCTCTCAAAGCAAGGAACTTCCCAACTGCCAAACCTTCTCTTCCAATTCGTTATCGTCTTGCAGCTCTACAAGCTGTAGTGTAAACTCTTCACCGCAGTGTAACAATTAATGACCGTGTAACACACACACATTCACACGGCGGGGACATGGCCCCTCCAAATACTCACGCCGTTCACGCGTCCCCGTCTCATCCCATGTCCATCATGTCTCATCTCCCCATCCAATACACCATGCGCGCCCCAGCGCCGCACCCAAAATTACCCCTTCGAAGCCCGCCGTGCCCGTCAAACCGGACTCTGAAACCAATCAAGGCGTTTCACCTGATCCCTGCCCCCTGACCGCGCCGCTAGTGCGCGTTTGGCAGCCTGCGTATCGGAAGCGATTCCACACAAAATCATGGACAGCATGTTAGCGCTAGGATGGCTGCGCGTCAGATGGTAGGATCCGGGGGGCCAATGGATCGCTTTGAGCAGTGTGCTGCGGGTTTGGTGGGGGCTAGGTGTATTTCAGGCTAGTGCGACGGGCTTGACGCCATGTTTAATTTACGACAGTCGAAGACAGGAGCTGGATGCGGCAAGTTTGCATCGTGTGCAATTTACACAGTCGCGTGCGCGCATTGTGTAGCGCGATGGAGGCGTGCTGAGCGGGGTCTTTGGGGTGCGATAAGGTTGTGTCACGAATCGCTTTTCTTGTCCGCTCGTGTCCGGCAGTTCGCGATTCCTGGATGGGAGACGTCGGGATGCTGCTGCGCGGTTCACATTCTTGGTGCTGACAACATCACCAACAGACTGGACAGGCCACCCTGGGGCTGAATAGAGTGACATGCAAAACAAAATCCATTCAAGCCGACGCGAGAGATCGGGATCCATGCTTGCTTACGAGCCATGTCCAACATACACAGCCTGGTAGGAATAACCCAGTACAGTCATGGCTAAAACCCCGAAACACCACGCTGGAAAGCAATATAGAAATGCTTGACCCAAAACGCCGTTCATCTGATAACCTCGTCATGCAACATGCTCTGGTCCCAGACTCCTTCGTCTGCTATTTGACTTTTCGTCGCCCATGCTGCTGTGCTACTCGCGCTATAATGCACAGCACCCGCGTTTTGACTGCCATCCATCCCGATTCCAGACCACCCGGCATAGGGTATCCAAGAGAAGAAAGTCCTGTATATCAGGGTAGGTATAACAAATGGATATTGTGGCGCATCTGGGTTGACCGAGAACGCATAAGGTGAATAGTCGGCGTAGGGATGGTGGCAGTAGAATTGGCACGCAATGTTCTCGCTTACGAACCAGACCACAAAGGCTAGCAGTAAGATGCTTAGCATGGTCAGGCCTCCGAGTGTTCGCCAGCTCGTTGTTTTTCTCTTGGACTTGAGTCGTGTGCTCCAAAATAGACTGGTTACTGGTTCCCAAAATGACGATTGTGACTGGTGGCCCGCGGCTGCACATGGACAGTCACTGCCTACACCCTTTGCGTTGTTCTCCATGTCTGCTCCGTTCTCGACTCGGTCTTCGACTCGCTTCATCCCCCGACTTGCATCCCGGATGCTTGTCCGGGCTGCTCGTAACCGATCATTCATGCGATGCAGTTGCTGCAACTCTTGTTGTCGTTGCCGTTCTTCCTCATTGCGGGGTATTGTTGTGGGAATTTGTAGGCCTTGAAGTGTATCTTCGTCCGCCTCACCCTCGGGTGGTGACGATATGAGATCTTCCAGGGAATTGATAGTAGAATCGCCAAAGTCCGCAGATTGACGTCTGCTGCCATGCGCTTTCGCTTCTTGGACAAGAGCTTGCAGCGCGGAGCTGGGCAGTCTGGGCCGAATCGTTTCGGCAATGACATCCTCTCGGACCGCATCTGCTGTGGCCTTATCAGGACTCTTGTCCTTTCGTGGTAATCTTTTCCTTGGCGACTGCGATGGCGATCGTGCAATGCTGATGTGCTTCCGGAATGTGCGCGGGCCTGGTGTATCTACCCACGCGCCGGTTACTACTGGTGTCTTTGCATGTCGTAAAGGGCGATCGACAGGCATGGGTGTAGCGTCAACGTCTTCTGCTTCCTTCTCTGGTGCAATTTCTGGTAATTTTGCTTGTTCGACGGGTGCTTCCTCCACCTCGTTGCGTTGATGTCGTGAACGAGTCGTTGTTGCTACAGGATCTGACCGAACCTCTGGTATTGGCACTTCATCGCGAGCTGTGTCGGCCATATCCACAGGAGCCGCGGGAGTTTTCTGAGATATGATTTTTGATGGCTCACTCAGCTGGCTCGTAGGAGCTGTCTGCGGCCGCTCGGCTTCGAAACGTCGGGGACTAGGTGTGTTTGACACTCTCGCCAGGCGCCGAAGCAAGTCTTGTGAGTCTTCTCGGCGGTGCCGTACTGGTCTTGAGGAGTTTCGTTGCGAGTCTGCGTTGCCCTCTTGCTCCCATATGCTGACAGTCTCGGTGCTTGTTTTATATATGGCGACTGGCGAGTTTTCCTTGCTCGACCCGGTCACTGGCTGTGATTTGCCAATTGCTTGCCACGAGTTTGTGCGTATCCTCTTTTCCGGTGGATTGGGTGGTTGCGCTGCTGAATGCACAGGGCGCGTTTCGTTTGTTTGACTTTCACTCAGCTGGCGTGGCCGTCTTGATAGCTCCGTTGGGCTCTCTGGCATGATTTCTGATTTCTGGCTCTCGACCTCCCTCTGGCGTATATCATTCAGCATGGTATTGCGCGGTATATAGGGTGTAGATGCAATTATCGATGCCTCGTTTAACTCAAAAGTAAGGTCCCAGTCTGCTGATCGGTCTTGTTGCGGCGTGCCTTTATGCGACAGTGGGCTATCTTCGATCGACCGGCGCAGATATTGATGATTATCGCTTCCGGGCTGCTCATCGAGCGCGCCGATGGTATCCTCTCCCAGGGGCGGGGTGGTCTGTTGATGCTCCTCATATGTGATGGTCCTCATCCAGTTCCTGTTCGCCCTGCTCTTCCTGCCCCATCCCGGCGGCGCGTGGATGGCAGGATCGGACCTGCCCGACCCACTACTGCTGGGAGGGCTTTCGAGTTTGACATGTGCATTCGCACCGAGGACATCCTCATTGTTGTTCCGCTCGAGGTTCTCGATAGTCAAGCCAATGTGTGGGTGGGCTCGCGCCTTTCGGAAGGCCTGCATTCGCGTGCTGCCGTGCAGCGCGTCTTTGAGGCGTCGCTCGTCGCGCGCATTCTGTATCATGCGCCGTTCAAAGTCATCGTCGGCGTCCTGGGAGCTCAAGTCCTGTGTGTCCTCCTGTTCCTCCATGGCGACATGGCTTCTCGCCGTGGTGAAGTGTGCGTAGCGCGTGTTGATGTCCGGAACTAAGCAGTAGCAGCAGGTCAGTGGTTGATCGCGTTTGTGTTAGGACGTGCGCGGTACCACAACAACATCCAAGAACGACTGTTCACTAATGCGCGAAACGCTTCGGATGATGTATGCGGTGGTGTATATATCGCACCCACGTACTGTTGTTGGAGAGCGGGGCCAGCGGCTGGAGGGGTCGTCGCGTCGTCATTGAAGAACAATTGCTTGGTCGAGGCGATGCATAGTAGGACCTTCTGTGCGCTACTGGAAATGCATTCGGAGAGCCTAGTATATCCAACTACAGCACACGTCCGTCGCATTGTTTTCACTCGGTGAACGCGTCGTGACATTCGGCGAGGACCGTGCGCCTAACGATCACCGCAGGGATGCTTGAACTGGCCTTAGCCGTTACCAAACGGAGTGACTTTGGCCGACACCAATGATTCTCAAGCCGTAACGACATCACATGAACTCGAAACTCCCCCTGTTATCCTGTGCTAGAGATGTTTTGGTCTTATTTTGCTCCTACATAACTGCATCAAGTTCGTAGATATTCACTATGGCTCCTGGTCGTCGATGGCTTTCAGTCGCCGCTCAACCATGTCCAAATCGGCATTACCCTGTTCGTCCCTCCACGCACGCAACACCTCTTCACGCATCACTCGTCGAGGAGCGCGTTTTCCTACACCTGATTAGATCGTGCTTCAAACAACTAAGATTGCACGCGACTTACCTGTGAACAGTTCAAACTGCGCAAACGCCTGTTCAGGCAGAAAGTCGAGACCGTCCATATAGGTGAACTTCGGATCCAGGTTGACTTGCTGCATCAAGGGAGTATTGAGTGTTTTGTAAGCAATCTCCATGACAACACCGCCCGTCGGACTCTGCATCCACAATGGCGGAAGTGTGAATTGGGCTGCTGGTCCCCCATCTATTGGATCCGCAGGAATGCAAGAGAGGATGATCGTAGGTTGACGGAAAGCCTTGGGCCACTCATCATCACGCGTCTTGAGGATGTGGAAGTCCTGTTTGCAGCTCTGCAGCTTAGCCGAGGGGGTCCTAGTAAACCCCGTAGACGACGCGAGTCGAGTGAAGTGCGCAACGAGCTTCTCTGCCTTGTCGACAGTCCTGTTAAATATGACAATATTCTTCACTCCAAGCTGCAATAATGCATATACAGCTGCTCTTGCCATGCCTCCAGCGCCGATAACTAACCCACAGCTTGTGGGCCGGACTGCATTTGCTGGACTTAGGCCTCGTCGCACGCATGATCGGATGCCAATCCATTCGGTGTTGTCACCATACAAGGCTTGTACCACACCCGACTGATTGCGTTCTTGGAAAAGCTCCAGTTCGCTAGGCACGCTGCGGTCCGCTTTGAGATGACGAACAGGAATCAGCGTATTGACAGCACCAATAGCACGGGCGTGCTGGCTTAGCGAGTCGGTCAGTGATATGACTTCGACTTTGTAGGGCTGTATGACAATAGATCCACCAAAATTCGCCTCGCGCACCAGCTCTTTGAGACTGTTCAAGGACGAGCTTTGAACGCGATGGAAGCGATGCGGCATGCCACAGGACTCGTATGCAGCATTATGCATTGCCGGAGACACGCTGTAACCTAAGGATGCACCGATAATGTACACTTGCATTGGGTCGAAAGTGAAGGAGGCATAAAGAGCCTGTGTGACTTCCCGTGCTGTGACCCATGGTATCTGTGGATTGCGTTGTAATTTTGTAGGAAAAACCGAGCTTTTCTTAGCTGAAGCCGGTATCACCGGTGTAAGATACGAACTAAAACATGCCGAAGTACGACCAGCCTTTCCAGTGTTGTAGCAAGTCAAAGGAATTGCATCGTGTCTAGCCTCAGTGTCAAACCTTAATTTTTGTAGGAAGTAATCGTTATCGTTGGATTCGGATGTGCGACTGAATCGCACAAGAGCACAGCCGAGGCGGACAGCCGTGTCGTAGTGTGCCAACCATGAAGGGTCGTCCCATGTTCTTTCTGCGTGCAAATGTCCAATGACCTTGGAGACTCCTCTCGCGGCAATGATTTCACTGAGAGCATCTTCGCCCCAGGAGAGATCGAAAGTGATGAATTCCGGTGCAGTTCTTAGACCGTAATTAACGTAGCGGAGGTAAAGTAGTCGGCCATCGATCGTACTTGATTGTGGAAGCACGTGGAGGATGATGGGTACTACTGTACCCCGCCGAACCTTCGAGACGCAGGTACTAATATCGTCCGCTATATCAAGTTTGGTTGTACGCTCATATTGGGAGGATTGCGATGCATCAACAACAATCTCAAAGGCATCCGATCCCAACTCTAAGTTCTGAATGTTGACGTCGTCGGCCAGCAAGTCTGAGATAGGTACCTGAACTGAACAGGTATGTTTTCGTAATTCGGTCGCCACATCTGAGAGTGGATATCCAGGTTCGAGAATCGGAATGGTGCTTGCCCACAGCCTCCCTGTCTCGGAACGTGATGTGATCAATGACAGAAACTTCAGAAAAGTTCTCTGTGCTCGCTTGAGTGTCAAGAATGCCGGAACAACACTCGTGGTTGTCGAGTCGTTGTTACGAACAGTCCGCGTCTCTGCGATATTGTAGAATTCGTAGTTGGAACAGTGGCGTAGGATAGGTGCAGTATAGGCCAGCATATCGCCAAGCCTCTGTAGGTCTATTGCGCCTAGATAGTCGTGGATCTCACGAATCTCTCTCACGACATGAACGACCGGATGCGTCTTGGCGAAGTCTTGCACGAGCATCTGCCCGTTCCTTTCGAGAGAACCCCCATTACAGACGATAATTGCGTCCCGATCATGCATTTGCAACGCCGTCTGCAACAATTCTTCCTGCCTCAGGTTGTGATTGGCCGCGCCAAACTGCTTGCGATATCTGGCAGTAGAAAATCCAGTGGCTTCGTGGAAGAGGTCATCGGTATCCACTACGCGCCGTCGGCATGCGATTGATGCTATAACGGCCAAGGTGGATTTGCCTGTACCTCGCATGCCAATCAGAAGAATGGAAGCGTCTGGCTCAAAGCTGCGGCGTATAGTGCTGTATTGGGGTATCGGAATAGGCGTACCCCGAGGTGGAGATTCGATACTGGAATTCCTGGAATCTACAATGCGTCAATATCTGCATATAGGAGAAATCGGGAGATTTTACCACTAGAATCAACGCTTACGATGTCTCGCAAGTGGGAAACAAGAGCTTCTTGACCTGCATCATGCGCGATAGATGCTCCAGCTGTATTCATATCGCTCATGGTTGCAAAGGACCTCTTCACCCCCACCACAGCAGATGCCATAGGGATAAAAGTCTTTCGATAGAATAAACGATACTAGTGACTATTCGTACCACGGTTTTACACGCAACAGGGAGCCAGATAGTCCAGATTATCTCGACTGTACAGATAGTGCGAATAAGCTGATGTCAGGTCGTTGAGACCGTAGAGCTGCAGAGAGGAGTGGTCCAAACTGAAGGATACATTTCATCCAGCTGGGCGTGGTATGAAAATACAGAGAGCATACATGTGGGGTTCAGGTGGTGCCATGGCGCGATGCGGAGGATCGTCTGCGGTGCGGTGGCCGCGATGTTTGTGGCTCGCGCTCACGTTCCGGCTAAGAGTTCTTCCCCGCACGCGCGCCGCGGCAGATCTCGTTCCATCAACTATCGCTTCTCAGCTAAACCTTTCGAGAACCGTCATCGGTGTCAAAACAGCTGCCTCAATATACGCAAGAGTCAAGACTTTATGCAATAGGTTCCATATCGGAGAACTGAGCTTCATAACATTCTTCGATTAAACGCAATCCTGTCAGTTCACGTCTCGTGCCCACGAAGTCCACATATTCAGGAACTATGACTGACTCTTGTCAGACAATCATATGAGATAACAACAATCTCATGCACTCCTGATGATCGACATTATGCAGGGACCGCGACAACCCTGAAAGCATTATCCCTCGTTCGAAGCGTGGACATTAGAAGATCGAATACTGTTCATTTTGAATGCCAACACGCTTCGCAGGCTGAGTCAGATCGCAATTTATGTCTGCACAAAGTTCATCCAAGCGCCATGCTCCCCAAGCAAACGACAAACCCGTCAAGCGCACCAGGGTTTCAAGAGCCTGCGACCAGTGTCGAATTGCGAGAGAGAAGTGTAACGGTACCCAGCCTATTTGCTCCACCTGCTCGACATCAAGGAGAGCGTGTACCTACACGGCAAGTGTGAAGAAGAGGGGGATTCAACCTGGCTACATCCGTGCCCTCGAGCTGGCACTCGCGTATCTGTTTCAACACAATCCTGAGAACGAAAACCTTGTGAACGAAGAACTGGCGCAGAGCAGCTCATCCTCGCTTTTCCTGAGTCGAGAATCCACAGAGTCTAAGACACTTTACAAACGGTGGCGCAAGGCGCGTTTCTACACTGAAGTTGATACACTATTATCAGGAGGTGAACCATCCCGACACGATCAATCCGAGCTTCTATCTGATGACAGCGATGTCGAGAAGTTAAAGACAGAAGATCCAAGCTCAGTAGCGACGGTCGAGACTCAAGAACAGATATGGGCGCATCCACTGCCAGTTTTGCCTCGCGCCTCATCTGGGCAAGCCTCAACTCCCCAACAGCTTTTTATGTCACAAGATTTAAACACTCGCATGCCGCTCGACAGTTGGTGGCTCATAGAAGTCTACTTCACTTATACGCAATCGTGGCTTCCCATCGGCGAAAAGAATACCATTCTGAAGATGTCATATTCGTATCCTATGGAGGGCATTGCCCTCGAACCTAGCATGTCGGATTCTGGGTTGCATGCCGAATTGTGGAGTGTCTTGGCCGTAGCTTCGTCGACCTCGTCGCAGCAACAGGTTCCATCCGTACCAACTGCACAGCTCTATGGGACGGCAAGATCTTTGGTGCCAAAAGAAACTGGTAACTATACCTTGGGTCACGTCAAAGCACTCTTGAATCTCGCCGTTGTAGATATTGGGCGCTCAGATCTGAAGGCAGCATGGTTGCTTGTCGGTCATGCTTCGCGCATCCTCGAGATCTTGGATCCCGCTGTCCTTGTGTTCGATGCAAGACATGAGCACGTCTTTCACAGCTGTTTTATACTCGACAGCATACTGGGAATGAGCCTCGATCACTGTCCGCACTTCAAAGCGGAAGACGCGACAAGACATGGCAACATCGACGAGGACGGCCTCGATGAGTGGCAGCCTTGGAATGGTAGCTCTGACACTACCTTGGGCCGACAATCCGGGACGCCAACCCTCGCCTTCAGCACCCAAAATGCTTTGCGCGGAATTCTTGGGATCTACCATGATTGCACAGCATCAATACAGGAAAAAACCGAGCGCTTGGAAACCTGGAAATCTTCGCTGCCACCGAAACTGGCGTTCGTCCATAGGACAGGAACAACTACGCCACTGACTCCATCGGCAACCCTGCTTCAAATGACTTATTATTGTGTATCACTTTCTTTGAGCTTCTCAGAAACATGGATCTCGAGGTTGTTGGGGTTGCTAGAGCGTGCTCAAGCTTCAGTAGGATTGACAAATTTGCCACCAACGATACACTGTCTGCTCGAGTTCGTTCATAAGCACACTGCTACGGTGTCGCTGGGTCCAATCAACGAAAGCCGATTAAATCGAATTCGAGCTGCTGGACGCGATAACTGGCAAGATACACGGCAAAGTCTTGCGCCTACGACTCGGACTCTCCAATCCGCCAACGCCCTGCAAACACCTACCCCGTCGTCTAGCCAACAGAATGTCTATCAGCAGATGTTTGAAGCAGATGCCTCTGCCTCTACTACCTTTGCTCTACGCGGCCAGACGTCGGGCAACATACTACCTTCGTTCATTTCGACTCATTCGGTTGGCCGGACTGCTGACACGCAGGCTGATCATCGATTTTCACCAATGCCGAGCGAGCTTGAAAGTTTCTTCGATGAGCTCGCGACTCTAGACTCAGCAAACAACTTAGACAACCAGCCGCAATTCATGCAGAACCTGGGCTTCGCCCCGGATGCAAACATGGCGGATCTGTTTAGTGAGTACATACCAGTGTCGACAACTTTCATGTCGCAGGGTCCTGGTACTGCCATCAATCTAGACCATTACGGGTTCTATGATGGAGGCTGAAAACTCAAACACGAAGCTTCCGCGTGCGACCTTCTTTCGCTCGAATCGTGATCACCGAGCACCGGGTCCGAGTGTACTCCAACAGTGAATCCATCTTTTCGAACATAGACGCTTATTGGATTGCAACCGATATGACAATTGATGAGTGCCGGACTATTCGAACCGTAATCGTTTGGTACGATGTGGGCCGTTCGATAGAGTCAGTTTTGGATGCTGCATCTTCTCAACCATCATCTGATATCTCACGCGTGAGACTCTTTCCAGGGGTTATACAACGCAGAACCTCATCAGCTAGCTTACGTATGCCTACTGCGCTCGCTGTTGCGAAGCTCCCTGCTTGTAACATCCATCGAAGATAGAGGCGGTTCTGCTAAGTCGGATAGTGCGGTGCAGCACTCGGAAGTTAACTCCATCGTATTCGAAGCTTTCGGTATCCGCGCATTCCGTCGAGTTATGAAAGCTCTCGAACAGTGTAGCAACTTGAGTCATTAAGTGTGACTATTCAAGTTGATTGTCTAGGTCATTGTCCTCCGTCGTTGGAATGTACAGAAGAAGGGCACGATGCGCAAGTCTATGACATCTTCTCCTTAGACTGGCGATGGTCGCGGACAATGTACATGGGCCATCGATAAGCGAGAATGCAGGTACCCATGACTAGACCCTATGTTAGCACAACAAGCTGACGGCCTTGCCCCGTCTGTTCGATGCTCTGCTCAAAGGAAAGATCAACAGCACACACGTGCTGCGCCCCCTCATGTTACATTTGCGATGCGGATCATAGGACGATTTGAGGACGCAAATTGATGGTAGAGGAGAGCCTAAACGGGTGGATTTTTCACAGGCTTGCGCAAGACTTCCGTGGCAGAATGCAAGTGTACGGCTCATGCACAGTTCCTATGACTTACTGGGCGCAGCGCACTTCATATCAGTTTGTAGAAGCACTAAACTCAATCACAACCTCAACGTGAGGTTGCTCAAGTCGAAACCACAACACACAAGTCTTGGCTCAAGTGATCTATTGACTCTGCCTTCAACAACGCCTCCTGACTAGTGTCTGCGCGAGGGCGGCGTGCTCAAACGCCAGGATCACACTTTCAAACTTACATTGCCGGATATAGCCTAGTGATTACCCCAAACACTCTGGATATCACTTTCCAGGACTAGCTCAACTCGTTTCCCGTGAGAGGATCCTGATTTCTTGACATCCACGTAATCATCCGGTGGTGGCACACCAGAAATGTTCGATCTTGTGGTAAAATACACGATTCACGAATCGAATACTCAAGAACAAGGAGTACCATGAGCGCCTCCAAGCCTTCCAGACCAATCTGTATGTGTCGATGGTTTGCGTATGCCAAGCTTCCCCACACATCAGCTTCGGATCAATCGGCCCCCCAATCATTTTGTTTGAAGCTCATACTCTCCGTACGGAAGCTAGACGAGTCTACTGAGAGTCTTTAAGGATTCGACTTGGCCAGCAGACCAGGGACGCACAGGAAAAGAGTAACAGGATACAACACACTAGTCGAATAGAATATACCAGACAGGCTGGCAATGAGAATAAAGATGACAGTGTTCCGGGTGTAGGAACAGCGACCTGTAATGCCCCTTCTACCGAGCATACGTGCAAACTGCATTAGCCGCTCGAAGAACGCCACAATGTCCACGTCGCTATGCTTCTTTGGCCATACTCGCAGCGCCATCAGCACCCTTGGCAGTTGGCCTTCCATGGCCCGATTGCACAGCCCGTCAAAGTTTCATCAAGACCGTGCTCGGCATGTAGCCGTTATTGGGTAGCGGCCAAATTACACCGGTGTCCACAGTAGCAACGCGTGTATCATGTCAACATTCGCTTATGTGAGTGTGACAATAGCTCCAGATTCATAGAGTGCACTCGGCATCCTGATCGGCCCTGCCGTGTCTTGTGCAGTACTTATAGCAAGAGCTCCCACCCAGGCTTTTTTAAAAGTACATCAGCCTCGCGTATCTCTAACTTCGCATCCTTGACCTTTGCCCATATTCTCAGCATAACTGTCTACAGTTTGACAAGATGTTTGCAAAGCAGCTTTCCGTCCTGGCATTGGCAGGTCAAGCATTGGCCCAAAACACACCCACGCTGCTGCAGGCATTGAACTCGTCCTCGAGTCTTTCTTCGTTGAGCGGCGTCCTTGCCCTGAACCCTCAGCTCGTTGAGACCCTTGGAAATGCTAAGAACATAACTATTCTCGCTCCTTCCAACGCGGCGTTTGCAAAGATCGACAATGCTACCCTTGCTGGCCTCACCGCAAACACTGGCCTTCTTACTGCTATTCTGCAGTACCATGTTTTGAATGGTACCGTGTACGGCAGTTCGGTCACCAACGCCAGTGCTTTCGTTCCTACCCTATTGACCAACCCTCTCTTCACCAATGTCAGTACTGCTGGATCCATGACATAGAACCGCACGTTGACAATTGTATAGGTCACTGGTGGGCAAAGAGTCAGAGCTCAATTGAGCAATGGCAATGTCACTTTCTTCAGCGGGCTCAACTTCAACTCCACTGTATCACAAGCTAACGTCAACTTCACCGGCGGAACCAGTACGTCTTATCTATCCAGACTAAGTAGTATGTGCATACGTTGAGAAACAGCACTGACTTTGTATTCTCGCCTTTAGTCCACGTAATTGACAGCCTTCTCACTCTGCCCGAGAACATTTCAAGCACTGCCACCGCTGCTGGCCTCACCTCTCTCCGCGGCGCTCTCAATGCGACCAACCTCGTCAACACTGTTGACACCACGTCCAACATCACCATCTTCGCTCCGAACAATGCCGCCTTCCAGGCTATCAGCTCTGGCCTTAGTAACCTCACCACCGAGCAAATCACCAATGTCCTCACCTACCATGCCGTAGTCGGCGCTCAGCCCATCTATTCATCGGCCATCAAGAACGGAACTGTCGTCCCCACCTTGAACGGCGCCAACCTGACCGTCACCGTCAAGAACGGCAGCGTCTTCGTCAACAATGCCAAGGTTGTAATGGCAGATGTTCTCGTTGCTAACGGTGTTGTCCATGTCATTGATGCGTAAGTCTACACCTCAAATCTTCAAGACAATTCATCAACTAATGCGAACCAGCGTCCTCAACCCCTCCAACACCACAATCGCTGGCTCAAGTGCTACCGCTGGCGTTGTCGCTTTCTCTGGAGCCTCTTCAGGCTCAGCGGCTCCTTTCACCTCCGGTCAGCCTAGCGCCACCAGGTCCATCGCACCCGCACCCTCGACTTCCGGTGCTGGTGGCGCAGGCGCGTCAACCTCGAGCAGGGCTGGTGCTGCGCAGGCTATCCAGACTGGTTCAGTCGGTATGGGTGCTATTCTCGGAGCTGCTGCTGTTTACTTCTTGTAAGATGAAGTATGCCTGTGTACTGTTGGATAATGTGAAAAGGGTTGAAGGGACTAGAGAAGATTGTTTATAAGTTTGATACTCCTTGCGATATTAGTTACGCAGTCACGAACATGGCTTAATGTACTGGTTTTGGAATACACTCGGTGATTGTTGTTGTCAGTTTAATTGGTAAACTCGTGCGAAGTGCAATGCTGGATAAATATGGTACATGGCCTACGTTGATGTTGGTACCCCTCCTGGATGAATGGTATCTTGCGAGAAGTGTATTATTCAATGCTGCTGCTGCCTCATCTTCCGACTGAAACCACAATTTACCAAAGAGCTTGTTCTGATGGGGCACTGCACAACCCAGCTCTGCTTGCAACAGATGACTCAAGTAGTAGTTTCCTATCAATAGCTGTAGTGCCTCTAGAGCTAATTGAGGGAAATTTCTTCTTCAACAATGCGTTGTGGTACGTCTTTCTTAGATTTGCGAACGTAGAATTTCAGACGGTGGTTTGCGCGGCGCGTTACCAAAGTCCAGCTGCTTTGCACGATCATAGGAGTATGAGATGACGTCATGCTTCAACCCGAACATCTCGACCATATAGACCGTCAAGAGCCTTGACTGCTAGTAGTCATCTTATGGTCTACGACATCCTCGGCCAGTAATGAAGCAGTTCTCAGAAAGCCATTTGTCCTCCCTACGCACCTGCAACCTTAGTTGTGATGGACCCTGGCGTCTGTTTTCCACGCGCCTGGCGATCCTCCTTATGCACGCCAGCCCGTGCTATCGACCAGCATTATGATCACGCCAGTGTCCACCTTTTGTAAAGATAGATAACGCTAGTTATTCACGACATTTTAGTGCAGCGATCGATGACTACTACATGGGGCAGGTCCGCGATGCAGGTGTCTTAGACAGCCTAATCATATTTGTCCGATTTCCAGGTCAAGGTGCAGATTGTATGAGGAAACAGATCATCAGTTCACTACTAATTACGAGGTGATTAGTGTGCATTTCCTTCGCTTCGACTCGCGCACTGATTCCCTTATCTGCTGTGTTTCTTGATTCAATTTACATTCAGAAGCGGGACGAGTCAAACGATCACTACACAGAGCAAGTCGGTCGAACCGCGTGTCAGGTATGTTATACTTACATATATCTGTTCCTCGACCTACTCCGCTTTACGGCTCGTACGGTTGCCGGTATTGGCACTTTCAGCCTCAGGGACGATCAAGCCTGATTAACCTCCAGGATGCCACAACGGTAATATATCGGTGCTTTCTGCTAAGTGCACAAATCTTATTGAATTCTTCCGATACTGCGGACGCTCAGCTGTGCAATAGTCTCGCACCAAAATTCTCCTGAATGATCAAGTCGCACCGATGGCCAAGCACATCCGCTTCGTGTCACTCACCATTGCGCACCCGACCATTACCAATGAGACCCGCCAGAGCTGAGGTTCTGATGTGCGCGGTTTCGCTAATAATTGTCATATGTGAATGCAATTACAGAGGGCGCGAGGAGATCTTTGCCATCAGAGGATACAATGTCTGGGGGCGGCACGGGCTGAATTGGATGAATGTCCCTGAGATGCAGACTGACGACCCGGGAGGCACTGAAGCCGGGCTCTCAGCTGTCCACATTAGCGGGAACGTGCAGTTTGACGGAACAAGTGGAGAGGGGGAGATCATGTCCGAGCTTTCGATTCGCGAGCGCGTGCCGAATGCGGATCGGCATACCCTTAGGCCCCAGCCTCCTACATCACACGAATCAAGCAGATATGCAGCGTCGGTATTACAGTCGTCAGGTTACACTTATCTGTTTCTCGATTTTTGTGCGTTAAGGGGTAACACGAGCGTACACGTACATACTCCACGTCACTGACTCCCTTCTCGCAGCTACCTCGACCTTCGCATGCGCTTCTTTGTTATTTGATAGATGATGTGTACGTTTCATTTCATGGGCGGTGGCGCAATGCTATCTCGGTCGTCTCGCCTGGGCTGCTGGTCCAGCTTGGTAGCGCGAGAATCTTGATTCGACAAAGACATCTTGGTCTTTAGCAAACGGCCCGTAGATCTTTTCTCCGCTGGTTACAAGCGCATTACCTTCTGCTTCCGTTATCCTGGTCTTACGTCGCCCGTGCGGGTTATATTGGCCCAACGGTTCGGTCATTTTGCCAGAGTACAAACCCCATATCCCTGAAACATCGCGCACCCCAAGATTGCTGTTTCAGAGTCATGTCTGTTGCATGAAATCCAGTGTTGGATTGGTCGTGCGTTATAGTGCTTCAATCGCTTCTTCTCCTATTCATCGCTGGTGTTAAAACAGCGCCTGTTCAAACATGCTGGACTTTTTCGCCTCGCGAAAACGGCGTGATGATCGTGCTTTGAAAGTCAAGTAAGTACTAATCTTGAGTGGTCTCATTATGAGCTTGAGTCTGATAACCATTTTGTCTTATCTCCTTACATTCACCACCTCCATCACCTCCCAATCTCGTTCGAAGCCAAACTTGACGTGGTACTGATGTCCAAGTAGACTTGAACAACCTACCAAGCAAACCACTACTATGCCTCCAACGCGAAAGTCTTCCAGGTCCACTCCTCTTATGACAGCTGCAGCGCACATCGCAGAACCCAGGTCTGTCATCCGACCTACGAGACCAATAGACACATCGCGATATCCAGGCTGGGACGAACCGCACTTGACAAAGACTCCGTGGGAGCTTGAGAGGCACAAAAAACAGAGGCACGCGAAGGTGTCGCAACCAACAGTGCCCGCAAGGATCTTCAAAGACCTTCCCACAACAATATACGAGTGTATCATTGCACAATTGGAGCAGATCTACTTGTGCCAGGAGCAGCCATGTCCAGCATGCTATCTTGGCGATCTTCACACTTTGTCCTTGGTTAGTCGTGCCTGGAACAAAGCGACTGTGACACCAATGTGAGTTTGATCTGACGTGTCAACCTCTGTGTGAATGCAACAATGGAGAGCTGGTTATATCTCCCTTGAAACAAGACTAACATATATTGTAGGTACCGAAGAATAATGCTTCTCGTCAATGAGGACCATACCAAGCTACCGAAGCTGAGGATTCGAGGGACCAGTAGGCTCAAACTACTCCGGAGAACACTCCGCGCTCAGCCTGCATTAGCGCGAAGAACCGTACGAGAACTACACCTATCGGATTTCTGGACACTTTATCAGGATGCTGCTATTGAGCGCGAGGAGATCGTCTCTGCGATCGCCTCGCTGATTATGGCATGCCCCATGTTGGAACGAGTGACTGGATTTCATCTACCCTTCACACATTCTTACAATCGTTTGTCACATGCGCTGTCTACGAGAGCAAATCTGAAAGAGAAATTCTTCTTGTCACAATTCGAGATCGACTCAAGCGACGAGGAAGACGATGACCTGGGTGCTTACTATCTCGCAGCTTGCGACCCAACGGAACGATTCCTGGAGATCAATTCAAACCATGCTATGCTATCGACACTAGTGCTGCATTCTACAACCCTGAACTTCCGTGCCATTGTCGGAACTTTGAGACAGCTACCGAGCCTCCGAGACTTGTCGATATCCCGTCTTCCCAGTACCTCATTTACGAACATGACATTGAATGCACTGCCCTCGAGGCTTCGGTCACTACGTCTCGATGATCTCCCAGGCATCGATGACAAAGGCCTCCAACGGTTCACCAAATCGCACCTAATGTCTTCGCTCGAGGTCTTAATGTTCCTCAATCTTGAGTTATACGATCTTAATACAGTGTCCAACGTTATCTCGACTCGGTCTACGAACCTCAAGAGCTTCTATTTAGCCCAAGACAGAGCGCCGAGGCATTGTTCGGGAGGTCCGACCCCTATCTTCTCATCTCGCACATTGCAATACCTGCATTGGGTAAGTTGCTAATGTACGAATTGAACATATGAGACATTACTGACTTCGTTCACCCGGTTTGCAGGAGATTCGGTCGGACGATGGCCCCTTGCCCACGTCGCCACCACTCTCTGATGATGAGTCAACATTCCCGTTCACGAACTCAGCTCCGATAACCTGTCTGGCTACATCTCTGCTAGCCAAGGATATTTCGGAAGGGAACTTCCCGTCCTTGCGGCGTATTCGGGCGCCCTATGATCCGCAGGGTCTCCTCCAAGCGCTCTGCAAACCGTTGGCCACCGCACTATTGCCATGTGATGTCGCCATGCTGGACTCGTTGTCAAGAGAAGTCGATGTCCGCAACTTCTTGCTCGCAGGTGATGGACTTATAACACATTTATCAAAACCGAAGGACTCCTCCACTATAGAACCCTCAAGTCCCCGCGCTGATTCTGCAATCGATTCTTCCATCTCCACAGGCGACTGGACTGAGAGTTTGCGTGCCCCAGAGCGTTGCCGGCTTGCCGCGCAAGCGCGCATCCTGGCAGCGCGAAAGGTGACTTTCATGACAGTCCGCGTGTTTGTTCCTGATGGCAATCTAGGTATCGAAAAGACCATCGGAGGCTTTGTTGGGCGAGTGAACAGTTGGATAACGTATGATGTGAGAACTGATCGGGATGATATTTTTAATGCAGAGAGCGAACCGCGGAGCGAGTGGTTAATGAACGCGGAGGATTTGTGCGGAGAGAGGGGTGCAGAGTATGCGCACTCGCAGCTTAGGAAGATGAGGAGTTGTGGCCATCATACTGGCGAGAATTTGTGGAACCAAACAGTACTGGCGGAGGATTTATTTCAGAGCAGGACTCAATGAGAAGCTGCGAATCTGCCGGCATGATTTGTTCAGACTACAGACCCCGATATCTTAATGCCATCGCACTAACCTATGAACGTGCTGTGTAAAGTGATACGAACTTGGCCATGGAATCTGCGCAGGTGAATCGATCGGAAACGCGTGCATGTAGGCGATGCCGACTTTACGCGCCCTTTTCGTGACGGAACAACGGATCAGAAAGCAGTTGACATGGTTCACATTCTACACACCCGAGTCTTTGCAGAATTGTACACATGATCCTGGTGTAGGATACGAACCACAAGGATGATCCCTCAGTCTTCTTGTGCATGCCGCCGCTTCTAGCAATATGCGCGAGCTCGAGCGTGGGGTGTTGCACGTGAGATCTTCGCGAATCCCGCGGGATCCGAGTGCATAGTTCAGGCACGAATGTATCTTCGAGCTTGAGTGTGAAAGCATGCACTTAGGCCCTAGTAATGTATATCTTTGGCTTCAATCTGAGGCTCGCAGAGTTGCATTATCCGTATTGCATAGTGATCTGTGCAGGCAAATGGTTCCACCAGTCGAGCGCGACAACCTAATCAGAAATGTTGCGGAAGCCATGTTTAGATAAAGATATGAGGCTAGACACAGCTGAACGCACTGATGTCTTGATTTGCCTGCTGTGCGGCTCCAACCTCTTGTCGGACTATGCGACCGAATAATAATAGTTCACGATGAAGATTGTAGGAGAAGCAAAGAGATGACGGTTTGCAGTAGGTGGTAGCTTGCAACCAACCCTGAATCTGACCAAGAATACGCACCTTGGTGAGATACAAGCGAGCTCGAAAGCGCATCGTCCCAACGTGTGGGTAAAAAGACTTGCCCACCCACGTGGTCGAATTGTGATGTTGACTCCAAGATTTTAGGTCTCTGATTGATCATCGAGTGGGCCCAGTCGGTGCCTGCCTGGTCTCATGGATGCGAACTCTGGCTTCCAATATTTGCGACCACAACATTTCTCTTCGTGGGCATGGACAAAACAGTTTGTTAGACGTAGGTGGTCGAGGAATGTTTTGTGTTAAGCGATACCGAGATGACTTGACCGAGGACCACAAGGACTGAATTTAAGCTTAGCTAGTAATGGCTCGGTTGTAACATCGTGGTGCAAATTCGACAGCCATATGTTCAAGCAAGGTATTCCGAGTGGTTTATTGGGCTTGGAAGGATCATGCCATGCTTCTAGGTTCCTTCTGAGCTTGATTAGTAGTTGGCCATTGGTGGCCGCGCGCTGTCCGAATAAGACGAGATTAGTAAAACAGCCTCTAGGCGTCTGACACGACTGGGAGTGGGATAATTGGCAAGGATCATCCAGGGACTAGGTGAGGCTGTTAGTGGGATCGAAAAAGAGAAGAGTCAGTGTAAGTCACGCCGATCGCCGAGACCTTCTTGGCGTCACGCATGCCGGTGGATACATAGGGATTGAGTTGCATGATCGCGGCCGGCTTAATCCTGCCGCACCGTGCCGCTAGTATATATTTCGGCGGAGCGCGCTCAGAAGATACAGCAAATATGAGGGCATACCGTAGCTAGGTATTGCTCGGAACGTCCTGTATTCCCGCTCAGCAGATTCGCGAACGACTGCCCTCTATCGAGGCCCAACTCTATACAAATAGCACCCAGAACTCCGGTCTTCGCAGTATCTACAGGAAATATGCTCCAATGCTGTTACAGCCATCCGCCCGATAATCAAGAACATGCGCCGATTGAGGAAGTTTCGATGACGATGTGCGAGGCACCCGCGCCCCTTGCAAGTGCAGATAACCGACCCACGTTTGTTACATAATGGCAGAATTACGGAAATAACAATATACAGCCTCGCAACAGTGTGCGCAGAATTTACACTGGCTTAATCGGGATCAGTCCTTCAAGTTGGGGCGCAAGTTCCAGTATTTTTGGATCGATGGTCCAGTTATTCAAATCGGCTACCGTGCTTTCGAACAGTGGCGTCATTCGTGTGTAGCCAGCTTCAATATCCCAGTAGTGGCACGCATCGTCCGCAAAAGGCCATGTGATGCCGATGAGTCCCACGAAATGGCCGACCGGATATTCTCGAGGATGCTGGTATAGCAATTGTCTGATCTGCGGCCTGGTGTTCGTCAGCAACTTGTTTGAGCCACGGTACATGTAGGACGGCCTACCATGGAATGAGATCAATCAGAATATCGTAGGATATAACATCATCCTTGCTCATCGAGGGCATCAACCAGTCTGGGTTGGCATTCATATTTTCGACACTGGGCCAAATGAGATACTAAGGAAATCATCAGAGATCAGTCCGTCATCAACCTCGAAGCTACTTACTCGCATCATCTTCGTCAAGAGCCAGGTTGAAGCAAGCCTAACCGGAAGGGGTGTCGCTGGCAATATCTTGTTCACGGTCCGAGAACACCATGTCGGTACAGTTTGCGTGTCCTGCGGATCCACAAACCCAAGCAAAATCGTATCGACGTCCAGCTCAGCTCTTCCAAAAATCTGGCTCTCGCTCCATCCGTTGGCTAAAAGGTCTCGTTTTGCTTGCCGGTAGTACGTGCAATCAAAGCTGAATTTACGCAAGGCATCCGAAGCTGCTTCAATATCTATGGGCGGATCCATTCGCGTAATTCCTTCAACGACGTTGCCAGGCAAGTAACTCATTGTCGTTTGGTTCTGCTCCTGGCTGAGTCGCATCGTTAGTCCCGTTCTATCGACTTATTCTCCAGAGATCTCACCTTTCTTCGCGTGAGGAACTGTCATAGGATGGCACAAGAGTGTGGCCATGGTTTGGAAACTGCTCACTCCCCGGAGTACCATACGAGTCTTGGTCCGGAAGAGGTGGCCGTGGCGCGGACGGATCCTACATGAAATCAGAAGGAGAAACGGCGTGAATGGTGGAGAATTTACCTGCAAGGACTTTTTGATCTCATCAACTGAGTGGTGAGCAAACCCGTTCTTTTCCAATTCGCTGGCCCACGTTGCCGCTTGGGCCCGATCAGGTGCCATGGCCAGCAGAGACACCACGGACTTCAGATCTTCTACTTCTTTGGCCAGGCGCCTCACATGGGCTCGCAGTTGCGTCGTGGTCTTTCCGTCTTCCGCAACATCATATACACACGTGAGATTCTTCGATTGGCAGGTGTTACATTTCGGTCGGACTCCATCACACTATTTTCATCGTTAAGTATCAACGCAACGACTACAGCAAGGGGTTTTACTAACCTTGGATTTACGCTTCCTGCAGCTCTCACAGGCTATAGATGTTATCTTGCCTCTAGGAGTCCGCAGAGCATAAGTGCCCGAAATGGGAGATGAATGCTGCCCTCGCGCGTTCGCAAGGGAGCCCAGTCCCTGTTTAGGAGCCAGCGGAGCTTTGTGGAGTGGGGACGCGCCCGCTGCTTGCGGGCGAATCACAAGAGTTGATTGAGAAGTGTCAAGATGGAGTTGGGTCTGACCGTCTTCCCACTCCGAAGGCTCCTGACTAAGACTTTGTCAGCATGTACCTCAATCACAACAATCTCGACACAACGACGACAGTCCAAAGCAAAGCATCCAGATCCGATCAATCAGAAGTTGTTGATTGGTGGAAGTTTTTAAGGATGTGCGACATCGGCTGTGGTACAGTCAAACGTGCGAAGAGACACCCGAAGCTCTCAAAACGAGGATCCTGCCGTCTCCGATTGGATTCCAAATGAAGAGGGCTCAAGGTGGAATGTGTTGATGCAAAGCCCAGACATTTGTCAACTGAGCAGAGGTACTCCTAGACGATCGCTCCCAGAATCTGCAAGGAACTGAGACCTAGACCCTATGGGCCCCGCTGATCATTGCCTCAATAGGCATTGCTCTTCATGATCTTCGTTCACTCCCTGGCAGGGTCGGGCAGATATACCAAGAACTTAAGGTCGTGTCTGCTCGGTACTGTGTGCCACGAATTTGACGCGGTGGTCAGGATCTCGCTAGAGCTTGCAAATCGTGGTATGACCGATCGGAAGGGAAACGCACGGAGGCTGCGGATGGCTCAGGAAAAGACCGTATCGCCAGAGACTGACGACTGTCCGATGCTGACAACATCATGGGAACCAGAGCACCATGGCGGTTGCGTTCAAGAGAAAGAGATCCCTACCTTGAAAAGCCAGCTGCCTGAATGACAGCTTCAGAAGCTCGACGCATCATGCGAGAGTTGGGTTCCACTTGTGGTAGACCTTCCAAAGCGTCTGGCAGACTATTACTGCCATACCAGTAATTCTGCCCTTTGTGGATGTTAACGACTGACAGGTATCAGTGGTGTTACGAAACCTACCCGGAGCTGTATTCGAATGTTGTGTAGGCATGAATGCAAGCATCCTCAACCGTAGCGCCTGGAGAAAGAAACTATACGAAAATTGCGTGGCAGATGCGTGCGATGTTTCGTGAGAAACATTAGATCAATCTGCCATGCATCTCGGGGAATTACTTTGTATATCGCCTATGTGCGAGCAAACGATATGGACGACTGTTAGTGCACGGGAAGTACCAATACGGGACTGATGACAAGCCTTGAGGCTGGTACAGGTTTCAAATGCGTTCGCCATCTAAACACCAAGAGATGGCGGATGCAGGACGACCTAATTACTAGCGCAACCAAAACCATCAACAGCGGGGAAACCGGCTTAGTGGACGGCAATGCGGACTAGGCCGGGCCGGCTGCAGTCCACCAAAGGTGATCAAGGCATACGAACCCGAAAGCAAACTCTGACAAGACTGTGTGGAAAGGATATCCTGGACTCTGTCTTGTACCCATCTTCTCTATGCTGAGTCTCATGATTCGTCACTGTCACTCAGCACACCGCTATGTTTTATCGAATAGGCAGGTGTGAAACAAATCCTCTGTTCTGCAAGGTTCGGTAAAGGCAAACCTTCGAACATCATTCTACTCAGATTGCTTCGTGGCTCCAAAGTCATGTTACGCTGTGGCGGCTGTGCAGGCGTTTTCCCTTAGGATCGTCTCTAAACCAACATTTCTCAATGTTCGAGACCAGGAGATTGACGTATCGTACTTTATTGTGGACACTGGGCTGCGAATGTCAGACAAGCGATGCGCGTGCCGGACACCAAAGCTGGAAGGAGGACGGTAGCGTACAATCGGTCCGATAGACGAGGCTCAGATCCCTGGTCGCACCGTCGCGTTGCAGTAAGTTTTCGCCATGCTGTTGCGAGCTTTGGACCGCGACGCATCAGCTGCATGACGTACCTCATATGCCTTCATCTCGTCTGGCCCTATTGAAGGAGCACCGGTTATGCTGGCGATGGTGTCATATTACAACCAGTGCGGTCTGGGCACAATGCGGGAACACGATCTCGTGCGCCCATTAGGTCATGCAAAGACGTCAGTAGCCAATATTGCACGAGCGACCAGCAAGAGAGCGATTTGCACTGTATGTGGCTGTCACCTGCTAGGAGCTACAACCCCAGTAAGTGCCAACGACAATGGATCGACAGAGCTCAACATTAAGAGACCTCGGACAGAGATACGTGGGGTGTTTCCAAGAGCATTCCAGCACAAGCGAGGTTGTACGCGAGCCTTCATCCCCGCGGTCCCAGCGATCATCCTGTATCGCGTATAGCTGCACAGTTTCCCCGTCCCGAAAGCCGATACGGTTTCGGGTTACCAAGAAGGACGAAGATTCTACCACAGTAGTCTAGACAGCTCCACCAGATCTTCGTCTAGTCTTTCCTCCGGCAAGCAAGCTTGCATCGACAAGCAACGTTCAAAGCCCATGTTCGCCATACCTTATTGAGTATACTTATCCCAACAGAATCGAGACGGATCGAAGCACAAGTTTGAGACTATATGCTCTCCAGTGAGGGTATTCAGGTAATGTGACATGGTGAAAGAATATCATACAAGACCAGTATTCCCTGTTTTGACCGAAGATCATGCCGCAGCTAATGATCCTGGAACCTAGACCTGCCAAGATATGACGGTCTACAGCACAAGATCCTCATAAGTGCCGAGGGCAGATAGTTGGGAGTAGGTAGGTATGCGATCCCAAAAGCCCTTGTCACAAGTCATAGCTTCTGCAGGAGGCAAATCTCTCACATGCGGCACATTGCTAGTAGTAGGGAAGCTTACGTAGAAACGACTGGCTGATTGCACACCCCATCAGGAAGAAAGAAGCATCTGTCACGTTGGAGTTCTATCCTTATGGACGGCAGCCTCGTGGACTACTGGGTGACCTAAGCTGCACGACAGGGATCAGATGTTTGTCAAATACCGCTCGTCAGCCGTCTACTACATTGCATTGGGCTATCGTGTGCTTAAGCTTCTTGGCCAGGGTTTGCACCAAGAAAGCCTTCATCTACGCTCCCCCGGGAACGACTGAGCAAGATCTGCTATTATAAGCCACAGAGGTTATTTGTCCCTCAAAGACCTTAGTGGTTCTAGGGTCCCTGACGAGAGGACGCAACAGGTAACATCTGGATGGTGGCTGTTTAGCGCGATTTCTCCAACCAGAGGGAACGGAGAAGACTCCGCTGACATACAAAGGGTGAACTGTGCCACGACAGATTACTCAACGTTAGGGTCTCGATTCCATCTCGGCGGCCGCCGGACTGTCATCCCGGCGATGGATAAATTTGAGGCTGGCAGCTAAGATCCAGTCCCGTCCAGGTCACGACGATGCCACCTGCAATACTCAGCCAGCAAGATGCAACTGCATGCAACGCTTCGGCTATCGTCCGTCACTGGCGTTCCGCAAGCGGATAAGCCAACTATTATTTTCTGCACGTGCAGCACGCACTCTGTCCTGGACAGAACAAAGTTTGGGTCCGCCGTTGCACTGTGCAGACTTGGATCCAGGCCTCTCCGAGGTGGCCGTTCCTTGATTAACTCCACCCACCACAAGCACATCTATGATGTGGGTAGAGTCGCGTTCACATGTAATTGCTGGGCCGAGCACATCACGTCATTTACTTGTTGTGTTCTCTGCAAGTGACGGCTTGTCCTGAGCTGCTATGGACCACGGCGCAATGCATCGAACAGTAACGGCTCGCAGCATCGGCGTTTGCTCTGCTTACACCTCGGCACGACCCGCTGTGACTGCTGACTTATTACTAGGAGGTTGGGTTTGTTTGACGCAGAATCCGATGCCACGGATACACCTTGAACGCCGACGCATACTAATGCACGTATTCGGACACGATCAGGGACAACTTCATCAGATGTTATTTACTGGAAACCTGATGCCCTGGATTCAACATGAATGTGCTTGCAATAGGCTCTACGGGATGTGGACTCGTCAATGCATTAGGTATTTTGATCGGCCCAGATGGTGTCAGCATTTCCGCGGACGGTCGTGACGGCTGCTACTTTCCATCGCACGCGTTCAACACAAAGACAGGTGCGTACCGTGCTTCTCACGTTTTGTTACATTTGCGTATTAGCATGGGACGATCCGACAAATATCGGCGGTAAATTTCTCTGATGGCGTGCCGAACGTTGGTTGACTAAACTCTGGAGTGCGAGTAGTCTCTCGGAAAGGGTCCAGTCTTAGCCACACCCGCCCCTCAACAATGGAATGCGTTCGGATTGATCTGGCCGGCCTTCATCGGCAACCGCCGGAGAGAGGCAAGCATGGAGCTGTCATGAGCACCGCTTTCGATTACACCTCATTACAACTGCTAGGACACGGCTGCCTGATGTTGCGACAGTGTGGATGAGTGATAAGGGTCACCAAGATCGGCACTCTTTTTTTTTGGCCGAGTGATGGAAGTTGCATAATAGCGGGCCGCAAAAAGTGATACCATATTTCCAGACTGCTTGGACGATGCGTTGACCCCCTCAAAGCTTTGATTGCTTTTTGATGGAAGCATGTCAGGAACCATGCCATGTGCGATTCACAATGCTTACATTCGGTTCACGAGTCATTCGACGTTTTGACTTTCTCTTCGAAAAAGCAACATGTCAATAAAGCAACTTGGGTAGTGTGGAGGATCTGATTCTTGGAGACACACAGCATAGGCTGACTCTCGCGAAATCAGCTGTCCCTGTGCATCATACAACACAACAGATGAAAAGAACAGAACAACTCAAGACAGCCATTTAGTGCCTTCAAGGCTGAGCAAGAGAAACTTGTACGCCAATAATGCGTTGTAGTATCCTTGGATATATTTACATCCAGAAGATCCAGATGGTGGTGCTTGCGGTGAGTAGATCAGGTACCAAAACCAGCTCCCTCATAGAGTAGCATCCGTGGGCCACAAATCAGGTTGTACACTGCACGTGACATGGCATCACCGCCGCGGAAGACTCCTCCAGCACTGTGCCAACATCCTGGATTAGGAAGATTCCAGATCAACAACAGGGTGTTGGTTAACATAAAAATAGAAGAGCACGATGTTAAGATAGATGCAATGTTAACACAACGCAATATTTGAAGGAAGTGAGTGTTAGAGCTCTATTGGAATTGAATTCTGCTAATACATAACCCATTGAAAATGGAAAAAAATGTATACATTCCTGCTACAGCCTTTTCGCTACTCCCAGGGCGCGTTATGGTCGTATCGTGTCGCGATGTCCTTCATGTAAATAAAGAAAGTACATCTCGAAAAGCTTATGCAGTTCTCGCTGGTAAGTATCTACGAGTACAGATCCGGCATTTTGCGCGGCGCTGGCGTGGGTGAAGGAGATCACACGTGATGCTATGTCATGTGACTGTTCGGCTTGGCATACGCACGACCCTGCAGAGCGCTTTCCCCACTAAATCGCGACTCCATCCCGACACGAAGGTCACCGCGCCTTTCTTTCTCTAGTGCCAATTGTCGCACTTCCGAAGGCTGCGATCGCACCTGTCTCTCTCCCTCTGCGTGTTCCATTTCCTATACAGACGCTGCTTCTGCCGTCACACTGGTGCACTTTTCGCTCCTGGAACACAGTCAGTGCTGAAGACAATCCAATACCTGCACAGCAAGGAGCAAGCTGACGCTCAGATCTTTCTTTCTCGGGATTTGATATACTCGCTTGGAGAGATACGACATGGCAGCATCACGCGCCAACTCCGCCTTGGACCGCGACTTGTCCAGCAGGCAGCACAAGGCAAACAGCGCCAACCAGCACAACGATCTCGAGATTAACGGCTCAGACAGGGTCTTAGGGCTGGACGGAACAGCAGATGGATATGGTAGCTTGACCCGCCCCGATTGTCGCTGGCATCAGTCGCTCACTGATCTAGATCATCGATATCGCCCGCGAAGCCGCTCACCATCACCGTACCGTCGCAGGGTGTCAAGATCGCCTTCGCCTTACCGCAACAGGCGCGCCATTGACCGCTCGCCTTCACCTTTCCGACATGGTGGTAGGAATCGTGGACCCGAGCGGTCCTACCCCAAGCGCAAAGGCTCTCCACCACGTGGTGGCCGACCAGAGAAGAGGCACCATACCGATCGTGGCAGGAGTGATCGCGGCAGCTCGTTCCATGCGGCTGAGGGACGAGGTGTTCCGACTCATTCGAACGAGGATCGTCCACACAAGGACATGCTTGAGAGGTCATTTGTTAAGCCCATCTCGTATGCTGAGCTAGAGAAGGCAAATGCAGTGCCAAACTTTCAAGACGCCGTACCTACCGAGAAGCGACCTCAGAACAGCACGAACACCGACAGCCAGAAGCGCGCCGCAAAGGCCGACAACCCGCGGGGACCCACCGCTCGTGCAGGTGTACAGCAAGATGTTGAGATGTATGGTACTTCCAACCTGATTCTTCTTCCAGCTACTGACTGTATGAAAAGGACTTCTGACCCCGCAGAAACCGACTATACTATTGTCCCCGTCGAAGAAAAAGTTCCAACAGAGGAGTCGCGTGAGGAAAAGCGCCGTCGCTGGGCTGCTAAGCGCGCAGCCGCAGAGCAGAAGAACCAGAACCTGCTCCAACAGGCAGTGCTCACCAACGCTTCGGAAGCTAATACTCCTAATTCTGCATCCCCGGCACAATACGCCGAGAGTCCGATGTCCCCGTTCGCTTCCCCACGAAATACCGATGTCGACTCTGTGCCCGGCTCACCCGACGTCATGGTGATTGATAAGCCTGAGGCCACGAGTGAAGTCAATAGTCCTGCTGCAGCTAGCCCTTCGGCTGCAGATTATGACCCTATGCAGGATATGCTGGACGATCGCGATCGGGCCGCCAAGAAGAATTCGAGCAAAGAACTCTCTTCGAACGCATATGAAGAAACAGATCCCAAGGTTTTATCGACTCTGCCAGCTGAAAAGATTGTACCAATCAAAAAGCAAAAGAAAGAGCTAGACATGTTCGCGTCTGACGACGAAGATGAAGACGAAGACGAGGTTGTGGAAGAGGGCGCGGGGGCCAAAGGCACGGTTCTCGACGAAAAAATGCTCGACAACTGGGACGACCCCGAGGGCTACTACAAGATCATAAGTAACGAGTTGATCAACGGTGGACGTTACCGCGTGATCCGTACACTGGGTCGAGGTGTTTTCGCAAACGTCGCGCAGGCCGAAGATCAGAGCGCTAACATCCAAGATCCCACCCACAAACTCGTGGCCATCAAGATGATTCGCAGGAATGATATGATGAGGAAAGCCAGCCAAAAAGAGATGGATTTCCTCCGTAGGGTCAACGAAGCAGACGAACACGACAAGCGACACATCATCCGCCTTTTCGATTCTTTCGATCACAAGGGTCACCTCTGCATCGTCTTCGAGCACATGTCTAAGAATCTGCGAGATTTGTTGAAAGAAGAGACCAACGGTCGTGGACTTGCGTTGCCAGCCGTGCGTGTCTACGCGAAGCAGATGTTTTATGGCTTGCAGCATTTGCAGAACTGCAAGGTCATCCACCTCGATCTGAAACCAGACAACGTCCTGGTGTCAGCGGACAAGAAGACGATTAAGCTTGCAGATTTCGGCACAGCTGTGGATAAGCAGGATACTATCGAACGCACCGAGTACCTTGTGAGTCGTTTCTATCGTGCGCCCGAGATCATACTTGGTTGGGACATCAGTTTTCCGGCAGATATGTGGGCAGTGGGCTGCACCATCTATGAACTGTGGACAGGCAAGATTCTCTTCACAGGCCGATCGAACAATCAAATGGTCAAGGCTTTCATGGACTGCTTGGGGTGGCCCAGCGAGAAGCTTCTGAAGAAAGGTCTTGCAAATTATGTTCTTGCACACTTCGAAATCGGATCGTCCCTCAAATTTATCAGCCGTGAGGTGGACCAACAAAATCAGGTAAGGCTCTCGAACTTGAGGTTTGAACAGGCTGACTCTTCACAGATTACGGTCCGCAAGATTGAGCAACAGAGGAAGATCAATCGAGACATGAAAATTCGAGTGCACGACGCAGCGCGAGGTATGGCAGCCGATACGCCCACCGTCGCCGACTTGAACGATCTGTCTGATCTTCTCACCGCCTGTCTCCACATGAACGTCGAGAAGCGCTTATCACCCAAGGAAGCTATCAACCACAAGTTCTTCGGCGCCAAGCCTTTGGCGGCAAAGTCTGCTGTCGTGAAGCCGCCTATGATGAAGCGGGCTATGCCCGGTATTCGTCGGTAAGTGCAGGCTTTTTTGTTCAGCGTTTCGCTTCTCTCAATTTGGAGAATGGTGGAAGTGAGCTGGATGTTATGTCGAATGATGAGAGGAGAGGCAAGCCGATCTTACAGCATTTGGAAAACCCTCCAAGCTTGTACAACGCACTAGGACCGAGTTCGACTGCCATGACTTCGATAAGCATAATTTTGACTGCTACGACCTGAACCATCGAGGATTGACAACTGAGTCAACAAAAGTAAGTACGAATTGCGTTGCGTTGGGCGGACCGACTTGTTTCTGTCAAACTCAGGTCTGCTCTCTCCTGTTCTTTCTACGTTTCGCTTATTCAGGACGGAAATATGGAGAGAATGGCCTCACTCACAATCTGGTCGAGCTAGCTGCTTCGACTTGTGGGGCCTAGATCGCGGCGTTTCTGGTGCCAAACCGTGGTCGAAAATGTAACCAAGCCATGCGTTCTACATGCACCATACCGGAGAATGGAGTTTAAAGGCATGAAAGCCCGAGGGAAATGAGGATCATGAGAAGAACACTCATGTGGTCCTTTGTACATGCACCTCAAGATATACCTCGACACTTCAAATTAATCAACGAAGTAACACATAGCACGCTGAAGTCGTATTACATTTGCACCTCCACAACCTCGAGTTACATACTCTGTATGCGCCTCACGCATCAATCTCACCGCGCAAGAATGCCTTGACTTTCTCGCCCCATATGACCTGGCGTTTGTAGATCGTGATGTCCGGCACACTTCCGCTTGCCAACCCATCTATCGCAGCTGCAAGTTCGTCCCCGCTCCCCTCATCCCTCAATTCTTGAATCGGGTACTGATACGTTTTCTGTGCAGCGAGGTTAATCAGCTCTATTCTCTAAACGGATAGATGTGACACTTGAAGTGACTTACGAAAGCAAACACAAGAGCGCTACTCTTGGGTAATCGATGCAGAGTCTGCCTCTCGCAGCGCAACATGGTCTTGCTTAGATCGATCTCTTCCTCGATGTTATCGGCGATGTCGTCAGCGCTCATATGGTTCCCTGCTAAGCAGAAGAGCTCTGCATTTGTGCTGATGCTCCAGTTTGCGCGCTTTACAACTTTTCCGACGGGAAGGGAGGCGAAGAAGCGGTCCATTGATTTCTCGAGTCTGTTAGTCCATGTCAGTTTGCATTTCATGTTGCCGCTGGACCAGCTCCTTTCCGAACGAGAAAGATCCAAGAAGAAAACAGACGAGGGAGCGAACGGGGTCTCAACGTACTTGGCTTTATACCCCGGCACAGGCCCATGAATCTCATTCAGTCTCATGCCCAGCTTCTTCCGCGTATTGAACCCGCTTGGGAAACAATTCACAAACGCTTCGAGCCTGTACCGCCCTTCGTCGCCGGCGTCTTCCCCAGGTAACATGACCAGGAACTCGTCATCTACATTCCGGCCCAGCACCTCGAGCGCTGCCATCCCGTCCTTGAGTCCCAACGGCATCTCCTCGCCAGTCACTTCGTTTCTCACTCCTCCCTCATCCGTACGTACGTAGACGCTAGGATATCGCGCAGGCAAGTACGTGTCCACAAGCCAGTCGTACAGCTCGAGCACAGGTGCGATGCCGCGTGGGTTGCAGGCGACGACTTCGTGGCGCTCCGTTGAGATGAGGGAAGAGCGGATCTGGCAGCGCGAGGGAAAGGAGTTGTCCATCTCGATGAGGTCGGGGATGGTGCTGGACTCCAGGGCCATGGTCATGTGGTAGGTGGTTTTGAAGGGGCGGAGTTTGAGGGGGTGAGTGGAGGTGAGGGAGAAGGAGGGATGTGGGGGAATGGAGGAGTATGCTTCTTCGGGGTGTTGGACAGAAATGGGTTTGGAAGATGGGACTGGGGTAGTGGATTGCTGGAGGTAGTGAGTTCAAGATTAAGGGAGTCGGTTTAGTGAAAAGACCTTACTTTGCTAGGAGCGTATCTTTTGCGGAAACTATTCAAGATGTACAAGGACGCACTGAGTATGAGGAGAGCCCATGATAGCGGGTTCTGTAGAAGATGCTGGTGTTGTAACATCTCGCCACTGATTGTCACCATGGTTGAGTCTCTCCGGCTTCTCAGAGTCAGTGAGTGGAACGATCAGTCCAAGGCAAAGTGCTTGAGATGCGATCCATCAATATGTAGATAAGGCGTACAGGGCGTACATCCGCTCTCGCAAGCAGTTGACAGACACTAGACGCCGTAGGCGCCATACCCTATGTAGCATCTAAGAGAGTGGGATAGAGTTGCCTTTGTGGGTTAACCCCGCTCCCGCGGATAAGCTAGATCGAGTCAATGTCATTGGGTTGAGCTACTGGCAGCTCTGCTTCCTGTTGAGTTGTGTGATATGACTTCTTTGTCAGTGGATCAGATGTCGGCTGCAAAGACGAAGTATCGGTGAACAGTGAGTGCTCGTGTCTGCTTCCAACTTTACCTGGAAGCACTTTGTTCAAGTTCTGAGATTTCTACACGAGCGTTGACTCTGAAGCTACTACAGATGTTACCATTAACGACAACAGCCATAATTCGCCTGCATTTATATCGTCGTATAAACAGAATGTCCTACTAGACCCTCGAAAAGAAGACTGAAATGATTGCGGCTCTTGATTCATTGCTATATGGTATTCTTACCTGCTCACTGAATCTCGTCTGGCACAGATGAGCACTATGCTAGGATCCTTCTTCTCGCCGTTCTGATCAGTGTTGCTTCTGCGCCATACCGCTTGTGCAATGTAGACGGAAGAATTGCCATGTCATGCAAAGCAAACGTGGCGAGTCCTTTACCATGAACGTACCCATGGTTCTACCGCTTTTATTGTTGCGCCTTGGCCTCTTGCGCCTCTTTGCTCCCCACAGCCACAAGCTTTCCAACAACCAGATACTTCTCCTCGAACCGCTCCTCCCAGCCCTTCATCGCCTCCATCTGCTCATCGCCCAGATCATCAAGCTTGTCAAGCGGGCCATCAAGATCTGTGGTCAACATGTCCTCGTCGAAGCTGCCACAAGCCAGACCTCTGCTCGCATCGCGACCAGCAAAGTTGGCATAGGGACCGCCCGGACCATAAAAGTTGCGACCGCTGGTCACGTCAAAGACACGTCCACGAACGGCAAGGTACACAGGCATGCCGTTGAGGCCATTGTAGGGGAAGAGCTCGGGAGGAGTGAAGGTGCGGAAGACGGTGGGTGGCGGGGCGCGAGGGAGGGATGGAGGAGCTGCCGGCTTGAGGCGGAGGTAGACGAGAATGGCGAAGAGGGAGAGGAGGATGAGGTTGATTGGCGTCACTGGCGATGCGCTTTATTTGGTGTTAGGCAACGTGTTCTTCGTACACTGCGGGACAGTCGTGAGCTTACGCATATGCTGCCGGCGGGGTGCTCGAAGCTGATACAATTAGCTTTGGACGTTGAATCCGATGGGAAGTATATTTCTATACCATCGGCCATTTTGGGCTGTGTGTTGTGCGACTACAAGCCTAGACGAGTAGCAGATTTGATGGTGTCGTGGTGGTGAAATTGGAGGGTGGAGCTCATCTCTACTACGAGGTTTCGGGGTTTATGATGCAACTCCCGAAGCTGACACCGACCCCGGCCGCTACATCCACGACCGAAAGGGAGATCATTGCATCTACAACACAACCACTGTTGTCTCCAGCACTCCCCAAGGCTAGCAGTTGAGGTCACTACACCCTCGAAGCCAAACAGGCATAATCAAAAGCCACGCGACCGTGTCTACTGTATGGCATAGATCCACGCCTGACCACGCCCACCAAAGCACGTGCCTACGAATATAATTAGACATCGCTTCATACAGTACAAACATGCCCGCAGCTGCACCCCTGAGCCTCAATCACTTCAGATAGTGCGGTACCCGTCCGTGAAAGGATTGCAGATTGCAGCTTGCAGATTGCCACGTTTGCTTCCCTAGTCTGTAGCCTCCCTGTTCACGCGACATTTCATCATACCTACCGAGCTTCACCCCAACCTTGTTTATTGTCCTGCTCTACCACTTCAAGACTACCCGAATCTCTACACACGACCTGATCACCACGCGCCTCCTTCTCCACAACACCCACCAGAAGACTGATGATTTGCACCCGCCCGTTGCGCTGCCGCACCTGAAACACGGCCGTTAGCCTGAAACACAACATTGCGATTCATTTCCGTGGCGTGCACTGTCTGTGATTGGCCTACCGCAGTCCGCAACCTCAGCGCCCTCGAAACAAAAGCCAGCAATCGCTGTCAAACCATCGCAGATCCATCTACCTGATCTGGAGAGGCGCGAGTCCAGAGTCAACAAAGCATAAGCACATGCTTGGGGCGTTGTGTCTGCGACAAGCCGGCTGCGCCTCGTCACTTTCGTGTCCTTGTCCGCCAGCTGACCCTTCATCTCTCCTAATCTTCTGCCTTGGGGGCTTTGTACATCATACAACGACTTCGACATTCTTTCTCGCTATCTGTCCATTGATATTGTCTAATCGGTAAGTGCCTGCTTTGCATTTCTATTCTTGGTCATCTGCAACCCTGCAACTTTTGGACGACTACGCCACACGCTTCAGGAACCTTGAGCTTTCGCGCTGTCTCTTTGCGCGCATGCGCATACTCTGCAACGAAATATGAAGACTTTCTTGGAGAGATGAGAGTGCCTGGGAAGCAACATATCCTTCTGAAGCAGCCTCGCGCCAATCGCGGACGTCTTGTTATCGACCCACTGCTACACAACGATTCCGACAACTTTCATCAATCTCCCTGTGAGTGACAAACTACGGCAGCAATACGACATTCTCAGGATTCGACTTGCACCGCTATGTCAGTCTCGGGCAATATGGAAAATGTTCTTTTCCTAGGACAAGTCTTCTGGACTGCATCTGACTTTCTCGGTGGCTCAGCTGCAAGCCATTGCTTACTACGAGAATAACTATCGCGTACCAGTATGAAGCTGGAATTCTCCCAGAGCGATACTATCATTGCATCGATTCGACTTCGCGTTCCAATATTAGAAAAACACGGTTGCATAATGTTGTATCCGGATTGGGCTAATAATGTTTCATGCAGTGCCGACTAAGATGTGGAAACGATTTCAGGGTCATGGGCGAGAAAAAGAGAGACATGCGCAGATAGGCAACCCTGTGCTGCTTGAAACCACATATGACGAGGACCAACTCAGGCGAAATCCAAATGTCTTTGAAGCCCAGAATGCAAATCATAGTTACAATGCGCATGCCACTCAGCCCAAGTAAGCATCACGCATCTGTCAACTGCATAGTCGACTGCATAACGAGTACTAATCAGTATAGCACGCTCTCCCCCTTAGATCCTCCAAATTACAGAGCATCGGAAGTACCAACAGAGTCTTCTATCTACTCGCGCCCATCGCATGACCTGGTCTACTACGATAACCCGACAGCTCCTTCTCCTTCCACAGACGAGGAAATCTCTCCACCAAGCTCACCTGAACCAGAACAGCAGTACCCTACCGGTTCAGCACCACCTCGCAGATTCAAATCTATGCGCGACGTGTCCCCAATGGACGAGGACCGAGGTAAATTTGGGAATTCTGTTCGCGCAAGCAACATTCCAGTATTGCGAAAAGCGCCCCCAAGCGTACAGACCGCCACATCTCAGCCTGCGCAAAAGTTCTGGGGAGGCAAAGTCGCGCCTGACAGCAAAGTAAGATGGGATGAGTACTCTGGGGAACCAACTGCGAGTAATGCAGGTAGGACTGGTTCGGTCAGCCCGGGAACGTACGCGAAAGGTGTTGCCAATTCCACACGGCAACCGATGACCATGGGATATCATGTCTCGGTTTCTGGGCCAAACAAGAAGAACATTAGCTTCTCAGAACGTGTTGGTAGGATGGGTTCGCGACCGTCACCAGTCGAAACTGCGAAACACGAGCCCTGGAGTCGCGCCACGGGTCGCTCCCAAATTGCACCACCACTCAAAGACGACCCCAATTCGAAGCCGTTACCGTTACCACGAAAGACGCTATCGCCAACTCCGGAGAGATCAAACGCGATCGTGTCGACTGCACCTGCAGGTTCCCAGGTCCGTGGTGTTGTGGGGGCTGACACTGGCTTCGTCGCAGATAGCCCGCACAATCTCGACACGCATGACAACCCCATTAAGCCAACCGTGCCCCTCAAAGTGGGAGGAACTACACCTACTGCGTCCCCTATATCTCCTAACTATCCCAAAGGATTGGGAATTCAGGCTTATCACAGTCCACTTCCATCCCATCGGAAGCAGCGAACGGAGTCTCCAGATACCGTCATCCACGAGCAAGGCCTGGCGAAAGTAATACCAGCGCAACAACGAGCAACAACCCCGCCGCAGGATCCGGTGGTTAGAACATCAAGTGAGACTCCAGAGGCGCATAAGCAAGAATCAACGAGTCGGTTTTCGTGGACGACATACAACAGCGCGACTACCTACCAACACTCACCACCCCCATCACCTCCAAACTTACCCAAGTCTACGCCTACCCGAGCCCGCGTCGTCACTGAACCCATCTCCGCCTCATCAGCAGCAGCATCCATTCTCAGCCGCCGCCGCCCAGTGCCGAAAGCTGATAGCATCTCCGACCCCATCTCCCGCAAACCCCTCAGCAGCGAGACCGACACCACAGCCGGCACCGCCAAGATCCAGACTACCAACATGTCCTCCCACCGTATATCAGACCCTGTCTCACCGAGCACTGCCTCGGTGTACAGCACCGCATCAACCGGGACCTGCAAAGCCCTTCCCCTTCCCCCCACCTCCCTCTCGGCAGCCGACCACATCGCCGTCCTCGAATCCGCCATGGAAGACCTCCGCGTTCGACGTTCCAACGTGTACCGCCTGCTCAACGATCTCAACAACGCTGCGCCGCCAAATCCGCTCATCACAGACTTCAAGCGCGCACGGCTGGTGGAGCAGCGGAAGCGCGCGTTTGAGGACGAGCTGAACGAGATCAAGCGTGAGGAGTATGATGTGGGGATGAAGTTACATCGGGCGTGGAAGAAGAGGGAGAGGGATGATCCGAGTCAAGCGGGGAGCGCGATCTGGGTCAGGAGGGTTACAAGTGAGTGAGGTGGCGTGATGATGTGCTTTCCTCACGTGTATGAGTTTGATGATTCTTTTCAGAAGGGTGGAACATTTTAGACATCATGTGCATGGTGCTGCAAGGATGTATGAATATAATGACTTGTTATTTGCAGCCTCTGGAGGCTCGAATTCTGATCACCTCTTGCCCTTTTTATCGACTTTGGGACTTCTAATCAACTTCAGGCACCGGCAGACCATTCACAATCATCATCCCCTCCCTTCCCAGCCCCTTCATCGCCCTGACCGCCTCATCATGCCTAAGCTTCTTCGTCTCCTCATCCGTGACCAAGACGAAGTCATACTTCAACAGCTGCGTGCCTTCCTTGACTCCATACTCCTCGGCCAACTCGGGCGTCACCGTGTCGAGCCCCACGATGAGCGAGTCCTTGACGCCAAACACGGCGTCGGTCGTTTCGTAGTCTGAGCCGCGGACGTAGAGTGCTCTGCAACATACGTTAGCATCATACTGTAGATGATCAAGGCAACTGCAAGCTTCGGCATGGTACGCACGTGACCAAATGATCGAAGCCCTGCTTCTCAAACATGAAGTGCATATGGCTCGGCCTCCAACAATGTCTCCCCAATTTGCGCAACAGCTTCCCCACCGGCCCGTCGTCGGGAATCGGATACGGGACTGGAACAATCGCGTTGAACCAAAACACGCCCTTCTCGTTGCTTTCGACTACGGCGCGCCCATCTGCTTTGTCGCCCCTGTCCTCGTACTGCACGTCGTACTTGCCATGGCTGTCTGTTTCCCACACGTCAATCTTTACACCTGACAGCGGCGCACCCGAGGTAGATTTGACAGTGCAGAGAACGAGTAATGGTGTACCGGCAGGATCGGCAGAAATCGAGGAGCCGGGAGCAAGGGTAGATGCATCATGCGTGTGGAAGGGGCCGAGGACGGTACCTTCGGTGGAGGAAGGTGGTTTGGGGTGGTCGATTGAGTCAACGAGGAGGGACAGGCCAACAACGTCAGAGAGGAGGATGAATTCCTGGTGGGCTGGTGAGAAAGTATGCATATGGCCGAGTGGGGAAATTGTCACGTACCTGCCGCACGTCTGTACATGTCTGGCCGACTTGAGTGAGGAATTGTATGCCTGCCATCCATTCGTCAAAGCTGAGGCGCGTTTCGCGTGCAAAGTCGTGGAGATGCGACACGAGTCTCTCCAAGACATATTTCAATCGTGGATCGGCGCATTGTGAGTTGATGCGGTGGACGTTTTCGGTGATGTTTTCGATAGTCAGGTTCTTGAGCTCAGGAACAGTCGAGCCCTTCCCGTCAGATGCCATATTGTAGATATCGCGAGAATGTCACGGCTAGTTAGTATATAAATAATGTACGACAGAGAGCTCCAAGAAAGGCAATTGTCAATTCTCAGGATGTCAGATGAGAATGAGAGCCAAAGCTGGCTGTGCAGCAAGCACACTGTACGTCAGCGAGCATCGCAGTAGTTCCGCAGACGAGACGTGGGGACTATGGGGTAGTTTCCCAATGCTCATGTAATCGCAGCATCTCATAGGTTGTGAGATGCCCCGCGGAACAAGGCTAGATCTTCAAAAGGTGGTGGGTGCCGTGGTATCGGAGGGGCTGTTCGGTAAAGTTACTTTGCGGCGGGGATGTGGCGCCTTGATTTGGGAGCTTGGGCCTTAACATGTGGAACCCTGATCTTCCTCGTCCACCTTCCATTATGATCTGCTGTCTGGTCAAGCAGAGGATCTGGCGTGTCTTGAAGCGTCTTCTTTATGCATGTAGATTGCCGAGTTCCATATGCAAGAACTATACCTATATGCGAATACCGCACCATTATAGTGCTGGCTCTGATACACGTACAACATCAGTGCACTGCGGTCGACCATATATGCCGGAAATGACACGACTTTGAGCGACCTCTAACCTCTCAATTCAACGCTTGAAGTTTTGAGGGGACTCTCAGAAGGCCTTGTTGTTTCTTGCGTTCGATGTGCCAACATGTATCTGTCCTGACCACACTCAACACAGTCCAGGTGAGGAAGCAGATCAAGCCAGCCTACGAGCATGCAGCATGACAAACATGGGTTCGATTTCGACTTCTCGTGTCACGATGCCATCTGTTCTGGAACAACGGCAACTGTGCTGTTGTCGGGGTGTGCTGCGTCCAACTGTCGCACAATTAGCCTAAGAGCCCGGAGTCACGATGCTGCAGGTACAATGCATGCATGTGTTACGTGCGCCAACAGTAATTTCAAACTTCATCCATATTGCCGTGAAGCGGCTCGTGATCTCGAACTAAGCGCTGGCTTCATCACCGAACTTCTAGAATGACGCAAGTCCTCCCCGAGCAGAAAAGAGCAGTAGTAAAACAGTGCGGAGTGATAAATTCATGAACGTAAGGGTAATAGAATTCCAAGCCCGTACACTCAGGACAGGGAGTAAGCGTGTGCTGGGTGCTGACGCTCATAAGACGGCCCCAACAAGAGTAAGAGGTAGAATGGTGGTTGGTGCCTTTTGAAATGCGATTAAGCATTGTTCTTTGGGTTCTCAGATGATGTTTTCCACTGTTCTGGTCAGCCTAATGTGACTCGCATGCCTTCAATGATGAACGTACCTCTTTTCCGAGCTCCTTTTGTTGCTCCTTGAAGTCGAGATCCTTGTACTTGGAACGGTTCTCTTTGACTGCTCATGTTAGTGAACATTCTCGGTGAGATCAGCTAGCGCGTCATGATGGACGCGTCGAATAACGCGATAAAATGTGTCAGAAAACACCTACAGAAAGCTTGCATCTTGATCATAGCATTTCGCGCGTTGCCCCTCTTGGCTGACTTGGCTGGTCGTCCCGCCTTCTTGACGCCTGCGTCGGATGTTTTGGCCTTGGGGGTGGCTGTCTTGGTGGTTGAGGGTGCCATTGCTGGATGCGTGTAATGGTGTCGAAGTAAATTCGTTATGTGATGGATACAATGCTTAAAGCAGAGCAGAACTGTGATGGAAAACGGTATTGAAGAGAATCAGCGTGATGTATGAGAGAGGATGGAGCGCATAGCAGGTGAGAGACATGTTATTGACAGTGTGGGTAGGTGCGCTAGGTCGAATCAGGAAGACGTCAATAGCTCCGGAACTGCACATTTGCTTTGCGCAACAAGATGAAGAAGCCGTCTGATTGGAGCCCTGCCTATTTCTCAAACATACGCTCGGACATTCCGGATTAGATTGTACGGGTAGGCAAAATGCACGCGATTGGTGCATAGGAGCTAGCCGGTAACACGGCCTTCGCATCATGCTGCACTCGGAACATTGACTCTGGCGCACGCAGCAGTGTCTCTAAGACATCTTAAGCCGTCGCTGTTGGCCATGCCCGTTGGTCAGCGCGTTACTGCCAGGCCCCGTACCGCAAGCTGACACATACGATGGGAAGCGACTGTCGTTCCTGGAGCATGGTAGATGTCGTGACAGGGTAATTTGATCCATTGTGCTGTAGGTCAGATGACGACAATGTATTTTTGGATTGCGAAAATGAGTTAAAGATGGCCTGTTGACCTCTAACCTACTGCGTGATAGATCCTGTCACGACAGCTGTCATGCTGTAGAAGCAGCAGTCGCTTCTCGTTGTGGTCGTCAGTGACGAGTTGCGGTAAGGTAACGAATTCTAAGTCTGATCTCAGGGTAATGGAGGCGTCAGATCTAGTCAGAGGTGTCACGGAAACGCCGTAGCAGCGTGGAGACGACGAGTGGTCTTTCTGTGCCCTTGCAATCTCTGTTATTTACGCCGACCAGCGGTACACGGAAGGTGGATGTAGCACAGACTAACTCGCCATAGATGCGCATCTGCTCCATGTTCTTACGTCTCCTCGAGCACAACGGGCATTCGACGCACTCGAGACTCGATTGAGCATCGACAGAACTACGACACCATATAAGGAGCATTCCGGCGCGAAAAGACGCTTGTATGCGAGGAAGTACCTGTACTAATCCGTCCCATGACCGTAGCGGTGCGGGGCAGCATCCATGTTCTGCTCGGCTCTCAAGACTGATTTGCTTGCTATGCCATCTACCACGCTTTCAGGTAGCAGACGACTCTCTCTCCTTCTCCTCTGGTATATGTCGATAGCGAGCATCTGGCGAATCCGTCCCTATGCCGCTTGTGCTTTGTGCATGATCGTCTGGTCTTCGAGCGAGACTGAAGCGACGACGATGACCAGTGGGGCGTTCGGTAAGGGAGGGCGCTCGTGGCCGTGCCTTTCCCCTGGCGCGTCCACCCACGACAGGTATCTCGTATGTGGTCGCGCGAAATATGTAGAGGACGAGGTCGTAGACGAGGAGAGCCGCCCAGGGTCCGATGGTCACAATGCCTAGAAACAGCTGGAGCCGTCAGTCATTGATTGCAGGCACGCGAATTCAACATACAAATATGCGTGTAATCCAAGTCTCAACCACAGCGAAGCTCTCTGGGAAAATCGACAACAGCCCCATTGCGAGATGCTGCAGGTGTGGTGTGCTTGGCGGAAGACGGATGACAACGGAAAGGAGAGACTGTGGGAGACAAGGTGGATATATCTCCCCTACGCGTGGTAAAGTGGGCGGCAGTGCCAACGGGCCGACACTACGACTGTCCTCTGTTTGTAAGTGTTGAGGTTTGGCGGAGCTGCATGGCTAGCTGCACCGTCATAGTGGCGCGTCTTCCGTGGTGGGTCGTGGCTGGTGCGCGGCCCCGCGCAGGGATATGATCGCCCACTCCGCACTCTCCACACATGACTTCCAGGCATCACCGTCAGGCTGAAGAATCCGAGCGAGGGAGGGACTCGGCCACTATTGGACCATGGCCATGCCTCACATTCCGACCACCATCCAATGGGGCCATGGCCGTCATCTCCCCTCATTCAGGCAGCTCGAGCCTCACTGCTTTGCCCCGCCGCCGTGACACCTTCACCTTCATCATACCGTCGACGCTCCAAGAGCCATATTCCTAATCTGGGTCAACTTGGTTAGTGACTGTACATGCAGTTCTGACACACTCCGAGCTAGAAGCTGAGCCGCGGAACTAAAGCTTGGCTACACCCTCGTGTGCGCTGTAGCCTAGCACCCACGCACTCCATCCAGCCGCGTAAGATCTCAGGCTGCCCTACTCGGTCTGCGCCTGGAACAGGTGTCAAGCTTTTCTCGCTTGCAAAGTGGTAACTCTTGCACCTTCCCTGATTTTCAACATCTGTCGTTTTGGACCATCCACGAGCTGGGAGCTTGGGAATTTACCAACATGGAGGACACTACCTTTCTCGACGACCTTGGTGACGACTATGACAACAGCAATGCGACATTGAAAATCGTCGATTTCCAAGGCGGCGTCTACAATGTCTCGGATCGTATCAGTCCATTCCGGCTACTCGACAAATGCCCTTTGCTATATCACGCCTTCGAATATTCATCCCAAGGTCGCCTACAAGCCAGCATCGAGGCTCCGTCGCGTGCTGGTGCCATTGCCCTACTTCGTTACTGCTACACAGGTAGTTACCTACCTCCAGGCTCCGAGTTCGCCCCCATACTTCTGCTATTGCACGCCCAGGTATACAAGATCGCGGAGGACTTCGACATGCCAGAGCTCCAGTTAAGTGCCCATGGAAACTTTTCTGTCCAGGTCGACTGCGCTTGTAGCTTGCCCATGGCTCCACAGGATCTGCTTGAAACAATCCGATATGTCTATATCCATCTTGCCAGCTCGCAAGCAAGGCAACAGCAAGGCTTGGTCCACACCTTGCTACATTATTGCATATCGCGGTTCCAGTACCATAGACTGGGAGAGAGCACAGAGTTTCTTGAAGCCGTACGGCAAATTCCTGACTTTCGTCAAGATCTCTGTCGGATCAATATGGAACGAAATTTTGAAGACTCTTGTACGTGAAATATACGAAACCCAGCAGGCCTGACTAACAGTCCAAGGTGCTTTTGAGATAATAGGTCTGGCGTTAGACACGCTACAGCCACAGTGCAACCATCGCCCAACAATCCTCGCTTCAAGAGACCTTCCTGAGGTCATGCTCTACGATAAGCCCGCGTCTCCACCTCTTGCACCAACACCCGTCCTCACACATATCCCCAACACCGGTCGAGGCTCAGTGATAGAAAGTCAGTCATCACTTGTTCACAGACCGAAGCTGTCCGTCGTAAATCCCACGACTAGTCCTTCGCGAGAAGACTCGGTGTACGAAGAATCTTCCAGCGAAGATGAGGGCTTTCATATGGTGTATCGACCCAAGCCGCACAACACTCTACCGCTGTTGGATCCCAGAACGATCGACACCCCAGACAGCAACTTGCCATCTGTTGGTCTGCCGTCGATCAATCTACCACCTGTCAATGTGCCGTCTATCGATCGAGTTTCGGCACACCCACCGTCCATCAACCTTCCATCTATCCATCAGATGCAGGAAGAGCCAATGTCCAGTCCTGAGATCATACCATCACAACCCATCGATATTCTAGCGGCTACTGGGAGTAATTATTCTGATGATGACGAATGGACTATGCTTTGAGTATCTAAATCGTCACGATGCTTATTTTTTATGTTCTTCTTTATAGTAGATCTGGCTCAGAGTATGTCGGCTGGCGTCAACATTCAAATGACTGCATATTTGCACCTTCTCTCAATACACTTCTCTTCGAAGGGTCTTGCAAGCACGGAATACGCTGGTTGGCGCATACCAAAGAAAATGAGCTGCTACTAAATAGCTCGTTGACTACAAGACAAGATTTCAGGTACACGTCTCATAATGTCATACTCTGCATACTGCTACCTCTGGTAAGCGTCTACAAGATATATGCTGGCGCCAAGTCATGTTCCTGTCCCGCACCTGAATCAGGGTCCAGCGGATGCTTCCATGGTTCATCACGCGCTACTTGTTGATTTTACTTCAAGTATAACAAGAGCCCATACCTTCTCCTTCTGCTCCTACATGCCATTTCTCTCCCTCGAAAACATTGCCTTCCCAGCCACCCACAACCGTGTAATCCACAACAACACTTGAAAATGGCGAATCTCTTAGCCTCTCTCTTCGCCCTCGTCTTTCTCCTTGTCGCCGTCTCCGCCAAACCAGGCGGCGGCGATCCCGGCTACTCATGTCGCGGCCACGAAGGCGAGCGCCAATGCGGTGCGTCCCACTCCCTCCTTCACCCCAACTCCTCACAAGTAACTAACAAGTTGGCCCCAGTCGGCGTGCGCAAAGAATGGATGTCCGGCAGTCCGGCGGTGCGTGTATGCCGAAACGGCATGTGGCGACACACGCTGTGCGACGATGGCTGTAAGTCTGATCCTACCACGCTGTAATGTGCGTGTGAAGGCAAATATGGTTGCTTGGAATTTGATGCGATGTGTACAGGCTATTTGCTCCCGACGCCGAGGTGTAGGCCACAACCGAAATGCCCCGATACGATCCCGGATCAGGCGGGAGGATGTGTGCCGACAGAGGACTAGTCTTCTGGCGAGTCGGATCATTCGGATGTTGATTGAGAATATTTTGCGCTCAGGGATAGGGGACGGGTGGCAGCGTTTGGTAGTTGCTGTTGTGAGGTTTGAATGGTCTTTGAAGATGAAGAAGTGACGCACACGAAAGAAGGGCGGGAACATTAGGGTGATTGTTGTCGAGCACAAGCAAAATATGATGATAGAACGTGCCCAATTATACAAGCAGCTCCGCATGGAAAGCTACTGGCAAATATTGAATGGGCTAAAGCTGGGAGGGTGGGACAAAGCGCTCGTCTTCTTGTCCATGCGCGGCGTCGTCTCATCTTCTGAACAGGGCACTGGGCAAACACGACATATTTGAATGAGCCGAAACTTTTCTTTTGAAGGTGGTTTCTGAGAGGATAGATATAAATAACAAGAAAGAAATGTAATGGGTGAAGCGATAAATATACTCAATGCACAACTCATTACAATCTGGTCATTACTCTTTTCTTCGCACGCCTTATAAACATCGAAGCAGTGCAGGAAAGCTTTCTCCTTCGCCACATCGCAAGCTTTGCAATTGGCTTTGAATAGCAGCAGAGCTGAAATACATCCGTTCCCTTTTATTATCATTTCGGAGATGCACTCACGTTTGAACAAAGCGGAATGAAAGAGGAAGGAAGGTCAGTGATCGCCAAAGTATTTATACTTGACCAGAATCAGCACATGGTTGGTCATAGTGTATCCAACTCAAACGTCTTCCAGAATGGGACATGAGCTCAATATAGGGTAGATTGTGCAAAACGACGAATGATATGGCGATGGTTCACACATATTTAGATCAAGTCCTCTACATGTACTCATACTGGACGGTTTCTGAACCAGCGTCAGATATAGTTGTGAATTATGAGGCATTGTCTGCTTATCATGCATATGTTTCCGACGAGTTTGGCCTAGAAAGGAGCGAAAGAGCATAGACATTCTTCTCTATAGATCAATACGCATAGAAGGAATATCGTTCCTGTGTCCTTCATTTTGGAAAATAAATCATGGAAACAAAATGCTGATTGAAGAGAAGTATTCAATTGCAACGAAGATGTATATATATACTCATTGCAACAAGCGCAAATGCCTGCATACAAACTACACGTGCTGACCGCCTGCAAGATTTGGGAAAATGTCACTATCTAACCAAAGGGTATCCGCATCCGCTCCATACCAAACCCCACCCAGTCTCCAACCCAATAGGAAACTAAAACAACAACAAATCCAGCCGAGGCCTCACATGATCCAAAGCAAGATGCTACTTCCTCCCCATCCCCTCCCACCACGCTCTGTCCTTCTCTCGCCTATGTGGCATTTCTTCCCTGATCTCTGTCTCTCTGTCATCAAAGCTCGCGCTCCTCGCCCTACTCCTCGGTCTCTTGCCCTCCACCATCATCGCACTGCTCCGTCTCGCGCCCCGGTCCTCCGCCGGGAACGTCGATCTTGGACTAAACGTGTCCCTCCTACTGCTTCCTTTCCGCGGGCTCGCAATGGCGCTGGGGGCACGGGATCCCGACAGATCCGCCGACATGGGCCGTTGCGCGCGGCGGGATTTCTTGGTGGATGCAGTTGCTGGTGGGCGCTTGTAGAAGTCATATATGCGGGGGTCTTTGCGTGCGAGTTCGCGCTCGAGACGCCAGAGAGGCGCTTCGGGCAAGGTGCGCACGCCGTATGTGTCGCGGGAGCGAATTTTCCAAAAGATCTCTGGGTCACCCATGGAGACTTTCTGGATGTCCGGACCGTAGTCGACGACAAGCCTGTAGTTGTCGGTGAGGCCGCGTGCTTCGTATGGACCACGGTCAAGGATGCCGGGACCTTCGAGGCGGTAGCGCGTGCGGACTGAAGGGTGGATGTATTCGTTGGTCTGGCGTAGGGGGCGGTCGGTGGAGCGCCCGGTCTGTGGGTCCACTGCTGTGTAGTGGCCTGGTCTGCGGATCTAGACTTGCGTTAGATGTGGTCTAGAAGGTAGACTAGACTCATGTATCGACTTACAGAACTTCCGCCCAAAGCGAACAAGCCCGTCAGCTCACTATACAGCTTCCCAAAACTCCACGGCCTGATCTCTCCCTCCGCCCGTTTGTAGTACTTCTCATTTTGCTCATCTTGCTCGAACAGATACTCGTCTCTCATGTCCAGAAATGGTTCTAGTTGACTCATCATCCACGCAAGACTAATGTCCGCAATCTGCTGGTCATCATAACCACCTCCAACATTGGCATGGGCACCCGGGAACCAAACTTGTCGTAAAGTCGTCCGATTGCCTTCTGGCTTCTCCCACACCGCAGGCGAGAAGGCTGATCTTTGCTCGTCGAGAGCAAGCGCTTGGAACGCATTCTCAACACAATGGCTGAGTTTGGTGTCGTGAAAAGTCGTAGCACGTGACTGTCCCATTTGCAAACCAACTCGTTGTAGGAAGCCGACACGCGGGATACCAAGTGAGCCGACTGTGTCCCATACGGCGATACATTTGATCGGAATGTCTAGTCGTGTGAGGCCTCGTCTTTCCAACTCTTGTGCGTACCGTGGATCAGATGCACTCGGTTTGCGTGAGAACGGTATGTCTGGATGTGCCGGAACGTAGTTGCTATCTCGACGATGTTGTACGTCCTGGTAGACTTCTGGAAGGGCGTTGAGTCCTTTCTTTGTGAGGAGACCAATTTCGCCTATCAAGCCGCCAATGCTGCGAGCTGTGAATGCGCCTCTTGAGAACCCTAGCAAGAATATCTCGTCCCCGTGGTGATAATTGTTTGCTAAGAATGAGTATGCTTCGCGAACGTTTTCAGAGAGACCTTTGCCTGTTGTGCCACCCAAAAACTTTGAGAATTTGGTTCCTTCTGTCCCAAGGCCGGCATGGTAATTGACAATCTGCTGGACACCGTCCTGGCTGACTGCCTTGATAGCTCTCGATATCCGCGTAATGTTGCTCGGTATGGCGAGTTTTCCATTTTTGCTTCCATCGTCTGAATCATTCCACGTGCCGTCGCATGCAACAATCAGCCTTTTGAACATGCCGCGGCCACCACTAAGACCTGGTGCGTCCATAGCAAGCGGGCCATTCCTGCCCACGCTCCTACTCCGGGGCCGAGCAGGGACATCGACAATCAAGGGCGATTTTGTGTGCCGAGGCGGCGCATCAACGACGATAGGTGCTGGTGTTAACGGAGCCCTAGTACTCGGTGCCCGACTCCTACTCCTTGCTCTTGACGGTGCGACAGACATCTTGGTTGGGCGTTTCTTGTTCCTGTTGCGGGTAAAGTTGGACGAAGCACTTGACTCGGACGAGGTAACGTGATTCCAGTCGGAGCCGCTGCTGAGTGAGGCCACTTCAGCGTGGTCGAGCCACTCGCCAATGTGGCCGAACTTGTCGTCAGCCGTTTTGGCCGTGTTTTGCGAGGCGACGGTTGGCTATGTAGACGCGGATATCAGGGCTCGGCAATTAAATGGTTGTGCTGTCCGCTGCCAGCGAGACACGGCGGTGCACCACGTATGCGAAACAGACGAATGTTGCACACGTCCTGTCCTCCAATCCGGTGTCGCGGGCTTTCTCCAATAACTCTTCTACCTCTCTATCCAAGCTCTTTCTAGTCACAGTCGTCTGCGTGTTCTCTGCGAACTTGTTCAGCCGGGTCAGCGCTAAGCGAAACTGCCAACCGCGGGAGGTTGCCGCAACCTCGAGACGCAGGGCAAACGCTTTCGAGCAATGTTTATGACGCAGGTCGTCGAGAGCAAAAAGGTACGGAGCGTGCAGTCGCATGCGCACGCGCACCGGCGTGGTCTTACGTGCAATGTTGGGCTCGTTCTGTCGCGCTCAGATCAGAAGTAGTCCAATGATGCCCAGCCGGCCAGTACCAGCCTCCTCTGCATCCGATGTTGCGAATCGTGTGGCTGGCTATCGCATTCAAAGTCCATCTGTAAGCAGTCGTACCAAGACATGTGTTCTCACAACTTGTTTACTATCACGAGATCATGGCGCAAAAATTATTCCTAAAAGTGAGGCGATCGAATACCTTCGACCGCGGGTTCCTCATGCTCGAGTGCCAAGCCTAGTCAGGGATCGTCCGTTCACCGCGTCGATGCGGCTCCACAATGGCTTTTGGGCGCGAAGGTGCGTGCCGGTGAGGACCCAGTTTACTAGTCGACGAGTTGTGCATTAGACGAATGCCAGCAAGGCCTTAGGTGCAGTTGTTAAGTTGATCGACTCGCTCAACTGTTAGACCTCCGGTGTACGCAGGGGACTACCTTGTTAGCACATTTGCACAATGTCAAGTACGAGGAGACTTGTAGCCGCGGTTCTACTGACAGTAGAGATGGGTAGATGTGAGGATATGAACTGTTTTTCAATTTCAGGAGCTTTTATCTAAGCGATCCACCCGAGCAATCTAAGTCGCTTTTGTGCTATTCCCGTGCAAAACAAATGTGCCTGTAACGCCCATGTAAGATCATGTCGAGCAACAACCAGTGCCTCGAACCAATCTCGTACGCACATGCGTACACTCACAGCTAATAGTACAGTAGTCATCATCCAGCGCCAGTGATACCATAACACCAGTCGCTGAACTCCAGCCTGTATTACAACAACCACTCCAGAGTGTATGATGCAGCGTGAGCGGCAATATGAAAAGCATCTAGAACAGAATCGCGCAATGAGGAAACAAGAGGAGGTAGTAATAACAGCTGATGAGAAGTAGATGAGAGTGCGTGCAGAAAGTCATAAGTGTCGTATGCGGAACATATATCGCAAGTGGTGGAGAGTGGGTTTCTTCGATCTTAGTATTCGCCGAAGAGCATATCGAGCTCATCGAGCTCGATCGTCTCAGGGCTTTTCATGGTCCAGTCAAGGTCTTCCAAGTCGAGCTTGGTCGCCTGAGGCTTGTAAGAAGGTGGAGGCATCTCGATGTGGAGCACCGGCTTCAGCGCAGGGCTGCTGGGCGCAAAGGTAGACGGGAAGTTCGCGGATGCGTCCATCTGACCAAAGAGTGCGACGGCCATTTCCGAGTTCTTCCGTGCAGCGCTCTCTTCGGTCTCTTCCACAGATATGTGGACTTCCTCCATAATGACATCGTTGCCTGGAGTGGGTTCCGAGGGAGCCGACGCGCTAGCCGATCGCTCACGCTCACGCTCGGCCTCTTGACTTCTCCGGCGTTGTTGGAGAGAAGAGGCGGTCTGGGTGAACTCGCGCTCGTCCTTCTCCAAGGGCGGCGACTGTGCGCGACGGTTGTTCGCGATGTTGGCAGTGGTCGGAGGGTGGCTCTGATTCGCGAACGGGTCGACGCTGCTCTCGTCGTAGTCGGAGAGGTCTAGCTCTGGGGAAGGCGACATGCGAGCTCGCGAGCGCGCGTCGAGATCCTCATCCTCGGATGCAGCAGACGACAGCGATGGCGTGATGATGCGCGCGGCGGCTGGGATGTTGCCGGCGTCGGCGGGGATGGGCTGGTGCGGACATGTGCTGAGGAAGTAGTAGATGCGCTTAGGGTGGGTGCCAACGAGCTTCTTGTCGAGGGGGCATCGTGACAGGGCGGTCCAGTTGCGCTTGAGATAGGTCGCGAGGCGGGACGAGATGATGGCTGCAGGATTCGCAGAGCTAGGGGCGGTCAGCATGAGTAAGGATGATGCAGGCTTGGAGAGTACGTACCTCTCGACAATGGGAATAGTGGGCGATAGGACGGTCGCGAGTTCTTTGAGCAGGTGGGGGCGGTTGCCAGTCTTCTCGAGCTGCTCGATGACGCCGACGACAATTTCGTCGTCGATGCCCTGCGTGTCGACCTTTGCGTGCCCAGATTCGCCGCCTGGCGACGGTGGCGGGGTGTCTGCCACTCGTCCTGAGCTCTTGGGTCGTTGCTCGTCGAAGCGCAGGGTCAAGGGCCGTTGCGGCGATGTGATGGAGGATGTCGAGTTGGAGTGTGTGCGTTTGATCTTCTTCGCCGGGTGGTGGGCGTCGCTTGACGAAGGCGGTGAGCGCGCGGATGAGCGCGCAGCTCCTGGGAGGTGGATGCCGAGCGATGGCAGTGAGAGCGACTTGCGCCGTGTGTTGTAGGGCATCTTGGCGCAAAGATGTCGTCGTTGGATGCGTGTGAGGAGAAAGACAGTCGACCGAAACAAAGGGAGAAATTATTGGGCTGGCAGGAGGGACGATGCAGCCAAAAGTGTTGTTGCTGTATGAGATGCCAGGGTCGACGATTGGTCGCGGAATGCACCTGGCGCAGTAACGGTGCAGCCAATACCCAGATGCCGACGTGCTATATGCAAGGTGTAGCGTGCGACGTCTGCAGCACGAGAGGACTTGTCGACGGATGGCACAGCGCTGTCCGCAGGAGGCGTGGAGAAGGATGAAGTATGTATAAGTATTACTGTCGGACGGGTGGTGCGGTGCAGTCCGGCGACACTCGTTCTTTCACAGTTCGCACACGACTCGCCTCCTGAGCAGTGAATACGTAACCGCCGCACGACCACTGGCTGCCTCAGACAAACTGCTGGAGCCTAGTAATGGCAGCTGAGAACACGGCTGCAGAACTACAACCACAACAAGCAATGCACAGAAAGACTGAATGGGTGCAGGCGACAGCAAACCCTGTGTGAGTTCAGAGGGGATGGGAGGGGATGCAATGAGGGAAGAAACGGAGTCGAGGTGGAGCACTTGTGAAGAAGCCCAACTAGCTGGCCTGGCTAGGCGACCGTGCGCAGAGTGAATGTGTAGGGGTATGACATCGGCAACAGGCTACTTTTAGACCCGTTTTGGAACCGTCTTTGTATCTGGCGCTGGGTGCCAGGGGCTAGAGAAGGACGGCGGTCCTATCAACCATGCCGTGGCTTGCTGCATGAGAAGTCGGCAACATGCCTCTTGACATGCTAATCAGCGGCCAAAAGCATGGCCTCAGCGGGCTCCCGCTTCAACGTCTGGCACATGCCTCGCCATCACAACCAATCCCGCATGGCTGGACCCTCAGCACCGTGAATCGCCGCCTGCAGCAAGCTATGGGCACAGAGAGAGCCTCGCCCACTGCGTCAGATTCAACACCGTGGGGTCGAGCTGTCATATGAAGTCACAACTCGGTCGCCATCATCACAAAAGGACCGCTGGCAGACATTGCCGACCGCACAAATCTTGGCCGGCAGCCAGGAAAATAGTGGCATCGAAAGCATGGAGCTTCACTTGCTTACGGGCTGTCCGGCATAATAGGTGACCTCATCGGTATCGTTAATCTACAGGCCGCACATCCTTATCCTCGCACTGCAGTCGAGCCGGGCGCTCACCAGCTGTCGTCGAGCTGACCGCCTTCCGTGTCCCAAGCGGGCAAACAGGCTGGATGCGAGTGGTCGGACGACTTCATGATCTGAAGCTGCGTGCATATCATCTTGCTCCAACGTGCAGGTACCCCTGTTTCGTCTAGGCCCGAAAGTGGATTTAGCCTCAACGCCTGCAAGGGCAACCCTTGGGCGGTGAGTACACTTTTTTCCTAGATTTTTTCTTTTGTCCGGCTTCCGCCATGCGGCAAGGCCTCGGCATAAAAGAAAAGCATCGGAGCAGCGGCGCGCCAGTGTGACAATGGGCAGCCGAGTCTGCACGAGGCCTGGCGTTCATCCAGCGATGCTGGCAGACAGCCTGTCTTTTGTTGTTTGTTCCACGAGGAGCCCACCCGTTGCGCTTCGTTCTCGAACACCACACACGCGATGTGCCACACCATGTCCATGTTTGGCGGGGCCCACATATGCGCGTCTAGGCCCAATCGAGATGTGTGCATTACGCCAGGTCCGGCAGCAGGCGTCACTATTTGTGGGGAGCAGGAAGGTCTGGCGCTGACCTTGAGTTGTGGACAAACACTCGCTCGGAAGCGCTCCGTGTTTCCCCATGCGAAAACCATGTGAATGAGGAAGCTGCCCGGGAGACGGTGTGATGTGTGTTTGCTGTCCGTCATGCAACCGCCCGCCGTCTCAGGTGCAAGGCAAATGCATGTCAGCGGTGTGCGCAGCTCTGGAACTCGGCACTGGAGCCTGTGCGGCACCTCAACCATCGACAATGTAATGATGGCCTTGTTCACACAGCAATGCCCCTCGCCGCGCAAGCATCACGGTGTCTGCCTAGCTCACCAGAAACGCTGGAGTTTGGCCGCTCGGCTTCGCTACGACCGTCGCTACCACTGGCCACGCGAGAGTGTGTATTCTCCGCATCCTGACTGTGGATCTCTCGCTACACTTGCTGTGGAGGGGCCTAACCCGTATCTTGCGATTGGGATCGACCAAAACGGGCCAACCCCTCCTTCAACAAGAGGTCGACGTATAAACCTGACGTCGTTATCGCAACTCACCACTGAAATGGAACTCTATTTGAGCACTTCTGGCAGCCTTTTCATTGTTTAGGTTCTGCCTTGCTGGTTGCGGCGCGCTGCAGCAAGCTAAACTTGGCGTGTGGAGAAGGTGGTGGCACGACGCCTCATCATCGCCAGAGTGACCACGACGGCTTCTGTGTTACCGCGGCATCGGCTTGCGCAACGGGCGGGTTTTTGTCTTCAAGCGTACCGGCAAGCCGCTTCCGCATGCCTTGTCGCGGCTTCAGCTCTATCCACCACGTCGTGCCGAAGTTGTAGCGCTTGATGTTGACCACTTCCAGCCCACTCTCTTCCACAATCTTACCAATGTCTTTGTTCCACCAGCAGCCATGTTCGTCTGCATGTGCAGGTGCCGTCTTGTCGAGCAAGTTGTTGAGCCACTCGTAATGCGACTTACCGTGCTCCAGCAGAAGAATCTGGCCGCTTTCGTGGGTAGACGCCTCTATGTTCTGCAGCAGCTTCACGGGCTCTGGCGTGGAACAAAGACCCATGGTTTGTATCACTGTGTCGTAACCATCCTGTGCGCCGTAGGGTGGCACGATCGCCTGTAGCGCGGATTGCTGCTTGAAGTTCACACGGCTGAAGTACTCTTTGTGCGTATCGTTCCACTTCCGCTTCGCCACAGCCAGCATAGGACCACTTGCATCGAGCAGAGTGACCGTTGCACACTGCTTGGTGTTGTAGTACGGAATATTCCTGCCTGTCCCGACCGCCACCTCCAATACATGCCCCTTGGCCTGGGCCGTGAGCTTCTTGCGCTTGGACGTAAGGAAGAGCAGCGTTTCTGATATGTCGACCTTCTCGTCGTAGCCCTCAGCCTCCCTGTCAAAGCGGTCTGACAGGTCTGCGGGCAGATCCTTGGTCTCCACATCTCGTGTCAACGATACGTACAACATAGAGCCGTATGTGCCTAGTCCGAAGGCAATCAGCCCGATGCCAAACATGGGCCACTGTCGCCATCTTCGAAGTTTTGCCTGGTGTGCTGCGGACCTCTGTTCCTCTTCCGACAACCTTTGCAGGTCAGACAGCCTAGGTCTCTCAGACCATACTTTTCCCCATCTCTCTCTCGGGACAGGCTCGGGTCGGCGCAATGATGATTCAGCAGCGGATGACCCGCGGGGGACTTGTCTGTGTAGTGGCAGCGTGTTTGCTGTTGGTAACGTGCGCTTCGTGGGAATAGACCTCGGAGGCTTCGGTAGCTTAGGCATGCTGATGCAATTGGGTGGCGGCGTAAACGTTTGCGGGTGTCGTTGCTGGTGTGGTGAAGATGTCGAAATTGCTCGCTCTGTAATGAACTTTTGCTTGACCCGAGCACTCGGAATGCGTCATAGCTCCCCGTCTGCCACGAGGCTCTGGACCGTGCCCAGCCGACGCGCCCGATGAACGATATCGGCCCGCGCCCGATAGACATTTCGATATTTTCGGATGCTGTAGACTTCCACCTCTTTGAAACTGTGTAGATTGTTGCTGTCTTCCCTTCCAACTTCTGGGCTTTCAATTGAGCCATGGTCTCGTCTTCCTTACCAAGAACACCTTCATCTATTCTAATTGTAGGCAGCGGTGCCTTTGGCTTGTCCTCGGCATGGGCTTTGTGTAGAAACCCTCTGTACAATGACACCACTATTACTGTTGTAGATCGCCAAACTTTTCCCACACCAGATGGCTCCAGCGTAAGTTTGTAGACCTCATGAGGTGCTAAGCTGCGGCACACTGTTGCGGCACCACGGCAGTCAGCTAGCACTTAACTGCTCGCATCCAAGAGCTCAAATCGTCACACAGATCGATACCTCTCGCATCATCCGCCCCGATTACGCCGCTGCGCCCTATACACGCCTCGCGACCATCGCACAGAACCGCTGGCGAACGGATTTCGCGACCGACCAGTATCATCAAGTTGGTCTTGCGGTAACAGCGCGGGGTCCAGAACAGAAATACGTCTCCGAGTCGCTTGCAAATGTAAATGCGATTGGTTCCGACAAGACTGAGGTTTTAGAATCTAGCCAAGATATAAGGAGAGTTGCTGGCCTGGAAGGCAGCGACGAGTGGGGCAGTGGCTGCACGGGATATGTCAATTGGAGCTCGGGCTGGGCGAATGCTGAGGGTGCAATGGTGTGGCTGCGGGAGAAGGTAGAAGCGCTTAGGAGGGTCAACTTCGTTGAAGCAAGTGTCCAGAAGCTTCTGATCAACCATGAAACCAACACAGTGTCCGGCGTTCGCTTAAGGAACTCGACGGAACTCAAGGCAGACCTCACAATCCTCGCGGCTGGTGCCTGGACAGCCTCCTTGATTGACCTCCGCGGAATCTGCAAAGCCACTGGTCAAGCGCTATGCTACATGCCCATCTCTGAGTCCGAAGAAGCATCTCTTTCCAAACGACCAACTCTACTCAACCTCTCCCACGGCCTGTTCATGATACCACCATCGCAAGGACTCCTCAAAATCGCCCGCCACGGCCACGGGTACGTCAACCCTACTACGATCCCACATCCTGAATCCGAAGATTCAAATGAAACAATCACTATATCCCTACCTTACACGTCTGTCGATGACCCGTCGCAACAAGTGCCCTTTGAAGGACAAAAGCAATGCCGAGACTTCCTTACCGCCATTCACCCATCGCTCGCAACTCCTTCGCGCCCTTTTACCAAGTCAAAGATATGCTGGTACACTGATACGCGAAACGGAGACTTCCTCATCTCATACCACCCCAAGTACTCGGGCTTGTTCGTAGCGACTGGCGGCTCGGGACACGGATTCAAATTCTTGCCAGTCATTGGCGATAGCATTTTGGAGTGCATTGAGGGACGGACGCCAGAGGATTTCAAGGGAAGGTGGGAGTGGCCCAAGGAGAGGATACCGGAGGAGAAGTGGAGTGGAGACGGGAGCCGAGGTGGGCCGGAAGGGATGGTATTGGCTGAGGAGATGGCCAAGAGCCGGGGAAAATTGTGATTGAGTAGCAAGCGTTTGTTGATTTTGAAATACATATACTCTTGATGGGTGCGGAACCCTCTTCCTTACTTTTCGTATCAGTCGATAAACTATTATCGAAACCATTCGTTCATCCATCCCATTGGCAAGACTTGTTTCTTTACTCAAAACTTACCCTCTAAGTCATATCCCACAGCTCTTCATGTCTTGTCTCAGTCTGACATATTGCCAATGTATACTCTTCATAATATTCTCGACGATACACTTTTGAATATAAACTCAATTTTTTCATGTCACTACTCAAAATGAGGTCAAATTAATAGAAGGTGGACATTTGCGGCGCACTTATAATTTTTGGTCCGTCACAGGACTTGACATAATGCTTCTCTGATGTATAAGTACATTCCAAGCCCCCGCGATGCTTTCTTCTCCATCACTTCAAACTACACCGCTCTATCCAAAATCCCAGGGTATTCAATTTGGGTGCAGGTTGTTCTGGATGTGCATTCCGTCTCATGGTTGGAGAACGGATTTCTTTCCTCCATCACTTCTGGCTGTCTCCTAGGCCAAAAGGCTTACACAACGTATTCGTGTGTGAGTATTCTTCTTTTTCATGGAATATGACTACCTCTCTTGACAGTCATACCTACTAGAAGTAAGATTTTTTGGCTACATATTGCCAATGTTATTATGCATTCCAATGTTCGCAGTCAGATTTCGAGAACATGTTAAAGTTCGAATATTTCATAAGACCATAACATCAATGAAGAATGATGAGCTCATGATCAGAAAGCTACAGGATTTCATGTCATGTCTGCTGTCCTATTTGTTCACTCGAATTCGGAGTCCGGGATACACCTTCGGCCGCCGGACATGACAGGATATGTAGCATACAGCCAACCCGATCCAAAATTCAGTCCCATCGTATCACATTTGAAGGAAGATACAGTTAGATCATTACATCACCGTCGAACAGGGTGTAGGCATTGAATATCTGATTTCCTTGCCGTGGTCAAGTCATAGATAGGAGGGGCAATGCAGTGACAAGAATTTTTGTTCACGGTGTAATCAAACTACTTTAGTAGTACCTTTCTGGAACAAAGTGTCTTCGTCTGCCATATTATCGCACTGTCAGTGGTCGGATTGAAAAAGCGCGACCTCGTCCCTCACGCCGAAACCCAGGACCTGACTTGCTTCATCTGTCGCTGCGAAGCATCGCAACACCGAACCACACAGTATACACACCGGCATACCCTATGCGTGGGTCAGCCGACGCATGCAAGTAGTGCTGACCCCATTCGCCCATCTGCGCCCCTCAGACCGAACACAGTTAGCTCAATTGTAAGAAGTCCCGCTTCTCACGACTATTTAATCGGCTCCCACACTCCCCTCTTTTCCACAATTCCTGTCCATCTCAAAATCTCTTCAAAGGTCTTCAAGCCGTCGTTCACCAATTTTCTGGACGAGATTACGACATCAGCCTGTCAACCCCTTTTTGCTTACTTCATCATTGACCCCGCCCCCTGAGAGCTGGCACTGATTGACCACCATGCCTACTGTCGTCATCAAGCCTGGTGCGACTATCTTTGTCACAGGTGTGAATGGACTTATTGGCAGTAATGTTGTGGATCAACTTCTTGCTCGCGGGTACAATGTCCGTGGGGCCGTGAGAGACGTGGAGAAGGTCAAGTGGTTGAAGGAGTACTTCGATGGAAAATACAACGATGTTTGTCTGGAACTTGTTGAAGTGCCAGATATGACAGCAGACGGGTGTTACGATCATCTACTCGAAAGTAAGAATCCGCCAGTGTTATGGAGATGACTGGTCACTGACACGTCAACAACCACAGATATCGACGGTTTCATCCACCTCGCCGCACCTGTTGGTACGATAAACGATCTTGACCTTGCTCTCGAGACTGGTCGACGCGCCGGTATCAGTGCACTGGAAGCCTGCGCCAAGACGCCCTCTATCAAAAGCTTCGTCAACACGTCTTCGTCAGTCGCTGCATCTTTCGCGTTGCCACAGCTCGAACAGGAGCTGCACATTGACGATAAGACATACAATGACCATACGGTCTCAGTCGCCAGGGCTGCGGAGGGCCCCAGGAATAACTTCCCAATATATTGCGCGATGAAGACCGAAACCGAAAGAGCGATGTGGCAATGGGTACAGGAAAAGAAGCCAGGCTTCCGCATGAACAGCATTGTGAGTATCTAAAAATTCGATCAGTACATTTTGAAAGATTGACACACCCCAGCTGCCCAATGCAAACTTCGGACCCGTCCTCGTGCCCGAGCACCAAGGCTACCCGTCCACCATAGACTGGGCTCGCCGCGCATGGACAGGCGAGCATCTCGAAGCCTACGCCGCCGGGGTACCACCACAGTACTTCACTGCGGTTCGCGACGCTGCGTTGGTGCATATCGCGGCGCTCATTTACGAGGATGTCAAGAGCGAGCGTCTCTTCGTATATGCCGAGCGCTTCAACTTCAATGACTTGCTGGCGATCTATCGGAAGAACTACCCTGATAAGACGTTCAAGGATGATATACCCGGTCTAGGTCGTGACATGGTGGTGCCTCCGACAGCAAGGGCGGAGGAGGTTTTGAAGTGGATCAAGGGAAGTGGATGGGACAGCTTAGAGGAGAGTATTGTGGCGATGAGCAAGGACTGGTGAGATGTGACAGCTCTTTTGGAGGGGTGAGGATTAGCGCGTGAAGCATTCTCGATTTCCCCCTCCACTATCAACGGCCATTTGCAGGCAGAGATAATTCGAATCATAGCCCCAATTCATTCATAAAGCGACCACATCCCCTGGACTCAAAGCCTATTACTCATACATATAACACAATGGCTCTCCTCCTAAGGTATCCAAGAGCTCTCCCACCGTCACACTCTCCATGCCCAAATAATTCGTTTCCACCACATCCTCCGTCGTCGCATTACGGCTGGGAGGGTTGTTCTGGAAGGTAATACTGCCCGCAATCTTCTTCGCCTCCTTCGGATGCAGCGCCTGCCAGATCCACCACACATAATCGAGCATCGTATGATGCATGAAAAACACTGGGTCGTTCGGGCTGCTGTAGAAATCCCCTGCGTCGCCGCCAATGGCGAAGTGGCCTGCGGCGTGGAGGCCGAGCACGCCGTCTGTAAAGCGGCCCTGAAGCTCGTCTTGGAAGCTAGAAATGGAGTGGGAGGCGGGGCCGAGGGTGATATTATTGAGGTTGGAGAGAGTCAGCCAGGAAGTGGATGCGTAGTTTGTGAGATCGCGTTTTGCGCAGCGAGGGTTGTAGGCGAGAGGGGAGGAGACTTTGGATTCGCCGGCCATGGTGGGGGAGACGGGACCGAGATTAATTTGAAGGCTAAGTTATTGTGAGTTAGCGAGTTGTAAGAAATGCAGTGGGTGCCAGGGACATCATTTACTTCTTGAATGGTCCGCTCTTGATGCAGCCCCCTCCTTCTCCGGATGGTAAAAACACTCTCCCGCCTCCACCTACACTCCCATTGTGCTTCACAAATTCGCCGTCGCCGCCCATACTCGTGTCTGAGCCGTCGAAAACAGGCGAGTCTTTAAGACTAGATTGGTATTTGAACCAATTCCAGTAGGGCAAGTGGCCATCATAGCCACATTCCTCTTTGAGTGCTTTCTCGTAAGCATGCATGTAGTATCTATGCCAACTCAAGAAGTTACCCGTCCTGTGAATTGTCAAGGTTTGATTTATGTGCTGAGCGACAAAGTCGTCGTAGCGCGTCTTTGCGCCTGGAACTAATGTTGGGTCGGACTTCGCGGGCGAGGCGAACATGCATTGTACGGCACTGATGTAGGATTTGCGCTCGGCCGGGGTCAAATTTTCCCTGCGTATGTGTCAGATTTCGTACTGTCGGTAGAGGATGGAATATGTACCAATTTTTGCGAATGGAAGCAGTTTCGAGCGCACATTGAGCACTCTTGGCCGCTACATTGCTTGAATCTGCCGTCTTCAAGGTCTCGATTGCTCGAAGTCGCAGATCTTCGAGTAAATCATGTTTCTCAACGGTAGCAGGTTGAGCGATGCCGAGGAGTGCCGCACATGCGGTGAGGAATGTGCAAGATCGCATTCTATAGTATGGTCCAGCGAGACGTACATGGGAATCTTGCCCTGCAATACGTAGACCCCATTGTTAAATACCATCGTGAATCTACACTAACGTTGCAACCGAGATTAGCCAGACCCTAGTTTGTCACGCATCTGCAGAGACATGGGTGCATGGCTCACAAGGTGCATGGCTCGCCTTACACAAATTGTAAGCCTGGAAATAAGGCTGAACACCACAGAGAGCCGGAGTTCCACAAGAGAGATTCACTGGAAATTAACATATTGACAATATCGGAGGGATGTAAGCTTGTGGCATCCGACTCCTGCCACAACGCTAAATAGCACTGCCATTGAAGGTGTCTGGCGTCCTCAAGAGCCTCAGGGTCTTCGCTGTGCATAAAGAAAATTGCATGGGTATTAAAAGGTCTGTAAGATCAATGGACTGTTCGGGAAGCATCTCCCGACCGTTGATTGGCGAAATAGCCGGTGCGCCAATGGGACTGTGAAACTCGATTTTGAAATAGATGACTCGATCGATAAGGTGGTTAGGGGCAAACAGATGCGGAGATAACTCGTATTGCCGTAGATAGATCTTGGTCATCGGTATTGTTTGCATCGTTGTCTAAGATCTTGGTCCAATGTTAAGTCCATCCAGTCGTTACCTGCTCAAGAGGAGAAGTAAAAACAAGAACGAACCTGGGTATATGAGCCAGCTTCAGTAGGAAAGAATGCTTAGGATGAGCTCCTAAGTAGGCGCCAATATAGAGGAAGTGGTGTTCAGGAGGGACTGCTAGAACACCCGGAGGCTCGAGGCATTTGAATTTTCTGGCGGCAACCCCAACATCCTGACTGTTGCCGCAACATAACTGCGGCGATCGAGACGCAAGATTGCCGATACGTACACTTCCCCAGACCGACCCCGCAAGTCACCACAGCTTAGATGGGCGGAATAGAGCCAAGACCTCTTCGCGGTCCTGGCTGTGATTCGTGGACAAATGCGTGGAGGTATTCTTCCGTGTAACCTTCCCTTGGCAAACACTCTGCCAAGTCTGTGACACCATTAACCTCGCGTCTTCATTGACGGAAAGCTTTATGGTGGCTGAAGGACACACGGGATGTCTACAAAGACTAGGATGAGCAAGAACGATCCTGATCACGATGAGCGTGGGCGTGATGAGCGGCTCGGCCCATCAGTCATGGGCAGGAAGGTATATAAAAGCAGAAGAAGTTGCAGCACAATGCTTCTGTTTCTTCCATCAAGATTGCACTAAAGACTTGATCGCCTCGAGATCTACAATTTGAAATCATCATGAAGCTCTGCACGAGTCTCACCTTACCTCTTCTCGCCTCATCATGCTCAGCAGCAGCAGTGCGTCGTCAGACTGGCGATGGACCACAAGGAAGTACAGACGCAACTCAAGGCGACTTGAGCGGACGTCCACCACCGCGGTTCCCATTTCCAATCTTGGAGTTTCCTGTTGCGAAGGAGACTGTTGTACTCAACGAGACGATGTACATTCAGCCAGGGCAAGTCTTCGATGGGCAGATGAAGCGCTACGAACGGGTTGAGGGTAGCTGTAACGAACAAGCCGAGGGTACCGATGCGGATGCGGTTTTCAACCTGCTGCCTGGTAGCACGATACGCAATGTGATTATTGGCAAGCACCAGTCGGAGGGGATACATGCGCTCGGAGATGCCTGGGTGGAGAATGGTGAGTATGCTGCGATTTTAGTTATGATGATGCTTATTCCTGCTGTAGTTTGGTGGGAAGACGTATGCGAAGATGCCTTGACGAGCAAAGGTCTCAACACACAGCTTCGTGTTATTGGCGGTGGTGCTCGTAACGCGCAGGACAAGGTACGTCGGAACATTCTAGACGAGTCGATCATCAAACTGACGGCTACAGATTTTCCAAGATAACTCCCTCGGTGGCAAGTATAACATCACAGGTTTTGTCGCTGATACTTTTGGGACCTTCTACCAGTCTTGTGGAAACTGCTTGAATCAGTCGAAGCGTAACGCCACCATCCAGAACGTCGTTGCCATCAATGGCACGAGGATGGGCATAGTAAGTCATATACCCTCGATGAGTGACTTCGTGTTGATGGTGGTCAGATCAACCCCAACTATGGCGACGAGTATCGGATCAAAGATGCCCAGATCCAAGACGTAAAGTTCATGGTAGACAAGGAGATTGGCAACAATGTCCAGACTGTCCCATACACTGTTGGAACAGGCCCAGATGAGAAGTATGCGCTATACAACATGACCCGGGATCGGATCACCACCTTCAATGGAACCGTGCTGAGCCAGTATGTTCCAAAGGATCCGTATCCGTGGTTAGGCGAGTTCTGGCCGAGCTTGAGAAACGGAACTGCTTAGTGCCATCCATGGAGAACGGAGCACACATGTATTCAAGTAAAGTCGTCCGTAGACATAATGCATATGAAGTAAACAAAGAGCGCAGCCGAGAGTGATAGCTGTACGATGATGAAGGATGAGAAATATCATCGCAATTGAAGGGTGTTTCAAATCGCCCACGTGACACGAGAGCATCAGATCAACGCCATGACGATATCTGGACATATTTAGTGAGATGGCTGACATAGGCATCGTGATGTTGGTGAGGGAGCGATGGTGAGAGCGGAGACCAGACTTCCGCCTACACCCCTGCAAGTACCGTCTTGGCACAAAACTTCTCGCTTAGCAATAGCGCACTGAATTTCGCAGAGGTCCGCATCGCATCACCGAAACCGCCCACGACTCCAACCCGACGCCCAAACCCACACCCACGACCCGACCGATTACCGTCAAACACACAATCGCACATCATGGATACCGCTAAGGCTCCCGTCAAGCTCGTCAAGGTCACCCGTGTCCTTGGCCGAACCGGTACGCGACATTCCTATGGTTCCTTCAGAAAGCTGCGGAGGGAGGGAAAGCGGCAGAGAAGGAATCGGAAATAGAGACCAGGTGGAATTGTATGCTGACGATTCATTTTCAGGCTCTCGTGGTGGTGTCACCCAGTGCCGCGTCGAGTTCATGGACGACCAGACCCGTTCCATCATCCGCAATGTCAAGGGCCCAGGTATGCGACACACCACCGAATAAAAACTACCCGCAAAAACACACAACTAATTCTGCCAAAACAGTTCGCGAGAACGACATCCTCTGCCTGCTCGAGTCCGAACGTGAGGCCAGGCGTCTGCGATAAACGCGCATCCCACCAGGGAACGTCAGAGTGCGGGTTTTCATTCGGTTACGGAGTTCTTGCGAAAGCTATGGGCATCGACACGGACTACATGATAAGCATGATGGAAGGGTGAGGGGCGTGTTTGAGAATGAGCACCTCCTGCCTGGAAGGGGGGTTGTGGCTGAGATTCGGATATGAACATCGACAAAAAGACGGAATGAGATGTGATTCGGATTAGATCAATACCATTCGACCTCTCAACCTGGCAGTGTTGTGATGCAATATGTACATGTGCTGGCATGGTGCGTTGGGGTGGAGTTGACGTCTGAGGATCCTGGTAATAGATGCTTGTGCCGGGAGTGAGGAGGTGGGAATGATGTCGTGTCCTGATGTGCTCTAGGACCTCGTCTCCTTCACCGTCTGATCCCAAAGGCCTCCGAAGACCGACACGCATACTTTCTTACCACCCTTTACCCAAGTCCTGCCTCATCCTTCATTAGCCCAGATTTCACATTTCGCAAGACTCAAAGTGAAATGATACTTGCCCCCATCGCTCACCGACCTGAGCGAAATATTCCCCACCGATCTCTTTCTCTCGACTTTCGCCCCCTTCATCCCTTCACCATCTGCCCTCGCCGTCCGTCCATCCTCTTTTCCTCTACTGTCCTCTTGCGCCTTCCCACCACCTTCATTAACCACCTTCATTTTAGCGCCAGCACCAATACGCGGCAACGGGACCATGATCTTGGGATTCTGTAGCTCAACACGATCTGACTTTGGCTTCTCTTCGGCCTCTTCGCGCGTGGCGTCAGTGCGAGCGGACTTCGCTAGGATGGCGCGGAGGCTTCTCATGCTCTCCATCGCGGTGTTTGTTATAGACGGCGTGGGACTCGTTGACTGGTTGCTAAATCAGCGTCTGATCAGAGACAGGTAGAAACTGGATATGAAGCCGCTATTGGTTGTGGGGTATAGAAATACGACGAAGTATCGTGAAGTCGTCAGAAAAAGACGGGTCAGGTGTTTGTGAGTGCGTGTGACGCTTCTGTAGGCAGCCATAGCAGGACCAGTGGTCTGTATTGTGTCGACCTTGCAGTGAATGCTCGTTCGTTCCAGGCAAACAACGTTTGCCTTAAGATGGGGGCTTCACGATGTGGCTTGTTCGACCATAGCATGGGGTCTATTCACTTTCCCACGTCGATAACAACTTCTGAGAAACTATGAGACTGTAACATTACATGACGCCTTCATCTACCTCAAACTCCCACATCCTCTACTCTCAACAAGCCGTCTCCCATGCCCGCGACCGCCCATGTCCCGAACTTCACGTTTGGATTCCATGCCAGCACAGTGATAGCAGACGCCTCTTCATATATCGTAAGACCTTTCCCAAGTTCAGGGTTCTTTGCCTTCTTGGAGGTTACAGAATGCTGGATACCAGGTTGAAAGGCCTTGTATCCTTCCAGGATGCGAACGAGGGGCTTATCCAGGAACTCACGAGGAACAGAAGAATACTGTGTGCCAGTTGGAGTAGGTCCTGTGGATGCTTCCTCACCACCCACGGGTCCGCCTTCGGTCATCTGCGCAACGTCCTCTGTCGACTCCGTAATCAAATCATCTACCGGCCTTCTCCACTCATGCGTAAACCACGTCTGTTGCCACGGGATAACTTTGTAGTTCGTGATTCTGCCGATCGGATTACTCGTCTCCACACGTCCATCAGCACCGCCGATTAAGATCCCTGGATGTACGGGACTTGTTGCGCAGCGTGTTATGATACTGTCTGCTCGCATACTGTACAGATTATGGTAATACCGCCGAATAGGGTTGTGTTTGAACATGTAGTATTCATCAGGCGCGACAAACGACTGCGTATGTTCGTGCCAGTCTTGAGTGACGCAGATTGTGCGGCCACGTATGGATGCGACATTGTCAGCGTTGGGAGTGCGGATGTCGAAGAGACGTGTGAAGCCGTCGGCAGTGGTGATGGAGACGAACTGCGGCTGAGAAGGCCATCCGGATGAGAGGGTGACGATGTACGTGTCGGAGAGTTGTTGGTAGAACCATGGTTTAGGGGAGTGTGTCGATGGTTGAGGGGATGGGAACGTGTGAGGGCGAGAGAGCGTCCATATTGCCAGCGTGCCCATTGCGGTAGCGACGCCGAGCGTCGTCCCAGATAGCCACCTCAAGCACGAAGGGACTGTCTGTGGGATTGCGATGTCAAAAGCTGCGCGTGAGTAATGTAGGTACTGCGTCTCTGTCGAGCTCGTTTCGGAGCTTGAGATGGTAATGTCGAGTATTCGAACGCGACCGTCTGACCATATGCCAGCCAGCATCCCAATATGATCGTCATTTGATTCTCCAGTTACAGTGCTTGTCATATCTATGTCTACGGGACACCACCGAAACTGCTTCGGCGCACCCCAATCAGTGCAAATGACCAGCTTGAGTCTCGGCTGCTTTGACACGTCAAGTCGGCCATGCTCATCACCATCGACCGCCCAAATCTGAATCGAGGCGGGAAACGGTTCTTCGGCAGTGAAAGCAGGCGCTTTGGGATTCTCCATAGACTTCGGCTGCTCACTTCCCGTGGCCTTCTGCTCAACCGCAACGGCGAGATATTGAACACTTCCCTCCTCCCTCGTTGCCCACTGGGCGTCTTGTATCCTAGAACCGAGATGGAACAGCCAGCCTCGCCTGTTTTTCTTCTCCTCGAATGGCTCCGCTACATTGATATATGAGAACTTCTTTAGGGTGTATATTTGGGGTTCGTCGAGAGTGCCCCACAACACGTCAATGGAGTCGGTTCCAGTAGTGGCCAAGTATACAGCGGCTTCTTCCGCGCTGAGATTCTTGCTCTCCTGGGTATTCGTAAATGCCTCTCTGCCCTCTTGTGTATACCAATCCCTAGTTGTAGCGCGCTCTTTCTCTTGTGTACTGGCATCATAGAAGAAGCTTCGTCTCTGACTACCAGGCTTGTTCAGAGGCAGTGTTTCTTGCGCTGCCCAGTGGTCGCGAGTGAACAAGATGCGCTTCACATCTTCATCAGTGGATCCGAACAGATGTTTTAGCCGTGCTTCCTGACCTCCAATCTTGGTGAAATCTGTGATTCCACGACTGCGCGATGGTTCAACCGCGCTTGCCTGGGCCGATGTACTTCCACCTCTTGTAGTCTGATTTGGCACTTTGGCTTTGGCGCCCGGCGTACTGTTGAGCGTCTGCGAAACGAGACGTCTGTGACCACTCGATGCAGGGGGTTGGTCAGAGTGTAGCTCCACAATTTTCAGCTCTGGTGTGAAAGGCCGCCCATCGTCGTCCGCCTGGACATCTTCTACATCTTCATCTTCAGAAGAACTGGTCGCAACAATGTCTTCTTCAAGATCAGCCTCCAGCTCCTCCTCTTCTTCTGCGTCTGGCTTGAATTCATCGACATCATCTGCATCATCTTGCTCATCCTCATGATCAGTCGTTTGCGCCCTCGAAGCGACCGATCCAACTTCCTCGTCGAGGAAGCTGTACTCCTCTTCAACGCGATAGGACTTTGTCTGTTTGCCGCGTGATTGGCGACGTGGTGTGTCTGCGTGCCACTTAGTTCGCTATGCCTCAGACTTCGCAGATGATTCTTACCCTCGGACATCCTGCAAGGTCATAGCCAATCGATGGGTCCAAAACTACACTTCGAGATCAAGCGAGGTTATGAAAAAGTCCTATACAACTCTAGGAGTACTCCACAGATTATTTTTCCGGGTAATGGAGACCAATCATTTGTTGTTGGGCAGCGTGGAGCGACGAGTCGTCCTTCCGCACTTTTCGCAATAGTAGTTCCCCACTTTTAGCGTCGTGCACAGACTCTCATGCCACCACCCCGCAATCGACTGAAATTTCACATGCTAGTCATTAGTAACGATAACTTGATGGGTAGAAGTGTGACAGAGCGTGAGCTGATGATGACACAATACATACAATATAATGCAACTAATTTTGGAAACCTCCATCAATCCAATACCACGGTGGTATGGTCTAGTGGTATGACGTCGCGTTGTGGTTGGCGGACTCTATGAGTCTAGATCTGCGATCCGCGCCAGCCTGGGTTCGAGTACGTTGAATCCTCTATGAATTGGTGGTCCTGAGACATTCCTAACATGTCTACAGTTCCCAGTACCGCCAAACGTCAAGTTCCTTTTTTTGCTCTTTTCTGTTACAGGACTACAATGTAGATCTTGCTTTTGTGCTTCCAGGAGGGCCCATAGGGAATACAGGACTAGTGGTCTTCGTCTTTTTTTTGCTCGCTTTTGTGAAGTCGGTACAGGTTTGAAGGTATTGAAGAACAGTGCAAATATTGACAGGCCATAACCGATACTTGAATTGTATATATGCTCCTGGTATCCTTAAAAGGTGTACACACTTATAATTCTCACAGCTAAGCCAAGCCTTCAACCATAACGCCGTGAACCCAATCCCTAAATCCTCCCTCATGTACACTCTTACTAAACGCGACCCAAAAAGCCTGCTTCTCACTGACCGGCCTTGCACAATGTTCGATGAGTGCCTTTACTTTCAGCTTCTTCAGCCCTTTAATCTCCATCAACTGCTCCGCCCACTCAAGATCCACTCCGCCAAACACGCCTCCACCGGCGCCCCATTCCTTACGCATACGGGTCATGGTAGCATAGTCCGCGGCTTGGATGGGCGTGATAGCATCCCACCCATTATCGGGCTTGCCAGCAATAACATTCAAGTGTAGTGTCCGTAGCGAAAACCCAAGTGCATCGGGCACGTCTGGGTTTGGCGATCGAGCCGCTTCGTGATGGAGTGCAATATATTCGCACAATGATGCCCACTCTGCTCGATCAAATTCCTTCGTATACGGCAGCGCTTTCTTGGTGAAGCTCATGTGGCGCATATGGCTTCTTGCCTGCGATGTCAGATCACTCAGAAATGGGACCACAGCTTCGATGTTCGTGTGGAACGAGAAGCAGTATGTCGAGTACAATACTTTGGACGCTTCGGCGTGGATTTGTCGGTTTAGCGCGAGCAGGGAGGGGACTGCGTGGCGTAGATGAGCTGTGTAAGGCGAAAGCAGGACACGATAAGTTGTGGGAGTAGTCGTTGTTAGGAACGGACCTTGCATGCAGGTTAGCAAGGAACCCATCAATCGCCTTCTGGCGATAAATCTTATGTCGTCTGTGCCCTTAGGAAATGTACGGATTGCGACAAAGCATGAATGCAGAATTGAAACTCACCTGTTCGAACGTAATATGTGCTTCTGCGTCTCCAGGTTCTTGGGCCTCGCGAACCAAGCCATGGATCAATCGTTCGGACGCTTAGGGTGAACGCATCCTTGTTGGTGTCTTCCGAGTAGTATGTGTGGAAATCAGGTACAAGGTTGGCTACTGATGCGCCGCTTCCAGTGGAAGGCTGCTTGGAAGGAAGCAGCAGGTACTCGTATATTATGAGACGAATCTCGAATGGTAGACGAAGCAGCGGCGACATTTCGAACCCGCTGTTGGTCTCTGGTTCGATGGTGGTCATGTTCGGCATGGTATGTGATTCGACCACGCAGGTGTATATTTCGATGCTCGACCCGGACAAGCACACGTAGACTTAATTACAGTCTGTAGGCTTCTCGGGCGTGGTATTGTTTGTCAGCGCTTTGCTGCTCCTGCTTCCCTAATCTCAACACCAATTCATGAGAAGCACGCAGTTTGTTCTGTTATTACACGTGCCAACGGCGTTCTCTTACGACAGATAGAAGATAGAGCAAAATTGACGGAGGGTCTCAACTCTCAAACAGACGAGGAGTAGTGTGGGCACGTTGCAAGTTTATTGCGACCCCTTCCGGACCGCGGCGTGGGATGCTTACAGCCATCAAGGTGCGCCATGCTTATCAACGCGGTGCGCTCGACACGAAAAAAAAAGCTGGGAGATCTGTCAATGACCTGCAGTAGGATGGGTCAGCCGTAGCCGCCAAACCCAATGCGCATAGCGTGCTATGTGCGCTATCCCTGAGAGAGTTCGCCGTGGATTTTAAGCTGCAGTAGCGTCTTGCTCGACGTTAAGAGTGGGGATGATGTTTTGGGAAGCTTGTAAGTAGCGTCGATGGTGGCGGTGAGAAGTTCAGTAGTGATGCGTAATAGGTGAAATAGCCCGACGGCTTTGTGGCAGGTTACTCGAATTGAACTGGAAAGGGGAATTTTCGGGATGCGATAGAGAGAGTAATGGCGATATTATGTGGGCGCTGATGCAGCATCGAGAAATCATGTAGGATCCCATGGCGCTGCTGCATCAGCATTTGATGCTATAGAAGGGTGATCTGAATCAGGTATGTGGTTGAATATCATACTGTCGAAGGCAATAGATTCTCGATTGCCGATTGCAAGCCGGTATTGTTGTCGTGATACTTGCGTAGTTTGACGCTGTATCGGTCCTTTTGGGATAGTGATGTGATCCGATATGCGGACGCCATTGCGCAAAAGTGATATTGGCAAATGACAAGAGCATCTTATATTAATGGTTAGAAGCTGTTGTGGTCAAGTTGTGGGCTGTCTTGAGATCTAGTCCTCCCGGTACAGCCGGAGCTGCATGAGATCTGACCAGAAAGGTACGTACCTGCATCTGCCAGATCGGCCAAAATCCAATCGCGTTATCCTGGTACTAGATCGAGGCTGCTTGTCAGGCAAACCGAGTTAGACCACGATACTGTGCCCTATGGCCTGCGAAGCGTATGTTGCGGAAACGAATGATCTGACTTCCATTGACGAATCATGCTTCTTTGTACAAGCTGTTCGGTATGGTTACACCTCTGAGATGTTGCAGATTCTGTGAAACTTGTCGAATGGTTGACGTTAGTTATATTATGTCGCCACTGTCTGTTCAGACGCAAGGGAGATCATAATGCTCGAGTAACAGGCAATGACATTCATTGTCACACGGAGAGATATTGCTTCCAATCAATCGCATTGCTTAGCTTTAATGAGCTGTTTATGCAGTTTCGACTTACTCCAGCCCGGTCCACAAAGAATTGTCTGCTGTCCATCCCAATATACCCTAAGATCTCAGTTCCACGGGGAACAAAATAGGTGACCTAATCATAGAAAGTAGATCGTTTTGAGTTTGGACCTTCCCTTGCGGTTGTTGAACGCCTTACGCAATTGAGCGGATACCGGCTACCCAAGATATGACAATGAGAGGATGCAAGAGAGGAATTGAGAAAGAAAGAAACTTCATAGTACAGGTTCCTGAGGCATAGCAAACAAGCCAAAGATGCTTTTAGAGAGCCGTCAGCGTTCAAAACATAAGGAGAAAGGATATCCACCCGTCACTCGTGACGATGGGATTTAAACTCCTATTCCCCGACTCCAGGACAACCTAGAGGACTAGTTGTGCCCGTAGTTTCCACCCCAACCGCCACGGCTGTAGCTTCCACTGCCACCATAACCGCCGCCGAATCCTCCATAGTTGCCATACTGGCTTTGTTGATGGCTTCCGCTGCCCTGGTGTCCTAGACCGCCAAGACCTCCTCCGTACTGGCTGTTTCCGCCAAGGTGGCCTGGATAGCCGCCGAAGCCTTGCTGGTGAGATTGCTGAGGACCAGTCTGGCCAGGCGTATTCTGTGTAGCAGATCCTGGACGCCCCTGCTGGGCACCTAGAGCAGACGGGCTGGGTCCGCCACTCTTCGTGTCACCAAAGGGTTTGAGCGAGTCTTCGCTAGCACCGGGCTGCCCACCCTGCTGCTGTCCATACGAGCTATGGCTGGAGTAACCCTGCTGGCGTCCGAAGGTGTCAGGGAAGCCACTGAAGCCACCCGCACCAGCCGTGGCGCTATGGTTCTGCGAGGTTCCAGATGCCGATCGTCCGTAATCTCCAAGACCAGTGGAGCGTTCGTGCAATGCAGATGCACCCGCACCTGCACCCGCACCAAAGGCACCGGCATTTGCCGGAGAAGATGAGTGCTGCTCGTAGGCCGCCTGAGGTGACATTCCGTAGTGGTGAGGTTGACCGTACATGCCCTTGCCGAAGGAACCGTAACCACCTCCTTGACCGTAGCCGCCGAATTGATTCATATAGTTAGCATAGTACGGGCTGCCATAGTATGGGTGGTTGTATGGGTAGCCTCCAGAGTGGCCTTGTTGCTGACCACCGTGCTGTTGCTGCATGTGCTGGCTCTGCGAACCTGGAGCGCCAGGCTGCTGTCCGCTCAAGGCAGGATTGGGTGTATTGTGTCCGCTGTTTTGAGCGTCGTATCGTCCCTGGCCCTGTTGACGTTTGTTAGAAAATTGTCGAGTCAATTGTTGAAGTTTTGGTCCCGACGCCGTCCTCTCGTTACCACCATCACCCAATCCCCCTGATTCGCCTGGACCACTTTCCGTAGACTTCGAATCAGAGACCTGGGAATGGGCGGTACTCAATTTGTACGAGGGAGGTTGCGACAGACGCTCAAAGGAGCTGGATAATGAAATGTCATTGCTGAGCGCTCTTACCTGCTGTTGCTGACTCTGAGAAAATGTCGAGTCATTCGGTCCTGAGCCAAAAGCACTGCCAGTTCGCTGTTGAGCAGAACCCAAATCCTGCTGGCTGGGGTTGCCTTGCTGTCCGTAATTTCCATAATAATTCTGGTAACGTTGCTCAGATGTAAGATACTGAGAGCCAAAGTTGTCTGGTGCAGATGAGAATGCGCCAGATTGAGACTGCGCCTGGCTCTGTTGACCAGGGTAGTCGTATTGAGATGACTGTGAAGGAATCTGCTGGCCGAAAGGATCGTACGGCTTCTGAGGAGGGGCAGAGGCTTCCGACTGCATGCCAGGCTGACCATAGCGTCCGAACTGCTCATAGCGTTGGTTGGATTGAGAACCTTGTGCTTGCATCGAGTGAGCACCAAGGGGAGATTGTTGCGAGAACCCTTGTTGCTGTTGTTGCTGAGAGACAGGAGGTAGTCCTGGTGCCTGTTTCGGGGTAGGGATCGTTTCTTGCTGGGCTTCGGAAGCTGAAGGTGCCTGCCGAGGCACTGGCGGCAGAGCAGTACGGGGCTGCGCAACAGGTGAGTGCTGTGGGGGCTGTTCCCTGGTCTCAGCATCCTCCCTATCTTCATCGGCGTCCAAATCAGACGATTCCCCCAAGCCTAAACTGCCGAATTGAACTGCTGTTCGATCGACAGCATGGTTGCCAGGCATGACCACTGCTTCTTGCTGCTCCATCAATCTTCTCTGGAAGCTTGCGCTTCGGTGTCCACTGCTTGAAGTTGCTTTCAGTGCACTTGTTGCAAATCCGCCCATGCCAGGACGACCGATAGCAGGCTGGCTGTTGGTGCCCAGAGGTGTCGCTACCGCACTTCCGATATCCCTGGAACTGGCGACTGTGCTGAACGCTGTCTCGGTAGCGGGTGGTTCCGATGTGTCCGGTAGATGTTCGACATTCTCCTCGGTGAGCTTGTCCTTGGAGGGCGTGAGAGTGAGCTCAGGGCCAGATCCACTGACGCCGGGTTCTGGTGTCGACTTCGCCGTATCCTCTACAGCGACTGGAGGTGGCTCTACAGCCTCGTCTGCAACAGGAGGTATGGGCAGTTCTTCGGCGTGTACGGAGGGTTCTTGAGCAACTTCGTGAGCGGGCTTCTCACTTGGGACAGTCTTGGACTCTTCTTGAACTGGGGCTGTCTTCTCGGCTGGTTTGGCCGGGGCAGGCGCAGACTTGGGTGCGGAAAACATGCTGGCCCAAGTCTTCTTCGCAACGCCCTTGACAGCCTCAGCTGTCGCCTCCACCTTGGATTTGTGCTCGGAGTCGTCCTTTGCTGGCTCCGAAGTTTGACCATTTTCAGTGGGCTGCGCAGCAGCAGGCGTGGTATCCCATGCCGGGGATTCGGTCGTTGGGATGGATGAAGCAGCTCTTGGGCCACTGGTCGCGCCCCCACGTCCTCCACGTGTACCGCCAAACCCTCCACGACCACGATCCGTACCACGGCCACGGCCACCACGACCGCTATCAGTACCGCGTCGGGGAGCGTCTCCGCGTGCACCACGAATACTGCCCGTTCCGTCTGCTGGCACGACGTTCTCCTTTGCCTTGGAGCGGGAGCGGTCCTTTGCTTTCTTAGGTACTTCGGCGAATTGCGAGACGGTACCTAGTACGTACATGTCAGCAGCTGTGCGGGGCGATATGGGGGAATTGAGCGCAGTAGTATCTGCGCACCACTATGCAAGGCGCACTTACCTTCACTAATCTTCTCGATAGTCCTCTCCAGGTCGCCGTCCGAGTCCTCAATTGCCAGTACCAGGTCCGCGTCTGTCCAATCGGGAAACAGCTCCTTTAGCATGGTCAGTTGCACTTGGTAGCGCTTCTTAAGCTCTGCCAGCTCGCCTGCCTCGGCCGATGTGTCGATGGTTGACGATGCGCCGTCGCCATTTGTCTGTTTCCTGGCTCCTCGCGACGCATAGCTGCCTCTGCCGCCGCGGGCAGTGCTCCTGCCTCGCGCAGGCCGGGACTGTACTTCAGACATGTGGTTTGTGTGTTTGTGGTCAAGCCGCTGGGGACTCTATATGTGTTTGGTGTGTGAGAGAGGGCGTGGGTGGTGATGATGTAGGGGAGAGAGGTAAAGTCGGGGAAAGCTAAAAGACCAGGCAGGCTGGCTTGGCACTAGAGCTCCTTCCAATGGCGTGCAGACGCGCGCGTTTCGCAGAGAGCAGGAAGCGGGGGTTACGCAGAGTTGAACAGGCAATTGGTGTGATGAAGAAGCAAGGGCGTTGCAAGCAGTCCATGTGCGCTGGGAGCTGTGATGGAACGTCACGTGCCCTGAATCCGCCTGGGTAAACTACGGCGTTAGTAGTACTCCACCGACCTCGTCATCACGAGACACCGACGTCCTGTGGCCCATACGAAGTACACCGCGCAGGCTTTGAGGTACAGCTTCCACCGACGCGATGCAGTCAGCCACCGGTCGACGGGTTCTCAGCACCCTCGCATCAAAGCTGCACCCGCAGTTACCACTATCACCCCGCGAGAGCCAGCAGCTGCTCACGCTCCTCACGACCTCCTTCCGTGCCCACCTCGATTGCGAACATCCTCTACCGGAGACCAAGCATGCACACAAGAAAACAGGCCCTCAGTTGAAACGCAGCCCATCTCCCACACGCGCACCATCATCGTATGCCTCGGCTACCCAGCACATCGACTCCATCCTCACCAATCCCCTCTTCGCTGTGAAGCCTGCTCGGAGAGCATCCGAGGTAGCGGCCGTCGATGTCCTCCGGGATCCTGTTGCATGGTTCGTGCAGCAGATTGCCACGGGGGCAGCTACTTTTTCAAAAGCAGCTATGTGTTTAGATCTACTTGATGTTGCCCCAGACGCATCTTCTAGACTTCACAATGGTAGAACCACTGGCTCTATTTATGCCGAGTGGCTGCGAGCCAGTGGAACTGACACATCGAGAGAGTTTGTCGAGCTTCATGCCTCGAAGTCCGGCTCCGCCAGCAACTCGATGAACAAGCTAGTAGCCTTGCTCTTCGCTCAAGGCGAAACTGCTGCTCCATGGCGGTGGTTCATCCGGTCACAAGAGCAACGAATGAACGATACGAAGTTGGATGCCAAAACTATTACGAAGTTCAGAGAGCAATTGCTGTGGAAAATGGTTCGCACGCAAGGAGGCAAGAGTCTGGATGAGGGAATAGCGACATTTATGCAGGCTTTCCGCATGGCGCAGATGCAGGGTCTCGAGTCTTCGTATACAGTGCTCCGTCCCGCCGGAACACATTTAGTCAACCGCATCATCTCCACACCAAACAGCTCGGTCGCCCCTGAAGTCTACCGCACCTTCTTGTCATCGTCTCAACAGTGGCTAGGAGAGTGGGGCCGGGCCATTGAATCAATGTTGTGGCTGCACCATCCCGCAGTGCCAGATGCAACTCCTGGTCTAGCTTTCCTTCAGGATTCTACGGGTGCTATTACACATGTTGGAGGGTCGAAAGGCCGACGTCACTTCATGGTCAATCTCTGCTTGGGTGTTGCCCGCCAATTACTCGAAGAGGAAAGGTACACCGAGGCACAGGTGGCGATGCAATTCTCGAAGGAACATTTCTCGGATCTCGTCCTGCCCCACAGTCCTGCTGCGGTGACCGAAGGACCGAAACTCGACAAGGAGAGACGAGAGAGAGAGAATCTGGATTTACTTGACCAACTCGTCCTGACCTAAGGCTTACCATCCTCTAACACCGTGCCGAAGGCCGGAAGTAAGGTGATGAGGGGTACCACCTGCAAGATCGCATACAAAGCTCTGAACTTTGTATTGTTCTCTTGTTCTCAATCAGTAATGAATTGAAGTACATCACGAAGTCGTAAGAAACTGCATGGACAATCATTGGCTCTGGCCCAGGAGGGTGCTGTCCTCGGTTGATTTGGCCACCTCTGTTCCCCGGATTCTTGTCCGACCTAGAGCCAGAGCCAGAGCCATCGACAACCTTTTGTGGAACCGAACGACATCCAATGAACCAGGGGCATTCAGCTATGAGTCGTGCGCTGCTTGAGATCATCCCAAGAAGTCCTGCATCCGCCTTTCTCCGCTGTTTCAGCCGTAGTTACCCACTAGCAGACGGGGATGGGGATGGCGCTGGGATCAGAGAGGAGAGCATTTGCCAAGTACAGCGTTATAGGGACATTGTTCGTCATTGCAGATGTAGCTTCTCAAAGGAAGCATGTGTGGAGGACCGCACAGTAAATAAATGTAAGGTCAGAGAAGATGAGTATCACGACAACATCACGCCATGAGTGAGCAAGACGAAGGTGCAGGAAATTGTACATACTGCTCGTTGAGCACGTCGAAACTATCTGTTGACTGTGTGGTATATGTTGAAACTAAAAGTTGGCTTCTTGGTATCGCTAAATAGTAAATGAACCTTCAGGCGCCGCCCGGGTTCTGAACAGCCGCGTCACAGCTTTATGCCTTCAACTCGCCGTTGGCCTCTTCTGGCCATACATCGTAGCCAAAAGTATCCTTCATATTGACGAAGCGTGTATGCCTGCCCTTTGCGACCTCCTCAACGGCGTCGAAGTCCTCCTTGCTGAGCTCAGGAATCAGCCAGTTGCTCTCAATGCGCTTGGGCGTGGAGCTCTTGGGCAAAACAACGTATCCACGCTGCAGTCCCCATGCCAATAGGACCTGTGCGAGGTCATGGCCACTGCGCTGAGCAATCTCATTCAACGTGGCGTTTGATCGTACCGTCTCGCCAGTGCTGGGGACCTGGTTCTGCGATCCAAGTGGGGAGAAAGCAGCAGGCATGATGTCGTTATCCAAACAGAATTTGACCAATTCAGTGTTTGGCAGAAAGGGATGGATTTCGATCTGATTGACAGTCGGCTTGACTTCCGCAAAGCTGAGAAGCTTCTTCAATCCTTCGATCGTCCAGTTTGACACACCGATTGCGCGCGCCTTGCCAGAGCGGTTGAGCTCCTCCATGGCGCGCCACGTGGGCTGGGGGTTCTCGGTCAAATCTTTCTTAATGATGTATTTCCCGTCTGCGCCGAGCTTAGGCATGTGATCTTCGTTGGACTCGGCGGCGATTGGCCAATGAACCAAATAAAGATCGATATAGTCCATCTTTAGCTTTTCGAGCGAGCTGTTGAAGGACCATCTGACCTCATCGGGCTCGTGCAGATGCTGCCAGACTTTTGTGCAGATGAAAAGGTCTTTGCGTGTGACGGTGGAGCTCTGGGCAAGGAAGTCGCGGACGGCGTCACCGACCTCGTCTTCGTTCTGGTAGAACCACGCGCAGTCAAGATGGCGGTAGCCAGTCTGCAGAGCGTGTGTTACTGCCTGGTATGTTTCGCCCTTGGAGCCCTCGTTGGCGAAGGTTCCAAAGCCCACGGCAGGCATTTGCACACCATTGTTGAGCTTGTATGTCTTCTCGTTCGCGAGCGGTGCCATGTTGCGTTGTGTCTGAAAGGTGGTTGCAATCAAGAGAAAATGTTATGGTACACTTGGGACGTGAAAGTGCAGGATGTGAATGAGGTTCAATGTTTGATAGATCGAAACCGAATCAAGCTGTTCAAGGTTCACACGTTCATATATCCAACGCGCGCTGGCCTTCGCCGAACTTTTTCTTCCCTGACCCCGAGTTAGAGCTTCGTACACGGCCAGTGACCTCACAGGCACAATGCTCGATCCCGACTACTTCTCGCATCCATCAGAAACCTCCAGAGTCTCCATAATAGTCCCATCCAACAGTTTCGAAAACAGTCGCAGTGTCCTCACCGGACAGCAGCAATGACATCACAGGTGGGCCGTTGTCCACCGAACGGGCCGACCATTTTCTGGAAGGTTTTGCATCGCGAGCGCTTTAAGCGAGCAAATGAAGACTGCAGCTTTGCGGAGTCTCAGGAACATTAACCTAAAGCGTGGTAGATCGCCAGGCCTTGGGGGTCTAAACTCGGCGAGTTGCGCTATCTCGATCCACAGCGTGGCACGTCACAGCCACTCAACCGCCATGAACACCAGCATCAACCACACAATTGTGTGGACACACGCCGTCCCGTTGCATTGAGCAACCCACAGACATGTCAACAACAGCGGTGTGCTTCGGCTCTTTTGCCGGCCGCGCAGAGCCGCACGACTCACGACTACCTGAAGCTCTCGCAACAGGCGTACCGGATCGGCGAACGCGTTACCTGACCCGACCAACAACGTCTCCAACGTTGGAAGCTGTGGCGACTCAGCTGCTCTCAACCCTATCAGTTCCCCGATTTTCTCAGGGATCCCCACTATGACGGTATCCAGTTTCTATTCTCTGGTCTGGCAAACTTCTCCACTAGCGCTGTCGTGTATGGACAGAACCGAACGTGTGATGATGTCGCAAGGTGGGTACACAGGTACTTGTTGGATTATTCTGAGACTTGCTGGGTGGAGAGCTTCGGCATCGGTCGCTTCAGCAGCAAAGCTCACTACAATTTTCGCAGGGTCCGGCCAAAGGTATGATGCTGTCTGGGGATATGAACGGGGTGGAGAAATAGATATATACCGCCTCCCCAGGACCCTGATAATTGTTTTCTCATCATCAGCTCTCTTACATTCGAGCATCTACTATCATTCAAACCACTTACAACCCATACTTCATTTTGATACCCCATACCTTCACTCTACCACCAAACTTCCAATATGTCTGGCTTGAGCAACTCTGAACTTGCCCAGGGCGTTGGTGAGCCTCTCACGGCCACCAAGTCCCGTGAAGCCAATGGCGCTCCCGCGCTCGCCATTCCCGGCGAGTCTCACGAAGATGGGACTGCGAACACTGTCGAGATCCCCGCAACTCGATCATCCGTTGCGGATGTATCATCCTACATGCACAACCTCTCACTCTCACCCTCCATGAAGGACAGGCGAGGATCTCGCAACTCCTTCGGAACTTCTCTGCCCATCCCACGATCAAAGAGGCAATCTAGGTTGTCTTCGGTTCACTACCCCGATGGCATCGGTGCTGCCAAGCGTCCGGGTATGCCCACTATTCAGCCTTCTCGCGATATCATTGCCGCTCAACTGCAAGATCTTGCTGGCGAGAAGGTCCGCGCCGCAAAGGACATGGCATTTGTCTTCGATATTGACGGTGTCCTCGTCCACGGTGACCGCCTCATTCCCGAGGGCCAGCGTGTCCTCGAGATTCTGAATGGAGACAACGAGCTCGGCATCAAGATTCCCCACATCTTCCTCACCAACGGCTCTGGTAAGCCTGAGGCACCACGATGCGAGCAGCTCTCCAAGATCCTCAAGAACCCCATCTCCACCGACCAGTTCATTCAATCACACACTCCAATGCGTGCTTTGTCCGAGTACTACAAGACCGTCCTCGTTGTCGGTGGTGAGGGTTACAAGTGCCGCGAGGTCGCTGAGCAGTACGGCTTCCAGGATATCGTCGTCCCTAACGACATCATTGCATGGGACCCTACCATCGCCCCCTACCGCGTCTTCACCGACGAGGAGCGCAAGACCTCTCGTCCTCGTGACTTCTCCAAGATCAACATCGACGCCATCATGGTCTTCTCTGACTCCCGCGACTACGCCACCGACATGCAAATCATCATGGACCTTCTGCAGTCCGAGAACGGCCGCTTCGGAACCAAGGCCAAGGACCCCGTCTCCCAGCGCATCCCCATCTACTTCTCCCAGGGCGACATGCTGTGCCCCACTGAGCACCCATTCCCCCGCATGTCCCAGGGCGCCTTCCGCATTGGCCTCGAGGCCATGTACAAGTCGCTCACCGGCGTTGACCTCGAGCGTGTCGTCTACGGCAAGCCTGAGTTGGCCACCTACAAGTACGCCGATGAGGTCATTGCCAGCTGGATGGAGCAGATCCACAACGACGAGCGCCTGCCCAGCAACATCTACATGATCGGTGACAACCCTGCGTCCGATATCATCGGTGGAAACATGTATGGCTGGAACACTTGCCTTGTCCGCACTGGTGTCTTCCAGGGCGGCGACAACGATGAGAACAACCCTGCCAGCTTCGGTGTGTTCGTCAACGTTCTGGCGGCGGTTCAGACTGCTATGCAGAAGGAGTTGGGCAAGGACTTCAAGTTTGAGTTCAACGAGTCGATCAACCCTGTCACTCACGGCCAGGGCGTTTCTGCTATTGAGTAAGCGAGTCTTACTTGAGCAAACTTCAAGGAATAGCTGGGTCTTTTCTTGATTGTGTGCTTGCATTTTCTGGCGTTTTGGGAATATCCGCATAGCGATAATTGCTTGCAAGTAGATTGACGATATCACGAATCTCGCTCAGAGATAACTTTTTATACAATATCAAATGAATTTCATATTATTTAAACATCATTTTCTTCATATGTTGTTATATGCTTGTGACTTGCTCAGTAACATCACGATAACTTGTGTTATAGGTGCTTGTACTGTTTGTGCTAGGTACGCTGCGATCACATCAGGGCTTCAATGCTGACCAACGATTGAGATGTAGGCCATGGCTGAAAAGAGCACTGCAGCAAGCATGTGCCCATTTCTGATATTGTTTCAATTATGGCAATTGTCAAAAGTCTAAAAGACGCTCAAAATGTTGATCCACCATCTGTTTCAATCACATTAACCTTGGCACGACATCTCGACAACTCATTACCAAATTGAGTTTATGGACATAATCCAGAGCCCCGTCCTCAGCGAGATCCTGCTGATTCCACGCCGTTTGTATCAATGACCTTACCTCAAGGGAGTGCCGCAGATGTGGCCGGGCTTCCATCTTGGCATAGATGTTGAGTATGATCATACGATCTTCATCTCTGACAGCCTCACACCCAATAAAGAACAAGGCCATGGGACAAGGACATGAGTCCAGACCTGAAAGTATGCTGAGCGCTCGCCTCGTCCACGACTCGATCTTTGCAGATGGACCAGAAAGATTTCGCGAGACTCGCTCAAGGTATATCAGACCAGCTAAGCGAGCGAGCTCCAAGAGCGTTTCGCCTGAGTTGACTTCCTCTTGTGCGAAGTCTTGGACCTCAGAAAGCTTGGAACTCACATCCTCAAGTCGCAAGCGAAGATTCTCGAGATGACTCTGGTATTCCCCGGATAAGTACCCTGGCTCGGACGAGTACATGGCCGTATACGTGACTTCAGCAAGCAATTCCACGACTGGGTGGGCGTGGGCTGCGATATTCGGCACGCCTTGTGCAAACGAGGCTCGAGCCAAGAGGTATTGCAACGCACATGTCTGCGAGCCATCTGGGCTGAAGCCAAGTTCATTGGCAACGGCTCTGATCTGTTCAGTGCGCCAGTGTCGAAAGCTGAAGCGTGCCATGACGTCGAAATAGTATACCCAACCGAGAATGACTGACGCGCGGCTGTGAGAACTTGCCTGATGGCTTTTGAATGCATCGATGACTTGTTTCACACCGCTTATGTAGCCAACCCAGGCGGAGTTTTTACCTGATGTTTGCTGCATCTGGATGCAGTCAGCAGTGTGCTTAAACTATGTTTGTAACAGTGTCTTCCTACCTCCAACACACACAAGATGAGATTAGCAGCGACGTGCTCAGTCGCTTCACAGACATCTGGATCGAGATGCAGATAGAGATTCTTCAGCGCAGCACGTTTGTATCGGTCGACTTGCATCGGGGGATCACCACGGTGATATGATGCTAACGCAAGTACCGAGTGGTACACGGCATCTGATGATTGGCTCCGGTCTGACAGGGCTACCTCAATGATTATGCGGCCAAGTCGGTGTCGATCTGTATAGAGCATGGGCAGTATGGGAACAATTACTGTTTCGACTGCGCCCAATCAGATGAGGCCTGTTCATGTTCTGAATTTACATACAGTAGTGTATGAGTTCTATGCTGGTGGTATATTCCTCAATATTGTTACAGCTGTTGGGCTCAGGCGTATCAGGTAGGGACAGCAAGTCCCTTCTCATAAAGTTGACTAGTGATGTAATTCAATAGCTGGCCGTTGCAATGATAGTGCAGACTTACCATGGCCCATAGTTGTGCTCGTCACAAGATGTAGACGAACGTCTGTCGGGACTACATTGACCCAATAAACAGTATCCTGGTTGCTGGAAATATTTCGACGCTTGAAGTCACTGATTATGGGCGACCTGCTACTACGTGATTCTGACCATATCAGACGCACACCATAGCCGCCACATTCGCGCCTCGATTTAACACATCTTGAGCAGCGCGGGAGAGTTCGATCGCATGAGACTTTTCTATCTTTCGCCAGGATCAGCAACTTTGTTATGCGACATACTTTCATAGTAGCGCGACTGACCTTTGCACGTCCAGCAACCTTTGAGTGCCATTATTCAGCGAGAGAGAAGTGAGCTGGCACTTGCACGAAAAGAGCAGCGAGGCAGACATCTGCGAGAAGCGACTAGCCTTCTCTCTATCTTAAAGTAAAACTTACGCCACAATGCATGACCGACCATTTGTAAGATCGAGAAGGCAATCTGTAGGAAGTCACCGGGAAAGAGCAGCACTAGTGCTGACGCTAAGGCTGAATACAGGCGTGAAGCAACAATCTGCGAGCTTCCGCCCCACTGCGGTGCTGAAGCTTACTTCCATCACCGCTTCGCTACTCAGGACTTTCTGATGCTACTGGCAGAGGTCCTGAGTGTCACAAAAAGCGCTCAGCAATGGGCCATGGCTCATTGCGACTTTTGTGGTCCGTCCCAAAAATGATTCCCACGGACAAAATCGGATCCGTGTTCACTGCATTGCAATAGGCCGAATTCTTTCGACACACAAAGTGCCTAGACTTGCCCCATCTAGGTGGTCAGAAAGTAGATGTAAAGCGCGTTGGAAAGTGCCACATGCGGCATTGAAGTCAAGATCTGCGAGCTGGGGATCCACCAGACAGCTTCAACAAGCCTGACAGCATGAGCAAAAAGCACGTATATAAAGTGAAGTCTCAAATGCTCAATTACTACTCACCATCTTCAAACTCTTCGTCGTCTACTCTTCCTTCTTCAGCTCATTCACGCTCGCAATATGCCTTCATATGTCATTACAGGGGCGAACCGTGGACTCGGATACGCCTTTCTCCAGAACATTTCCAGCAATCCTGAGAACACCGTAATCGGCATCGTCCGCAACGTCGCTGAGACTGAAGCCAAGATTAGCTCTTGGAAAACACCTAATATCCACCTCGTTGCAGGCGACCTTCACAATTACGAATCCCTCAAAGTAACCTTCCCACCTTCTAATAATGAACGCTCCTAATTGTTGAACCAGAAAGCTGCTGAAGCCACCTCAATCATCACATCCGGAAGCCTTGACTACCTCATCGCCAATGCCGGCTTAATACCCAAGTGGTCCTTCTACGATCCCCTCTCCGTGCTCGGACAAGACCCCGAACGCCTCACTCAGGAGCTCAACACGGTCTTCACCACAAACGTCATTGGCCAAATCCATCTCGTCAATGTGTTCATGCCACTCATTCTCAAAGGCGCTGTCAAGAAGGTCGTCACGATAAGTTCCGGCGTGGCTGACGCTGATGTGGCTGTCAAGTACAATCTCTACGAGAGCGCGCCGTACTCTATCAGCAAGGCGGCGGTCAATATGGCAGTTGCCAAGTTTCACGCCGAGTATGAGAAGGATGGTGTACTATTTCTGGCGATTTGCCCTGGACCTGCCGATACTGGGCTGTATGACGATAGTAAGCTACTCCGGTCTGGTGACTACCTTGAGAAATATGTTTGCTAAGCAGGCAGTAGACACAGAAGAAGAGAACAAGAAGTTGCTGGTACGAGACATGAAGTTCCTAGCATATGCGCCTGAAAGCAAAGGGCATGCAACGCCTGAGGACGCAGTGAGAGACGTTCTCAAAGTTGCCGAGGGTGCGAGTCTCGCGAACGGCGACGGTGGAGCGTTCTTATCGCATTTGGGTAACAAGCAGTGGATTTGATATACTTTTCTGGAATAGCAGCATCGAGAACACTATGTGCAATCGCAAACGAGTATTCGCCATCACTTGTACGTTTGGAAGTGTCATTGCATGAGCCAGCTTTGTTCCCATATCTATATATTCTACGACCTATCCCACAAGTGCAACATTTTGCTCAGACACAACTTCCAGGAATCGTGTTCGTCTCCGTCTTGACAAATCCCTTCAAGAAACCCCCACCGCCACACTGCAGTCCCTTCACGAAGGTCTTTGAAACAAGCTCCGCACCCGCTGGGCTGGTATGTGTATGGTCCTGAGGAAACAGCTTATCCGTCGCCGCCTTGCCAATGCTCTGGAAGTACCGTGCCGTGTAGCCTCCATGGTCAACATACATAGCGTTGCTGCCTAGCGCCTTTGCGACGTCTCGCGCATAGCCCACGAATCTTCCTCCATCGCCATAGCTGAAGCTGCCGCCTTCCCACGGGTTATTTGGCGTCTGGCTGCTCATAATCACCTTTCCTCCCTTGGCGATGATCTTCTTGCCCGCCTCGGTCAGGTACCATGGGAACGTGTGGACGGTTTCCGCAACGCCGTTGTACGTCGTTTTACATGTCTCCGAGCCCGTACCGCCGCAGACTGAGCGACCGTTGTCGTTGGACAGACTGCCGCCATCGTTGTGGCCGAACTCGATGATCACGATGTCGTTTGGCTGCACGGCTTTGATGATCTCGTCGAAGCGGCCTTCGCGCGTGTAGGAGCGTGAGCTGCGTCCGCCGATAGCTTTGTTGACGACGTTGAGCGTGAGGGAATTGGGGAGGTAGACGCCCCATCCTACAGAGCGTTAGAATTGAAAAAAGAACGTGAGAGTGCAGGAATCTGTTACCGGTAGTTGCACCGCTTGCTCGTGCCATGGTCGAGTCTCCGGCGAGATAGACTGTTTGCGCGCGCTTGGCGACATCGCCAGTGGGTGCGGCAATGGCAGTGGTAGCCAGTGCTAGCACTGTAGTGATGTGCGAGTATAACATGGCTGTGATGCGGACTTTCCTAGCTCTTTCCAGATACCAAGTGTTCTCTTTTGAAACGATCTGAATTGATATCAAGAAGTTGGAATAGCATACGCCCTCCCAAAAGCTATATAAACCACGTATCCCATGTTTAGGAAGAATAGCCAAACCTGGTAATTGCTTTCTGTCAATTAAATCTAGGTCAAAAGGGCAAGTCGCAATTCGATCTACATGGGTTACATATTGCAACTAGGTCAAGGCCCCGGACTTTACATTGCGGGGAAGGACTAGAGGGTCTCGTGGTACTAGTTTGGGCCAATCTAATTGGGACCGGGTGCGACATAGTCGTGGGATGGAATTGTTCCGGTGGCGATTGCGGCGCATCTTGTACCGAGGGTCTCATAGGGCCACGAGGTACGACCTATGCAAGGTCAAGAATCAACTTAGACCACGAAGGCTCCGGATGAAGGGAATGTTCGCATGAGCTTGAGTCAGTCGTTGATGCTTGTGGAAAAGAAGCAACACGGATAAGGGACAGCTCTACGGATCAATTGCGTCCGAGCGCAGACAGTACATGTCGCTTATTTGATTAAAACCTCCGCGTGTTTGGCTGGGCAAAGTCTTGCACGAAAAAGAAAAGTGGCGGGTTTCATAGTTGCACCTAGCCGAAGAAGAGGCGTGGATGGATTGCCTGTTGTGGATGCTTCCGCTACGGTTATTGTAATGTTCTTCTTGATCAGACAATGTTGGCAGAGCACTATGTTCAGAACTTCCTTCCTGACTACGCGAAGATTGTTTTCACTCATGCCGATCTCTGGCTAAGCAACGTTACGATGTCAGCTAATAGAACCGGCCATGGTCGAGGTCAAAGACGATTCCTACATCAGAGCCGCCGCACCGTATGGATGATGAGACCGAGTATCGTAACATTTTATAGTCATGTCTCGGGCCGCAGGACTGCTGCTCCTTGCGCATCATTCACATCGCCATTTCTTACAAGCATTGCCGGTCCCGCAAGCTCAGCAGGTTCAGCCCACATCTCTGCTGGAGAACGACTCTCCATCTCATTTGCTCTGACATTACCCACTTCGTTGACGCTGTGGCCAAGAAGCTCACCTGGGCCAACTTCGTCGCTAAGAATTTTCTCCTCGTGGTTTTCTGCCTGACCAACATTTTCTGCTATGGGCTCCTGGTCCCGAGCTCGGCGGCGCAAATGATGAATGAGGTAGAACACACCGAGGCCAACCAAGACCCCACCAACAATAGAACCTATTATTGCACCGATTAGAGTCCCTCGGCTGAGTCCGTCGGTTCCAGACAATGCCACAACAGATGCAGTCGTGGAAGCAGCGTTCACTGGCGTCGGGTAACGTTGCGGGACGTTATATTTCTTTTCGAACAAATACTGATCATAGGTGCGATTCGACTTTGGGCCAGTGGCATTGGCACCGCCTCTGACACTGCTCGTGGTTGGATCAGACATGTACTCAACAAGAGGATAATTCTACAATAGTACTTACGTTCCTCCAATAATGTCAACAAGAACTCCCGGGACCCTATATGGTGGGTTGTTAGAATTGAACACGTTCCACAGCTGACCAGGCGTTATAATTGAGCCCATGTCGACGTTGTGCTGGCCTAGGACTGGGGGCGCGTCGCAGTCATCCGTGTCAGGAAAGTCACCGCCCATGACAATCATTTGGGTTCCGTTGACGATGTCGCATGTCAAGCTGTGATGGCCATGATCTGGGACTCCAGAATACAATTTGACCCATGTGAAAGATGGGATAGAGAGAAGATAAAGATCTTCAAACGCGCTGCCGTTCTGCGCCAGTCCTCCGTAGAAATAACTGAAGCGTGTTAGAAGTGGTTCTCCATCGCTCAAAGAATCTGTACATGTTGAAAGATGATTTGTCGTCTGGCCAAGCGACCGTGCCACAGAATCGGCTGCGTGACTCTGGAATGTCCCCAGTGGCCCTTTGCTGATACCATTTGTGGAGGGAGATGTCGTAGATCCAGATGCTCTGTATTTCTTGAGTGAGGCGTGGCCACTAAACAGTAACCAATCTACTTACGTCCATTGATGCCTTAATTGCTCGTTAGTAATTATTCCCGTGTCATATGGTTTGATACTCAAATTACCAATGCAGTGTTTGCGACTGTCGCAGTTTGAACGACACCACCAAAATAGATCAACAGCCCAGTATTGGATGCAGGTACGAAGACCATAAGTCCTTCCCCTCTCCCATAGTTATCAGGCCCAGATCGATTTGTGTATTGCCTACTCACCATATCGAATTCGACAAGGTTGGTAGTGTAGCGCTTCGAAGCAGTCCATCCTACGTCGGTCGTACTATCATGGTAGCCTCCGAGATAGAATGCTCTACCTGAATCTGGCGCTATTGCTGACATACCATGAGCAACATAAGATGCAGTATCGCCCAGTGTATCAACAGTTTCCCACTTGTTTTGCGACGTATCATAAGTCCAAGTTTTGAAAGCAGGAGGAGCCCCATCACTGTGATAGCCCCCAAAGGCATAAAATCGACTGTTGATCTCATCGGCCCAAAGTGTCCCCCCCGAAACTGCAGGTACTTGATGTTGCTTTGACGGTGCGTAATGTATACTAGGTAGATACTCGTTGATCACCAAAAGATCCGAATACAACAGATCGGTGTCTGGAATACGTTATTTCGCAATGATGCCTTCGCTACCAGTTGTAGGTAGCCACCTTGCACACTCACTGGTTATATTATCCGAGAGTTTAAGAGGAGTTTGCCATTTGCCTCCATCAATATAGAGTTTGTTATTCACAATAGCTGTGCGATGCTCAAATCGTCGACAAAAATCCTGGATCTGGTCTTGGCCCAAGGCAATGCTGGCGAGTCCAGCAAGGCAAAATAAAACCAAGATAAGCATGGTATCGGGTTGTGAGCAAAGAGCAGAGCACTGCTCAAGACCAGGCTGACGGCATATTTAAGTAGCGAGCGATCAATCTGGCCGTTGATTGTAGCGGGCTAGGGGCCTGAGCTGAACTGGTTGTCTATGCATGTAGGGTCGCAAAGGTACCAATGAATAAGCGTGAACAACGCCTGAACAGCCATGAGGCGTTTTGCGGCACGACCTGTCCAGTACAAATGCTTTTATGATCGCTGCCAATACCGCCCCCATACTCTTTCTACTACCTCTCGTTCGAATGAATTATAAAGCACTGTGTGTACCTTCACGGTACCCTGCAGAGACACACAAACTTGAGAATTATGTTGTGGTATTTTGATCCGCTCTCTACAATTATTCGCCATGGAGGGCAACCTCCAGCCTTGCCACAGCTCACATCGCAATCTGCATCACCATGTCAGGGTCACGCATGCACAGCATCGGCCTCCAAACCCTCCCGACCCAAGCATACTACAGATTTCAAGTTGACATGCAATATCAATATGTTCGATTCACTACGTATATTCCATTCCACGCATATCCTAGTGCTATAAACCAACGAACCTCGAGCAGGCCGAAGCCCGGTAATCGTTCCAGTTGAAGAAGGGTATCAAGGTACATCAAAGTCGCATAAACAAGCATCAAAACATCCGCAACCAACATTACCCAGGACCGAATCCAACGTATCAAAACCCCACCCTCGCATCCCTTTCGTAAAATATCGTAAGTTCGGCGCCCCGTTCGAGCTCTACTCGCGCAACAGGCCACCAATACCGAGACCGACACCGTGATCCACTCGGCCACGCTTCGTTTGACTGGTATTGTGGTGGTCTGAAGATGGCAATCTCCTCTTCTCGATTTCACCCGTCCTTGTCAAGCCATGGCCCTTCTTCACTTGGCCGAAGATCTTGCTCTGAACTAGATTCGACGACTGCGACGATTGCTTGGACGTTGGTGCGCGTCTTAACATGCTGGTTGCCATTTGGCTGGCTTGCGATTCTTTAATGGTGTCTTCTTCGCGGTCGGTGAAGGCTTCTTCCTCGTCAATACTGGACGCTGTGATGGTCGAGTTGCTGCTTTGGCGGCGGTCGTTTGCTGGCTTTTGCGAGTACTGTGCTGGTGGTGCGGACTGCGGGACGGTTGAAGACACATAAGCAGGAGGAGTACGAGGCACTTCAGCCCTTGGTTGGGCTATCCGTCGGTTTGGGGTTTGTGGAAGAGATGACATGGACTGTGCGCCGCGGTGGTGCCCAAAACGCGATCGCGGCATGTTTGCTCGATTTGGTGTTGATGGTGCTGTGGCTGTTTCCTGGCTCAACATCTTGTCGGCAAGCAGAAGTGCCTCGAAATTGCTCTGTCCTCGGGCTTCATTGGTCAAGGGAGGTGCGACTCGAGACACTCGAGAGCGGGGGGTCGGCTGGTGTGGGGTTCCATACACAGAGCGCGGCGAATTGTGTTCCATTTGCTCCAAAAGAGGCGCAATGTGGTCTCTGTTCATGCGAATCCTCGTCTTCAGCCTGTCGTTCTCCTCCACGAGACTGGCAATCTCGCCTTCACGGTGTTCTGTCAGGCGCTTCTGCTGCTCGAACATGTCGCGCAGCTCCTCATTCTCGCTCTGCAGTAGCTGGTTCTGGCGACCCATCTCGGACATGATAATGGCGTTTGCTGCATTGGCGGACTCGTGGTAGTTTGGTTCGGGAGCAGTCATGGCGCTTCGACGCTTCTCCTCAGCCTGCTGGAGGACGTCAATTTCACGTTGGGCCATGGCTAGCTCTACAGCCATACGGCTGGCAGATTCCTGGCTTTCCATGGCTGCCATGTTGTACTGCAGCTTGTAGTGCGCTGCAGACAATCGCACGTCGCGCAGGATGTTGGACAAACTATCAACCATGGACCGCAGCTCGTCTTGCGAGGCATTGTTGATCCGATCTTGCGAGTACAGCGCGGCAGCTGCATCCGTCAAAACAGAAGGCTGGCTTGGCAACCTGGCGGTCGGAGGAGGCGATGTCAGTTGCGGAGTTGGAGGCGTAGGCGTACGCAGAACGGAGCGCGTGTCTGGCATCTGGGACGAGGGTGGTGGTGTCATGGAGGACGTGGTTCTTGGTGCGGGGGACGTGAATTTGACGCGATCGGGCGAGGCCAGTCCTGACGCAGAGCGCGATACAGACGCACGTTCGGCTCTAGGTGTCTCAGGCCCGGAAAATTCCGTGGTAGGCATCAGCGAGTCTTGCGACGGCTGATGCAGCGACGTCTGGCTATCCATTCTGCCTAAGGCGCAGGCGTCCAGGCGATTCGCGACACGTCGAGGTGCGGGGTGGGCCGAAATTATTTTTCGATGCGACGTAGCCAGTCTGGTAGCAACGCGCACAGCGGGAACAGCCAGGAGGTTTCGAGATGCGAGCGGGTGGACGAGGGGATGCGATATAGCAGTAGTTGGTGGTGGTGGTCGAGTACCGGTTTCTGACGATGCGGCGGTGGCAGGGGGGGCGCGTGGAGTGCGCGTCTTAGCGTGTAGAGGCGCGACGTGCAGGCGACAGCGTGGACGCCTGTGGACTGCAGGATAGGACGCGGTGGTGTTGCAGTATTGCAGACGTCTTGTGTTGACTGTGGAGAGCAATGGAGGAGCGCGTGGGACCCGCCGTGGCATGTGGTGGGCCGTCGTCCCTTCCCCTCTCAAGATTCGCCCTTGCCATGGCAACGTGCCCCAAACCGTTAAACACCCTGCCTTCCCGCTACACGGACCACGTCGGGCATACGTTGGAGCTGCACATCGGAGCACAATTTGTCCATTGGCACAAGGGAGATTGCGCCCGAGTCGACTCGATATGCTTGCACGTTGAAGAGACGCGCCCACAGCCACTCGAGGGCGCTCGCGCTGCGGTAACTTAACCATTCATCATGGACCAACCTTCGGCCATCCCCCGCCCGTCTGGCATCCCCAGACCTGCCACCTCGCGGCTCCCCGTGCTCAGGTCCACTGGTAGCCAGTCCCAGCTGCGTACGCCCGCATCAACCGAACAGCTGCGCAAAAAGCCGTCGGTGTCATCCCTATCTCGCCCCCATCCCACAGCACCGTCGTTGCAGAAGAAGACATCGCGGGTGTCGCTCTCGCGATCGAGCATCACCCCCACCACAGCTTCTGCCGCATCAAATCCCAATCGAGCCTCTGTGGCGCCGTCGAACCGTCGAGTCAGCGGCATACCGAATCTGGGCCCACGAGCCTCGATATCGAACAATGAGCCTGTGTTCAAGCGACCATTTGCAAGACCACCGTCTCGCCAAGCCTCCAAGCCGACGCTGCCGACGCCTTATAGCGCAGGCAGGGAGGACGACGCTCTGGGAAGCTTAGATGGCTTTAGGTCAGCTTCGAGGGCCTCATCCCGGGCTGGGTCAAGGGCTGGATACCATGAGAACGAGCCTGAACCTGATCCTGAACCTGATCACGCGCTCATAGACGAACCCGACCCGGAACCTGCAGCTGCCAAAAAAAAGTCTCGTCCGTCCCTCTCTGAGCGCACCATAGAGAGCCTCTCACAGCTTCCCTCCTCACCAGCTGGTGGTAAGGGCAGGCGAAGGTCAAGCTTTTTCAATGCCGACAACAGTATGCCGCCACCCCTGCGGCCGGCCTCAGCAATGTCGAGCAACGGTAGCAGACCTACTACAAGTGACGGCACCCTCCATCCCATACCGGCCACGCCCAAGAGATTTGGTACGTCGTCGGGGAGACTTTCTATGACTGCGCCTGGGAAGAGGAGCATCAGTATTGGAACGCCTGTTGGAACGCCTACACGGACACCTTCCGCAGCCCGCCCTGTATCGACAGTCAAGAAGCCACTGTCTCTTGCGCACAATGTGCAGAACACACCAAAAGCACGACCTTTGTCAGAAAGTAAAACCATGCTCGCGCGGACCCCCAAGGCTCGTCCATCTTTGGGTGGCGTCTTTGGCCAGGCAATGTCTCCTTCTGGATCTGCTCTCGCTGCACCTTCAACCCCAAATCAGGGACAGACGCCCATCAAGAAGACCCCAGTCACAGCCCGAAACATTTCCAGCTCGTCTGCAGCCCTCCGTCAGCAAATTGCAAAGGCAAAGTCAGTCCGCAAGTCTGAGGTAGCAGATGCGCCAGTTGAGCAATCGCCCAAGACTGGATTGTCATCCAATGCGTTGCGCGAGCAGATTGCGAAGGCCAAAGAGGCTGCTCGGCGCGCCAAGGCTGATACAGCCCGGACTGGCACCCCTTCGCGTGACTCCATCCTGCCGGATCCGAATGAGATTGCGGGCTTCGATTTTGGTCTTGACGATCCTTTCAACCAGGGAGCCAAGGGCACCAAGTCGCTGTTGCGAAAGCGCATCGATGGAGCTCGAGTGGATGGGCGCTTGAACATTGCAGCAATGAGTCTAAAAGAGATCCCTGACGATGTCCTCAACATGTACACTTACGATCCCAACGACAACACAGTAGCCTGGGGTGAGGTGGTGGATCTTAGCTCACTTATCGCTGCCGATAATGACCTTGAAGCACTACCGGAAGCCATGTTTCCGGATGTCGATTTCGAGACGTTGATCGACTCAGATAACGGTGGACCACAGTTTGGCGGATTGCAGAATATCGATCTGCATGGTAACAGCCTTCGAGAGCTGCCCATAGGGCTCAAACGTCTTTCGCAGCTCTCCCGGCTCAATCTTGTAAGTTCTGCCTCATATGATACCCCGGATGCGCTTCGGACGTTTTGATATTCAAAAACAAACCTGCTCAGTATGTTGACTAATTCCTGACAGTCACGGAACAAGTTATCAATCGATCTTTTTGACGTCGTTTCCCAAATGACGACTCTCCGAGAGCTCCGACTTACCGAGAATGACCTCCAAGGTGATCTCCCTAAGTCTGTCGGTGATCTTACCTCATTAGAACTCCTCGAGATCCAGAACAACAAGTTGATTAGCCTACCTACTGAGCTTCGTCATCTGACCGGTCTCCGCGTCTTGAATGTGTCGAGCAACCTTCTCACTCGAATTCCTATGGAGCTTTTCGAAACTGGTATTACTGAGCTTGTTGCAAGCAAGAATCGACTTGATGGTGCCTTCTTTACCATCACAGTAGCGCCACATCTCCAAGAGCTGAACCTGTCAAACAATTCTCTCAAGTCGCTATGCGAGAGCGAAGCCATCGAACTACCGAGTCTCAAGTCACTCAACATAGCCACGAATCGTATAACGTCATTAACCGTTGTAGACTCCTGGATCAATCTTCAAACGCTGATTGTGGCTGAGAACAAGCTTGTCACATTCCCGGATGGCTTCACCGCTCTACCACACATACGAACTGCCGACTTCACTGCCAACGACATCTCGCGCATAGACGAAAAAATAGCGCTCATGCCACTTGAGCGCCTCATACTTGCGGCCAACCCACTCCGAGAACGCAAATTCTTGACGATGAGCTTTGAGGATATCAAGCGTGATCTTTCATCGCGATTGGCGGTCGCAGACGCCACAGCTGACGTGGACGATCTAGAGCAGCAGGATCCTGTGCAGAACATGGAGGCATCAGGTTGGCAAGTGACGCCATCCGGGACACTTGACCTCTCGTCGAAGGGTTTGCAGGTGGTAGACGAAAGTGCGCTCAGTATGGTGGCAAACGATATCCGCCAACTCCACCTTCAGCAAAATTTATTTGAGTCTATCCCGGCGGCCCTATCGCAGATCACTTACCTGACCGTTCTTGATCTCTCCAAAAACAGCCTAGTAACAGCCCTCACAACGCCGCTCTCTCTTCCGAAGCTGAAAGATCTCCGTCTCACTACCAATAAACTCACGTCACTTGGCCCATTGATTACACATCTCGACGCTCCGCTTCTTCTAGCCCTCGATGTGTCCAACAATCGGCTTACTGGCGCGCTTCCGACTCTTCATACTGCTTTCCCGGCGCTCACATCCCTCCTTGCATCAGACAACCGCATCTCAGAAATGTCCGCCGATGCTCTCCATGGCCTCAAGATCGTGAACTTGAGCAATAACGATATTGAGCGCCTAGAACCAAAGATTGGGCTGTTGAGCGATACATTAACAAGTCTGAACGTCGAGGGCAATAAGTTCCGCGTGCCGAATTACCATACCCTACAACGAGGCACGGAGACTGTGCTTGGCTGGCTGCGGGAGCGGATCCCCGCGGACGCGCAAGGGCCAAGGGAGAGTTGGAGAAGTGACGGAACTGTATTTTTCGATGCTGATGACGGTGAGGAGACATTCTAGGGGCGTGTCAAGGGGGCGTTTGGACTATGAAGTTCTAACATTGGAGAGAGGCTTTCTTTTGGGATACCATGTTCTATTCATAGATTCTACTTTGTTCAGCCTTTATCGAGTTGGCGCACAGTAGGCATGCATGAATCCAATTCGGGAGATGCAGTGTATATACATTTTTGTTCTCTTGTATATTTTGGTCTTCTCATCTTCATCCTTGCCTATTGGTGTTCATGTGCTGTAACCGGCACAAAATCGAAATTGACCTTGACGAAGCCTTTGAGATTGCATTGCAGATGGAGCCCATCGTAGTTCATGGGATCTTGCCGTCTGCCCTCAGTCCCTAAGTTCAACCACAACATCAAGCAGGGCGACGTACATTGTGTTCCAGGGTGTCAGGGTCTCTTTCTGCGATTCTGGTCCGTGCATAGACACATCGGCGAAACCTTGCGCCGCGCACACGCTAGCCGGCGCTTTCGAAAATCGACCATCGCGAACTTTGCAACTTCAGCCCGTACTAACACACAGGTCCGCCAACAGAGGTACGCCCATGAACTCGCCCTCATTGCGCAATCAATCGAACAAATCCTAATAGCTCTCTCAGACAACCGTAGCAATGGCGATCAAGCACAACCAGCAGATTCAGAAGAACCACTTCCACAAGGACTGGTATGCCATGCGACACCCTGTTTTCCCCATGCCTTCAAAATGCTCACTTCCACAGGCAACGCTACGTCCGCGTGCACTTCGACCAGGTAATTCCCCTCTCACTTCGCTGAGAGTAGTGGCGCCTGTGTTCAAACGCTTACGACCGCAATAGCCTGGCAAGAAGAAGTCGAGACGCAATGCCCGTGTCGCCAAGGCTGCGAAGGTCGCTCCCCGCCCAGTCGACCTTCTCCGCCCCGTTGTGCGATGCCCTACCGTCAAGTGTATGTGGATGCCGAAGAGTTTGAGGAGAATAGTGGCTGACTTGGATATCAGACAACCGCCGCGTTCGTGCCGGCCGTGGTTTCTCTCTCGTTGAGTTGAAGGGTACGAAACCTGATGTAAAAAACCTTGGAGCGCAACTAACATGTTCGCAGCCGCCGGTATTCCCCGCAAGTTCGCCCGCACCATCGGTATCTCTGTCGACCCTCGCCGCCAGAACCTGTCCGAGGAGGGCCTCAAGGCCAACGTCGAGCGCCTCCAGGAGTACAGGAAGCGTCTCATTCTCTTCCCCCGCCGCAACGGCAAGACCAAGGAGGGTGATGCGTCCGCTGAGGACATCAAGACCGCCAAGAACGCCGAGAAGATCATCAGTAGCACCGCCACTGCTCTCCCTATCAAGAACGTCATCAACTTCGAGGAGGGTGCCATTGGCAACTACAAGGGCGAGGAGAACGCCTTCAGGAAGCTCCGTGACTCCCGCTCCGAGGCCCGCCTTGTCGGTGTCCGTGAGAAGCGTGCGAAGAACAAGGCTGATGAGGCCGATGCCAAGAAGAAATAAGCTACTCACTGAGTGGTGGTTCGTTTCTTTGCCATGCCTTATGAAGGACATAAAAGTCAGGCTCACGATTTGGTCATGGGAATTCCCAGCATGGGCGGCGTCAATGGTTAGGTCTGTCGGTATGACAGCATGTGAATGATACCTACTTTGCAAATGCAAATGATTCGCCCTGCCAAATTCTTGCCGTTGTTGTTCGCACCCAACACTACATATCCCATGCAATGCTCTGTCATCAATATACGGTACCATCAGCAATCCATGGATATACCATTGAATTTTTAGCCAACGATGAGTGAATGCCAAACTCTGTAATTGCCCATTGCAATGTTGCTGAGACCCTGTGGGGCGCTTGCCTATCAACAACATTCGACATAAACGCCGCACGCTAAAAGTATCAACCGCGCACATCGACCTACTACATCACCAATCATCAACCAATTCTGCATCATTGGCAATATACTTGCCAAGCATCTTCTAACTTCAGATTGGTAAGAGTAAGTTTGTGGATCTCTTTCTATCTCGTAGCCTTCTTTGTCCTTAAACCATAATCAGCGATTTTATTGTAAGTTATTACTTCATTCGAAACTTTACTCAGCATTGGCTGGAAATGTTCTATTAAACCTCCGGTTTTGTTTTTCATCGAACAGCCGAATCTGTCACGGAACACATTTTGCTCTTTGCAACACTGTTAGTCCCTTCACATTCGCTCCTCTCTATTGTCCAAACGATAGTCAAGTACGCCATGGCCGCTTAGAACAGTGGACACGCGCCGGCAGTCGCCTCCGGCATTTCACCACACACTCTCACTACGGAAATCACCTTTACTACATATACTAAGACGAATAACACCTTCACCATAGGCGCAACCACCAGAATGTCATCCCCCGCCGCCTCCCCCGCTACAGCCGCGAATATCTCTATCCGCAAATACATCTATTTCCTCCCGTATCCGCTACCCGCAGGAACCCCAGTCCCATACTCCATCCATCTCCCCGCCTCAAACCCACTCAACCTCCCCACCACCCTTTTCGAGCCTACCTCCACCCTCGTCCTAACCGCCCCTTCTGGAACCTTTGTCGACCTGCGTTTTCTGAAGCCCACCTCCCCCTCCACCTCCGAGGAAGTGGCCCTCGAGTGGGGATTTGCAGGCCATAGCAGCTCTGCACCAATTTCCGGCAAAGAATCTGCAGGAGTCAAGCACTCGACCTGGACGCACTTTGTCGACTCGCGCGTCCCGGTCGGCCAGACGATTCCCGTGGATGAGGGCGACATGTATCCCATTTCTGACACCAGGACGCTGGAACATGGACATGCGTTTCATCCGCATCTTAAGGCTGTTAAGAGCCATGAGGAGATGTGGGAGGACGAGCATGTTACGAGTACATCCACGACCGCGCCGCAGGAGGGGAAGAAGAGATGTGTTGTGCTGAGGTGTCAGAACGATGCTAGGGGCGTGAGGGGAGTCGTGGTCAGGTTGGGCAAGTACGTGCAGGGTGTACTCGTGGTTGGGAACGAGGTTACAGCAGAGAGGTGGGAGTGGAGTGCGGAAGGAGGATGGAAGAGGACGAAGAGGGTTGGGAAGGGCATGGTGCCTTGTGCGGTTTTGGTTCAGGAGGAGTTGATGAAGGAGGGTGTCAAGGTGCAGTTTGGGGAATTTGAGTGGGTCGTTGAGAGTGTTTGGGAGTGGTAAGATGGTGTTGAGGCAAGGTTTGTCAGGTCTCGGAATGGAGGATTGGAGAGAAGAAGATATGAGAGAGGACGAGGAGCTGGAGTTCCGGTAAGATAGATTCCCATCAAGCTGCGATGCGATTGCTTGGTGGTAGAAGATCCGGGAAATAACATCGCCCTCAAGAGCAACAACACAGCGTCATTCGAAACTACGTATCATATCCCCATCCGCCCTGCAACCCCCTCCCGAGGTTCCCTCCACCCTGGATTGCCCGTGCTACTTGAAATCCCTGCGTCAACACCCCCATCGCCGTATCAATCCCCTCGTGTCCCGTATTGATCGTCCCAGGCATGGGTGGATCTTCTGGCCTCGCTGCAACGCCCCGCATGACCTCCTCACTCGCTTCGCCCTGATACCTATCCAGTACCAATCTCCGCACAGCCACGTGCCATCTCTCAAACCACTGCTCCTCGCTGATGGTCGTGTAAATTTTGGAATTGTTCGCACCAACGCTGGAAAACGGCCACTGCGCCTTGACAACAGTGTAGCGCCTCGTCATGAAGAAGAGATACGGCCACGTGAAGATCCAGAGGAAAGTGAGGTAAAAGACCCAGCGTATCCATGTCTTGAGACGCCATTCGTTGATCTTGTTGGATGTGTAGAAGTCGACATTGCGGTCTTCGATGGGGAAGGAGATGGAAACGTTGCCTCTGTAATTCGCCGACGCGATCAGCCCTTCGATCCGGTTTCGAAGATACTGTTCATCGAGACCCGGTACGGTGCGCTGAAGACGGAAAATGCGGAGCATGCGGGGGGACGCGCAGTAGAGGTGGCACCACTCTGTGAGACTACGCTGCTCATCGCCGACTTCGATGTCTTGCTTTGCATTCGGACCACGGCATTTCAAAATTGAGCCACGGTAAGTTTTCTCAGCGTTCCAAGGGGTCACGATGCCGGTAGGTTCGCTATGTTCATTGTTGTAGATATAGTGTTGGATATTGATGACAATTCGGAAGTCTGTGACGTGGTGTGTCTCCTTCTTGTCGCCTCGCTTGACGGTTTCCTTGTGTGTACCCATGATATAGATGTATGGTGTGGGCGGTAACGTTGCGACGTCCCGGATCGCTTTTTCGAATTTGACAGGATCGGAATCGAGCTCGGCATTCATGTGAGTTGTGGTTTCGTGTACGACAGGTTGCCCACTTTTGAACTTGGGGCTGTTGTGGTTTGTCTTGGTAGTTGGCGGTGGGACATGGCGTATGGGTGGTGCAGATGCAAAACTGGAGTTCTCGACCTCGCTATCCGTGTAGGAAGGAGGCATACCGGAAATCTCGGGGGCATCATCGTATGTATAGTCGTCGGGTGTTGTATGCATGGAGACCGCGTCCGGGTCATCGCGATAGACCTCAGCTGGTCGGGTAGCTTTGCCCATGGTGATGTGAAGGGGTCGATGCCGTAAACTGTATAAAATTGGTGTGACTGGTATACAACAGGTTGGAGGTAAATGAGTGAAGGAAAGACAGTTACTTGGATCCTTCGTAACTACAAGTGAACAAGGAAGAGGGGGTGAGACGGGACGCGTCTGACAGCGCTATCTTTAGGCATCCACCCATCTCGCATATTGGCAGAGCTGCATCTAGATCGCTATACGCGACTCTACTCTTAGCACGATATTGTTGACGACGTTCTCCACAGTATTGATTTTGGAGTTATGTCTCCTTACAAGACGCTTTCGGGGACTGTGGGGTGGAACGCGGGCATGCGCGACTGAGCACCGCCAAGACGCCAAATTTAAGCTTAAACCGCGGCCAAAATTTTGGAGCTCAGATGCGTGACGCGACAGCGATCACGCCTCACACTATCACTCTTCCTGCAATTAAACAGAGGATTGCTCGAGCTCTCGTCATAAACATCCCACCCTGGCTGTCACTGCCTTCATCTTGCGTAACGTTTGCGCTCATCGAATCTATCGAATATCTCCTCGCAAACCATGGGTCACCGGTAGCACCTTCACGCGCAACCTACGAATCGCAAGCACTATGGCTGCTACCGACGCCACCATGCCCAATGCGCCTCCAAAGACGATTGATGCAACGCCGCAAGTTGGGCAAACCATCAACCATGAAGGCAGAGATTATACCACGATCCAAGAAGGACTTGCGCACATCCTCGTACCACATGGCGTCCCCACCTCGACCGACCCGAAAATGTCAAAGGAAGACACACAGCGACAGCAGGTCTTCTACAACCCCATACAACAGTTCAATCGTGACCTTAGCGTGCTCGCCATCAAGACATTTGGGCAAGACATAATTCAACGGAAGACCCAGCAGCATGAGCAGCGGAGAAAGAAGACCGAGACGAAAAAGTTAAAGAAGCAGACGCTTGCTGCAGAGAGCAACGTTGCCAATGGCGAGTCGGCATCAGAGGAGGGCCCATCAAAAAAACGCAAGCTGGACGATAACACGGTCGACGACGATACGGTTCCACCAAAGAAGCAGAGGGTGGTCGAGAATGGTGTGAGTGGGGATTCAGAGAGTACCGAAGCAGGTCAAGATGCCGCGACGAACACCACACAAGCACGTGAACCATGGAGACCAGCATTTAGCATTCTCGATGCACTATCTGCGACTGGCCTTAGAGCTTTACGTTACGCCAAGGAAATACCTTTTGCAACCGCTATCACGTCCAACGACATGTCACCTACTGCAGTCGAGTCGATCAAGCTGAATGTCAAACACAACCAGCTTGAAGACAAGATTACCGCCAAGACCGGTAATGCCATCGCATACATGTACAGCTACTGTGATAAGAAAAGTTACGATGTCATCGACCTCGATCCTTACGGCACAGCAGCTCCGTTCCTTGACTCGGCGATTCAAGCCATCAACAGCGACGGACTGTTGTGCGTTACATGCACAGACTCTGCCATCTTCGCATCTCACGGGTATCTTGAAAAGACATACTCGCAATATGGGGGCCTTCCATTGAAAGGGGAGCCCTGCCACGAAGGAGGGCTGAGATTGTTGCTCCATGCCATTGCCTCATCTGCTGCGCGATACGGCATGGCTATCGAGCCCCTTCTGTCACTCTCCATTGACTACTACATTCGCGTCTTTGTACGGATACGAAAGTCGCCCAACGATGTCAAAATGCTTGCGGGAAAAACGATGATTGTATACCATTGCGACAGCGGGTGCGGATCGTGGTCAACACAATTCCTTGCTCGCAACAAAGTCACGAGCAATAAGAACGGAGACAAAACGTACAAGCACAGCTTCGCTGCAGGACCTTCCGCGGATGAGCACTGTCATCACTGTGGCTTTAAGACCCACTTGTCTGGTCCAATGTATGGCGGCCCGCTGCATAACGTGGGATTTGTGGAACGACTCTTAGCGCAGCTCAATGAGGTCAACCGCGAGACGTACCCAACTATGGATCGCATGGAAGGCATGTTGCGCACAGCCATGGAGGAGATCACATTTGGCGCAAAGCCAGTTAAGACAAACGTCACGAAGGATACGAAGATACTGGACCCACTGATACCGAAAGCAGACCCTGCTCAGATTGATCACCACCCCTTTTTCTTCATTCCCAGCTCTGTCGCAAGAGTCTTGCATTGTTCAGCTCCGCCTCTGGCTCCTCTTCGCGGAGCATTGCGCCATGCTGGGTTCAGAGTGTCCATGAGCCATTGTAAACCAGGGTCCATTAAAACAGATGCTTCATGGGCAGATATCTGGCACATTATGCTTGAGTGGATCCGACAGCGTGCGCCGCTCAAGAATAAGCCTAAACAAGCAAGCGCAGGTCTTGCCATTATGTCAAAGACCAAGGCGTACGGCCTAGCACAATCAGATGCGCTGCCAGAATCGGCGCCAGCAGCGCAGACAAATGGTGAAGCTGCAGGCTCAGATGCTCCACCTGCAGATATTTGTACGCCATACTCCTATCTGGGCGTAGATTTCCACGTCAACCTTGACGAGCAGCTGGGCAAAGACGTTGATCGCGGCAAATATGTCCGCTACCAGCTCGCTCCACGCGAGAACTGGGGCCCGATGTCGCGCGCGAAATAGCTTGGACCAGTGACAAGGGTCATGCGCGATTGTTCTTCAGAAACAGTGAGCGTGCTGTTGGCCACGCACTCAGCCCATGATCCACGCTACCAACATGGCTTGGAGACAACCATACGCGTTAGCAGCAATACAACTTCATGGCCTCTCCTTCAGAATCAAGATCAATTCACATTGAAGAGACGTTCTTTCCCGTGACACCGTGATGCGGTGTCAAACGCGCAATCGTTACATCATCATGGCGCTAACGCTTTATGGCATGCTCGCTAGGACGTTCATTTCCTCTCGGTAGGCGAATTGGAGAGCACTGTCCGAAAGCCAGCCATGGACAGCGGGTGTCAGACTTCATCACAAGCAGAATCGTCACGGAGGCATGTTTGAATTGGTACCTGCATCCAATCCAGATCAAGGCACGGTGGCGGCTTGGTACGAAAACGGGAGGCTGGTTCCGCGGAGGCGAGAGTCGAGAATCGGCCGGATTGTTCAGCAAGAACTAGCTCGAGCGTGAAAACAAATCGAAATGTGTATCCGAGCTCGCCGAAGCATGGCATTTGTCGCAATTACCATGTTCTCAACCATGTCAGATCATCACGTTAAGCGTGCTAGCGCGGCTCAAGGAACATTAGCTTCACCATGTCAACGCGACGTCACGTCGCTGAAGCGGCAGATGGAGAATATTCAGAACCTTGCAATCACGCGTTCGCACGGACGCCTAGGACTTTTCAATGGATCTAACGTTGGTAGCACCATCTCTGATTCGTTCGCCCCTACATCCCGATCGTGTATCCGCAATCCCCATGTCGTGGTTAGCTTCCCTATGCCTGCTGTACCACTACCGCGTTGAGCCAGTCATGAAATCATAGCTTTAACTACTCCTCGGGCAACATGTTCGTTGTCATCGAAATGTAAGCTGGTGTAGTAGTTTGTGGTGCATGCGCTCGTCACAGCTTTGGTCCGCAATGGCCGTATATAATCCGTGATGCCGCCTCGACAGATTCTCCATCCCAACACGAACGCGTTGAGACGATATCAAGATGTTCAACAAGTTTGCGATCACTTCCACAGTGCTTGCGGCGCTTGCTGCTGCTGCTCCTAAGCCACAGGTGGCTGGTTACACCAACGCGGATGCCAGCTTCTCGGTTTCTGAGCCTACGGGTAATGTGGCGAGCGTGTTCGGCCCCGATTCTCAGATTCCGGTGAGTATATGCCGCGTCAAATTGAAGTATGATAGCTGATTAACTTAGGCTCGCCCAACTGTTCCTGGACCAGCTCCTCCACGGAGAAGTTCAGACGTGACTGGCGCCACCAGCCACGGACCTTACTCTGGAACCCCAACCACCACTGGTGCTGCAAAGGCACCTGCGATTCTTGGAACTGCCATCGAGCCTCTGCCACCGAATCCAACTGCTACATACTACAACACCAATGGCAAGCCCCAGAACCCCATGCCGATCCCATACACCCCGGCTGGCGGACTTGGTACCAACGGCACCGAGCCTCGTTACATGGTGAACAGCGACTTCGATTACGAGTCCATCCAGCTTGGCCTTTACCAAGAGTGGATCGAGCTTGACTTGTTCAACAACGGTCTTGCAGTCTTCTCTGACCAAGACTTCCTCGATGCCGGTCTTACTGCTGAGGACCGCGCCTACATCGCTTTCATGGCTATTCAGGAGACTGGACACGCTACCCTTCTCTCCAACATGCTCGGCGAGACTGCTGCTCCCCAGTGCACATATGATTATCCTTTTAGAACTGTTCGCGAGTTCATCGACTTCAACCAGAAGCTCACTCGCTGGGGAGAGTCTGGTGTTTGGGGTTTCATCAACCACCTCGACTCTCGCGAAGTTGGCCAGTTGCTTTCCCAGTCGATCGCCACTGAGGCTCGTCAGCAAATTTCTTTTCGCCAGATGCTTGGTCTTCCTCCTCAGCCTGTTTGGTTCGAGGCTGGTATTCCCCAATCCTGGTCGTGGACCTATCTCGCCCCATACATTAGTTCTTGTCCAGAGAACACTACTGTAAGCCAGACCTTCATCGGCCATGCAAACCTGAGCTGACATATCATTTTAGCGTCTAGCATGGCAAAATTTCCCTGCGCTGTTCATCAACAACCAAGCCAACCCCAATCGTTTCTCGCCCAACGACACAAAACCAAATGAGGTTGCCGGTCACCGCATTGCTGACCCCAGCGACTCAACTATTCCGGAGGATGAGAGCTGTGTTAACGTTGACCCCAAGGAGCATCCAGGTTACTCGTGCGCTCCTGGTATTGCTCGTAACCGCTCTGAGCCCCTCTCCTTCCCCGGCAAGCTCCTCAACTTGACCTGGGAGGCACCAGGACAGGCTGTTGGTCCCAACAACTCCTACGTCACTTCCACTAGCGCCGGTGCGCCTAAGTTTGTCGCTTGGGTCAATCAGCTCAACTTGACTTACACTCCGCTCGAGATTACTGGCAACAACACCGGTTTTACTTACCAGCCCGCTGGCGAGGTCTACCAGGGAGATCCAATGGCCAATGATACCATGTTCATTGCTCTGACAGATGCGGATATCTTCCTGACTCCCTTCAACTTGAGCATGATCAACCCCCACGTCGTTGCTCTTGGCCTATACCAGGCCGGCTAAACGACTGGTTATGAAGTAAATATTTGGTCATGTAGGTCGTACATGTACGGTCTTCATATCGACACATGTATAGAGTAGAGCGATCGAGCCTACCATGATATCCTAAAAGACGCTTTTGATGATATGTACGATAATGGTGGAGCTAAGAATGTAATCATAATTCACTGAAAGTAGATCCCGAAAACTTTGGTAGTTTGTTTTTCCCGAAAGCCTTTGTGACAATTCTTATCTCGTCTTTATTGTTTCTCTGCTTCCCCATCTATCGCATGCTGACGACGTGGACTAAGCATCGTCATCTCAAACACGATTAAGCGCTAGCCCAAAAAGGCAATACCAACAGTTCGGAATACGCCAGCCAACCGCTGAGCTGCAGAACCACAATTCCCCGACGCCATGCAGAGTCTGCCAACGAAAACACAGATATATCCCAACATTGAATGAAATAAATAGAAAAGGAAACTAATCCCTAGCTGCTCTCCAAACTCTTGACATTGAATCTCTGGACGAAAAAAAAACCACAACCCCCATCTAAAATTCCCCGCTTGAACCGACAAAAATGGCAACCGTCGACTCCCTCATTCCAGAACACGTGCCCCTCTCCAAAGCTCCCCGCGACCTCTCCGCCATTACCGCCCAAGAGCGCGCAAATCCCCTGCCATACTGGGACGGCACCGTCGCTTTCCAACTTGGCTGCGCGCTGCGCACGCGGCTGCTTACGTTTGAGAAGCCGGTCGTCATTGACATTTCGACCATCAGCGAGCCGGGCCATGTTCTTTTCCGCGCAGTCACGGGTAAAGGAACGAGTCTGGATAATGATTATTGGGTCAGCAGGAAGAGGAGGGCAGTTGTGAGGTGGGGGTGTAGTTCGTGGTTTTTGGGGAATAAGTTTGGGGGAGATGAGGAGGCCTTCAAGGCCAAGTTGGGGTTGGGGGAGAGGGCTAGTGAGGTAAGTACTCGTTGAACCATTTTATTGTTTGGCGTTTGTGTACTTGTGTAATTGAGGGAAAAGGAGGGACTTTTTTGATGTGACAGGGGGCTAATTGCTTGTGTAGTATGCCATCCATGGAGGTGGAGTACCAATCTTCGTCAAGGGATGTGACACGATGGTGGCCGTTGTGGTGGTTAGTGGGTTAAAGCAGTGGGATGATCATCAGGTGATCATCGAGGAGTTGGAGGGCCTTTGTAAGAGCTTGCAAGAGGGGAAGAACTGATTTACGATTAAGCAGAGGTGTGTCTGAGGACTGAAGAAATATTGACAAGTCATATTTGACCCAGTTCGTGAAGTTTAATAGTCGTCTACCGTGAGTCCAACAATTTGAACCCCAGAAGACTACATAAAGTATAAGTCCAGCTCGCAACGCTTCTACAGAACAACCTTCTCCCACTTCTTCCCCTCGCTACTCCTTTCGATCGCGTCGATGATCTTGTGTACAGCGACTGCCTGCTCGAAATCCACAAGTCCTTGCTCAGCGCAACCACCATTAGCATGCAGCTCATACATAGTACCAACGTTGTTGGCGAACATCATGAAGTCCTTCACCTCCTCTGCGTATGAAGCCTCCACGGTCTCCACAGCATTCTTCTCAAAGTCGAGAACCTCAATCTTCTCGGTTGGCAGCCCAAGATTCAGTGCCGAAGCCGATGTGACACGAATCTCACCCTTCGTACCCATGATACTCCAGATCAGGTTCGGGGCGTTGGGAGATGTCTGACCATGGCGGATGGACAGTGACAATGGAGCATTCGACCCAGAGATAATCGCATGAAGCAGAACATGATCCGGTGTCTCTCGCTTGATAGTGCGCTCAACGCTGCCGTCTACTTTCGTCAAATTGACATCTGACCAGCGTGTACTCAAGTGAGCAGAAACCTCGTCCAGTCCGCCCAGAGCATACTGCACTGCGTCGATGGAATGCGCACCCAGGATGGAGAGGAGGCCGGCGCCAATCTTCTTGTATGCTATATACTCGGCTGCCACGGTATTGGTATCGCCGGGCATACCAACTGCAAAGGTGAAGTTAGAGCTGATGAGTTCGCCGATCGCCTTCTTCGAGACGAGGTCTTTGACTTTCTGGACGACGGGGCTGGCGCGAGACTGTAACCCCACGAGAGTCTTGCTGCCGCTCTTCTTAGCGGCTACGAGTAATTCTTCGGCTTGCTCGAGATTAGATGCGAGTGGCCATTCGACGAATGCAGCTTTGCCAGCTTGGAGAGCGGGCATAATGACATCGTGATGCTTACCGACGCACACACAACAGACGACGAGATCGACATTGGGGTCTTTCGCGAGATCCTCAGCACTGGCGTATGCCTTGGTCGAAAGCGGAAGGCTATGGCGTTTGATGGCCGCTTCTGCTGACTCGACAGAAGAGTTGCACAGTGCGGTAATCTCATAGTGAGGTGACTTGAGGAAGTAGGGAAGATGAGCACTGTAGTTTGTTAGGTTGAGTTCTTGGATTTATAAGAGTTTACCTACGTTGCTGCCCAGCCACCTGGTACACTGGCCGACTTGTCGTCGACCGAGCTGAGGCCGATGAGGCCAACGCGAATTGGAGACATGTTTAGACTGAAGGGTAGGTAGTGAGTGGGTTGGAGAATTGATAATAAGTAGACTCAATGGTTATTAGTGAGTAGATTGATGGGCTATCCTGACGTTTTATGGCTTGCTGACTATGCTATATATACACAATGGCCTCTGGTCGTAGTATTTCGCCTCAATGCGTCAGTATTAGAAACCGGTCAGAGTACCAATATACGGGCGATGTTACAAAGCAACTACAGTAGTGCTAACAACTACAAAATGACCAATTATCTCATGATATACATAATAGTCAATTTGATTCGCGTTACGCCTAATGGATTAGACGCATTAGAGTTTCGACTAACTTAAGCCTCGTTGGTCGCCTGGCGTGTTCTGACTTTCTGACATTCGGACCACAAGGATCCTACGTGCGTGAAACGTCTGGTAGATCGTCCGCTGATTAATGTATATGATTTTCGCGCTTTCAAGAAGAGCGAAAAACGATTGTATTTGTTAACAAAATTTGATGACCGCGATCCACCCACTGATGCTGTTGTGAAAGGGGAGCCACGTGCTCGTTTTGTGGCTTCTCCAAAAAACCGCACATGTTTACGGGTAGCCATCAAACCTTATTCTCATTCAACATTGTCACAAAATACTCTCTTTTAAATAGTACGCAGTCAATCAGCAAAGCAGGCGAGATGCCGTGGCCAAAACGCGTCATGGAGGGAAACGGCGCAACAAACAAAATATCGTGAACCATCCCCACGCAGCGACCACGAGGATGACATCTGAGTAGATCAGAAATAGTCACTTCGATCGTTCAGTATTATCAACATCAATCACCTAGACAAGATTTATCTTTGCGAAATGTAAAAGTCACACTTGGTTCCAGGTAAGATATTGCAGCGATCAAGCATGAGTACCAGTCCTGAGCTCACTTTGTAATCCAGAAGTAATCATGTACTTCAGAGCAAAAGAATGCAAGCAGTCAAGAGCTGGTATCGACTGCGAAGACTTTGCCAGGTTAATTTTATGAAGTGTAACGTCGTTGGTCATTTTAAGCAGAGATTCAGCTTCAAGGACAGTTGCGCAGTATGTTCTAAGGGTATGGATGCAGGAAGACTTTGTGTAAAGCCAATCCAGATCGATTAGCATCTGTACTGAGAAGAACTCCCTTTTAAAGAAGCTCGAGAAAAAGAGCACCGGTTGGGAGAAATAACCATAGTAGATCGTGCATAAGGCAGGAGAGGAGGCGCGACTTGTGAAGAATAGCAAGCGGTAGGATGATATGATGACTTCTCTTCCTTCACGAATGACTATTGTGTCCTTTCCTGCTCAGTAATGTGGGATCAACCATTTACAACGTGAGGATTGGAGAAGGCATTATCTAGTTTAGGCGCCCATCATCTGTCTCAAATGTGATATTATACAATCGCTGCTCATGAGTCTCTCTGGTGTAACTGAGAAGTGGCTGTTCAGTTGCCGAAGCACTATTATCCTGACCATGACTACCAGTAGTGTTGCAAAGCACACAACCTACTACTTGCAAGTGAAAAAGCAAGCAGTAGGTACTCTTTGATGGATCGGCAACACGATGCGCCGATGGCGAACGGAATCTACCCGCTAATATCAAACAAATGGCGCGACTTGCGTTGGGCGCGTTTTTCAAGCTCTTAAATTACGCTCTCCACAAACCGCGGTGTCAACATGAGCACGTCGGGTCCGGCCAATGATGGCACGTTCGCTACTTCTGACCATCTGCCAGAGGATGTGCGCCATCTCTATATCGCCAAGCTCCTGAAAGAGGATCTCGCATCTATCATCGAGACGATTTGGCGAGAGCGAGATGCAGCGCGGGTGGGCAACAAAGATCAAGGTGTGTACCACGAGCAATAGATCCCATTTTCCACATGTGTACTAATAATCAGCATCAGCTTCCGAAGACAGTCAGATGCACATGCATCCGCCGAAACCATTGCCATTGCCCAGCGAAGTGAACAGTAAGAAATCGCAAGCAACGTTCAGCGAGCTCATAGTGACTTGACTGCAGATTCTGAACATCCTATCGATTTGAAGACCCCAGATGCAGTCGGATACAAAGCCCTGGAAGAGAAGCACCTCGTTCTGGATTTGCCCGAGAGTTCACCAACGCCTGTCCACAAATGCGCCAGGATGATGTACGACAACGACCAAGAACCCACTCAGCTCTTGTCTACACGAGGAACGAGGTATGAAAAGCGCGACAAGCAAATCCGTCCAGCTTCGCTACAAGAATCGTCATCTGCACCAACTACCACAGCTGAGATAAGTTTCACATATCTACCGAAGGTGCTACGTGTACACACCCAAATCTTCGAGATGAATCAACTTCCACTCCAGGTTCGAAACAATCTTATGAACCGTTTCGAGATCTTTTGTACAGGCAGCAGGTACAAGAAAGAAGCATACCGTGCACTGAATAACCTGGTGGACAAATGCTTCGAAAGGCCCTACTGTGCTTGTAGTCAGATTCGGTACAATCTACAACATGTGCGCCATGGGAAGCCAACTCCACCTCAGAAGTTCCTGCTTGGCGGAAATTTAGCAGTCAGCGCGGATGACAAATGCATCAAGGACCATGTACCATGTGTACACATCATTCGGTATGAAGATGGGTATGCCTTGTGCTTCGTACCATTACCAAAGCCTATCCGAACTAGTGAAAACTTTCGCGTACTGGGTGCACACGGGCCGCAACTGTTGAGAAGAGGAGGTAGGAGAGAGGAGAACAGTCAGTATATGGTATCTGTCCGGATGCCAGCGTGCAGGAAAAGAACTGGTATCGCACAAAACCTTGAAGGACAGAAAGCCATCGCACTCATTAGTGATATAAGGGTAAGCGCGAAAATCACTTTCTGCTCGTATGCCTGCCATACCATAGTAGTTCATCGAGTCTTCCTGCTCTCAAAAGCCTCCTGGCGCATGCTGCAATTGCAATTGTAGAATTAGTTGACTCGGAATGTGAGACCCTGAACCCAGATTGAATACACAGATTGCATTACTTTGTAAGATACCTATCTTGCAGATCATCCTCTCTGATAATCGATCATTGGCGTGCTGGTTAGCACATCGCATGCCGATCAGCTGAGGCTCGGGTGCCAGCAATACACTGCTCATTTACTCTTGAATAAACGGAGAACGTCCACTAAGTCAAAACAAATTGACAAACCGCACAGATTACTTCACCTTCTCCAAATTCACAGAGCGACAGGCGCGAATCGCGCGAGTATGAGTGCACGGATTTGAGTTGATTGCAGCATCCTCATGCGCCTTGATGGGTTGCCTGAGCCTACACGATGCCACTTCATCAGAGCCTGCACGAAGGAAGAACCTGAAGAAATCATGGTGATGCTTTGGCGCGAGCGAGACAATGCTTTGAACTTGATGATTCGAGTAGGGTTTAGCAGTGCTCGCGAATAAACAGTGTACTAGAACATTCCAGTAAACAACGAATCAGGATCACGCGAACCCGCCCCTGGCACAGACGTGGAACTGTTCCGCTGTGACAAGAACAGTGAAAACACTACTGAACCATGTTGTAGTCTCCATACTGACATTCGTTGCAGGCTCTGAAGGTTCCTATCTTTCTGATTCAGGTCGAACAATGTCACCTCAACCTGAGCATGAACTTGCGACGAGGACGAGCACTCATAGTATTTACGGGAAAGCTGAGGTGGGAAATTGTTCATGATCGCTTGGAGAAACGATAAGCAGGGTTGAAAGGGACACACAAAGATGTGCAAAAAAACACAGCTGTGAACACACTAAGATCTTAGCAAGCTAAGCCTCAAGTGAAAGACAGGGCACTGTCTGTCTCCTCGTGGTTGGCACTAGCGTGAGATGAAGCAAACGAAGAATGGTCACTAATCCAAACAACCAACATTGCCAACTCGAACACCTCATACCACAGTCTTCCGAAGACGCGCAACAACAAAGGGAAGCTCTTCTCGATGAGCGCGCTTGATCCGCTGGAAACAGGCATGCTTGAACTCCTTGATGACTTGCCTGAGCATGGACGCCGACGTTTTCTCAGGCGCCGCACGAGAGAAGAGCTGGAGGAGATCATAGTGGCAGCGTGGCGCGGGCAGGATGATGCGGCGTTCTTCCGGACAGAATATGGTATGTTGAGGACGAGCCACGGACAATAGAACACTGATGATCGGAGTTAGAAACCGAACTTAGACTACGCAGCCTTGCGCCGGCACCAGACTCAGACTTGGTCCCGCAGCCAGACCTTAGTACGGCATATGTATTCCTAACCAGAACTTAGCATACTGACACAAAGTGTAGACTCTGGTGAAATTGTTGATTTCGACCCACCTGTGGCAGAGACCGGTAGAATTCGAGGACGAAAGCGTGAGCCAACATCTTCGCCTCCTCGAAGCCGGAAATGTGCAAGGAGACCAGCCACGCCTACTGTTCATGCCATGCGAGCACCAAGCGCACCAAAAATGCAGGCGACCGGCAAAGAGAATCTCCACAACACCGAAAACTTTGCTGAAGGAGCGAAACGGGAAGCTAGCAGCGGCTCTTCAACCGACAACGGATCCTCCAGCGATGACGATTCTTCTGGCGATGACGACGCTTCTAGTGAGGATGTATCCGACAACGACAAAGCCTCCAACAGGGTCTCTTCTGATAGCCTCTCCTCTCATTTGTCCACGGAGGAGGTTTCAAAGCACGCTGCCTCCGGACATAACATCGATCAGCTTCAAAAGCTGATTTGGAATAACAAAGGCACTCCTAACTACATAAAATTGAACGTGCTCCCCTCCCAGATTCAGAAACAACTCATGCTACGCTTGACGACATTTCTGTCGAAAACTCCGCCTAACGCAATAGTCCCCGTTCTCACCGCTAGGACTGCAATCAAGTATTCCAAAAATTCGTTCTGTATCTACGGCTTGTTGCGTGGAGATAAGACAAAAACTAAGAAAGGAAAGTTGGTGCATGAACAATCCTTCGCCAAAGGCGGAACGAAGCGACGAAGCGCAGATGACATATGTATTGCAGATAATGTGCCATGTGCGCACATCCTGAAGTGGAACGAAGGCTATGCGATTGCCTTGGTTCCATTGCCCGAAATAGCACGCAAGACGAACGACGAGAAGGACCTCAACTATTGGGTAATGGAGTAGACATAATGCTGTGGATCATGGTACTGAATGAAGGTGCGAACATTGGTGTAGTTAAGTGCTGTGCTGTAGGCTTAAAGGTGGAGACTGATTCGATATGGAACTACCAAGGACTCGTTAATCGATCGTGCGAAGAATCCTGGGCGACGAATGAAGCTATCGTAGAATTCGGGAAAAAAGGTACAGGGCACTCGGATGGAACGGTGCAACCAAAACAAACGTGTTGGCGCAACGGAAGGACCACTGGCGGGCACGCCGATGATTGAGCGTAGTTGATGGTCTACATTAATTTCTGTTACAATTACTTTTTCCGTCGTGGAACAAAAGAGGGGCAGATGATTAGTCAAGATCGAAGTTACCTATATTGTGGCACAGCTGTAGGGCTGTGCACCCTCTGGCCGCAGGAAAGACTACGTGCGAGATTAGGCTGAATGGTTGGAGTTTCTGATGAGTTCACTGTCAAGCTTCGTCAAGAAATAATATAGCCATTAGAGTGCTTCATCAGATATGCTGATTAGGTCGTGGTGGATTTGCATGGAAGGAATGGGAATGATGTCGTGGTGAAGGATTGGAATTGACAGGGCTGTGAAATCACAACCAGCGCGCGAAATCCGCATTTCAAACCTCAGCTCTAGACCGTACGGACTTTAAATAACCTGAAACGCATGTAGCTGATGAACATGCCCCTTTCAGGTACAAAGCGCAGCTGTAAAAGACAAATTTGCCACCCAACATCAGCTGACTGTGTTTTGCGGCATGTTTCCGCCTCACCAACGGACTCCACTTAGTCAGCCTCACTGGCTTACACTCTACCACGACAAATGCTTCAGCACCACGAAAATCGCAGGTATATCATCGCCATGTCGACCACATCTCGCCGTCACCCACCGACAAAATGTCTCAGCTCGAACGCACCCTCATGTCGCTGGTATGCGACTCCAAAAATCCACAAATCAGGCACCTGAAGGCACATGTTCCACAGTTTGATGAATCTGAGCAGCTGAACATAGTAAGACAACTCCTCTGTATTCGCTCGCCGGACCCGCCACTGCCAGAAAAAGTCGTTCAAGATGTCGACCAGCTCTTGCTCCACTCAAGGGATCAGCGCATCCTCACACTCGGCGCATCCATTCCGTCAATATCAACATTGCAACGTCCTGGTCTTCCGGACATTCAAATCAAACTCTGGCAAGGCGACATCACAACATTAGCGAGCGATGTCAACGCCATCACTAACGCCGCCAACTCTGCTATGCTTGGGTGCTTCCAGCCGAGCCACAAATGCATCGACAATGTCATCCACTCGGTTGCTGGACCTCGCCTGCGACAGGAGTGCTTCGACGTCATGGAGGCAAGGAGTAGTGAACTGCCCGCTGGCGAAGCTTTGGTCACCAAGGGATACTGTCTTCCTTCGCCATATGTCATCCACACTGTCGGACCCCAACTCGACCGCGGCAAGGCGCCGACGAGTGAGGAACGCCAGCAACTTCGCCAGTGCTATGTGTCTGTCCTAGAGCAGGCTGAAGGTCTGCCCAGCAACCCTGATGGATCGAAGCGAGTAGCCTTCTGTGGCATCTCTACCGGTCTCTTTGCGTTCCCGACCGCTGCCGCTGCAAAGATAGCGACTGACACTGTCCTCGCGTGGCTCACGCACCACGAAGACACTTCAATCACCGAAGTCATCTTCAACACGTTTGCGGAAGGCGATATCGACATTTACACTGGACTCCTCACGCAAGTCCCTAACCCATGGTCCATGCAGCTCATCTCGTCCCCCATCGGACCTCAATTCGAATGCAGCACTCTTTTCACCGCGCAAAAATGGCTTGCCTCCGCTTCCAACATTCTCATTTCCGCCGGCGCTGGTCTCTCTGCCGCAGACGGGCTTGACTATAACTCCAAGGCGCTCTTCAAGAAGAACTTCTCTTCATTCATTCCACTCGGCCTCAACACGCTCTACTCAGCCATCGGATTTCCCTTTCCCTCCGAGCAAGTCCAATGGGCCTACTTCTTCCACAACGCCACCATGATCCGCGGGTGGCCCGGCTGGCCTACATATCAAGCTCTTCTCTCCTGGCTCAAAGCCAGTGGCAAAAACGTGCACATCCGCACCTCGAACGCTGACGGTGTCTTTCTGCACAACGGCTGGGACGAAGAAAACTACTCCACTCCGCAAGGCAGATACTCCGTGCTTCAGTGTCTGCGCCGCTGCCGTCCTGATTCTACGTGGCCCACGGCCAAGTACTACGAAGCCGCGCTCCCACATCTTCCCGCTGGTAGCCAGAAGTTGACGGATAAGAGCAAAGTCCCCAGATGCCCGAACTGCTCCGGCCCCATGATGATCTGTGTTCGTGGAGGGAATTGGTTCAACGAGACGCCTTTCAAGAGCGGCGAGACGAGCTACCGGAATTTCCGCCGCGATGTTCTGGGTGGCGATGGATCGACGGTCGTGTTGGAGTTGGGTGTGGGCATGAATACGCCGGGTGTGCTGAGGTGGCCGAATGAGGATCTCGTGAGGAAGGGAGGTGGAAAGGTGAAGTTGGTCAGAATGGGAGTGGGACCGGCGATGATGGTGCCGGGCGATCTGGAGCAGAAGGGTTTGGCGGTTTGTGTAGAGGGGGATATCAAGTATGGCGTGCCGGCTCTATTGGAGGCTCCCAACTAGGTGGCCATGAGTTCGTTGGTGCCCTTAGTGATTGGTGATAGATCTGCATAGGTCGCTGTATAATGACTTCTCTTCCTGTATTGCTTTCCTTTGTCCATCAGAGATCATGTTCTTTAGATATTAGAATACCAATATCATACTTCAGAATTGAGCCATTGGCTTCTCAATACCACTCGTCTTCTCCAATGTGTTGTCATTCTCTTCTACTGAAGCAGGCACATTATCGATGCCTCCTTCAGCCAGGTGAAGAGTTCACCCGAACGTCGATTGTCCGTCACTGGTAGATAACCACGCCGGGAAGCGCAGAACTACCAGTGATTGCATCGACGAGCCAAGTACTGGCTGAAATCCAGAATGTAGTCTTGTCTTTCTCCCTCCTCCGGAGATATTGTTGCTTTCAGCCTCATACCGCAACCCATTCCCCACTCCAGATCCCATCAGTTTTACACCCCGCACAGCTCGCATGATCGCAACCTGTCGGCTTCGTAAAGTCATACTGTTCCCACGTGACCTCTTCTTCCTCATCTTCAGCACCTGCCATGACAGTATCGTCTACCTCTTTCTTCTCCTCTCTCCTCTCCGCTGTCTTTTCAACAACCCCAGCTCCGGACTCGCTCTCTCCCTCCACCTTCTTACTATCAACTTTTTCAACAACAACATCCTTCTTCTTCTCCCCCTCCTTCCCCACCGCAACCCCCACTTTCTTGAAACCCCGTCCCGCAATGCCTCCGCCAGCACCTCCCCCAATCTTTGTGAACCTTCCACCAGCGCCCATTTTCTTCCCCGCCTCCTCAACATTGATGCTCCGCATGTCGAGTCCTTGTTTGGGCTTGCTGCTCTCGGGGTCGTTGCTGGCAGTCAGCTTCTTCATGTCGGCAAGGCGCTGGCGGTGATTGTGGTCGTAGGAGCGTAGGTGGTTCTCATAGTCGAGTTGGCGGGGGTAGCCTTTGTCACAGATGGAGCAGTTGAAGAGGCGCACGGCGGCGGGGAGGGGGTTGTTGCGTGGTGGCATTGTGAAGGTATTGAAGGAGATGTTATGACAGGTATCTTTGTGTAGTAAATTCGGGGTACACCGGACCCAGGGAGCCAACTGTGAGTTGAGAGAGTCCCTTTATGTGTTTTGCGGCTTCAAAAGTCGTTGCGCGTAATACAGTGAACGTGGTGGATTATGTGGTGAAGTCGAAGTCGCGATACTTTCTTGGTGTTGCGGCTCCACACGAATCGCCTCGGCCCAGCACAGACCTTCAACTTCACACCACGAATCAACGTCACTCTAATCCGCCTTACCCCCGAACACCCAGACTTCATATATCACAACATGGCGTCCCTGCAAGATGCAGACGTCCCGCCGATAGAAGATGTAGAGGCTGGCGTCATGGGCTTGACTGAAGTCGATCCCTCCCCCGTCGAAGAAACACCTATCGAGTATCGCGAAAAGAGCTATTTCCCCGACCAACAACAAGGCGAAAGTTGGGGCCCCGGAGCTTCGGGCGTCAAAAAGCCAGGGACACTGGGATTGAAGCTGGGCGATCATGGAGCGATCTGGTGGTGTACGTCCCTCATGAACCCTTCCATATGTAGCCTCTCGCCCAAGACGCCACTATCCAGACGAGCCAGAGAAATATGCTAATTTGAAGCTACGTATAGTAACCCGAACCCAGAAATACTCCTCGTACGCCTTCACAATATTCACCTCCTTCCACATCGCAAACACATCCCTCATCCCGCTCCTCACCCGTTCCCTCCCCTCCGCAAACCGCTCCCTCCTCCTCACCCGCCCGTACTACCAATCCGCCCTCGCCGAGCCCCTCCTCATTGTCCTCCCGCTCGCTGCACACATCACCTCCGGCATCGCACTCCGCCTATACCGCCGGCGCAAAGCCCTGCAACGCTACGGCGCCGAGACGCATCGGGATAGAAAGACCATTCCGTGGCCGGCGCTGAGTGGGACGAGTGCGTTGGGATATGTATTGACACCGTTGGCGGGGTTTCATGTTTGGACGACGAGGATATTGCCACTTTATGCGCATGGAGATTCATCGCTCATCAACCTGTCGTACATATCGCATGGATTCGCGCTGCATCCGATCATTTCGTTCGCGGGTTTCTCGGCGCTCATAAGCGTTGGGACGTGGCATTTTGTCTGGGGCGCGGCCAAGTGGATGGGATTCGCGCCGTCGCAGGTTTCGGCGAATGAGGAGCAGAAGTCGCTTGTTAGGAAGAGGAGGTGGTACGGGATTAACGTTGTCTCTGCAGTTGTTACGGGATTGTGGTTGGCGGGGAGCTTGGGAATTGTAGGGAGGGATGGCAAGGTTGAGGGGTGGATTGGGAAGGAGTATGACGAATTGTATAGATATATCCCGTTCCTTGGGACGAACTAGAAAGCGAAGGGCTTGGACATGAAGCGTATGTGTGTGCATCTGTAGCATTGTAGTATACCCCTTGAGCTATCTAATAGTTGACGTATATCCTCCCTTCGAGCGGCTGTAGCATGCCCTTGTCAGTGTCCGATGACTTGGCGTACGAACTGACAAAGAGTTTCAGTCCCTCCGCTCCGATCAATGGTTGAGTCTCAGTCGTGAAGTTGAGCACAACCATCGCCATCTTCTCCCCATACCGCTTCTTGTACACAAACCCCTTCTCATCCTCCAGATCCACAAGCTCGAAAGTTCCATAGACAAATACATCTTTATGCTCTTTTCTCAACCTCAGCACCTGCTTATAAAACGCTAGCACACTCTCCTCATCCAGCTCTTGCCTTTGCACATTAATTTCCCCAAACGCGTCATGCACCCGCATCCACGGCTTCCCCTGCGTGAACCCCGCATTATCACTCCCATCCCACTGCATGGGCAGCCTCGGGTGATCCCTCGCCATAATCTGGAGCCCGTACCTAATCAGCTCCCTCCTCTCCGCATCAGCCGACCTCATCGCCTCAGACCAATAATTCTCAGCATCGACGGATTTATACTCATCCATATCCCATTCTTTAGGCGCATTCACCATCCCAATCTCCTGCCCTTGGTACAAGAACAACGTCCCACTCTGCCCGATCAGCCACAACGCCAACATCTTCGCACTCTGCACCCGCCACTCTGGACTATCGTTTGCATACCGCGACACACTTCGACCGTTGTCGTGGTTCTCGTTGAATACCGTCGTCCACGTATCCGTGCCGTCAATAAAGCATTGCCACTTCTCCGTGATGCGCTTCATGTCCGCGAGTTTGAAGGGCGTGTAGTCGTACCTATAGTTGTATCCCTTTGGGCTCTGGCCAAGATGCGTAATGTCGAATTGGAAAACCACATCCAGTTCTTTCTCCGCGGCGCTGACGTAGGGCGTTGCCATTGGCGGATCTGAGCACATGGATAATTCCCCAACAGTCATGATCGCTTGGTTGTCGTAGGTGCGGTAATGAGAGAGTACGTCGCGGTTCAGTTCTTTGAGGAATTCGTGGATTCGGGGACCGTTGCACCATATTGCTGGCGCGGGCTGGATTGCGCTTGTTGGGTCGGTGACGGGCGCGTCAGTGAATGGAAGGAACTTGGAGATTTTGTTTGCTGCGTCGATGCGGAAGCCATCGATGCCTTTGTCGAGCCAGAAGCGCATGGCTGAGTCGTAAATTGCGCGGCGGCAGTCTTCGTTCTCCCAGTTGAGATCGGGTTGCGATTTATCGTAGAGGTGAAGGTAGTATTCCTCGGTGTGCTCGTCCCACTCCCATGCGCTGCCGGTGAAGTACGACATGTAATTTGTAGGTGGCATTCGGTTTCCATTGGAGTCGTAGCGTGCTGGGCGCCAGTAGTACCAATCGCGCTTCGGGTTGTCCTTGGAGCTTCGACTCTCCTTGAACCAAGCGTGCTGATCGCTGGTGTGGTTGGCGACCAGGTCCAGGAGAACTTTTATGTTGTTTTCGTGGCATGTCTTAATTAAGACTTCGACATCCTTCACTGTCCCGAAAGGTTCGTGTACGTTTTCATAGTCTGAGATGTCGTATCCCATGTCGATCTGGGGAGACTCGAAGATTGGGCACAGCCATATCGCATCTACTCCAAGGGACGTAATGTAATCCATATTCTGCAGTATTCCTTGTATATCACCCAAGCCGTCTGAGTTGCTGTCCTTGAATGAAGCAGGATAGATCTGGTAGATGGTCGCCTCCTTCCACCATGCTCGGTCGTGAAAATGGGTCTGTGTCTGAGAAGGCATGTTGCTGTTGGCTTTGTGTAAAGAAAATTGGAAATGAGCTAATGACTGGGTTGTCGAGTACATGGCCGGGTTTTATTCGACTTGGCTGTGAATTCCAGTCCATGTGAAGTCGAAGTCTGATTGATGTTACACATGTAGTGAACGTAGAAAACGGCAAAAATAGTGTTTGAATTCATGAATTGAAAGAACAAGCTAGAGTCAATCACATCATCGATTCGACTTTCTAACATGGAACAAAGCTACAACCCTTGTTTGAGCCGGAGAAATATGTGATCACGTCTCCGAAATTGGCCGGACTCAGCTGCGTTGGACACAAAAATGACTTTGTCAAAAACATGAACCCGGCCGTTGCCCTCCGATAGCGACTTTGGCATCGCAAGCGATAGCCGCAAGGTCCAGAAGAACTACCAAATAGTCAGCAGACGCGATCGAACCTCAATAAGGTCTGCGTTATGTACGTGTATTATCGGTGGCGCCCTCGGCGTTGTTCGCGGTTCATGCTCAGTCTTTAATGAAAACTGCCTGCATATTGGACCCTTGCCCAGTCTCCAGGTCAGGCCTCAGGCGGTCGAAGAGGATCATGACCACAAAAACATGGTCATCTGGACTTCTAAGCTAGCAGCGAGGAAACTATATGTTGTTTTCCTTCGCATTAGCCAGTTCTACTGTGGGTGTCAATCGACAGCATGGATCATCCGTGGGCTAAGGAGACTATCAGTCGTTGCATTATCGAATAGCGCGATAGTAGAGTTTTGGAGTGGTAAAGAGCAAAGTTAAGTGGGGGTGAAGACTGTATTCAGATAGTGAGTGAGACCGATCATGGCTGACTACATACAACAAGACAAATCCAGACAAGAATGATTCAAGAAGAACCAAGTACAGCCCAAAGAAACATGCACGAGCGCCAGCGCTCACGAACACCACATTCTCCTTCGACGCGGTTGGCAGTCGCCAGCGACTACACCCCAAACCGGCTCCGACGGCCTGCGTCGACGAATCGCAGCTTCAAGGTCGCCAGCGACCACGGTCTCGAATCCACCATAACGCCCACAGACGAATATGAGATCGTCCGAAAGGTGGACGTATCTCGTATCGTGCTTCGGTTCAGGCTCAGGTGCCTGCATCTGAGCTTTCACCTTGGCGGAATGCGATATTGCCGGGCTTGCAATGCTGTCCAGCAGCATTGCGGTGATGAGGAGGAGGGAGATGGTGATACCGGCGATGGTCAGGAAGGTGATGCGGAAAATGCCCATGAGCCACTCAGTGTGCTGAGCATTCTCGAGCCACACTGCAAGGCCTGAGCCCGGTGTCTCCAAGTCGTACTTGTCGCGCTCGAGGAACAAATCGAGCGGACGCCCGATCACGTTCTGGTAGAAGAGGTTGTTGTAGGCTGCCAGCAGCCAAAAGGAGGCGAAGATGAAGAGGGTGTAGCGTCGGAGGAAAGTTGCAGACAGGGCGAGACGTTGGTGAAGAATAAGGCCTAGGGCCCAAGAGAGAAGGGTGCCGACGGCGGAGCGTAGCTCGACGGAGCCCGTGGCGAAAACAAGGATGAGCACTAGGCTTAGGATAGTGCGGACAAGGTCCTTGGTGGACAGCATTGTGGTGGGTGCTGTTGAGGTGGAAGGAAGATGTACTTGATGGTTGTGAAGGTGTGGCTTCGTGGAATGAGGTAAGATGGGGATGAGGGATTAAAGATTGAAGACTTTGGGACGGAGTTGAGCTTTATATGTGGAAAGCTGGCAGGCGTACTGAACACCTACAATAGCTACAATAAATTCAGAACCCTCATATTGCACAATAGATCACAATAGCCATATTAATAGCATATACCTTGCTATTGTATTCTGAGTAAATTGAAGATGTTCTTGCCATGGGGTGAATAGCCTTCAATACCATCTACAACTCAATAGCATGATGTTCAAACTCTCTTTCACCTGGGCATCAAGCTAACGGAAGTTTTCCACATTCACCGGCCTATAAAATAGAGCCATTCAATGAGGACCATCGAGACTGTTGAGTATAAGGCACACCACAATTGCAGCCTGTGATGCTATCAGGTGGGTTCTTGATGTACACCTTACGGCACAGCTCCTACCAGATCTCTAGCTTGGTGGTGTCGGTGCCGAAGATGTTATCAAAGGTAGCTGTTTGGCATGCGTTCCACTGAGAGGCTTTGCGTGCTGTGTCCCACTGGCGTGCGGCAGCAAATTGATGGAAGTTCGACTTCAGACAAGTCGCATGATCATAGGTAAAGCTGTGAAGATGGTCGAACCACTCCGGAGTGTTGCTTTTATCCATGATGATAGCTCGGAGGATGCTACTCCACTTGGACAGTGGTTGGTGCCATATCTGTGTTACGAGTCGCAAAGCTACCTGACGTGCTGAAATCGCATGTTGTGATGATGGTGATAGAAATACATGACACATTGTACTGCTATTCTCTTATGTGCATATTTTTATTACGCGTTTTGGCAAACGGTGCAGAGAAATGTTTGTCTTGAGTTGGACATGACTTAAGCTCGTACATTTCATGATCATCGGCATATGCAAACAAAAACACATTTCCAGCTCTGTAAGCGAGGCGTTTCATTGTTTGATGTGCAACTATCTGCCGGAAGACTCAACGCCTAAGCACGAAACTGGACTGCCCTGTTGCAACACTAACCTCAAGCTCATTGTAACTCCATCAGTGTGCATGGGCTAAGTAGGCGCAGTAGCAAGAGTCGGTCCGCCAATCCCTTGATCAGAACACACCAAGACGGTGGTTCTCGTTGATGACACCACCCGTCATGTACTCTTGGTACTCTTTGTCAGCCAAGGCATTGTACTTTTCAGACTTGACAGGCTTCAAGAGGCAAGACATGAGGGTGTCTGCCTTGGCAGCATCAAGTGGATAGGTGCGATGAGGCAAAGTGTAGTCGATGAAGTCACGCTTGGTGGCAAACCTGTGGATAGGCTCTCCTGTGCGACGACTGTCGACGACGTTGACGATGTTTACCAGGATATCCTTGAGGGCCTGTATCAGATATCAGCTCGTGAACCACTACTAGGGCCTCAAGGGTACATACGGTGGTGCAGTCCTCGATGCTGTTTGGGACCGGCTCGATGAGACACACTCGGCACAACTTGCGCCAATTGCGAAGGGACTTGCTGTTGTTGCCATAGTAGCTCTCGAACTCAGCCTCCAGGAACTTAGGACGGTATTCTTTGCGCTCATTTGTGTCCCAGCCCATGAAATTTGCGAGACGTTCAAACTCGTCTAGGAAATCTGCGTCCGGATCTGGAATAAAGCCATCATAGTGAGTCCATAGGGTATGCGAGAGGAAATTGGAACCATCAGTCTTATCGTCGAGCGTGGCACCTGCGTCTATGTCAGCATTGTACGCCACATTGCACCATAGACAGGGTTAAAATACCGTCACCACGCCAGACGTACTCCTCATCGAAGCACTTCTGCCACTTGGTGTTCCAAGGCCCCTCACCACCAATCCAGCCACGTGCTTTTGCGAGGAGATTAAACTGGCGTTTCGGAGAATCGTGATTGTCGAGCACGAAGTCAGTGCCGTCTGTCCACTGACGGAACAGCATCTGCTGGACCTCTGTAGCCTGCACTTCTACTGCAATGATGTATAGTTATAGACGTCGAGAGTAAAGGTGAGGCTGGTTTGATGCCCGAGAGACGAAGTTTGCCGCTTAAAGCTTTAGCGCAAGCGGTGATGTGAGAGCGCGCTAAAAATGCGCGCGTGGTGAAGGTGAATGAACGAACCCTTGCATAAAAATAAATAAAGCAAGTGTCGGAATAGAAAGGAAGGAGATATAAAACTGTAGGCATCACTATTTCAAGTTTCACCGGAATAATTTGTTCGGAAAAGTTGGCACAGCTTTGATATCGATGTAGTTGCCATTCTACAGCCATAGACGTGCACGAAACGGCACAATGTCTCCGCTGATTCGACCTATGCATTCCAATATCTATTATTTGTTTTAGTCTATGACAATGCCGCCATCCAGCCAGTCATGCAGTTCCAGATGGTCCTTTACCTGTTTCCAGATGCAAATTGACCACCGACAGCCTGCATCAAACCTGGAGTCGCGATAACAGAAAGTTGTTGTGCTGGGAATAAAAGGCACAGGTGTGACCTACTTGCGCCTGCGGCCAAAGAAAGGTCGCAGAAGCACCTTGATGAATTTGTCCGCCTTAGCTCGGCTGAGAGGGAAGATGTAGTTCGGGACACTGTACTTGCGCAGCTGATTCAAGCTCTGGAAGGTACGGACGCTGACACGGCTGGGATGCCGGCAATGTTCGACGAAATTGTAGATGTTGACATGAACCGTAGCCAAGGCCTGCAGATAGATTAGGTCATGAATAAAGTAGCCACGATACATGAACATACCTTTTTACACTTTGTGACGGAGGACGGGATAGGGTCGATGTCGCACGCCCCACAAACCTTTTGCAACATCTTGAGATCGCTCATATCGGTGCCGACGTAAAGTTCAATTTCCGCTTCCACGGCCTCGAAGCGGCGTTCCTTTTTCTCTTTTTTAGACCACTCTTGATGGATGGCTAGGCGGGCGAATTCCTTCGCGAACGTCGCATCTCTATCTTGCTGAAAGCCCTCGAACTTGTTGAAGTAGCTGTCTTCATGTTCAGAAGAGCTGACCTCCGATGTGGAAGGAGTCTCAGAGGTGGAGGTGACAGAAGAATAACCACATGAGCCTAAATGCGGTACAGGAACACCGCCCTCTGCGCAGTATTAGTTAAACATCATCTCATCAGCATCTTCATACATACCGTCGCTGCCTTGACGGCGATGGTGACGACGACGAGCCATCTTTCGACTCTTCTTGTCGTTTAGGTTGCGTTGATCCGGGCTATGGAGAACAGTTGCTTGTGGAGGAGAGGTGAGAAGGTAAATGAACGATCGAGAGTCGACTAGCTGTGGGGCTTTCTCAAAGTAGATTTAGTGATTCACTGATTTCTTCACCACAGCATGCACCGATCAGGAAATTCCACAGTGAGCAAGGAAGAATAGTTCATGTGCTAGCGCAGATCATTTCAGCCGAAGTTTATGACCTCATAGGGATATAGAAATGGGGTTTGAGCTGATTTTGAGTCTATGTGTAAGGCATTATGCGAAAGGTACAATCTAAAGAGGTCAACCATCCTAAACATCTAATCAAGAACGCCTACCAGAACAAAGTCTCCATCTTCCAATTAGGATCATGATCACATCTTCTTCAGCAAGACTCTGATGAAGCCGTCTTGTTTCGCGCACTCTTTAGGAAATGTATGCCCGGCGCGTGTGTACCGACAGAACTCCCCGTACGACTTGAAACGCAGCACTTTTACGTCTGGGTTGCGTCTGTGATCAATGACATTGTAAAGATTGACCAGAACAGGAGAAACGGTCTGTGTGCATTTAGTCCAGTTCTTTGCCTGCATGAGATGCCCTGTGTGTTTGAACTGACCTTCTTGCACTGTTTGATCGATGTAGGGACAACATCAATGCCAACATCCTCGCATAATTGCTGCCAACGGTCTAGCTTGTCTCTGCATGTGCCATAGTGATGTGTAATCTCTGCACTGAGCGCCTTGACTTGTTGCTTGCGTTTTGTTTTGCTACTCCAGTTCTCGTGCTTCGCCAGTCGTGCCAGCTCGTTTTTGAAGGTCGCTTTGGGATTAGGAACGAACCCCGGGAATTGCGACCAATATGGGCTCAGATCTGCTGCAAATGTCACTGAAGCATCTGATTCTGGTTGCTGATTTGAGTTGGTAGCCTTCATCGTGACGGTATCTGCAATGGCTGCAGGCTCTTCATCTTGTGATGCTGAGTTAGATGCACGCTCAGCTTTTGTAAGAGCTTCGAGACATATCTCCAGGATATCAATACTGGGAGGCTCAACGGGTACTCCTCCATTGACGGAGCCGTTGGTGTCGAGAGAGCGTACAGAGGGCGCGTCCGAGACAAGAGAGAAGGATGTTCCTGTTGACCCGACCGACAAGCGGCGCATGCGGTCAACGAGATCAGGCTCGCCAGTCGAAGCAGTCTCTGTCGTCATGTCCGTTGCCGTGTCTGTCGCCATTTCGACGTTGTAGGTCGTGGAGTCGGACATCCTCCCTTAAAGTGATTGCTCCGTAAACGGTCGTACAGGGAGCTTGGAATGTAATGTGCAGCAATGCCCTAACAGACTGTAAGGGCGGTGGGATCGTTTATCGTCTTATCAAATAGCCAAGGCTTCGAAATCAGTCCCAATATTGTTAGCTTGAAGATGCCACAGTGTCCTGACGATTCGTTAGCATTAGATTCCGTGGTGTATGCCTAGTGCCCTTCAAGCACTATTCGCGCACCATTCGCGCATTACTGTTCCAAGCACAGTCTATAAAAACGGATTTAGAAGGCCGAGCAACAACAGCTTTGCGGAATAAGTCATGTGGTCTCAAAAATGACAATAAAGAAAGGTCCGTAGGTGGGCTGGACTCCACGAGAAGACCGGCACAACTCTACCTACCTATGTATAATGTCGACTAATGCAGGGACAATATATATCCGTGCAAGAGGGAAGAGATGCGGGAAAACCTGTAAGTCGATCTTGGAGATGTATTGGCAAGTTGACTGCCTGGTTAAAAGTAGCGCGCTCTACGCGTCAATCTTGCGTATACGTTACACGGCATGAGGACCGATCACAGACTTGATGCAAGGGCTCAGCTGCTATGTGTTAGTTAAGAAATCTCTTGTCAAGTTGACACAATTTGGACATCGAGGTAAGCTATATGCGCCCACGGCATAGCATTTGTCACGTGGCCAAGTCGCACTTCATTTTATACTTCGAAGTTGCACGTCATGCTACAACTCATTGGGACACTTGTAAAGCATTTAGACCCAGGAATCAATCTAGTGACATTATCAATAAGTTGCTATTTGGAAGCATTCTTGGAAGCGGCGGGCGACCTTGACACGCCCATCGGAAATGTTTCCTTGATAAGCATCTGAAATTGACTGAGGGCTGACTGCTGTCTAGACTTGATACCCATGGTCTGGACAGACGTTAATACGAGCTAGTTCATTACAGGAAATCGGATATGAAGTGGTGCCTAATCATGGCAAGAGCAGTGGCGGTTGCAGGCACTCGCCCTAACAGAGCGGAGCACTCACTTTCACCTTCATGACAACTTGACCAGTATCAGCCGCTCTTCGATACGCACGTGTCTCTCGTCGTAGCAAACAGAGGTCTTCTTCCCGCCACGTCATATCATGTGAGCCACGCGACGGCCACGACACCTATCATAGTGCTCGGCAGTAGTCTCGATACAACACTCAACTACGACACCTCCTTAACCCAAAACTGACCGAGCCACGGCTATCGCTAAACTAAACATGACGCGTCGCAAGAAAGCCAGTATCTCCTATGACTCAGTCACTGCAGACTCCGGCTATCTTTCCGACTTGACCGAAACAGCTCGGCAAAGTGACAAGGCCGCGGAAGCACTTATGGAGTCGCCTGCCACTGGAAGTAGCATGTGGGCAATCTTCGTTTCCCTTGCCGAGAGGCATTGACTGACCACTGGCAAGCGAACTCATCATGAGCACTTTCGATGACACGAAGTGGGATATCGAAGCTACAGGCGCCAAACTCATCGAACTCAACAGAGAGTGCCACGATCTTGAGAAGAGGGTCAAATCCCCAACGCGTTTCCCGATAGTCCCTCTTGAAAGCACTATAGCCAGAGCAGGAGCCAAGGCCGATAGCCAGAGCAGAAGAGAAGCCCTCGCGGAGGTTGATGTCAATACCAAGAACGCAAACGTGTCCTTAGAGTTCGCATCTGTTGACAAATTTGGACGCACTCGAGCGGCTGCGAAAAGGCTGAGCGCAACGGCAAAGGTTACCAGACAGCCAGCTGAAAAGGAACCGACCAACGAGCACAAGATCAGCCACAATTTCCAACGACCTCAAGGACAGAACAAGCGACATGCTAGTATCAAGAAGTCTAAGGTTGGTGTTTGATCATGCCCTCGGGAAGAGAAAAGATGGAGAGTTCGCGCGCTTGTTACGGTGTAGTGCTTAAGTCCATTAGGGTTGAAGCTCTGCAATGTCTCTGCAGCATACGCGTAAGCCTTCTTTGGGGGCTGGAAGCATTGCAGGTAATGGGCAGTTGTTCATGGAGCCTGGATAGATTTACGACTGACTTCGCTGGTAGCCAGATGGCTATCCTACCTTGCTTTTGTGACTTCAACGTCACAATAGCCCAGATATACGTTATGTTGGTCTCGCAAACACGAGGACAAAATGAAAGTATACATGTCATAGGATTGGTTGGCAGGTGATGGTTTGTAGGAAAGCAATGAACACCATCACGTCACACGTGCATTTCAAAGTTGCACCATCTCATGATAAATGAAGATTTTCCTGGTGATATAATTTCTCATTGATGTGTCGAGTATCCAGGCATCAAATGGTCGTCCCAGATGGCCATAGCTCGTGATATACTTGTCCAGTAGCGATCATGCATCCTCCTGTGTATCCTTACCAACGCCCAAGCTTAGCAACCAAGAGCTCATGCCACCAAGCCCCTCCTAATTCTTTGGGCAGTGAGGCTCGGGATCGTTGATGCCTACATATTGTCAGTAAATCAGAGCCAAATTTCCTCCAAGTATATGACTTACACTCGCCCTTACACACCCGCTGCAGGGACCAACAGCCATTCCTGCAGAACCAGACGGCACCCCCGTCTTGGCTATGGTGCGCTAGAGAAGATACGTTAGCTTTGAGTAATATCATGTGTCAGATGCATAATATACGCACCGCACTTGAGAGCGCCGTTTGGTTTGCACTGGTTCAGTCTGCCGCTGCAAGGGTCGTCCTTCCCAGCAATGACGACGGAGACGAGGGCCGCAAGCGCGACGAGGGTGGCCGTGAAGCGCATTCTGATATATTCGGTTGATGATCTCGTGGAGATAGTCTTGCCTTAATCGAGTTGTCGTTGCAAAGTTGTAAGAAGGTGGTGAGGGTATGTTTGTGTGCCTAGTGAGAAGGAGCGTTGAAGGACTCAGCTTGCGGGCCAACGAATAGTATCTCGCAACGGCCGCCGTTGATAGTGAAGTTTCCGGCTAGTGAAGCTGATAGAGAAGTGATATAGACGTTTTTGTGGGGCAGCCCGTGCTCACCTTTGACTGTGTATCATGTACTGCGATGAAGGAGAGGGTGCGAATCGAGCACGTGCGAAGCGATGGCGAGGTTGGGCAAAATGCCATTGCATATTCAATCTTTGCCCTGAAGGTTACACATGCTTTGAGGCTATGGGCGAGCTCACTTCAGCTGATACCCGACTCTTGATTACCTCCCATCTACGCAACTGCGCCCTGCCCTACAACACCAGGTTCAGGTAGTTGTGAACAGGCATCAACAAATTACCTCTCATTGAATCCCTGATGAGCCACTCACGAGCCTGGACTGGACCTCCACGTTCGTCGTGTACAGAAATTCCCACCCGCCGGTGTCTCCGATTTGTCGTGTCTCGCTGTGTCCAATGACTCGCCACAGCATCGAAGAACATGATTCTCAGACCATATCCGCGGGCCGCGAAGCTTTGCAGTGCAGAACATAGGAAACTTATGTCTTGTGCCATGATCATTGATGCCTGCCGGTCACTCGTCAGCAGCAAAGCGAGTGGCTCGAAGAACTCGTACAGATGCCTCATAGCAGCGACGACGTATTGTTTAGCCCCCAGACGCAGGCCGAGAGCGCATACATCAGTATCAGCACGGATGGGGCAGAAGTCTGAGACTTGAGAGTCGACGCTGTAGATACTGCTCTGCATAAAGTCGACAAAGTTGGCTAATGCGTGTGGCGTGATGAAAGGGAGCTCGATAGTCGTGCTAGAGCATTTTAAGGCGAGACATGATGAGTGCTTGCTGATGAGTGCCTTTGAGAGCGTCCAAGTACGTCACGAGTCGAAAGCAGAGCCAACGACAATTTTGAGCATGTTATTGGGGACTACGGTGGCTGGTACGGTATTGGAGAAAAAGTTCTGTGGTTGACCTTGGGGGGAAGCTGGGTCGCGAACGGCGGACTGGAAGAATTTGTTTGGAGGAGTTGAGGGTGACATCGCTCGTCTGGTAGAGTATCACGATGGAAGTCCTTTGTGGAAAGGACAATTGGGATACAAGTATGTTTCTACTCTTGCTATGATTTGTCTTAGCGGCGATGGAACAAACACTTTAGCGCATATGCACAGAGGCAGTGAAAGGTAAGCTTACACTTGCACTTACATTTGTTGTCTCTAAATCGAATTGAAGACAAGGCTATAAGTTATGCCTAGGACATTTATATCACACAACATCCGAAGACACAACAAGTGGCATTAAAGTGGCTCACACAGGGGATTCTGACCCGCTAGGACATGCGACAAGAACGAGGCTGCTACTTTAATTTTATTCCCTATTTTCTCACAGAAGTGAAAGACGTACGAACCAGACCTATTTTCAAAAGTATGTGCGTCGATGTAGAGAAGTAGAATAGACTATGATTCATCATATCTAATAAACCATAAGATAGTATGTGTCTCTAGTACCACCACAGCAGCAGCCTCCTTTGTGCCTATACACCAAGAACGTGATCTAGTAAGTGTATCTAAAGCCCTCCAAACCTTCAATCACAATCTCACCACGATCCGCCTTCTTGTTCTGGCGCCAGTAGTAGTAGACCATGAGACATGTCGACACAATGAGGTATAATTGGGCCCCAGCGACCGCCCAGATTCCTGTCAGGTAGGTAGGCTTTTCTCTCTCCATAAAGACAGTAGAGCCATAAATCCCGCCGATCGCTCCAAACGCGACTTGCAATCCGGAAGCAACCCTGCGAATACTGTCAGCATAGTAATATGATATGATGTACACGTCACTCACATCCTTAGACTTTGCCCTCTGATGTTGTTTGCCTGCCAAGCCAGTGCCGCCGGGATGTTCGCATTCGCTCCCGCCAGTCCCATGAATATGCCAAAGTACCTTGCCTCATTGTTCTTCGCGTACGCCACGATCAGCAACCCCACGATACCAATCAACGCCTGGAGCACAATAAAGGGTGCTCGCATCTTCCATCGATCCGCGGCCCAGGAGCAGAACATGACCCATGGCACAGCCGCAACAGCTGGTGGGGCTGAGAGGAGAAACACTCGTTCGACACCATAGCCCATGCCCTGTAAGATGATGGGAATGAAGAATGCTAACGCATATACGATGGTAGTGACAGCGAAGAACTTCAAAGCGAACGCCCAGAGCTGCCACCGAGCAAGCGCCTTCACAAACTTGGACATGTTGATCTCATCGAATTCAGCGTCGCGCCTGTCTCGCTCGAGCTTCTCCTGGATGGCAGCGACTTCTGCAGGTTTAAGGAACGGGAAGCGAGCCTTATGAATCTTGTCAGGGAAATCAACGATCAGCAAGCGGCCCAAGAGAGCGAGGGCGACTGTCATTGCGCCATTAATGATGAAGATCCTTGGTGGAGTTAGTATGAAATCTACTGCGGTAGAGAAGACACTTACCAGCGCCAACCCAGCCATCCATTTCTCCCACTGAGTTGCATGCAGCCATAGGCGAGAATTGATCCGAACCCATTGGCGACGATATTGATACTGTAGAATGCCGCGAGACGTTTCTGGACCTCGAATCGAGTGTACCAGCAGGAAATCAGGAAAACACAACCGGGGAAGAATCCTGCTTCAAACAGCCCGAGAAGAAGTCTGCAAACTACGATGTGCTTCAAGAACGTTAGTAACACATATTCAATTCGATAACATTTTACAGAAGTCATCAGGTCGCGTAAAGGATGTGAACGGACTCACCTCCCACTTCTTCGCGAAGCCAGCACCGAAGATTACCATGCCCCACGAAAAGCACAGAAATGACAACCAGTTCGCTGCACCGATTTTGCGCAAGACGATATTGCTTGGAATCTCAAAGATGAAGTATGTAATGAAGAACACGAGCAGGGCGATGGAAAAGCGGTCGCCAACGTTGAAGCGGAGTTCCTCGTTCATACCTGCTATACGAGCAGCGGAAATCTGCAGTTCCAAGAATGATTAGTAAGGGACGGGGGGGAACTACATAAGTAATGGATACCGGAGTACGTACGTTGATGCGATCGATTGCGCTGATGGCATAGCATGCACCAAGGATAGGTATGAGCCGCCAATCAGTCTTGCGGCTATCATGAGATTAGAACAGTGCACACGGATGGAGAGATAGGGGTTCGCGCACGTAGCTCTTTTGAGCAGCTTCTTTTCATCCTCTGTCAGGATGCGATCAATGTCTTGTTCGGTTTTGGAGCTGTTGACATCTTCAAGCTCGACGGCTCCATGGTCCTTGGATGTCCGTTCGATAGCTACCTGGTGAGACATGCTGAGTTTCGTTCTTGATCGTGGAGTCTGGACAAGATATGCTAGAGAATATGTGATGGGTGCACGTCTCGAAAAGATGTGGAAATGTTGTGACACCGTCTCTCTCCTCGCTAGTGCTGGGTAGAAACTGTGGTCACACAAAACCTACAGATCGTCAGACCCATTACCACGGATGTCTGCCATACTCCTATATACCACTGCTGCCATGCATCTTGCTCTCTCCTGTTCTATCGCCCAGCCTTACCAAGCCTTGGCCATAGCTCACTGATTGGCTCGCGACCCCTTCTCTCGACCCTCCCCCGCATTTTCGCCAACCAAACCCCAGACTTGCCATTCCTTGTGCCTGGGTACTGGAGCGTCTAGACGAAGGCTCACATGCATGTCGATTCGTCTTTGGCGAGATAAGGACAGGAACCGAGGATACGGGACTGCTTCGTGCGCTATGAGCAGCCCGTTGGAATGTCACTAGATGACTGGGCATTGTCCATTGCGTATAGCGTATAGCACAAGATACTCAGTATCGGTTCAGATATGCGAGAATAATCACATGCGCCCTTGGCGATACTCTGAGTGGCCAAAGGGTTCGCCGACGTAGAGTATGGCACTTGAGAATGGTCATACTTATACGGATGATTCGACATGTGAAGAACATCAATCTGTTGTTCACCTCACCCACGAATTGCACGCGTTACTTCGAACGAGAGCAGACTTCCATCATTCCTAATCACCTCCCTCTATCTCATTTAATAGTTTAATCGGCAAATACCGGATAGGGAACACTCGTAGGCTCATGTATCGAATTTCGTTCCATGTAAAATCTCACCATGACGCTAACCAAGGTATTCTGCCCAGGATGGCTTGAAAGTGTTCGCAGCGAAATCCTTGCAAAAGGCGTACCCAATGATGGCGAACGCAAAGTTAAACAGCACATATGACCCAGTGGCAAACTCGTGAAAGGTGCCTTCTAAGCCAAATAGTCTGCGCGGGTATTTTGACAATGAGCCGATGAACATGATGGAAAACAAATCATACGAGAGGAGAAGAAGGGCAGGCTCCGTCCAAAGTGAAGACATGATAACAATCAAGTCATCACGTTGACGTCGGGAGTGGTCGACAGCATCCCACCCCTCTTGCAAACATCTTTCGAGAAAAAATGTTGCGATGAAGGAAGCAGGAAAGCAGACTGCAAAAAGCACAAAAAACCCCTCACCAGATTCCGGGGAGCGTGCACCAACCAAGGCAATCAAGGCAGCTCTCAGCTTTGCCAGCTTGGCTAACGAGTTGTAGACTTTGCTCCGTAAAGAATCAGAGAAGCGGGTGATCTGCGACAGGCATTCAGAGAGCAGACACAGCAATTGTTGAATAAGGGTTGTGACGATACCATTAATAGGAAACGCGAGGAAAGCAGAAAGTGCGAGAACAACTGGCCACTTGTGCCAGACCCAAACATGATCTTCGCGGAGGTTGAAAGACAGATAGAACAGGAGATAGTTGTGAGAAAACATCCAGCCAAACAAGGACGCAAGGATCAGACCGACCAGTTGCCAGTAATGAATTAGCTTCTTCACTCTTGAAACGATAGGCATGGGATAGAGGTCGACCGCGCCCGCTGGGCCTGCAACTGCCCGAAATAGTTCGGGGACTAGGAACGAGATCATGTAGAAGGCAACGAGGGTTTGTGTCAGAGGTATTCCCCGCATGCCAAAGATCTTGATGGTCTGTGGAACAACGCCAAGCATGAAGGCAGCCATGTTGAGCCGCCATGCACGGTCGATGCCGGACCCAAGATGCGTCCTTGGCCTTTGTGCGGGAGATAGGAGCGGGTCGTCCTCAAGGACACCGTCCATGTCGAGTCCCATCTCTAAATCACGGTTGCCGTTGTTGTCGCCGATGGACTCGCTAACGGCACCATTGGCGGCCAGAGCAGTAAATTGGAGCTCTCCAATATCCACTTCGGGTCCCTTGTCATGCTCCTCAGCAGTAGGGGGCGGCAGATTGCCCGACGTGAAGAACAGCTGCAAAGGAATATCGACAGTATCACTCGGTGCGTATGCTTCTTCCTGGTCGACCTCAGCAACCGGAGGCAACACAGTGACCCTAGTATCATCCGCGCTTATGGAAAGGTTTGTCGTAGATTGCTTAGGTCTAGCACCAGTGAAAACAGAGTATAAAATGCCAAATGTATCTTTAAAGTCTGATCTTTCTGGCTCAAAGCGATCATACCAGACATGCATGGCGGCCACTCTGAAGGAGCATCCGACCACGAGTAGCGCAAGGAACGTGACCAACATGAAGAACGTATCGACGATGCAGACGAACGGTGATGATCGTAGAGCACAGCTGTCTCTGTAATGGCCGCCACATACTCGCCCGGTATTCTGTAGCATCACAGCCAAAGCGCAAGCTACGAGCGGCCAGAATGCGCTTTGCCAGGACACCGAATTCCGAGGTCTATCATTTACTGTGGATATGTTAGCGGGATGTGTTGCGCTCTCTTCTCCTGATCTGTAAAACTTACGAATGGTCGTATTGTTCGAGAGCAGCGTCATATTGGCCATAGCAGACGGTAGCATGGTAGATCTTGCCCCGAATCATCGGTCTGAAGCGTGGGGTGGGGAGCGGGGTGTCGAACGCTCAGCACGGTCGATATGGGCTGTGTAAGGTCTCTATTGTTTGATTGCAAATCGCAAGAATTAAGGCCACAGCCGTCCCAATTCATCAGACAAGGCGACTTCTGTCCCACTTGACCACTGGTGCATCGAGCTGTTACCAAGTGTCGTGGATGCGGAAGCTGGACCTTGAAAGACTGAGAGTGGAAGCTGACTTGCGGCGGTGAGTGGGGAGTGATTCGGACCACCCCTGGCTTATTGTTGGAGTAATCTACCCAATTAGGCATAGGGTACAGTATATATCTGGTAGTAATTATGGTGAGCGCATGCTACAGCGTGCAGTAACTCAATTCCATAAAGCTCTCCATGTGCTCAAATTTCCTAGCATCCTATCCCCCAATCCTGCGCATCAAGAAACGCCTTTCTCTCTATCATGAAAACATATCACTACATGAATGGGCTCTACATTGCCATACAGACATGGGGTAAAGATGGAAACTTTCGCTGAGTGCTAAGCAATTCCGTCATGTGTCTTATTTGCACCTCACATGCACCGTTCAAGGCCGCGCTATCAAGCCCTTTTTATGAAGTGAAAAGACCATCTAAATCGTACCGGGACAACTCCCTTCCTTCAGTTCTCTCTAAACAATTGCAGAAGAACATGTCATTGACCGAGATTCATGATCTAGTACCATTTTGCTTACTCAAAGTCGCAAGTCTACGGAAAGCGAAACTTTCACATCTCCACTCGTCTCCTTCATCATTTGTGCTCCAGCTTCCGATGACTTCGAGCTGTTCACATCGCTGGAAGCTCCCTACCAGCCTCACGCCTCCAACTTCTTCTCCCATGCCCTCAACACCTCCACACACGCCATAGCCCCCATCGCCTTCGCGGCCCCTAGTGGTTTGGCTGCATATTCCTTATCCACCTCCCCATTGACCAACAACCTAAAGGAGACATCCTTGCCCACCAGCCCCGGACTTCTCTCCAAGATGGCCTGCACCGCATCCACCGCATCAGCACGAATAGCGCGCGTAAGCGAATTGCGTGGCGCCGAGTCCTCTGGCGTCTGTTGCTCCGTGTCCACATCGAAGCCGTGCTGGAGTAGGAGGTTGAGAATGCGCACTGCAGCTTCCGGATGCTGGGTGTATGTATCTTTGGTAAGGGCGTGGACGGGCCATATCGTGCGGTTGACGACTGTGCTCGGAATCTGGCCCTCCTCGATCTCTATCTCGTCCTCGACCTCGTACGCCATGGGCTCTGGCTGCAGTGCGAGTAGCGCCTTCACCGCGTCTGCCCATCCTGCCTTAACGAAGAGCGCTAGAGCGGAATATGTGTGTGTTGTTTGCTGCATCCGCGTCCCGTCGCCGTCGTAGGGTTGGTCGAGATAGATCTTCGCAGCCGACATGGCTGGGTTGAAGTCGTCCATGCTAATGATGCCTTTGAGTAGGCCCATATCCCTCTCCTCCACTCCCCACCGCGCAATCCCATCAAGTACTGTCCGCTCATATACCCTGGCGGCTTCGACGCGCCTGTACACCGTCCGCCGCGCGTCTGCGTACTCGCGCGGCCACGAAGTGACGAGTGGGTTCGCGCCTTGATTCACAATCAAGTACCTTGCAACATCCATGTATCCTGCATAGGCGACGTCGAGTAACTTGTAGTCAATCGCCTCAAACTGCCCTTTGATTCTGTCGCCCAGATCGAAAACAGCGCCCTGCCTCAGTAAATAGTCAATGACATCAACATGTCCCGCAGCAACAGCGTTATTGAGCGCATCATGGCGCCGATTCTTGATGCGGTTCACGCTCCGGAAGTTCGGATTCGCACCGAGTTTGAAAAGTGCTTCGACGAGTGGTAGATTGCCTTCCTGTGCTGCGTCTTCAAGCACGTGCGCGAGGGCGTCAAGCGTATAGCCAGATCTGGTGGTTGAGGATGTGCCTGCGGAGAGACTTGGGCGACGGATGGAGTAACTGAGCAACGAGGATAGGGATTCATTTGAGCCGCGTCGTTTGAGTGTTTTGACCGCGTATTCTGCCTTTCCCAGACGCCGGATGGCCTCGGTGTGGGCGTCTTGCGCGGTCAATGTCGGAGCGATGGATTCTGGGACGTGGCTTGATGGGGCGCGGATATATGCTGGTCGAGTGTTTGTTTCTGGAACATCTCCATGGTCCTCGGTGGGAGATGTGTGTAGTCTGGTATCCAACTCTTTCGATGTTCCCGCAGTACCCGTAGCTTCTTCAATCGCCCCTTCACTCACATATCCCTCATCCCGGTCTTTCTGTGCTCGGAATGGATTGTTCGACATTATATCGGATCAATGGAATGGTACCTCAAGTCGACCGAAAGCTGGGCGCTCATAGCTCTTTCATCTCGTCTCACATCTTGAGCCCTCGTCCCCACCGAGCTGTGTCGCATGCCAATGCTCGAGGCGTGGGAGGCCGTGACGACGAGACTCCGTCCGAGTGCTGGTGACCAATCAAATGTGCACGTGTAAGATGACCAAGGAAAATGTGGCTGATATGTACCGCGCATCAAACTAGCCAACTCGAGAGATTGAGAGGAACAAGGTCATCTATTGTAGCGCAGATTGAGTATGCAGTTTCAGCGGTACGTTGAAACGAAACACGTGATTCGACATTATGGATGAATGCGGCGTAAAATCATGTTCAATGCTCTATGCAAAATCAACTAGACTAGACTATCAACAGCCCTCCTAAACATTCCAACAAAACGCCCGCTGATCTGCAGTCTATTCATTGCTCAGATACATGTGCAAACAACAGACATGAAATAGCGCGATGAAAGAGCAGCCAGAACGAGAAGAATGATTCATCTTTGCATGTCATATGGTCGTTACTGACATCGCAAAAGACCCCCATCCGTCTTCTTTCCCTCCAGCCTGATCTAACCACCAAGCATCGAGAGTCCTCACGCCGCAACGAATGACACCGACACGGCTTGCGCGACTGAAAGACGGCTTCACTAGGTCTACCGCGTCTTCTTGATCTCTGTTGCCCAGCCTTCGATTCCCTCGCCCTTGCTGCCTACTGGAATTCCCAAATCTGAATTCTCCATGCCCTTGGTATCTTTTAAGAATTCGTGTCCGGCCATTCCACCTGCATTCGCTCGGTCCGCAGGCATGAGCTCGAGCATGGGTAGCAAAAATGTTCCAATCTTCTTACTTTCGTCGCTGGAGAAATGATACTTCTCGTGAAGCACGTCTGGCAGCGCCCAGTGTCGTAACCGGTGGATATTTCGTAGTTCGCCTTTTCGGTTGAAGATTTCTTGCGACCATTTGCCGGACATGCAGAGTTGTTTGGGGAAGGTGCCGAGGAGTTCTATTATCTGGGCAATGTGGTCGTCGTCTTTGCCGTACTTTGTGCCTGATTGAGGATCGAAGAGGTAGTCGCCGGTGATGAGCTCGAATGTCTAAAAACAACGTCAGGATATACTGCTAGCTGTCTACTAGTGTTGAAACTTACCATCGCCGCCATACTCCAGACATCAGTACTGGCACCCCACTTGCTGCCTAGGATGACCTCTGGGGACCTGTACTGTCTGGTCTGGATGTCATTTGTGAAGTGATGTCCTACCCAGCAGGCGTTTCCAAGATCTGCAATCTTCACGGAAATGGTTTCAAAGGCGGCCTCGGCCGCTTGTTCGAGATCGGACTTTGATGAAGTGCTGCTGTTCTTGTCGAGGCTGATGCCGGATACCTCCTTCGTGAGGAGATCGCTAAACAGGTTAATATACACCTTGTGGATGAAAATTGTAGACTTACGCGGTCTTTTCTCGCTGTTTTTGGAGATCGTCGTCGGCGCCGGCTGTCTTGATACCGAGGCGTTCTGCCATGGAGAGAGTGGATGCGGAGGAAGGAGTCGCTAGAGCACCACTCATTACAACTCCGTCTGGGGAAGAAGGGTGACTCGGAACGGTCGTGGGGGAATCTTTACCTGTGTTTTCGTTGACCACCTTGTTGAGACTTTGGGGACCGCCCATGCCTGGGAAGTGTGAGAGGTCTGCTTGGTTGAAGCTTGCGTTCAGTGGACTGGGGAGCGGTTGGCTGCCGGTGATGAGGGTCCGTCGTCTCCGTCTGCCGTTTCTGTTGCTGTCGTCGTTGTCCTTCTTCTTGGGGTCGTCCTTGACGTACGTCTTGACGATCTGCTCGACATCGCCAATCTCAATGAGGACGTTTTCGGGCTTCAGGTCGGTGTGGATGATGCCGCATTCGCGGTGGAGGTAGTCGAGGCCGAGCAGGACCTGCTTTGTGATTTGCTTGACCAGGGGCATGGGTATGCCGCGGTGGTTCCACCTCTTGATCAGGCCTAGCAGGTTCTCTCCGAGCACTTCAAAGACCATGCAGACGTGGACGCCATTGGGGCCCTTGTGGTTGAAGGAGTCGAGGAGGCTGACGACGTGGGCGCGGCCGGGGTGGTCCTTGTTGGCATCGACGACCTTTTTCAGCAGCTTGATCTCGTCGAGGGCGGTTTCGGTGTAGTGGGCAGCGGAGCGGACGACTTTGAGGGCGACGTGCTTGCCCGTGGCATTGTCTCGGGACAGCCAGACGGTGGAGAAGTGGCCCCAGCCGAGCTTGCGCACAATGGTGTACTTGCCGTCCTTGTACTGCTCGCCAACCTGGACCGGGTGGTAGCCGCCTTTGCAGTAGTCTTCCGAGTCCTCTTCGTCGGCCGTGTTGTCCGCCTCGTCGACCGACGACGACGACGAGTCGGGCGAGTGGCTCAATTGGTTCCCGTACATTTTGTGCTGGGCGAGGGGCGAGGCCGTGTTTTGCACGCTGCGGGGCTGATGTCAGTACGGGACCGTCACCTCAGGCAGGAGGCATGTCGCACGCCAAAAGCAAGCGGCGCGCAGAAAGCAGGGAAGAAATCAGCAGCAGGCGCAGGTCAGTAGCAGGCGCAGTGGGCGGTGAGGGAGGGCGTCGAGGGGTGCAATAGAGCGCGCACGTACTTGTAGTGAAAGGAGCCCGTCGAGGCGGGCGATGGGTTCTGGGAGCCCTGCTGCTCCGTGGTAATAATGGGCTTCAGGTCCTGGCCCTTCCGCCTCTTCTTGCCGCCGGTGCCGTTGGCGGCCTGCGCGACCTGCTTGGCCTTGTTGATGGCGGCCTTCTTGATGTCGGTGCCATTCATCGTGGTGCGCTGGGATTCCCCGCCACGCGCTGGGCTGGTGCTGCAACTGGAGGGGGGCCGAGGGCGTGGGCGTGCGGGTGCGAGTGCGGTCAGGCGCGGGAGCAGGCGCGGGCTGCTGGGCTCGTCGAGGGGCGGCGGACGAGGGGCGTCGAGGGAGTGTAGAGGCGGAATCCTCGCGCAGAATGGCTGCTGGTGCACTGCGCTGCGCTGCCCTGCGATTTCTTCAACTTGGTGAGCGACGGCCTTAGCGCTGCGCTGCCCTCGTCTGCGGGCTCTGATTGGCGCACCCGCCGCGTGTTTGGCAGTGATGTGATGTCCTGAGACGTGACGGCTCGCTTGCTTGCTGGCTGCGCGCTGCCTCGACCAAAGCGCTGCTGGAGAATTGCGAGGGGGCTGCACACTCGCCGACGGGACGCTGCGTGCTGCTCGAGATGGGATGCGCTGATGCGGTAAGACGACGAACGCTTCCGACACCACCGGAGTGCCAGACGATGACGTCGCTGCCACTCGCGCCTTGCCTTGAAATACCTCACTGCAAGCATCGCTCCGACACCTGCGCCTTGTCTGCTGCCCCGAAGCACCTCCGAGGTCACACATGCCTCGCCATGGCCTCATCCAAGCCCGCTGCCATGACATGCGCCGCCATGACCAGTGTACCTGAACGCATCACTGTCTCAATCCTCATACTAATCTCGCCGCGTGGAACAGATAGCCTGTGCATATTGGGCTGCAAGTCATGCCCTCTCCGTCTGTGTCTAGTCCCAACCACCTTCCGCTGGCCAACCACGATACTCATACACAGCAAAACATCCCAGTCCAGCGCCAGTCGCTATGCAAGAAAACAGAAAACTAATCTCCCCCGAGGCCCACCGCACGGTACCACAAGCAAGCCTCTTGTGTCCCTAACCGCGCTCAGGCACAACCAACCACCACACAGAGCCGCACTCATTTCGCCGAAACTGCCGCCATCCACTTTTGCTCGTCCTTCTTGTCAAAGTGCAGCAACATGCCCAGCACGGGGATGAGCTGCTGCTGGTACTTCTTGTCTCGCTGCTCGAGGAACTGCAGCAACACGTTCTTGAGGTACACGTAGTCGATGCCCTCACTGCTTTGCGAAGACGCGGCGCCGCCCTTGGGCGCTGGAGACGCGAGACGAGATCGAGACGACTCAATCGACGTCCTAGACGACTGTGCGTTCGAATCTGGGACTCGCGCCTTCATCGTGCGCAGGTCGTCGGACATGGTCTGTCCAAGTCAGCATGCTGAGGTGCTATGAAATCAGCGGTGACATACCTTGCTCGACTTTTGAAGCTTCTCAAGTCGGCTTTGTGTCTCGTCAAATGCCCGTCGTAGATCTCCTTTTTCTTTCTCAAGCTCGCGCGCCTGCTTCTCGCTGTCGTCCAGGGCATCTCGAAGCTGGCTCATCGCAAGTCGTACCTCAGACGCTTCCTCGTTCGCCTGTGCTGCCTTCTTCTCAAACTCCTCCTTCTGTTTGCGCAACTCCTTCTCGGCGGACGCGAGTTCGTCCTTGTCCTCAACTGCACGCGTCATTGCGCGTTCAGCGTCGCGGACTTTCTGCTTCAACTCTTCGAGCTCTCTTGCACGGCGCCGGCTGAAGTTGCTCGCCTGCTCCTCTGCCCGCTCCCTTTCTTCCACAGCTACATCAAGTCGCTCCTGCATCTCGCGCACTCGAGCATCGGCGCGGCCTTGTGCGTCAGCGAGCAGCCTTCGCATCGTCTCTGCTTCACGACCACGCTCGCTGAGGAGACGATGGGCATCAGCCAGCTCCTCTTCCAGACTCTCGCTCCTAGCGCGTATCTCCTTCACCTGCGTGCCCATCTCTTGTGTTTGGTCCTGCATGCTGTTCATAAGATCCTGCGCGCTCGCGTACTGGGCCGACTTGAGTTGCAGGTCATCCCGTAGACTTCCAGCTTCGCGCTTCAAGTTGGCAACCTCATCTTCCAGCTCACGCAAAGTGTTGCGAGAGCTCTTGAGCTCATCCTGCGCCTTAGCTAGATCCTTGCTAAGCTTGTCGCGATTCTCCATACTATCCTTTCGCTCAACCTCCGATGTCTGCAAGTCTCGCTGGATTTTTCTGTTGGTCTCCTCCAGTGCAAGCCTTTGCGTTGTCTCCTGCTTGATCTTCTCGTTCAACGTTTTGATGTCGCCCTCCTTGTCCGTCACCTTGGCGCGGTAGGTGGCAATGTCCGATTTGAGGTCCTTCTCGCGCCCTTCGAGCCTCCGCACCTCAGCTGACTTGGCTGCAAGCTCATCTTTTGTGTTGCGAAGCTCTGCCACCTCTTTACGTAAGGAAGTGAGTTCGGGCTGAGCTTTCTGCAGCACCTCCCGCATGTCGCTGAGGTCCTTGAAGCGCGATGCTGCAAGCTGCTCTGCGACAGACAGATCAGTTTGCATCGAGTCTGCCTTGGCCTTGAGTCGTTCAAATTCAGCTGTCAAAGCCTTGCTCTCTTCCTCGGAACTCTCCTGTGTGGCTTTGGAAGTCTTGAGGTCGGCTATTTCCTTCTCAAGCTTAGCCAGGCTTTCCTGTAGTGCAGCCTTTTCAGCCTGCAATTCTTTCACTTTGTCCTTTGCCTCCGTGTGCTCCAAGCCAAAGTCAAGAAGATCCTGCCTCAGGGTCTCGATCTCTTCCTGTAGATCGTCCTGGTCCTTGATCTTCTTCCTCAGAGCATCAAGGGATGAGGCTTTCTCTGCAACTTCACTTTCCAGCTTACCGATCTCTGCCACTTTATCTTCGAGGCTTGCCTTGAGTTCGGTGATGGTCTTTTGCGCATCCTCCTGCTGCGAAGGCGAGAACTCGGCATCCCGAGGACTAAGCAAGCCATTCGCATCTCCAGCCTCACTGGGCGGTGCTGAAGGTGGGGCATCTGCACCATTACCACCTTTCTTGTTTTTCTTTTTGTTCTTCCTCTTCGCAGATGCGGATTGTGTCGTCGATGTTGGGGTCGGTGGTGGTTGTGGAAGATTCTGTGGTTTGGTGTCGTCCTTCGCCTTCGCCTCAAGGTCTTTCTTAGCTTGTGCAAAGTTAGCCACAGCTTCGTCCCGCTTCGCTTCCGTCTCCTTCAGCTGATGGCGAACATTAGTGAGCAGCCCGTTCAGAGTGTCGCCTCGCTTTTCGGCCTTTGCGTGTGCATCGCGTAATTGAGATAGATCAGCCTCCAATGTCTCGACTTGACTGCGTAGTTCTTGAACTTTGTCCTCGCTAACGAGCTCCTCGCCTTTCGACGCGTGTAGCTCCTGTAGGTCTTTTGTAGCGGACTCTAGCTTATCCTTGAGATCCGCTATGGTCTTCTGGTCCTGGGTGTGGTCATTTTTGTGCCTGGACAAGTCGGTCTCAGCTGCCTCAAGTCTTGTCGTCAAGTCCGCTACGCTTGCATTCAACTCCTTTTCTCGCTCATCGGCATCCTTCTGAAGGCGCTGGTGGGTGTCTCTGAACGTGTTGAGATCATTGGAGGTCGTTTCGAGATTTTTCATAAATGATTCAGCAGACTCCTGTGCCACGGCGAGCTCGCCCTTCAAAGAAGTGTTCTCCTCTTCGAGCTTGCCGACCTTCGCCTCACTCTCTTGGAGCTGCGTCTGCAAACGGGGAAGCTCGCTGTCGTAGGAGAAGAACTCTTCATCGTCACCAGCGGTTGCAGCCTCCTTAGAAGCGTTCGATGTAGAAGGGCCAGTAGATGCAGTGGGGGCTGTCGTGTCGGCGGTCGCAGCGTCTGCAACAGATGCCGCTTTCGCGTTCAAGGCTTCAACCTCTTCATTTGCCTGTTTTGCGCGCTTCTCCGCATCCTCCAGCTTCTTGTTGATGTCATCGCGCTCCTTGGAGACTCGTTTTAGCTCCTCCATAAGCATGTCGCTTTTGACGTTCAATTGACCAAGGTACTCAATGAAGGCTGCAGTGTCAGTGATGGAGGTAAGAGGAGTGTGTTCGCGGAGAGAGCTTTCAAAGGTCTCAATTGCGCCGATGCGCGCGTGTGCGATGCGGTACGACCGGAGCAGTTCTAACGGGGTGATTAGTGTTGCACCTTTCATTCGGTCACAGTCACCTACCAGTATATTTGGGCTCAAGCTTGTCCAGCTTCCGCAGACGCACTTGCACCTCAGGTGGGATCTCGGGCGCCTTGTCTGGCTTCTCCTGTGCCTCAGCCACCTTGCCATCATCCTTCTCGCCATCATTTTCAACTGCACCTTCTGCCGTGGGTGCCTTCTCCTTGGGACGCGGAGTGCCTACTCGGCTTGGCTGTTCGTCTTCGTCGCCTATAACAAACTCGGGATCGAATTCAGAGGGGTCCGGTCCCTTTCCTGTCGGCGCTGTCTTGCTGTTGTCGCCGTCTTTCGACCTTGCCGTCCTCTTCGAAGGCGAAAGGTTGCGTGAGCTCGAACGTCTCGCTGTGGAGTTTGAACGTGAGGGTTGCTGCTTTGCCTGCTCCTCCGCGATTCGAGCATCGATGGCGCCTCGAATGCGCTGTAGAATGCATGTCAGCTGCTGTCAAGCAAAGAGGCGGGCGCAGAGCGTACCTGGAATCCCTGAAACATGATGGCAATGCGCGAGAAATAGAAGAAATAGACACAATGAAATAAGGACGATGCTCGACGTGCATGTCCGCAATGCACACCTGTAATGATCAGCCAGACGCTATTCTGAGACGCTTCTGGGGACCCTAAAGTCCGCTAGGGACGGGCACGGGCAGGGATGGCGCCGCTCGAGGGCTTCGGTAAGACACTAGGCGGGCGGGACGTCGTCTCCGCCAAAAATTATCTGCAAGCATCCTCTTCACTCCCCACCACAACACGACACCATGGCTGCCAACGTGGAGATTTCGCTCCCCCTTCCGGTTCTGCCTGGAGGCTGGGCTGGCGAGAAGGACTTCAAGTCCGTCGGCCAGCTCAGCTCAGCGACCGACCGCAACATTGAGCCTGTTGGCCCGCACTTTTTGGCTTATGCCCGCAGAGTACGTTCATTGTCTGAACATGCTCATATCGTCTACTAACGAGACTCCGTGTATAGAAGCGTCATAAGCGCACCTTCTCGGAGGACGAGCGCATCCAGGCGCAAGCCAACGTCAAGAAGGTCGAAGACGAGGACCCAGATGACATTGACGAGCCCGAAGACCCCGTCATGCTGCAGCGTGAGGCCAAGGACTGGAAGGTATGTTGCATAAAGTCATTCTCCAACACTGTCGAGACTAATTCGCTTTCAGTCGCAAGATCACTACGCAGTTCTCGGCATAACTCGCCTGCGATACCGTGCCACCGAGGACCAGATCAAGCGCGCTCACCGCAGGAAGGTCCTCAAGCACCACCCCGACAAGAAGGCTGCAGCAGGTAGCGACGAGGGTGACCAATTCTTCAAGTGCATTCAGAAAGCCACCGAAGTCCTGTCCGACCCCGTTCGCAGAAGGCAATTTGACTCCGTCGATGAGGCTGCTGAGGTCGAGCCTCCCTCCAAGAAAGAGACGCAGAAGGGCAACTTCTACAAGCTGTGGGGCAAGGTCTTCGAAGCTGAGGGTCGTTTCTCGAACCAGCAGCCCGTCCCTAAGCTCGGAAACGCAAAGAGCTCCAAGGAGGACGTCGAGAACTTCTACAACTTCTGGTACAACTTTGACAGCTGGCGAACCTTTGAGTACCTCGACGAGGATGTGCCAGATGACAACGAGAACCGCGACCAAAAGCGACACGTCGAGCGCAAGAACCAAGCTGCCCGTCGCAAGAAGAAGACTGAGGATACCGCCCGCCTCAGGAAGCTCGTCGACGACGCGCTTGCCCTGGATGAGCGCATCAAGCTCTTCCGTCAGCAGGCGAATGCCAACAAGAACAAGAAGCGTTTGGAAAAGGAGGCCGAGGAGAAGCGTGTTGCTGAGGAGGCCGCCAAGAAGAAGGAAGAGGAGGCCAAACTTGCGGCTGAGAAGGAGGCTGCGGAGAAGGCACAGAAGGTTGAGGGCAAGAAAGCAAAGGAGGCTGCCAAGAACGCTGCGAAGAAGAACAAGCGTGTGGTTCGTGGTGCCGTCAAGGATGCAAACTACTTCCACGCTGGAGGCGATGCCCCCGCAGCCCAGATTGAGAGTGCTCTGAACGACACCGACCTCATCATCGCCAAGATCGACCACGAGGAGCTCGCGACTTTGACTGGCAAGCTCAGCAACGAGAAGGATGCCGGCAAGATCAAGCAGGTCTTCCAGGACGAGGCTCAGCGTCTTATTGGCGCTGGCAAGCTCACGCAGGCCGAGGTGAAGTCTCTCGCTTAGAGGGGCGTCACTTGCTGTTTCATAGACATGTAGACCAAAATTTTGCACTCTCGATGAACATTCAGTCCATCTATCCAGTCTTCTAACTTCACGCTTCTGAATACAATCGTAACGAAGCACATGCAGATTGCTTCATGGCAGGACTCGTACATGGCCTCGTAATGTGGGTTTCACGTGTCATAGATCGTCTTGGAAGCGCCCCGCCAGCCAGGGTCTGGCGTGACGTCCGCCAACATGAACATCAATGTCTTGTCGCTCTGGTAGCTCGAGGCAGCCAAGCCTGCGGGCTTCGGGAGCGGGCACTGCCTTCGTCTCGGTCCAATGCGACTGACAGTAACTTGTCGTCCTCACACGACCTCGACACTCACTCCTCCACTCCAGATTCCCTCACTTGCCACCGTCGTGACGGACCCCGCGCGCATCTGTTCCCCCGCGCCAAGGAGCCCACGACACACAACAGCTTTCGCTGCCTGCACGAGCCCGCATTGCCAGCAAATCGCGGGGCCCAGGACTTCTGTGACCGCCATCGGACCTGCTATTGGGCTTCTTACGAGTTCCCGTGCCTCTAGAGCCCTCACGATAGTGCAATGAGCGCCTCCCCCACGTCGAAGACCGCACGCAATGCATCTCCAGCTGCCCGCAAGACGTCTGCGGGCTATGCGGTGAGCCCGCTGCAGCTCCCGGTCACCGGACAGTATGGTCTCGACGAACCACGTCGACCGTCGATACAGTTTCTGGCGCACAGGAATGCGTCTTTACCTAGAGGCAGCCCCAAGCCGCGTCAACGACGACGATTGTCGTCACCACCTCCCCCTCCGTAAGTATTGGCTCTTGATTTCTGCGTCCCGGGATGTGTTGGATGTGCATATAAGATGCTGCCAGTGTCCCTCTTCTTCCCTTGGAACTGCACGAGTCCACAGATGGCGTGCAAGTATGGCAAAGTATGCCTCATAGGCTGCGGGTGGCTGTCGGAGCGAGCAATAGGCTTGGTAGCCTTCTCATGTTCCTCATTGTTGCCCCTGCACGTGGACTGCTGCTGACAGGTGTGCAGCGTCTTCCAGCCCCGCGTCTCTTTTGACACTTTCGACAAGCCCGCCGACTTTATCGAGGAAAGCTCGTTCACCCTAATAGCAAAGCACAAGGACTACGAATATACAAAGCGCTCCCGAACCTTTCTCTGTGGCTTTGACGAAAACGAGTATTCGGTATACGCGCTACAATGGCTCATCAACGAGCTTGTCGACGACGGAGACGAGATTGTGTGTTTGAGAGTCGTGGAGAAGGAGGATGCAATTGCCGGCGATCGCAGTGTAGAAACGGGGCGCTACCGCACAGAAGCTGAGTCTACCATGCGGGACATACAGGCTCGAAATCACGACAACAAGGCTATCAACCTGATTCTGGAGTTCTCAATTGGCAAAGTCAACAAAGTCATTGACGATATGGTAAGCTCTGGAGCAGAAACTGATATTGCATCAAATGTAACAGAAGCACAGATCAATTTGTACGAGCCAGCAATTCTGGTAGTAGGCACAAGGGGAAAGAGTCTGGGCGGATTTCAAGGTCTTCTTCCCGGCAGTGTGTCAAAGTACTGCCTGCAACACTCTCCCGTTCCCGTCATTGTTGTTCGCCCTACGACAAAGCGCGACAAAGCCAGGACGAAGCGTGCAAACGACCCTGACCGGCAAGGCTACAGGGATATTCTCGCAAAGAGCGAGAGCCTCATTGATGTCAACAGTCCGCGCAACAGTTTCTTCGCCAACGATGATGAGGCTTTGGCGCCGCCACCAGTCGCTCCCAGTAAGCAGCCAGCGGATGCGCATCCGCTGGCACAGGTGGCACACGCAGAAGAAAGTAGCAGCGACGAAGACGAGGCGAGCGCTGGCAACATGCTCGATGACCCTCGTAGCCCAGGCGTCATGATGAAGAGCCCACATTTGCAGAATCTTGACAGCCCGGATTTCAGCGATGACCCGAGTAGCGGCGAGGAAGACGACGAAGGGGGCATCACAGCTGTGCCTGCTGGCGCAGCTGCAAGTGACATTGCACAAGGTCGAGGAGGTCACCAACTGGATGAAGAAGATATCAGCCCGGGAGCGCAGCCAGCTGCCAATCCGATTGATGCTGTTGGAGCAGATGTAAGCATGGGACCGAGCATCACAGTAACGGATCCAGATGATCCCAGTCGAGTGCACAAGAAGGACGAGAGCACCTAGGAGAGTAGCACAAGGCCGGCTTGTAGCCTCATTACGACTACAGGAGAGATCTCATCTTACTTTACGATGCAGTCAACCGTATGTTGACCCAGATGAACCTGGCATATCAGGATGGATTTCGGAGCACATGTAGCTGTACAAAATACCCTTTCTCCAGATCCATATTCTATGTAGTGATGTTTCGCTGTGCTAGCTTCCAAACATGGATACGAAACTGTCCGTCGCCTAGACTTGCGCTGTCATGGACCCTGGTCAAAACAAGAAGATCGGCGGGATGACGACGTCTGACACCGAGGCACTCGAAACGGCATGTACCTGAGAGCACCTGCATCCCTTCCTTCGCGCTTACGGTTACTCCCACTCTCGTGTCACACCCCTCAATGCGCCAATGTGAAGTTTGCCCGATGGACGTTCTACCAGCTGTTGTGACCAAGAAGAAGAGATAGCGACACATCGCCTCTTGACCTACACTGCAACGCATACTACCAGCCCCATGTTGCCGCCTCTCGAGGACGATTGCGATGAGTGCGTCCCCGCGTACCTGGCTCGCAGGAGTCCGACCAAGACCATTATCTCGTCCCTCCCTTTCTTAATAACGTTTTTGTTCGTTGCCATCGCCGTATCACAGAAGCTGTTCCCGTTGCTCTCTGGCCACGATCGCAAGGCTCACAATGAGGGCGCGCATCTGCCTGGCGCCGGCTCGCGCGCGAAGGTGTCGCTATTCAAGACTCTACAGCTCAGTCGCCGCTCGCTGGCGAGCATCATCTTCTCCACGAACATTGCCCTCTCCGCCGTCCTCGCCGAGCTCATCTTCTGCGAGATCGCCAACACCGTAAACCCCGCCACCCGAACCCTAGCTCTTAAGCTCACACTGCCTTCGCTGCTGTTTCTTCTCATCGTCGTCACGCCGGCTTTCGAAATACATTCAGTTGTATCAAGGACCGGCCTGAATGCGAATGGAGATCGTAATGGACAGCAGCGCCTGGTATGGGTGCTGGATGTGTGCGGGCTCGCAACATGGCTGGGCGGGTTTTGGTATCTAGGAAGGGGTCTTTTAGGCTCATATCTGCATGAGGAATCATACGTGCATGAGCATACGTTCAGCGAGGGCTGTCTGGAGAGAATCGGAATCATTGGCATAAGTCTCATGGCGTCACTTGCTGGCTTCGCGGCTGTGTCCTCACTGTGGCAGACCTTTGGAGTCAAATATCGCCCAGTACGTCATTGCAACCTTTTGTTCTGTCAACGATGATCATATGCTAATAGTAACAGGTCACGGAATCGGATATCGCTCGAAAGCAGGCAGGCATACAGGCGACCAACGACATGCTCCTCACCAAGGAGAGTCGACTTCGTGCAGTCGAGCGTAAGCTCGCCGACAATCCACAGACGGGCCTGATGGGCCGCGTAGTAGGCTCTATCCGGGGCAATCCGGACTCACAGGAACGCAATACCCTACAACTTGAGATACAAGGCTTGGAGACTATGCGGCATACCCTGCAGAACTCCATGTCGGTGCTCCAAAGTCGCCGAAAGAGCCAGCTCCGATCTCACTCTGCCTTTGGACGCGTACTGAACATGTTCTCATTTGTGTTTGCTTTGTACTGCGCATACCGAATATCCGCTACTACAGTCAGCACCCTACGTCGCTTTTCTTCACCAAATGCAAGTTTCTCTAACAGCGATCCCATCAACAACTTCCTTGCCTTGTTAGCAAAACACTGGGATCCTACCATTGATCGCGTAGCCTGGAGTCGAACCATTTCGTTCTTGCTGTCTGGTGTCATGCTGCTTCTGTCGTTCAACAGCGTCCTCCAGACCTTTTTCCTTTTCGCCCGCGTCGTTCCGGGTGTACTGCATCAAACAAAGACAAACTTTGCCCTGATAATATCACAAATTGCGGCAACGTACGTCATCAGCTCTGCACTGCTGCTCCGGAGTAATCTTCCGTTGGAGATGAAGAGCAAGATTAGCGATGCATTGGGCGCACCGCTGGAGCCAGCCTTCACAGAGAAATGGTTCGAAGGGTGGTTCCTCATTGCCAGCGCGGCTACGGCGGCAGGTCTGTGGATAGGCAGGCGGTTGAAAGGCAGTGAGTGGGATGACGACGGTGAAGGCGATGCGGATGTGGAGATGGGAAAGAGAAGCTGATCGCCAAATACGATGAACCCATTTCTTGATTTGGATACTGCATAACCCAGCACGTACATATCGATCTCAACATTTCCCTGTTTCACCACCACCTGCATCTGGCTGCCCAACTCGAACACCCACCGGAAAATATCCACATCATCAGTCAGTATCCACAGCATCAATAAGCACAGGCGAACACTATCAGACGAGCCTGCAATTCGCGCAACGGTTGACGTCGATGTTGTGCAGCTGCCCGATCTAGCGCGTGACGTCAGGCGTGGGGCATGATCTCTATCAAAAGACGCGGCGGGGCGTCTAGCTTCTGAGCTCCAACAACACACTCACATACCGAAACCGTTCAATCTTCGAATTCGTTTTCTAAAACTGCCAGTAAGTTGTGATTCTAGCCGTGGCAGACCAAAGATATTGCAGCAAAGCTAAGACATTCACTACAGACCGTATCAAACCACCAAAACAGTACATCCTCCCCAATTGTCCTACACTCTCAATCCTGTCTGACAATTCCCTTCCGCAGACACATAAAACACATCATGTCTGCCCCCAACGCCGGCCGCCAGTCCCCCGAGCCTGAGAAGCAGTCTAATGCCCAGGCGGGCCAGACCACCGGCAACGTGAACAACCAGGGCGCTGGACCAAAGGAGGGCGCGCAGCAGGCATCGAGCGATACCAAGAGTGGATTGAGCTCAAACCCAGAGCACCCTCTGGCGAAGCATGCAGAGGAGACGACAAGCAAGAAATAGATTGCGTGGGAGGTAGTGGCGATTGACAAAGAAGACGCTTGAAATGGACAGTGTCAATGTCATGAGACATAAGTGCATGCACAGGAATGGGGCATGATATCAATGAAATAATAGGCTTGAAAAGATGCCTTCGACCATGATCTGTACCTTTGTTTGCTTGTTGTTATCTTGTGATGTGCATGCTACTTTGCTCGGTGCTTAATGCCTTGAAGATACGAACCCAAACCTCACCAATGGCCTCCTTATGTCCTCCATATCTACTTCGACACAAGACAGCTATTTTCTTCAACATTCGACACGTTCTATCTTACCTTTGCTGAGCATCATCTCCAACATCCCACTAGCTCCCCCTCGCCCCAAATCTCCACCCTCCCATTCTAAAATTGCCCCTCACATACCCCACTTGCAGAGCAACTGACCAAACACATCCTTTCCCTACCTATTCATGCCTCACTGCCTTTACCTCACTACTGTGCTCAGCTTAATATATTTTCAATTTCTGAATTTGCCACTCAACCAATCAGGGCGCTTGGTGTAAGCATTTCCTCCTCCTCCACTTCCAACCGACTTGATCTAACGCGTCCTAGCTAGGGGTATGGTATGTAAAAAACCATGTGCGAAGCGGGTGAAGGATTTCGTTCTAACGTGTTGAAAGATTTTCGCTTCGCATGGTCCAAACATGAGTTTGTGAAAGGTCGTGGGTTCAATTCCCACAGCGTCCATTTTTTTTTCGCTCTTTGGTGGGTTTATTCTGGGACCTTGGTGGGGGGAGAGATGGGGAGGTAGGATGTTTGGATTCTGGGGGGCTGGTGGGAGGGGAAGAGGGAAGAAGAGATCTGTTGTTTTTTGCGGAGGAAGAAGCAGAATGACGAGGAAGATGGGAAAGACAAAGTATTCTGGCCTTGATCGGCGTGAGTGTAATGCAGGTGCAAGGCAGGTAAGCTACCCAGAAAGATTTCTAGGGTTAGTCTAAGTGAGCGCCGTGGTATTGCTTAGTAGAATGAGCGAGGTTGAGAAGGTGGTGGACTATATGCTGCTGAAGTAATAGTCTTGATCTGACCTATCAACACTACAAGAAGGATTCATCACAAAGTTCTTGCCAATTACTATTTGTGGTTGGCAAGTTTAACATTTTGTTTGGTTGCTGAATGCATTCTGACGTTTGTGATCTAGGTACAAAAATCGGAGGAATCAGATTCCTGACCCCGAATTGCGCTTTCCAACATGATTCGACTCAAGATGCGATGAACGCGTTCATGCTCCGGTATTGCTTCTCAAACAGTCACAGCTCAGTGGCATAGAAAGTAGCCGTTTGAGTCACTGGCATATGTGTTGCAGACGGCTCGAATTGCTCGAAGCCTCAACACCCTATCCGCGAGGCTTGAGTAATGCAATGACCTCCGCAGGCAAGTTCTCCATAATAGATCAAAGTTAACAGTGAATAGAGTTCTCGTCAAGATCTTCGAAGTCTTCGAAATCTTCTTCGCCGACCCTTGCTGCTCCTTTGACGATGCCCACGCGCGCCTGAGCGGCAAGATATTCCACATTCCCCTCTCTTGCAACAATGTCGTGCACCATATCGCAAGTCTCTTGAAAGCGAGTCGGCTCTTCATGCTTGCTACCAAGAACACAGGCTAGCATGTGTGCGATGAGCCCTACAAAGTGGCCATCATCTGCCTTGAACGGAGAATACTCGTGGGGAGAGAGGTACATGCAAACGTTCTGAATGCTACGGAGAAGCATTAAACATCGCCAATTAAGGCTCATCAAGTCGAATCGCAGGGACAAATCGTCTTCTTTGAGCGCTAGCTTGAAGATCTCAAGAGACCGAAGTGGCGTCAGGGAAGGCTGCTTCTCACTCAACATTTCGTTCAAAGGATCGGCAGGGCGAGAGATGTCCTTGGAGTTATTGAAACGGTTGACGAGCGCTTCCATCAGAACGAAGGGTGCGCTAGCAGCACGAATTGTATACCACTTGCTTTCAGGACCATTGATCTTGCAAGTACTGCTGATATATCGTGAGAGTGGAAAGATAACACGCCCCCGTTTTCTGTTAATGCGAAGGGCTTGATTGCTTTTGGTGTTCCTGCAATCGGTTTCGTTGCTCTTGTTCTTCTATAACATGGAAATTCCGGCGCCAAAAGCAATACGCATATGATTGAAGCAATCGTATAGAGTGTCAGGCCGCTTGCCCACGAATATGTGCGTGGTACCATGCTTCTTGATGATGTACTCAAGATCTGACCACACATTGCCGTCAAGGTGGATCCCAGCGAGAGAAACTGCCTGGTTGAGATGGATGACTGTTGCAATGGACCCGTACCCCGCTGCCATGTTTGTGCCATGCAAATGCATGAAACCAAGACCATCTTGCAACCAAATACCGCACAGCAACGGATGATTTCGCAAGAGAAAACAGTTTTTCTCCCTGGACGTTAAGGTTTCTTCTGGTTCACGCCCCACTTGGTTGTCCATCATAGCTTGTACGATATCTCCGTCTACCACCTGGCTCATTCTGGCGATCTGTTCTTCTACGGGTCTGTAGCAAGCATCCTGAACATTTCTGAAATTGTGTGTTTTATCAACGTCCAAACACTCAGTCCAGGCAGGGCCAAGCCATGCCCATGCTTCACGGAGATCTTCGAGGCCTCTGGAAAGGTGAGCGCCTAGCTCGCGGCGAGTATCGATGAAAATCTGCATGGCGAAAACGGCCCATGTTGGAAATTTCTTCTCAGCTCCCATCGTGTGCACAGCCCGGAGTATCTGGTCCTCCCGGAAGACGCTATCATCCGGCGTAATACTGCCTTCAATTTTCAATTGGAGATCCAGGGCGTCCAGATGGTTGATACATTGACAGAAGTCACAAACATCTTCTGGAATCTTCCGTGAGCGATCCGAATTCATTGGCACAGTGGCACTCGAGATATAGAATTTCGAAAGGGTGGAAGCTGTGTCATAGCATAAGAAGGTCCTCCAGTACAAGTGTATCTTACCGCCATGATGCGCAACGAAGTCTTCATGGCCCCTAGAGTCAGCACGGCTCGAATGCGGATCAACATAGCCGTTGCTTAGAAAGTCGCTTAACGACTTGTGCTCTGCGAATGCGGGATGATCCTCAACAAACTCTTCGTTGCGGCGGCGCATAACGTCGATCGCTGTGTTGATGGTAATAGCGGTGGTGTTGAGTGTGGTATGCTTACGCTTGTATTAGCGCCATGTGCGACGAAAGAAGATACGAATGTCGGTTAAATCCTTCAGAAAACAGTAGAGAGCGAACGAGACATCTTCTGGGGAGGGCTCTAGCTCGTACGTGTCTTGAGTCGCTTTCTTCGTGGGAAGAGGAACCCATGTCTCGTCAGTCTCCATGTCCATACATTCTTCAACATTGAGTGCGTTGAACGAATTGATGGTCTCCATAATCTTCGCTGGCTTTCCTGTCGTACCTGCTTCAGGCTTTTCAGCGAGCGGCGGCAGGATTTGATAGACCTAGCTGAAGACTTCTATTATGTACTGATGCCCTTCGTTGTGTTGCTTGATGTTGTCGTCCGACTCCTCCGTCGTGTTGTTACGATAACAGCTCGCGCATTCTTTGCGATCGGCAATAACACCGTTGAGTGTCCTAAGCAGATGATGAGGTACGCAAGGTGCACCTGCCTTTTTGACAGCTTCGGCCAGTCTGATGTGCATAGGTACTGTGATCATGTATAGTCCTTCTTGTCTTCGCTTCTCGTGGTTCTTGCCATTAATATGCCTTGTATGGGTGAATCTGTCAACAAGATCCTTCTCGAAAATGTCGTTGACAAGGCCAGTCGCCCGAGCTGTTGTACCGAGCCACTGCGTGACTTTTTTCGTGTTGCGCTTGTAGCGCCGATACTTGTCGACGAGGAGAGGTGATAGACCCATCGCCAGATACCGTCTCTCAAAGCGGTTTTGTCAGAGTCTGATTGTACGTGCGGCGTCACGAATTAGCCAACATGCGGCAGGTCGAAGTTGTTGAAGTAGAAAGATAAAAAGTTGTGCGATAATGTCTCTACTGCAAACGCAGATTGAGTCAGGTGACAGTTGCTCCGGCATCTAGTCCACTGGATACCTACATAACACAGCGACCTTTTCACTTGGAGGCGGTGTCCAGCGGGTTTGCCCTGTTAACGATCCGTGCGTACTGGAGGAGTGAAAGCATTGTTTACGGCCCTGATGTTTCTTGACCCACCTGATCTGAGATGAGATCGGGCTTTTCTGTCCCGTCAGTTGTTAATTCAACTCATGTCCAGGATCGTTAGTGACTCTAAGTGATGGATCTGATAGCTGTCATGATGATTGTCCTGTTGTAGTGGAGTGTTTACTACCTGCGAGCGGAGTGATCATTCGACGCAGTAGGTGGTATGTTATTAGTGCAATCGTTGAAATTCTTGTAGAATATGGAAGTACTTGGAGCATTTTTCTAAAACTATGTACATACGGTTCCAAAGCTCCCAAGTCTCTTCAACGCAGCTTAGTTCGGGGTAAGCTTTAGCAGCCTTCCACCCGCACCATCCTCAATCACCCAGATGGCGCCGTCCTTATCTTCTCGGATACCGCGCATGCGCTTGCCCATTGAGATGCGTTGCGCTTCCTTTGCTGTGTCGCCGGTAATGGCCGCGCGCACAATTGACTGTGAGCTAAGACCGGTGATGATGGCACTGCCCTTCCAGCCGGAAAAGAGATCACCCTTGTAGATGATCAAACCGGCAGGCGATATGACAGGAACCCAGAAGGCCTTGGGTGCGACGAAGTTAGGGCGCGTGCTGTGCTTGGGGATCGTCGTGCCATTGTAATGTTTGCCCTCGCATACGAGAGGCCAGCCGTAGTTGGCACCTGACTGGATGAGGTTGAGCTCGTCGCCGCCCATGGGGCCCATCTCGACCTCCCAGAGGCGCCCTTGGGCGTCCCAGTCGATGCCCAATGGGTTGCGGTGGCCCAGCGACCATATCTGAGCCTGGACAGCGCCTTGGCTGGCGAACGGGTTGCCCGCAAAGGCAGTGCCGTTGTCGTACAACCTGATCATCTTGCCCAGGTTGGTGGTCATGGACTGAGCAGGAGTCATCTGGTTGATCTCGCCAGACGAGATCCACAGCGAGCCATCGGGGCCAAAGAGCAGGCGACAGGCGAACTGGAGCCCACCAGAGGCCTTCTGCGAGTGACGCCAGATGACTTCGAGGTTTGACAGCGCGCCGCCGCTGGCAGTGAGCGTCAGCTTGGCTCGCGCAACTGCACCTCCCGCGCCGCCAGAGCCGCTCTCAGCGTAACTGATATAGATCATACTATTATTGGCGTATTGTGGGTGCAAGGCGACGTCATGGAGACCGCCCTGGCCGGCATAGGCAACGGCGGGCACGCCAGTGATGGTACCCTTAGCCTTGGTGGCCGGGTCGACGATACGCAGGTTGCCCTTCCTTTCGGTAACGAGGATGCGATTGTCGGGCAGGAAGGCAAAAGCCCATGGTTCGGCAAAGTCGGTGATGGCTGTTGACTTGAATGGCTGTTGGCGAGTGTCGAGATGTTGCGATGGGACGGCCAATGCACCCGTCACCAATGTCAGCGCGTAGGTGACAGATAGTCCGAGATGCATCATTTTGGAGGCGGCTATCGCTGTTGCTGTCGCTGTCAAGTAGGTTGGCTTCCAGAACGTTCGGGGTTTGAGTCGCTCACACCGTAGAGAATCTCCTCTTAGGTTATCTGGTCCCTCAAGGCAGGTAGGTTTGTGAGCAATGCAAAGACTCGAGCAAACTGTGGATCACTTGATATGTATACAACGTGAATTAGAGTACTTTCACTTTATCATCCTTACATTTATGACGCGTTTAGGTGGGGCACGAGAAAAGGCGGAGAGGACCTTAATGTGAATGAAGCCATGCCAGACAATTAGGAATTGACGCGTAGTATTTAGTTACACCTATGAGGGCTCCGCTCGGCAAGTAAGAGCAAAAAAGTACCGCCATATTAATGACACTACGTACAGGCATAATAAAGTAGCCAAGATCTTTGCGCGGGTGCACGAGATGTTAGCGGAAGGTCGTGATAGTAGAGCGCGGCACATCCTGTGACAGCGCATCTTGGCGCGGCCTATCGGACATTTACAACCTTGAAAAAGTTATGGCCCGCTCTTGCGCCAAGCACAACTGCCGAATCGAGAGACACTAGCTGTGACGACATCTGTGATTAGCCACATGTAGATTATCAAGCCGTCGAGCGGGGCATAACCTGGCTTGAACCTGTTTCAGCTTTATATGCATCCAAGCACAACATGATTTCCACGAGGACATGGCGTGTACACGTTGCCCCGTACTCTTTCCGATACTCCTTGCGCAAGAAATATATCTACACTTGGAGTTGATAAGCTAACAAAGTTCACATCCATCTCCTTGGGGAGGAACAAAGTTTCGATTATGGATGGAACTTTACACTGCTTATATTACAATATATGTGACTCATATAAGCAGTCGGCCAATACCTGTGCCGTACAAAGGCGAAATATCCTTCATCAAATTAGTCGTTGGAGCGTTGCATGATGTCGATGGCGGTATTGACTGGTGCCTATACATGCAATGCAAGGAGATCAGCTAGAACACAGCAGAAATAGAAATTGTTGATAAGGGTAGAGAATAATCTAAGCAGGAGAAGAGTAGCATTCGTGGTGAAGGTGAAGGTAAATACTTCGGTATCTGCACTCTAATCGGTCCAGGCACTTGCAGAAGTTCGAACAACAGCTTTTTCCTACATCAAGGTAGTACCGAGGCAGGTATACTCTACCGACTGTCTGTGCATCGAGCAATCCTAGAACGATAGCAGCGGTAACACGCACATGAAGACAGCCCATGCTATGAACATCGCTATGTGTGGTCATTCGAGCCATAATACGTAGGTTTGATGATAGACGTCGAGTATGCCTTGGATCGTGCAAAGATCTGGAGTTCTGGTTCACGCCTTGCGTCAAGTCTTCGGACACATTAATTCATGCGCCAATACACTAGCATAAGCAAATGTAGACGTTTCACGCTGAACGTTTAATTGATGCCAGACAGCTTTCGGTGTAGTATCACACGACCCTTGAGATATGATTTTCGATGTATCATTAGCTACGACTGTCTACGAATGACTATGCATAGCTCATCAATCACACTGCTTCGAGAAGCTCTGTAGCCCACTTGAAGGCGACCAAGATCCAACAATCTAAAGTGAGATCCCAGTGCGTGTGCTCTGAGGCTAGTCGCCATCACCAGCCAAACGGCATTCGGCAATCACCATTATCGTCTTGAATAATGATAGTACCAAAGAGATTGCGCCACTCCAAGGGGCAGTCATCTTCGACAGGGTTCTCGAAGCTCGGTTCAGCTTCGTTCTGCGGTTTCGTCTGCTGAATCTTCATAGCTTGCTGGCGAACCTTTGCTTGATCAAGGTCCATGCTTCCCATTTTCACGATGACATCGTGCAAGATCTTGACCGCATCTGGTAACATCAGCTTGTGATAATGTGGACGGCCGGCGCAGTGGTGGAAAATTTCGAGAATAGCCGTGTTCATGCTCAGACCTGTGCCAAACAGTGCCGCGGGAAAGTCTTGGGGCGCTTCAACCATGCAGCGAGCCCGAATGCTGCGGAGCAATTCGAGACATCGAAGATAGAATGCCATAGCGTCAAAGCTGAAGGCATGGTCATCTTTCATAGCCGCTATCTTGACCGCACTCAGAGTATCGATGGACGAAAGTGTAGCGGATGTGTCCTTGATACCCAGAACATCCCTCGCCAGCGCATCTGCCATGACAAGGACGTCTTTTCCGGCGCAGCTCTTCTCTCCAGTCGGCTTCTTGAAACGGTTGTTGACTCGAAGGTGACCCAGTTCCGAGTAGCGAGAAAGATAATCGAGGTGGCGAATCTTACCGACCACCTGGTCGTATCCATGATGAGCAGTGTTTTTTGGGCGCTCTGTAGTCTTTGGCCCTCTGTTTGGCACTGAAGCCCATCGCTGACTTCAAGTGTCGAACAAACTCAATGCTCTGCTTCGGCCTGTGTCCCACAAAGATCCAATCACTCCCCTGCTTCTCTATGAAGTGATCCATGTCGGCCCAACGAGCTTCCTCAGAGAGTAGGCCAGAGCAATGAGCTGCATTGTAGAGGTGAGCAGCTACCATGATCTGGCCCTGCGCACCGGCAATGGCGATGGCGAAACGATGATGCTCGTCGCGAATGCTGAGAAGAATGAGACCACACATGGCAGGGTGATTTTGTAACAGAGAGAAATCTGGAAAATCCACTTTCCAGTCTGCCTTCTCAGCCTCATCGATGGTATGCTGTAGCAGGGGTTCAAGCACGGTAGTGCGCAAGCATTCCAAGCGCCTCTCGGTAATATCTCGATTGGCCTTGTGTGTCAAACCAACGTGTTCAAGATCTTTCGTGTTCAAGTAGTTGTTGTAACTGTGAACCAGGTCATGCCCAACGTCATCGAGTAGTTGCTTCGCGACGGGGAGCATGGTACCGAGTTCCCTCTGGGTATCCCAGAATATCTGCACCGCAAAGACAGCCCAAGTCTCGAACGACCCATTGTGAACAATATTCAATATAGCTTCGTGTACCTTATCGCCCCTGAAATGTGTCTGTTCTTCTTGTTTGACCATCGGAAGCGCAGCCAGTTGGGACATAGACTTGAGGAACCGGCGTTCATCTAGCGACAGGCGAATCTGCTCACGTGCATTGAAGTGTTTCATCATCAAGTCGACTATGTGCACACACATGACAGTCCTGAATCCGAGGATCTGACCGTCTTCCTTGTAAACAAGCGGATCTACTTCGTCATCCCTAACATTGCCAAGCGACAGTCCATCCTGCTGATTACAGTACCCATCAAGCATGAAGTTGATGATCTTGGCATGCATGTAGGGGGTGTCTGTCTCTTGGAACCGCGGGTGAGCATCCTGGAACTCCTTGCTCATCTTTTCGATTATGGCTATCGCAGTGTTCATTGTCAGCGCGGCCGCCATCAACCCTGTGTGCCCGCTTTTGAACTCGCGCCAAGTGCGCCTCACGAAGAGCCGGATGCGGGTCAAGTCTGTCAGGAAACAATATACGGCGAAGGACACATCCGTATCAGATGGTTCCAACTTGTACTTCACATGGTCCTCAGTCTTGGTGCTAGGAACGAAATCGGGAATATCGTTCAGCTCCTCGGGTATTTCAACTTCTAGGGCGGCGAACATATTGGTAGTGTTCGTCATGTTGGTCGTGTTGGCTGCGTCGGTAGGTTGTGAAGTTGCTATCGCTTGCAAGTGAGACCTCGAACCAAGAACTTCTTGTGTATCTTGCAACACCTTGATGAAGTACTGGTGACTCTCGTTGTTTCGTTTTGAGGCTTCATCGGTGCCATCCTGATTGAGGAGGTACCACGCAGCACAGTCTTTGCGGCCTCGAATGACAGCGCCGAGTGTCGTAACGACTGAGCGAGGGATCTCGATGGTGTGATTGCTGACAACGGCTTTTGCAAGTCGCACAAAAGTCTTGATAGGTACTTCATAAGTAGAGGATTTAGCCAATAGTCCAGACTGCTTTGCTTGTTTCCTTGCTTTTCCCTTGAGTCTGCCTCCGCTTTTGATCCGTTGGGGGAGAGGCCCAGAGCTGAAAACATCGTCTACTTTGCCGGTTGAGCGCGCCGCTGCCGAAAGCCACTGCACGAAGCTCTCTGTGCCTATCTTATATTTGCGAAAAGTGTCCGCAAGCGCCGATGTAGGCGCCATGACTGCGGGGGTATCGTCAACGTGTTTTTGTCGGTCTGCTTTTCTATTGTGGCAAGGTCAAGTAAAAGACTTTGGGGGAAGGTTGTGAATAGAAGAAGGGAAAAAATTGCGCAAGTAGAGGGAAAATTGTCCTGGCAACCGAAGGCACTTGTGGCAACACCTACTCTCTCTCACCTTGAGGCGGTGTCGTAGCGGGCGAACGCTCACACTCAACAGGCCAACTGCGTTGAGCAGTGCAGACCAAAATTACCGCAGGATAACACGATGAAGCTCGAAGCCTTTCGAATGAGCAGCGGGAAGATCTTAGATTCGATGAAAAGCCGTTCATTAGAATAGCATGAGATGTAACTGGGGTTGAATTCTAAGTTCAATGAGGGCATTGAAGGGAATTGATGTTAAGAGAAATTGAAAGTAAGGTGAAAATATGGTCCTCGTCAAGGAGTGGTCGTGATCTGGCAGTGCCTTCACTGGCATGTCATCATGTCTTGGTGCCCTATTATAAGTCGTTGTTGCTCGCAGGTCTCGAGATAGATGATTTCAATCACTCAACGCTTCATCATTCACCTAATGGAAAGATGAGCGGAGTAAAGTAGAATTCCACGCACATCGTGAACATTCGACAGCGAAAATCTCCGCATTGGAAAGCATCTCAACAGTATTCATGAGCTAGAAGTGCTTGGATGATTGCAAAATGAATTGATGCTTTACGATTTGTGACAGAGCAAGTAGATACCGCAACGACGTTGACATATGACCACGCTAGCCATCTTGGCACAGGCAAGGATCATGTCGACATGCATCACGAAATCTCCAACACCAACCACTGCCGCATCACGAACCACAATTGCGCCACGCCACACCCCACGATGAACCTTTCAAGCTTCCGCCCGGTCTTCCGGCCTTTTACAAACTCCAATCGCATACCTTCCGCCTTCTCACGAACCACACAATGTCCGCAACAAAGAATACCAGCATCTTCATCGCCCTTCTCCGCAACCGCACAACTCCAAAAACGCAGCAAAAAAGGCAAAGGCCAGGATCCGCGAGTTAGTACGTACTGCCAAAATCCCCATATTCGAGCACATCCCTAATTCATCCGATATCTCGTCTCCGTTTACACAACTTGAAATAAATTACTGACCCCCCAACCAACAGCCTCCATCCGCTACCACCTGTACCACCCCCTCACCCCGCGTCCTCTCCACTTCTCCCGCACCCGCTCCCTGCGGCACTGGACCATCCACCGTGCCTGGATGCTTTTCCAGCGCAAACAGCGGGCAGCACGACAACTCGAGCTGGAGCGGCAATACATGTCGATGCGCGCTGCATGCGAGCACCTACGGCTGATGGACAGGTTTGGTAACAAAGTAGACGAGAGCGAGGCAGGCGGCCAAGGGCCGGATCCTGGCACGTTGGGAGCCAAGGGGAGGGATGTGGGGAGGCTGTATAGGAGTGCGATGAACAAGACCAAGGTGTGGGGGAGTGTGCCGATTGAGTATGCGAGGTTGCAGACGGATTTCCCGGGGCGGGAGGGGTGGAATCATGGGTGGACGAGGAACTGAGGCAAGAAGGGAGGGGGAGGGGAGCATGTATGATATGTGTGGGTTGTAGGGTGTATGGAATTGAAGAAATGTCATCTACGAGTGTGTTGAAAGCAAACAATATCGGTCAAGGCACAGTATGGGATACTGCTAGCTCTCGATATAGATTCTCTCAACTCGCTGTTGGGTTCCCCTCCCTCTTATTGCCGACTAACAATGTATGACCTCCCAGTTCCGAAAATATGCACAAAATGATAATGAGTGTAAGATGATGCTTCATCATCGTCATTACGCGGCGTATGCTTCGCTTGCCGAATCGGTTAATCAAAGAGAAGAGATCGCCCAATGCTCAAGTATGTTCAACAGGCCAGCAGCAACCTTCTAGCCTTGATTAGAATTTTTCAAACAGAAGCGCTCAGAAACGCCCAAGAGTGCTGGGACCAACACCCAATTAGTACTCCATGGAAACACCGCCCAATGCAATTGACGAATGGAATGTTGAGAGATGCGAATGTCGGCTTATAAAATGACGCAGCAGCCGTTCGTCTCCTTCTTATCGACGGAGAGCAACGCAGCACGCGTAGCCGCCTCGAAGACATCGTCAACGCCATCGCCAGTCAGCGAACTGCACTCGAGGTACTTTCTTGCGCCAATCATCTCCTTCATATCGCTGCCCTGCTTAGGGGTCGTGAAGCGCAGCGACTTTTTTCGCATTTCTTCCTGGGCTAGAGGATCATCGCGGAGATCCTTCTTGAGACCGACTAGGATAATTGGCACACCTTGGCAGCGTTCGCGAGCCTCCTCTGACCACTTGTGCTTTACGTTCTCGAGCGAGTCGGGGGAGTCGACGGAGAAGCCGATGAGGAGGACATGGGCTTTGCTGTAGGCGAGGGGCCGTAAGCGTTCGTAATCTTCCTGTCCGGCGGTATCCCACAGGGCCAGCTGTACGGACTTGCCGTCTACTCTGCAGTCGGTAACATAGTTTTCGAAAACGGTGGGAACATAGCGCTAGATGGGGTTAGGCTGTGGCAATGACGATGCTGTGCTCAGCTGAGGAATACGCACTGTTGGAAAATAGCCCAGGGTGAAGACACTGAGTAAACTAGTCTTGCCGCAGGCACCATCGCCGATAATCACTAGCTTCCTGTAGACGTCTGGTCAGCACCCGAACCACCAAGTCAATCGTGTTGAATTATTGCCGAAGCGTAAGGGGAAAGGCTAGGAGTATTGGGGTTGCATCGCAAGAACGTATATGGAAATGTTCAGCCCAGGCAATGCCCGACTACGGGCGAGTCGATAAAATGTGGACACGGGGGTGCTGTGGGTTGTCCTATTTTTAGGCGGAGTGTCTTCCGACCAGGATACGCCAATGCAAGCTTGGACGCAGGCCGGGGTCTGCAACAGCTTCCAACTATTGATGCACATCCTGGCCGGAGAGACTCGACGATTTCGGGCATGGAGAAAACGACAGAAGTGTCTGGAAGACGCGACAGAATGCGACCAGCGTGCTGGAACCATGAAGAGGCTAAGCACGTGCGCGCGATGAGACATGCGCGGACAAGCGTGGTAGGCACACGACAGAAGTTCGGACCAGGGTATTGAAGATTGCAGATCACAGTGAGACATTCACGTACCTGCGCATTACGGGCTCGCCGCCATTTTGCTGTTGTTGTGACATGCTGGACGTGTCGTGGGGGTTGTGCAGCGGTTCGAAGAGGTGCACTCGGCGGGTGACTGCGAATGCCGCTGTGATGGAGAAGTGAAGCTTGCGAGTCGGTTGTCTGGCGTTGCTCGTGGTTCAGAGGGTGCAGCAGCCAAGGAAACCCGTGGAGAGCGTTTGCTGGCTTCTTGGGGCGCGATGGGTGACGGGGAACTCGGTGTCGGGCGGCGGGCAGCGGGCAGCGGTTGGCGTGGTCTCGGACGGTAGCGAACGAGTGTTGCTCAGTGTGAAACCAAGTGGCCCAATGAGGTGCACTGCGATGGCGACAGCGACAGAGTGAAGGCGAGGGCAGCGGGGTGGCACAAGACTGCTGGGTTATGTACGGCAAGGACGGGCGGGTGCGTGACGGTGTGGTATGGTGTGGTGTGGTGTGGACGAGGGAGAGCGGCACGGCCGAGTCGCAAGTCGTGGGCGACGGGCAATGGCTTTAATAATGCAGCGGACGGGGCACGCGCACCAGCTGGGACAAGCGGGTGGGATGGATACGGTCGTGTCTAGCGTGTCAGGGCGAGCGTGGACGATGGCGCTGGGTTGCTGGAAGAGCAGTATTGACTGCGCCATCCTTTCCCTGCGCGCCGCCGGCAGCAGCGCCAAGTCTCCAACTAGTCTGATACGTTCCGCCAGCGCCAGCGCCATCACCAGCAGCCAGCGACCGACGACACCGACGAGCCTCGACGGGACCAACACGCCCTGCCCTCGCCTCCTGCCCTGCCGCGCCCAAGCAGAGAGTCGCACCCAAGCCCACACAAGCAGTGCGTGCCCTGCCCCTCCCGCTGCCGTGCCCTCACGCTCTACTTTTGCTCCCTCGCACGACCCACCCTAGCTTCCACCACCACCATCCGCGCCCGCTGCGGCCCCTCACGACGGTATACCTCTCTGACTGTATTCTGCAGCATCTGGCCTGGCCCTACACCATCCGCCCCTCCCATGGCCCACGCCACAAAGGGCCCCGCCGCCGCCGCAATGCCGCCCAACGGCACCACACACGCACCCGCCCCCAGTGCCGTCAACCGCAAGAAGCAGAAGCGACGCGAAAAGGAAGCCGCGAAGAAGGCTGCCCAGGACCCTTCGCCGCCCGCGACGCTGCGGAATGGCGTGGCAGGAGGCGCTGGCCACCCGCCCGCCAACACAGGCCATGCCCGACAAAGCGCACCGCATTACGACGACCCCGACCTGGACGAGCCGCCCTACGACGACGAGGGCGATTTCTACTCGGACGAGGACCCAGAGCACTACGAGCACACATATGGCACCAACGGGCACTACCAACACGGCTACGCGCCCGCGCCAATACCCAGTGGCAGCAAGAAGCTGCGCAGGAAGAAGAAAGGCGCCTCAGCCCCTCCCCCGCACGCCTACACGCAACACGTCGCACCGCGCCATCCCCCCGCCCCGTCCCACGCCCATTCCCACGCCCATTCCCACGCCCATTCCCACGCCCATGCCGTCATGCGGACCGGCTCCAAGGACATATGGAGCGGCCAGCCGGGAGACGAACGCGAGCGCATACGCGAGTTCTGGCTGTCCCTCGGCGAGGACGATCGCAAGTCGCTGGTCAAAATCGAAAAGGAGGCTGTTCTGCGCAAGATGAAGGAACAACAGAAGCACTCGTGCAGCTGTTCGGTCTGCGGGAGGAAGCGCACCGCCATCGAGGAGGAACTGGAGGTGCTATATGATGCATACTATGAAGAACTCGAGCAGTACGCCCACCACCAGCTAGACGCCGGTCTGCCTGTTGCTAATTTCGGTCATGCTTCCAGTGCCCCACACCCACGTCCCCTCATGAATACCCACCCACCCCCCGGCCACTACGATGACGAAGAGGAGGACGAGTACTCTGGCGACGAAGACGAGGAAGACTACTCAAATAGCGAGATCTCGTCCGACGGCGCCGAATATGATTCCGAGGAGCGTAGCTTGCCCCCACCTGAAGCGGCGGATTTCCTATCGTTTGGTAGCAGTCTGACAGTCAAAGGTATTCATGCGTCCTGGCCGCCCATAACAAGTACTGATTCAGAGTCTAGGTGGAATTCTGACAGTCGCCGATGATCTGCTGAAAAATGATGGCAAGAAGTTTATTGAGATGATGGAGCAGCTTGCGGAGCGGCGTATGCAGAGGGAAGAAGAAGCCCAGTATGCTCATTCAACCATGCACCGACAGTACAGCACGCACGGCCACACCCAACCCGAAGACGACGAATACGACGAGGAAGGAGATGAAGAGGAAGGATACGAGGACGACGATTACGAGGAGGACGATGAGGACGAGGATGTGCGTATCAAGATGCGGGCGTTTGACATGGCTAATTCGGTGTAGGAAGCGATGACCGAGGAGCAGCGCATGGAGGAAGGCCGGCGAATGTTCCAGATATTTGCAGCGCGAATGTTTGAACAGCGTGTACTACAGGCGTATCGAGAAAAAGTGGCCGCTGAGCGACAAAAAAAGTTACTCGAAGAGCTGGCCGAGGAGGATGAAAAGAAAGACCTGCTCGAAGCAAAGAAGGCGAAGGAGGCCCAGAAGCGGAAAGAGAAGAAAGAGAAGCAACGGCTTGCCAAGGCGGAAGAGAAGGCAAAGAAGGAGGCAGAAGTTGCTGCTAAAGAAGCGGAGGCGAAGGCGGCAGAAGAGAAGCGGCAAGAAGAACAACGCAAGAAACGGGACGAACAGCGGAAGAAGAAAGAGGCAGAACGCAAGGCCCAAGAGGAAGAGAAGCAACGCAAAGAAACCGAGCGCCAGAAGCGATTACAAGAAGATCGCGAGCGACAACAAGAAGCCGAACGCAAGGCTCGCGAGCAAAAGGCGCTTGAGAAGAAAGCAAAGGATGACGCTAAGCGAAAAGAGCGCGAAGAACGAGAGGCCAAAGAGAAGGAGGCACGAGAGAAGAAGGCACACGATGACAACCAGCGCAGAGAGCGAGAGGTTCGAGCGAGAGCTGACAAGGAGCGCTTACGAAAAGAGGACGTAGCAACGGCGGTCCCAATACCGAACATGCGAAAAGCTTCCCAAACTGTAGCGCCCGCCCTGCCACCTCAGCTTCTAAAGCAGAACTCGTCCACGGGCATGCCGTCCCCCCACGTTACGCCAGCCATCCCAAAAGCACCTACACCAAGTCGGCCTCGTCAGACCTCGCAGCAGGGCTCGCATGGCTCCTCTCCCAAGACGCCGCAAGTCGCACCGGGCACCAGCAAATCCATATCACCTACTTCACAGCTGCAGGGTAATATGATGCCCAGGACTATATTGGCAAAATCGTCCGGAAACTCGCAACAGACACCATTCAATTCGCATGGTCAACCAACATCCCCAATGTCACACATCCCGCCGCCGCCTGGTCTGAATGGACCACCAGGTCTGGGTATGAGCATGGGTAACATGCCACCCGGTATGAATGGCTTCCCAGCTCCGGGATCGATGTTGCCCAACATGATGAGCCCGCGTCCAGGTGTACCGTTCTTCGCTCCACAACCTGGCCCTCCATCATTCCGGCCATTTCCTCCAGGGATGCCCGGTAATCGTGGATTTCCCATGGACGTACCTCCTGGTTTAGGACCAATGCCAACATTCCCAGGATCGAATCCGCCGCCACCATTCGGTATGGGTCTACCAACACAGCACTCGCGTCAGGGATCGGGTTCATTTGACAGATTGGCTCAAATGGAAACTCCAATTGGCGCTCCATCGGCAATCCAGCGCCCTGCTCCCATCCAGCGACCGTCTAGCGTGAAGCCGCACGAAGAGAGCAAACGACCCCAGGAGCCCGATGTTGACGAGCTTGCGAATCATCTTGGTAGTAAGGCTCTGCTTGATGATGAAGAAGATGTGCCTGAATTCCCTGACCGGCGGCCAAGTCTTCAGCAGCATGGCTCGATGCGTGGCGTACCTATTGGATTCGGGTTTCCAGACGCACCAGTACCACACCAGCCTGCCTCGTACAACGGTTTCGGTAGTGTCAACACCGCGAGTATTTGGGGTACACCACCCGCACAGCAGTTCTCGGCTGCTGGAGGACCATGGGGCAACTCGCCAACCTCTGGCTTCTTCAACACACCCCTTCCGCTGAGCACACCGCGCGCTCACGAGCGTGCGCCACATGAACCGCGTCTTGTCTGGCTCCGTCGTGTCATCTGCTCTGTTTGCAAGTTGCTTGCCCATAGGCAACCGGCACCCCAGGATGGGTACATGGACGCGTCGGAGGTGCATCAACAGATCGACACGATTCGCGATCCTCGTGAGCCTGCCATCACCCAGGAAGAACTCAAGGAAGCCTGTGATATCATCGATGGCACCCACAACAACGGTGGTGGCTCTCTTGAATATAAGCAGTTTGGCGACGGCCGTCTGTCCCAGATCAGGTTCACTGATACCTCAGGTCTCCCTCCCGCATTGGGCGAGATTGGCAGCCCTATCGCTGGCCACAGCATGCCCGTTACGGGTTTTGGTGGTAGATTTCCCGGACTTGGCCCCCAGGGCTTCTGAAGACCTGCATTGCATCCTCTATCTCCTTGGTAGCAGTTTCATCCATCTGCTTCAGGGCTCTTTCCTGACTTTAGGTAGTTCTTAACCACTTCCCTTGAATGGAAGATTTGTTCACTTCTTCCATGAAGTTGCTCTCCATACTCTTTTCCTTCAGTATCGTTTGTAATGAGTGACGTGCTTGTTTGTTGACTACCAGATTGACATGATCGTCGAAATTGTGACAGGTTCGGCGAATCACACGACACCTGCGCTGCCCCACTTCCGGTCAGCGTCGATTTGCCACACCTTCCTTCTTTCGCGCAGGCGTCCTCGCAAGACGCATCTAAGAATCAGGGTTGATGCCTTGTATCGTCACTGTAGGTCAACACTAAATGTCAGCTCTGCCTAGATACTGCAGGAGACTACGAATTTCGGATGGCTAGCTGCATGTCGCTGCCTGCATACATGCATCCGGGTACATAGTACAAATACACTGCGTGCAAAAAATAAGCACCAGCCATATCTAATGTTGAACTCTCCTCTTTCCCCTTCAATCTGACCCCCTTTCGTCACATCTCGCCGTCTTTTCCAAGGTACAGCACCCGACCAGTATCGTCAACCCATCATCAAAATGCCCCAAGTCCTCCCTCCTTACAAAATCATCTTACCAGAACACATCCCCGGGATGGCTATTACAATCATGCCCATGGACCACAAACACCGCCTCTGGCTCGACGACTACGAATACTACGACCAACTAGGCCGCGATCCCTTACAAGTGCGCATGATATGGGGCATTGCTGACGCCGCCGCGCGGATCGAGGCGCTCAAAGCCGCACTCGAAGAATATCCAAAGATGATGCATCGGCGCAATATACTTCTCAAGGCGACGCAGAGAGGGGATGTAGAGATGGTGCGGTACCTGGTTGAAAGCGGGGTGCGGGTTGGGCCTGATTTGGAGCGAGCGAAGCGGGATGAGGTGAGGGGGATGGAAGAGGAGGAAGACGTGGATGAGATTGAGTTACCGGATAGGGAAGATGGTTCGAATGCGCCGGTGCATTTGGCTGCCAAGTGCGGGTTTGTTGAGATTCTCAAGATTTTCTTCGATGCGGGGGTCGATGTCGATGTGAGAGATGAGTTTGGGCGCACGCCGTTGCTGGCGGCTGTGCTTGGGGATGGGATGACTGAGGCGATCAAGTTTTTGCTTGAGAGGGGCGCGGATCCGACGGCGAGGATTAGTGGGAATCAGCTTGCGAAAGAGTATATTGGCGAGTTTATGGAGGCAAATGCGTTGGAGATTGTGGCGAGGGAGGGGAATGTGGAGGCGTTGGAGTTGTTGTTGAAGAACCCGAGTGTGAAGATTACGCCATTGGCTATCAAGGCTGTAGCTGGGTCGAATAAGGGATTTAGGGCGTTGAGGATGCTGCTCGAGCGCAGTGGATGTCTTGCGTTGGGGGAGGACGAGTTTATTGACATTGAGGAGAATGCGGACTTGAAAGAGGCGGCGGTTGAGTCTATTGCGAAAGGGGTGGAGATTAACGATCTCGATGCGATGAAGCTGCTCTTGGGGTTCAAGTATCCGGAGCTGAAGACGGGGAACGCAACAGCTGACCAGGTTCCCGAGGAGCTACACAAGTTTTTTGTATATGGCGCGTATAGCGCTATCAAACTCGAATATGTCGACAAGTTTGAGTTCATCTACAACATCGGCTTGACGGAACACGATACAATGTCACTCGACGATCTACCGGAAGGCCAGACCCTCAATATCCAACACCTCTTCGATACAGCCGCTGAACATGGATCTGTGAATTGCGCGCGACTCCTCATTGACAAGTACGACGCGAGTCCACATGTATGCCGGATGCCATCTGGAGTTCTGCCTTTGTACGTAGCAGCCGGCAACAACAAGGCAGACATGGTGCGCTTCCTACTCGAAGAACATCACGTCGACACGCATATTGGAAGTGGTCGTTTCGTTGCAGGTCCCACCGCACTGTGGATCGCAATCTCCTTGAAGTGGCTGGAGAGTATCGATATTTTATTACAGCACGGTGGCCCAGTTGATCATATCGATCAAGAGATCCTCGACATTGATGGTCCAATCGATGCAGTACTATCCAACCATCGCGACAATACAGTTCGCTTCGAGACAGAAGACAACGCGAAAACATTCATCGACGGTGCAAGGAACAGACAACAACCTAATTCGCCATATGTGAGGATTAGGCTTGTCACGGAGGATAGAGAATGGATCGAGAAGTTGCAGATTAGGAAAGCAGACGCGCAGTTGAGGAAGGAGGGGGATCGGAGGGAGTTGAATAAAAGTGAAGCGGTGGGACCCGAGAGTAGACTTTTTCCCGAGTTTGTGACGTATCAGGACAGACAGGACGAGCTGGAAGAGGATGATGATTTGTTGCCGTTCTTTGAGCCAGCCTTTAAGGCTGTTTGAAGCTGGGGCTGTTGGATTGCCGACGAATGGAGGGATGATAGGAATTTGGGAATGCAATGACAACGCCTTCACCGTAGGGCGAGAATGATCATGGTCATAAAGGAATATTTTAAACTGGGTAGCAGAACTGAGAACGCCACATTTTCTCTTGGAACAACTACTCGATGAAGAACAGTCGGTAGCTGGTCGTGTGGGATTGATCGACGGGATCGTCTCAGCTAGCACTCAGCATCATGGTAAGAGGTCAATTTTCAGCTGTAATGCTTGAGGCTAGCGGCATGTGAATCTGTCACTCGGATTAGCACGTGGAACAGAGGATGCGGAAAACTATTTTTGGCCATGGTCAGGTACAAGTGTAACGTCATTGAAAGCGGAAAGGACGATCTCCGCATCCCTGCTAGCAGCAACAAGGGCACATGGGCTAGCGTGGAGGGGCTCATGCACAAGAGGCCCTCCACCTTCTGTGCTAAGGGCTGACCTCACTTTTGTTGTCTACAGCTCTGCTTACCTGTTCTGATCGTACATAACTTGTAACAGCAACCCCAGATACACATAACTCCCTGGAATTCAAGTCTGAAGAACGTTGATAGCTCCATCATCGCCACAATGTCTGAGGCTATCGTCAATGCTGCACAGCAACACCCACCGCCTAATGGCCACGTCTACACCTATGGAACTGCTGGGGTAGGTAAGGAAGTCATACATGATGGAAAGGATGCTAATTGAGCTCGTGTAGTTCCGAACGAAAGCGTATGTTCTCAACCTTCCGCCCCGCCTCTTATGCCACCTTTCCACTATATCGCGTACACTGGGAGCTCCCTGAAGCAAGACTGATGGTATCAGCGATGTCCTCGACTCGGTCTTGACTCGTGTTGGTCTCATTGCCGCTCTTCGATCTCGCAAGCTCGACGGCAAATTCGTCGGTGTCATGATCACAGCATCTCACAACCCGCCGCAGGATAATGGTGTCAAGCTAGTAGAGCCAATGGTAAGATTTCGTTACCTGAAATGTGATCAAAGCTAACATTTGGCAGGGCGATATGTTGGAGGTACACTCCCCTCATCCCATCCGACGACCCCACCCGATCCGTGCCCGCTGATACTTGTATGCAGGAGTCATGGGAGGTCATCAGCACAGAAATGGCGAATCAAAGCAGCCCAGAAGCTGTCTCAAAATACTATCAGCGTATAGCAGAGGAACAGAAGATCGACCTGAGCAAGCCCGCAAACGTGGTCGTCGCTCGTGACACCCGTGCATCTGGCGCCAGGTTGCTTGGCTGCCTCCTAGACGGACTCAAAGCAGCCGGTGCTGATTACAAGGACTACGGCTTCTTGACCACCCCTCAGCTGCACTACATGGTCAGGTGTCTGAACACAGAGGGCACATCCGACTCGTATGGTACACCCACTGAGGCCGGCTACTATGAGAAGTTCAGCACAGCCTTCAGGAGGGCAATGGGCAGCAAGAAGCCCAATGGTGGCCTGACGGTCGACTGCGCCAACGGAGTTGGTGGACCAAAGCTCAACGAGCTCATGAAGTATCTGCCCGCAAAGGAGACCGGCCTCGAGGTTTCGGTGATCAATGACAACGTCATCAAACCTGAGGCTCTTAACGTCGATGTAAGTCCGACTATGTACTTGTACCGGCGCGATACGTACTGATATGCTCGGCAGTGCGGAGCAGACTATGTCAAGACTAACCAGCGAGCCCCTCCATCATCAAAGACAGGTCCTGGCGATCGATGCTGCTCGCTCGATGGTGATGCCGACCGTGTTGTCTACTACTTCAAGGACGACCAGAATGTCTTCCGTCTCCTAGATGGCGACCGGATCGCCACCCTTGTCGCCTCCTTCTTCGGCGATCTTGTACGCACCTCAGGCCTCGCGGATCAGATCAAGATCGGTGTTGTGCAGACCGCATATGCCAATGGCGCAGCGACAGACTACGTCGAAAAGAACCTTCGTCTACCTGTGACCTGCACTCCTACAGGCGTGAAATACCTCCACCACGCTGCACAGAAGCTCGACATTGGTGTCTACTTCGAAGCCAATGGTCACGGCACAGCCATCTTTTCACACAAAACCCTCGAAACCATCAAGAACTACGAGCCCAAGTCACCTTCCGAGGCTGAGAACCTCGAGATCCTCCGCGCATGCATCGACCTGATCAACCAGGCCGTTGGAGACGCACTCTCTGACTTCCTTCTTGTCGAAGTTGTTCTCGCGCACAAGCGCTGGGGTCCTCAAGAGTGGCTTGCCACGTACACTGATCTCCCTAACCGTCTGCTGAAGGTCCTCGTCAGCGACCGAACCATCTTCAAGACCACCGATGCAGAGCGCAAACTCACGAGCCCTGAAGGTGTTCAAGGTCAGGTCGACAAGGAGGTGCAGAAATTCCGTCAAGGCCGCTCGTTCGCACGCGCTAGTGGCACCGAGGATGCTGTTCGTGTCTACGCCGAGGCAGCAACCAAGGCCGAGGCGGAAGATCTGGCTCGCAAAGTTGCAGAGATTGTCAAGTCCGCGGGTGGTAAATAGGATGGCACTCCGGTACTGAAGACTCCGCCGCTCATGTACGAGGACCAACACTTTGTCATCGTGATTGAACGCGAGCTTTCTTCAAATGAAGTGACAGACCTGGCAGACCCTTTACGAGTGAGCTTTGACATGGAAAGCATGTATCACGATGGCAAATCATCTGGCCGGAGCACCCCTACGAGACGGGTGAGGTTCGTGGATGAATTGGATGAGACATAAAACGACTTATGATAGACAAAAGCCTTTGACATTGCTTAAAAAGATACTCATTCGAGTAATGAAAATGTTTGATCATGCATGCTTGCAACTGCCGCGTCGTCTGACAAAGCTTAGGGCTATATTTCATGACTTTCACCGCTCGCTGAGCTATATTGTTGAACTGAAAACGCATTGTTCAGTACCAGTAACTGCCTTGGGCTGTCTACGTAAGACACAGAGAAGAAAGCTGCGTTCACCTACCGTCTACTGACAGCTCTCTTCCCGCTTGTGACCGCCACAAACAAAATCGCCACCTGCCACAACTTCAATCTTACCTGCTGTCACCCGCTCAGAGATGTGATTATATAACTACTCTCCCCACCCACCCGTTCGTCTATCCTCCCCCACAATTTGCGTCACGATCAACATCCACCAACAACAACAACAACAACAACAACGACCACAGACACCACTGTACACAGCCAACTCAACATCAGCAACATCGCGATGAAGCTCCCTGCCTTCCTCATCCTCACCATCGCCACCTTCGTCATGGCCAAAGACAAGCCTCCTTCCACCTGGAAGTGCAACGACGGCGACAGAAAGTGTCTTGCCGGTGAGGTCGTCGGCGTCTGTCTAGCCAAGGGCTGGCACACGGTCGAGAACTGTCCCGGTCCGTTCGCCAAGTGCGTCGAGAAACCGGAGCCGCATTGTGAGCATGGAGTTTAGGGATACGAGGAAAGGAGAGAGGCGTGGGCAAGTTTCGAGGTAAGTGATAAATAGGTTGGGGCGAACATTTGGCAGTCGGTGCTTACTAGATGACAGGGGTGAAAGGTCGGGTTCGGAACCGCAGAGCTCTGGGGTATGACGAGGGCATATTCTGTAATGATGGAGGGAGGGAGATTTGATATTTGCAGGTTGATATGAGATAAAGTCCAGTCTTCCTCGTTGGCTGATTGCGAAGCCTTCTGTTCTCTCGATCTATTCATACAAACATTCAGCACATCAACTCCGCCGAAATCAAGTGGTCCACTCACGTTTCCTTCTGCCTTGACACCTGTTTTGCTCCCATTCACGCCGACTATTTTGCACTCCCTAGCGCCACTCTCCACACATGTATATCCCGCACGTCCCTCGTTTGCACTCACTCACTCGCCACCACTGTCCTCACATTAAGTCAACTTCTTACACTCGCGATCAACAACAATTCAACGTACAACTACCGGCTCCAACAGCAGATTAACAGCCCACCGCTAATACCAGCATGTATCTGAACAACATCGTCTTTGTCACCTTCGCCCTCACGGCTCTCACCCTTGCGAATGACAAACCCAAACCCAAGCCCGAGCCCAAGCCCGAGCCCAAGCCCGCTCCGCCCACATGTATCCCGGGCGACATCACCTGCGTCAACGAAAATACCGCCATTGCATACTGCGAGAACAACAAGTGGGTCGTAAGCGAGCATTGTCGCCAAGATGTGAAGTGTCAGGTTGAGCCGTTTCCGGTTTGCTGGAATGGCTAGGAACGCCAGGAAGCAGGAGAGAGGGACAGATAGTGGTGAGCATTGACTAGAGTGAACATGAAGTTTAGATTATTGAGCTGATGGCTTTGATCAGGATGCTCTTGGGGGATGTGGTGTGAGGTATACGGTTTGGTGGAGGAGGAAAGGGAGAGAATGAACTTGGGATTGTGATGGATTGGCTGATGGAAGGCATCAATTCTCGATGGGCGGCATGCATGATTGTCATGGGCTAGACATGTACAGAGATAGAGAAGGTGTAGCTGTTGAATTCACATGGCTCGCACTGCTATGTCCGATCTTACTCTGGGCGTGCTTTGAATTATATTGAGAATCTTGACTTGATATTATTCAGATTTTTTACTACTACACACAAACAATTATGTCCATCTCGTTGCTGTGGCGATCCGAGGACTGAGGTCTGAAAGCGGGCAAAACTGGAGAAGGAAAGGGAAGACATGAGGATCTGGTTGAATCCAGCCGTCTCAGTACTTGAATACTCGAAAATCTGACAGCATTTTATCAAATGTCCTTCCAAGCTCCTGTGCGCCTGAGAACTCCTTCTTGTTTGGTAGATCTGCGGTGAAGGCCGACAACTTTTGAGCGCAGCACTTGACACTTAGCAGAAACCGAACAACGTGGCCCCCGTGATGGATGATGAAGCTTTCCCCACAGATCTCTTAGTAGCCAGGGTTCTACTAGCCTGACCTCTTTCGACTATATATCTCCTTGCACCTTTACTTCCTTCCTGACACGACCACTCTTTGCTTTCCACCACCTCTTCTGGCGACAACACTACACCAACTACTTCGACTAAAACCTATCTTCAATATCCTCGACATGCAGCTCAACGTCGTCTTGCTCGCCGTCACGGCTTTTCTCATCTCCTCGACCACCGCCAAGTCAACGAAATGTAATGAGGCCGAGTACTGTGTCAACAACGGCGAAATCGTTTGCGGTCAGTATAGCTTCCATGTGCGTATCTTGACATGGAGCTAACACAGTAATTACAGGCAAGGATATCGCCCGTCCTGTGCATGGTCTATACATCTGCAAGGACAAGTGCTGGGTCCGGCTACAGTATTGTCAAGATGGATGTGAGTTGTGAAATTAGTCATTACTCCGTCTCTTTTCTAACGGGTGATATAGGTGCCAAGGACCCCCGTGCTCATTGTAACTAGAAGGAGAAGAACTGGTTCGACACGAATGAGGTTATGGGACTGATAATCGTGGATGCAGGGTGATTCTTCTACGTAGAATGTCTTGAAAGGGACAAAAGGCACTGGAGTATGGCTGCCAGCCTTTTCCAGACTCCCAGCGGCCAAGTTATACCTGTGAAACGAACTGCACGTCACTGAGCGCACCTGTCTTCTTTATTTGCCTGTTGTGAGCGACTTCATACGTGATGAATCTAGATCCAATCCATGTTTCTCTTTGATGGCTCTCACTTTAGTCTTTTCTACCAAACGTAGGCGCATGCCGAATCGCAGAACGAGCAAAAAATCATTTCACATGCCCAGCGTCACTTTACCGCCTCCTCAATCGCCGCTCACTTCGGCTTTCGAGGGCGAGGGCTCTCTCCAGGAGTATAAATAGACCTCACACGTTCTCTCCTTCAAGTTCTCTTCTCTCCACCGCACAGATCTTCGACACTTCTCCAACTTATACCACCACAGCCAATCAATCCTCTCCATCAGTGACCTCCACAATCATCGGAATCTCCAATCATGCTTCTCAAAAATACCCTCCTCACCTTCGCGGCCATAGTCTCTATCGGCTTTGCTGGCAACGTTCAGAGCTGCTCCCCGGAGTCCAAGTGCACAGTCGAGGGCTCCCTCAAATGCCGTAAGTTCTCCTCATACTCGAACCTCGGCCTTTCCTACCCTTCTCCCTTATACAATTCCTTCGCGTTACTGACTCACTCGAAACAGATCGCTTCGGCCACGGCACTGCCGTCTATGAGTGCAAGAGCCAGTGCTTCGTTCCCAAGGAGATCTGCCGCGCGCCCGGTACCTGTAAGTAATTCAATCTCGAAATACAAATTTTATGATGCTGACTGGGATCTCTAGGCCGTGCTATGCCGACGCCGCACTGTACCTAGAGTCGTGGATGACTGGGGCGGAAGACAGCTGAGAGGGAATGAAGAGTGGAAACTTGGAATAGGCATGGATTGATCTGGAGACATTGCTCCAATTTTCTCAGCTCAACTGCACACAAGAAATGAATTGAACTACATAATATCACCATCGCTTCCTGTCTGTTCGTTGTCTTGACTCTGTCTGCGTAATGTCAGGTTACTCACTCGGTTCTTTTGCGTTCCAGACATGACTTGATTCATTATTCAACTTCACTCTGCTTCTTGATTTACTCACTCCTTCTGACCCCGTTCCCGTACCCTACACTGCTCATTTCCATGAAAACGCAGCTGCCCGATAAATAACGAAGTAAAGGTGAATTCACCCACCCCACATCTCTCTACCGCCGCCACTGACCGCCAGTGTCTTAGCGGCTCAGGGTTTCACCGAGAGAGTGTATATATAACTGCCTTCGTCCTCCAACTTTCTTCCTCCTACCTACCTCTATCAACCACACTTCCCGCTTCAGATCCCCCAACAACAACTCGACCGACGGTCAACAACCAACAACACACTCATCAAGTCCATCTTCAGCATGCGCTTCATCAACTCCGTCGTCGCCCTCGCGGCTCTCGTCTCTGTCGTCGCCGGCAATCCGGGCAAGGGTCCTTGTCGCGGCTCCAAGGGTGAAAACTGTGGTTTCGCCGGTCAGATCAGGCGCTGTAAGCCAAGTTACTTCCATTGTATCTAGATCGACAATCGCTAACTTTAGCTTCGCTGGATGTGGAGCATTCTTCCGAGGGTGTCGCTGATTGCATGTCCGATGACTGCTGGAATCTCAAGGAAGGAAACCCAGGCAAGAAGGGCGAGAGCAAGTGTAAGTTACAGAGGGATGTAACAGAGTCGTGATAGAAATATAACCAAACTGTATGTAGAAATCAGCGAGCCTCAGCTTCACTGCCGGAAGCGAGGAGACTTGGTAGACATGGCGAGCTGGCAGCATTGATCACTGGTCTGGCATAAAGGCTTTTGGGGAATGATGGAGACGGTGGGAAATATGCATAGAGGAAGATGACTACATGGGCTCAGACTTTCTTGCTCGGTGCTACAGCACACGAGATATATAAAGACATTATTCATCCACTCATTGGCCCACCATTTTGGACGCTGATCGGTGTGACATATACTGCTTTGTACTTTGCTCAAAACGTATTCACCGCTGTACAGGTTTAGTCAAACAAGGACTCGACTCCTTCGAGACTGCATCGTAGCGACCTGGAGTTGACACATCAACAAAACAAAATGTACAATCTCCCGTAAGATTACACGCCACCCTTCAAAACTTTACCACGAATGAATCTCAAATGGGGTCGTTCAATTTCTGACATCAACCATCGTTGATGATCTGATCCTCGATTCCTCAACGAGAAGGCCAAACACCCCCATGTATCTCGCAAAGTCCTCGTCAAAACATCACAAATTCGGGGAAAGCGCATCATGAAGTCTCTGAAACCGAAAAGTTCAATCTTTGTACATGGATGCCCTCGATCCCAATCCGTCGAACTACATACACAATTCCTCATACTATCTGCGCCGAACAATAGGTATCTGCATCGCATCGCACCCTGAACGCCAACCAACATGTTCCCAAAGGATCCCTGACTATACCAATGTACAAACCAACGCAACATGATCATGGCCCAACAACTCGAATCGACATTCTTAACAAGCTTGCAAATAATTCGACGGCACGAGGCCTGGTCTTCCATTCTTGCCCACCGCCTCGGCCTCCCACCATCCATCATCCTGCAGACGCAAGACAGCAAGGATATCTCCCTTCTGGAAGCCAAGTTCTTCCGGAATCTGAGCGTTGTAGCTATACATTGCGCGAGCTAGAGTGTCTTGTTAGTTGTTCTGCTTTGCAACACCGCGTGAATGGATAGACTTACAATAGTTGAGAATGATTCGTCCGTCACGGTTATATTGCTTCGGCTCAGCCAGACTCTTGCTTCGTACTCGACTTTCAGCACGCACACTACTTCCGCCTGCACTAGCACCGAAATCGTTCGCTCCACTACCGCCATAGTAGCTGCTCTGGGGCCGAGCGGTGTTATTCCGGCCGCGCACACTGCCGCCATACACGCTGCCATCGCCGCGCTCACTAGGCGCTGCGATGGAGAGTGCACGTTCACTACCACGAGAGCTGGATGGTCTATCATAGGACTGTCGAAATGCTGGCTGTGGGCTGACAGCTCGTGAAGTTGGTGCTGCACGGGATGCTGGACGGGACTGAGATTGTTGAGGTTGTGCGTACGCAGGCTGAGGCGGAGGCTGAGGAGATGCAGCTCGAGGCATGGAGTTGACAGTGGGAGATGCGCCACGAGTGGAAGAGTATGAGTTTCTTCCCACTGGAGTGCCGTATGCTTGTGCCGGCGCAGTTGTTGTTTGAGATCGAGGTCTTGCTCCAGCATTGGATTGTGCAGCATATGGGTTTGGTGACGCTGTGCGGTAGCTGTTCTTCTGAGCAGGTGCTGGTTGTGGTGCTGGCCGCTGCTGGAGAGGCTGCTGTTGTGGGGCCTGCTGTTGTACAGGTGGCTGTTGTGGGCGATATGTTGTTGGCGACTGAGGCTGCTGCTGTTGTGCTCCACGGAAGGATGGTGGTTGCACAGGCTGCTGAGACTGTTGTGTATAAAGTGATGGGCGAGGACTTGTAGCACGGGGTGGCGCTGGTGACGCCGCCCTGGGAGGTTCCTGCTTGGTCGGGCTGCGCGACGATGATCGGGTGTCTGCACCACCGTTGAACATATTCACCTTCTGATTGACGTACATTTGCGTCGTCTTTTGCATTTGACGGGAGGTGTGAGCGGGTTTCGGTGCCCCTAGACGAGACATTGGTGGCTGTTCGTAAGACGGTGGGGGAGTGCCTCGTTTGGCTGCACTGATGCTGGCATTTACAAGGGGTGTAGGTGCTCCGCCAGGAAGGTTCGCGCCTACGGCAGGTGTTGCTGGAGGTTGTGGCGTGGCAAGTCCGTGATAGCGATCTGCAGTCTGCCTCAAAGAAGTCTGCTTTGTGACGCCTTTGAGTTCTTCAAGGGCCTGCGCAATTGGATCAAGCTCCTCCTGTACCTCTTGCTGCTTCTGCTGCTTCTTCTTGTCGGGTGACGCTACATCGAAGACGTTGTTACCAACATTGAGCTGGAAATTGGCACGAGGGTCCACGGGCTCTGGGCTTGCTGAACGAGGAGCATCCCGAACCATATTTCCACGATGGCCTCGGCCGAGTGGTTTAGTTGGGCTTACATTCTCATCAGTAGTCCTTCGCGATGTGGGTGCCCAAGTGTTGCGGTTGCTTGGAGTGATCGTTGGTGGCTCTATCTCAGGTTTGCTCTTTCTGCGACCGAAAGGACTGTTGAAGAATCCCCTCTTCTTTGACATATCCTCAATAGGGCTTGGTTCTGGCATGGGCGACTGGGCCATTGGCTTTCCTGGAGATGCTGAACCGCTCGGGGGCTCAATGCTGGAAAAGGAGGTAGGATTCGAGTAATCACTCTGAGAATCCCTGCTGCCTGGCCGAACGGGGCTGGGAATTGTACTCCGATCGGAAGGCGGACCAATACGGCAGTACTGCGTCATGCCATCGGCAGGATAGTCATTGTGCGGAACATGGCTTTGCTGATAATTCTGACGAGCCTGTTGCTGTGCCTGGATGAGTCGAGGATCTGGCTGGATGCTCCTTGATGACTGCGCTGCCTGAATCTGTTGCTGTGGTGCTGCTGCGATGTGCCGAGACGGTTGTTCCTGCGGAACCGCTGCAGAGCGACGTGGCGCGACATCAATGTGATCCTGCGGTGGTGCAGCGGGTTGTCGTGCATTGCCATTGATCTGATCCTGGGGAACAGCAGGGCGTAGATTCACTTCGATCTCATCTTGTGAAATGGGTTGGGTGTCTTGCTGGAGGCCAAGTTCCTTTGCTAGAGGATTGTTAGGATCATGGTGCGACTCGAACATGGAAGGCTGTGGGGATGAAGCGCGGTAAGAGGGATTCATAGTCCGTGCAAATTGCGCAACAGAATAGTTCTCGTCGTCTGAGACCTGTGATGAAGTTTCGGCATCTCCTCGACAGAAGTTGATGAACTTGGGCGGATCCGGTATCTCTTGTCCTGTGCCCAGGTCTTTGATGAAGGCTGTAATGTCCTTTTCCACGTCACAATCTTCGAGCGATAATCGTATCTTTTCGCACGAGGCATCATCGCTCACGCACACAGTCGAGGCGATGTTGGCGAAATTCCACAAACTACTCTTGGTGTAGTCAATGCGCTCTTCTTCAAGGTCTTGGAATTTCTGTTCACTGTCAATAACTTCCTCTACCAGGCGCTCGGCGATACTCACATCGCATGCAGCTTTCCAATCCCTATTCCATCGACCTGTCGTCTCTTCCAAGACCTTCACAGCAGCCTCGTAATCACTGCTAGTAGTCGAGAGGTTGATCTGCGTCTTCTCGAGCTTTGCCTTGTTCTTGCGCTCTTCATGGCCCATGACCATATGTGCTTGTGCAAGGAAACCCTTGATCTTCAAGCAATCCTGCTCGTATCGGTCGCGTGCCTTGTTGACGGTAGACGTCTGCTGCATCTTCAACTTTAGGAGCTTCTCGATACCGTTCTGCACGATCTTCCTTCGTTCCTTCATTCCTCCGGCAAATGCAGCTAAAGGCTCCTCCAGTTCTGTCTTCATCTGCTGCGCTATGCTCTGATGTTGCTTGCCCATGGACTCGGTTTCGGCGCGGATGACATCGCATGATAGTCGCAGTGTCCCAGATTCAGCCGATCCTAGTGGTTTGCGGGAGAGATTGAGGAGCTTCCTTGCATATTCGTCTTCAATTGCAGCTCGTGCGGCGTAAAAGTTCTTGAGTTCGTCGTTGGCCACTTTTGCATTGTGCATGCGGTCAAGCATGGGGCCGACGCCAGCGTCATCTTTGCCCCAGAAGTTGTTTGCGACTGCAAATGTCAGCCTAGGTTCCTTTTCTATTCAAGATGTGCCAACCTACACGAGAGGGTGACGGAGGGCGGCTCCGACGCCGTTGTCCCGCCCATGGCGGCGGTATAACTGCGAAAACGAGGGGTGTTGCTGCAGGAGGGAGACGATGCGAAAGTGAAGGGCCGGGTAGAATGCAGAGGTTAAGATATTGAGTGTCGCGTTTGGAGGTACAAAGACCGGGTCTGCGTGGTGAGGAGGTGGACCGGGGTAAATGCGGGCGTCTGTGTTTACCGTGATGTTGTCTATGGCAACCACAACCAGCCTATGACGAAGCACCACTACGCCGGCTTCAGCTGTGCAGCTGAACATCAACGAGCGTAAAGTCTCCTATGACAGTCGTTTCTGCGCCTTTTAACGTATCAACTGTCGCTCAAGGTATCCGAGAGCTTTCGCATTATTTGCGTGTGAGCATGCTGTGTGTGATGACCGGCACCTCAGCCTTGCGCGCACAGGCAACCTCTTAAGCAGGCGACACGTACTGGTGTTCAGCGGTCCATCCGCTTGCGTAGACTGGATGCATCGGGACAGATGTTGACAACACTGGGTTGTGCCTGATGCTAGCGGCTACTGCGCTGTCTCAATGGCTCGAGGAACGATCTTGTGTTGGTGGCCAACAGTGGGATGAAGTCCTTGGTGTCTGGCGCACATCGCTGGTTCGAGTCACGTTACTTGCACGTCCAACGGTCAATCATGTTGATCGCAAATCAACGCCGGTCGCAAAGAGCTCAATGGCTGCATCGAAATGGTGACCGAGAGCATGGTGATAGCAGGCATCTCAACTTTGACCATGGAGATGCAATACAGAGCACACTCCAACTGCTTCACCTGTTAATTGTGGGGTACGGGGGCACATCGCGCCTCCCTCGCAAGCATGCCGAGCAGACAGGGCATAGGCCATCTCAAATGCTATCACTATTAGATCTATTCGCAATGATCGGTAGATATCAGAGCTTCTGCTTTGAGCCCTTTCGCATGCTAGCACGCTGATGCAGTGAGGTGAGACCGTCCAGTGTCCCTCCACGTCGTGCCAAGCCGTGGGTTGTTCCGTTCCGCTGTGCATTGCGCGACCGACGTTCACCACCACCAAAGCCCAAAACTCCCCTCCAGCAACGCCCCCATCTCCACCACCCTCCCATCCGTCCGCCCACGCGCTGCTCATATGGACACGCCCTTTCGATGAGCCAGCAACATCCCTGGGGTGCCCCGAGACACAATCAGAGCACACGTTTGACCCCCATATCCACCGCAGTCGCGCAAGAGCAGCGCAACACGCCCTCACCAAGCGCCTCGCGTCCAGCTTACTCGCCCGCAACCGCCAGCTTCCCGTCTCTCCCTCCGGCCTCGTCGCGCCTGGTCGGTAGCCGCAAGTCGTCGGTCGCCTCTTCGACCTCGTCGGCCTTCTCACCTGCAGGACAGCAGCTCCCTGCCAGCCAGCTGCTGTCCTCTCGGTCTCGTACCATAGCACCCAACGCTGTCTCGCAACTGGCGTCCTCCGCCGCCGCAGCCGCTTCGCAGGGTGCTGGTACACAGTCGACCAGCGGCGGAGGCGCCTCCAAGCTTGTTCGCGCCTCGCCCTCACTCTCCACATCGAGCACCGTCGGCTCGCCCAGCACCTCCAACAATCCCACCTTTGGTGCATCCTCGCAAAATCTCTCACGCATTGTCATAGCCCAGATCTTCCTGCTGCTCAGCCAGTTCGGGCCCTTGAAGGACGACAAAGACCGTTCCAAGTGGGACACGCAAGCCGAGCAGATTAGGAAGGTTTGTCACCCATCCATTTGCGCCTATATACGTCGCGCTGCTAACATTCTGCCAGCTAGTCGATTCGCACGGCATGGAGGTCTTCTCCAAATACTTTCGGCGCCTAGTGCAGAACAATGCAGGGCAGGTCTTCGGCTCCGGGAGCCGCAATGCTGACCCAAATGGCAGCTACCAGATGCTCGTGACCGAGATGCACAAGCTGCGGAAAGAGCCCGAACAAGCAGACAAGATTGCCGAATCGATAAGCTCGAGCGAGGGAGATCTATTCCGGGACTTCGACCTGTCCACATTCATATCGCATTTTAAGCTTGATACCCTTGCAAAAGTCATGTTGACGCTTGGGTGCAGAAGGACAGAGCTGCGACAGAAAGGTATAATCAAAAGTCAAGACACCTTGTTCTTTGCTAATGCTTCGCAGCCGACGCCATAATCTCTTCATTAGGAGATGATGTCCTAATAGCTATCGCACAACCATCCCCAGGCGATGATACGAGCCCCGACTGGCTAGCTGTACTCGTCGAGCGACTGCTGCAAGACCCCCCACAGGGTTGGGATGAGGACAAGAAGATGAATTTGGCATACGCTGTCCAGGTGCGCTACCAGACCATGCATGCGCCACAGATTCCTGGCGTAGTTGAGTCAAAATTACTACTTGTCGAGCTCACAGACAGCTCGCGTAATCCTTTGGTCAACCTAGTACAACGCGCAGGTCCACAGGGCACGGCCACCATCGAGGCATGCAAAGAGATGCTCGCACAAGCCGAGACACGGGACATCAGCTATCAGCAAGTAGCAACAGTGCTGTTGTACTTGGCGCTGTCGACTGGATACAATGCAAAGAACTTTGTAGCCGCACTCCGCGAGCACCGTGCAGGGCAGCGTTTAGACTGGCAGGACATCATACATGCTTTCGACCGAGATCATCTCCGAATTGAGAAGCATCAATTTCTCACCATCTACGACGCCTTGCTTCCTATCGCCCAGGACACGGAATCATTCGACATTCAGATGTTGTGGGGTGGAAGTTGGCAAAACGACCTAACTCACCTTTACTTCCTACTCTGCTTTCTGCGTTGCACTCCAGAAGAACTTGATGTGTCTCAGATCCCGAGGCTACGCACCACGTATTCTCTCAAGACTTTCGAAAATGCGTCGGACGATGTGAAAGCTTTTGCGGAGCAGGCGATCAAGCACCCTTTCGTGTCCCTCGAGGCGACCGGTGCGCTCTTCAACATGATTTTCCGCACATCCGAAACATACCAGACTGCTCAGATCATGGGCATTCCTGATATGGTCATCAATCCACATACAGCCGAGTTCTTAGTCGCCGCTGCCGCAGTTCCGAAACCGTGGGGAGCGCTGCAGGAACAGGCCTTGAAGCAATTGTTCGACCCATACTTCCACAAAAAGCTGCCGATTTACAACTTCGTGCTCCATGGCTTGTGGCAGCAGGATGTGCAGTGGCTTATCGATCGCTTTGTGGATGCCTATAACGCTAATTCCATGTCACTCACCCTTATTCTCGAACACGCGGAGACAAACGACTGGCTAGACACCCTAATACGCAGTAACACTGATATCAGCTTGGATCTGGCAGCGCAAGCGCATGCGAGAGGCAAATTCGAAGTCGAGCCTTGGTTACAGCAAACCTTTGACCAGGCTGGCCCGCTGTTCCGCCGCATTCTTACCAACTTCTTGACAGCTCGTGCTGCAGAGGAGATGCAGCGCGTCCGCGAGGACCATCATCCTCTGAGTCTGCCCCTTGCTGTCAAAACAGTGTATCCTCTGCTTTGGTTTCTGGCTGAGTGCGGGTTACCGGAGCAAGAGCTACTGCCTCTGCAACGAAATTGCATCCAGGCGTATCCCCGATTAATAAACTACGGTGAAGGCGTGGACGATGTCATAGACGCAAACGGACAGACTGGCAATGCTTTACCCGAGGACGCCGACAAGAAGATGCAGGAACACTTCAAGAACATGTACAGTGGCGAAAGCGACGTGCGCGACATAATTTCTGTATTGAAGAAGTACAAGGAGTCCCGCGACCCTGCCGAGCAAGAATTGTTCGCTTGCATGATTCACGGTCTGTTCGATGAGTACAATTGCTTCGGCGAATACCCCCTGGAGGCACTAGCCACGACCGCAGTGCTGTTTGGTGGCATAATCAACTTCAATCTGTTGTCTCGGATCGCTCTCCAAGTTGGGCTGGCAATGGTACTGGAGGCTGTACAAGAATATAGACCTGACGAGTCCATGTACAAGTTTGGACTACAGGCCTTGCTTCACTTCTCTAATCGCTTGTCCGAATGGCCAAACTACTGCGATCAACTGTTGATTGTGCCTGGCCTGCATGGAACGGAAATCTTCACGAAAGCTGAGGAAATCGTTGGGCAACAAGTCAGTGAGGCCAATGGCGATGGTCCCAATGGCATGAGTCTTGCAAACGGCAACGGCATTGAGGATGCTCTGCAACAGGAGCCCGCTGTGCCAAAGTTCACATGCCTCCACATAGACCCACTAGTGCGAGCGGACTTCTACGAAGAGCCGGATGAGGATGTCTCGGACCGTGTCCTGTTCGTCCTGAACAACGTATCTGAACGCAACTTGCGTGAAAAAATTACCGATCTCACAGCTGCCGTCGAAGATAGGCACCATCAATGGTTCGCCAATTACATGGTTGAGGAACGCGCAAAGATGCAACCCAACTTCCAGCAGCTTTATCTCGATATTCTTGATCTGTTCGACGACAAGGCGCTATGGGCAGAAGTCCTACGCGAGACGTTCAGCAGTGTTATTCGTCTGCTCAACACAGACTCCACATTGGGATCCACAGAACGTGGACATCTAAAGAACCTGGGCTCATGGCTTGGTTCCCTGACCATTGCTCGTGATCAGCCTATCAAATTCCGCAACATCTCATTCAAGGATCTTCTGATCGAGGGTTATGACACCGATCGTCTCTTGCTCGTCATACCCTTTACATGCAAGGTGTTGGTTCAAGCGGCCAAGTCCACGGTCTTTAGACCGCCCAACCCGTGGTTGACTGAGATGCTCGGTGTTCTGATGGAATTGTATCACTTTGCCGACCTGAAACTCAACCAAAAGTTCGAGATTGAGGTTCTGTGCAAGGGCCTAGAACTTGACCATAAGGACATCGAACCGACCAACAGCATCCGTGCTCGTCCACAAGCTGATGAAGAATTCCTAGGCTCCATGGTTCCTGACGGTATGGAGGCTTTCAACGACCTTTCTATTATGGGTCTTAATCGTTCGCGAGGTCCCAGCGAGCGTTTCTCCTCGGCAGCCATCACGGCAGCTCTGCCTGATTTCACAAATCAGCTTCAATATCCACCTTCAGGTAACAGTGGCGTTCCTCCTGCCACACTCAAGAAGATCTTCCTCAATGCTGTCACACAAGCTATCCAAGAAATCATTGCCCCCGTGGTTGAGCGATCTGTCACCATTGCTGCAATCTCGACATCACAGCTTGTCAGCAAGGATTTCGCCATGGAACCGGACGAGGAGAAGCTTCGTAATGCAGCTCACACTGTCGTCAAGTCTTTGTCCGGAGCCCTCGCTTTGGTCACATGCAAGGAGCCTTTACGTATGAGCATCCAGAACAACATCCGTGTCAACGCAAGAGATCTACCCGAGCAAGCACTTCCTGAGGGGCATGTGTTGATGTTTGTCAACGACAACCTCGATCTCGTCTGCAATACAGTAGAGCAAGCAGCGGAGATGTCATCCATGGCTGAAATCGACATGCAAATTGAGGACAACATGCGAGCTCGCAGAATGTTCCGCAGCACTCGTCCAAACGAGCCTTTCAAGGACGCGAATATCAGCCAGTGGGCATTCTACATTCCTGAACCCTACAAACAGACCACTGGTGGGCTGAACAGGGAGCAATTGGCCATATATGAGGACTTCGGCAGGCAGTCTCGAGGTGTCCCTCACGTCAACAATGCTTCCCAAGACAGTGGACGACAGATGCCTGACATTCTGCAAGACCAATTCGCAGCAGTCCCAAATCTGCCGACCCCTGGCGCTGTTCCCGCAGAACCACGTCAGCCAACGCAGCAACCTCGTCTTCAGAACCTGCAAACTTCGCAAGCGCCTCCAGCTCAGCAACAGCTCAATGGATACATGGAGGGACAAGGGCCAGATCGCGGTCAACGCGGTGCTGAGGAGATTCTCGTTGAGCTCACACGCGTGATCAAAGACGCCCCGGAAGAGCGCATCAGTGACCTTCAGCCAGGCAATAGCAACATCCATCAAGTTTTCGATCAGCTCATTTCAAGCATCGAGTTTGCGGGACCGAACAAAGATACTTGGGCCTTCCGCATCGCTGGACAGGTCACAAATCATCTCTTCTCCGACTCGTTGGGCCGTCTAGAAATCGAGGTCATGGCTCATCTGCTGAGCCATCTCTGTCAATTATCCGTTCAGACCTCCCGACAGGTACTGATGTGGCTTGCTACGCTCCATGACGACGACCGCATTTTCAAGGCAACTGTGATGATAGCCCTCATGGAAGTGAGCCTCATGGACATTCCTCGATTGAACACGATCATCGCAAAGGCTGTACAAGAGCGTCGCATTGCAGCAGTAGAAATGCTCGCCAACCTCCTCGACGAGCTACTACTCAACGAGCACCCGAGTGCATTCCGTGCCGATTTTGCCTTGACCATCGATGCTCTCAACAACTGGCTGGCCGAGGACCCATCTTTGGAGCTTGGCAAACGTGTTATGGCCAGTCTCCAACCATCGCCCAACGATGCGTCCATGACTCCGCCTGCGAGTGGACACAAGGACCAACTAGAGTACGTTTTCGAAGAATGGGTGCACCTACAACACCCAGAGACACCGGCCAAGGCCATCGGGGCTTTTATTTATCAGCTGCATAAGCAGAAGATTATGGAGACCCAGGAAACTTCGATCGAGTTCATTCGTACTTGCATCGACGCCTCCGTCATTGCGTATGAACGAGAGAACTCGATGCCATATGGTTCATTGAATGAAGATCTTGCTACAGTCAAGGTAGATGCTCTTGGTAGACTGATCGTTGACTTGGTACAATACCAGGGCGAACAAGATGGCGCTGTCAAAGAGAGCAAAGCACGTTATCTCGATCAGATCCTCGTTGTTGTCGTGCTCGTGCTTTGCAACCATCACAATACACGGGGAGACGGCTTCAACCAGAAGGTCTTCTTCAGGCTTTTCTCTACTATACTGTTCAATCTCAACGATGCCGTCAAAGACGAGACCTTGTCCGAACAGAAATCCGATCTCTTCCTCGCCGTGGCCAGGGCTCTGTTGATTCTGCAACCTAGCCACTTCCAACGTTTCACCTTTTCGTGGTTGGCGCTACTTGCTCACCGCATCCTCATTCCAGCCATGTTGGAAGACGGACAGAAGGACGAACGTTGGGACGTCTATGCCAAACTTATGGAGACACTCTTGGTCTTCACGGGCCAGTTGATTAAACCCACTGGAGAGACGCTCATGGCACAGCAATTCTACCGTGGTGTTCTTCGCGTGCTCCTGGTCATCCACCACGACTTCCCAGAGTTCCTTGTCGAGAACCACTTCAGGTTCTGCAACAGCGTTCCAATGCACTGCACACAGCTACGTAACTTGATCGTCAGCGCATATCCATCGACCATTACGGAAATGCCTGACCCGTTCACTGCGGGATTGAAGGTCGACCGTCTCGAGAAGAACCTTCAGGCACCTATCATTCGTGCTGATATTGAGCAAGTGCTCGTCGGCGCTGGAATTAAAACCACAGTCGACACGCTGTTGAAAGAATCAGAGATCAAAGAGCAAGACATGCAGAAGCTCTTGCAGGCAGTACACTATCCAGAGGCGAAATCTACAGCATTCGAGCTAGTTCCCACTACGGCGGATCCAGCCTTGATTCACGCCATCACATTGTACATCGGTGTGGCGACACTTGGCGCCGAAGGAGCAAGTGCTCCTCTATTCGATGCCGACAGTCCAGCGGCGAGGCTCTTGGAGGCCTTGGTAAAAGAGTTGCAACCCGAGGCTCGCTTCCATTTGATCAGTGCTATTGCAAATCAACTCCGCTTCCCGAATACACACACCCACTTCTACAGCTATGCACTGTTGCATCTATTTGGCGCTTCAGACAGCGAGTCGCAGCAGCTCGGTGTACAAGAGACTATTACGCGGGTCCTGTTGGAGCGACTTCTAGTGCACCGCCCTCATCCTTGGGGGCTCATCATCACGCTGCTTGAGATATTGAAGAACCGCAACTATGCCTTCTGGGAGCTGCCGTTTGTAAAAGCAGCACCTGAGGTACGTGTAATTGACTACTCAATCACTATGATGACTAACGTAACTGCAGGTTGAGCGACTCCTGAATGCCCTCTTCACGCATGCACAGCAGAGCCCTAGGCCCATGGCTTAGGCGCAAATCGAAATCATGGTCTCATCTCCAACATCACAATATCATTGGGCGTGAGGAGGCGATCTTACGCTTCTTACCAAAGTGACCCTCAACATCACTTGGCTGGCGACCTCCCATTCCTCTACTGTCGTTACATCACGATTTCTTTCGGCTGGCAGGCAAATAAGGATCATGGTAATGTCACGTCATGGATGGGAAGCTGGCGAAATCGGCTTTGGCTTCTTTGATCTCCATTGGTGATATTCGAAAAAGCATGGCGTTCCCCACGGCGGTTTGGGTTCTTTGTTTATTTCTATTTAATTCGTGAAAACCTGGGTCATATCAGTTCCTCCCTTGTCATGCGCGGTCATGCTGCGTTGCGCAATTTTCGTGTAGAATAAGCATTTGTTCGGCGAACCTTTACTGGGGGCAATGGCGGCGAGTCTAGTGCATATACGGTGTAGGATATCATGAAAGATGTTACTGCTTTTGATCAAACACGTTCCTTTACCAAGTCCCACAGTGTGTCAAGTCATAATTGTACAGTTAACAGGCAAAAGTATCTCATTTCGCCTTCACCTTCACTCCTTCCTGGGGCAATCACTCACGACGGTCAACAGCGCACGGATCGTGCATAGCTCCCATCCCGGATTTCGTGGCTCACTGTTCCGACTCGATACATCTTTGCCCCCACCAATCCCCACTTGCGACAGTATCGTCAACTGCATGCATGATACGCGGTTGACAGATTCAACGATGATCATGCCGCCCACGACGTCTACCACGGCATCACCCCGCACCTTTCCCTTCGCCTATTATCTCCACTCTGATCTCGCGTCACCAAAAGCCCTGCAATCGATTCTCGCCGCGCCGCACTTGCTCAAGTTGCGCAAGGCGTGGTTGCTTGGCCATTCCCCCGGCGCAAACGGCAGTGTCTTCTCCTCAGGCTTCAGGTTCGGTGAGTGGCAAGCGCAAGACGAGATACAAGGCGTAGTTGTCTATTTGAGCCGTCAGGAGACAGAACACAGGTTAAGGCAGCACATTGGCGAGGTGGAAGTCAAGGAGGTTGAGATGGAGGTCTGTATGGGCGGAATGTGGGGCAAGAGGGAGTGGATTACAGGAAGGGTATTTGTTGGCAAAGAGGTGGGAAACAATGTGCAGAGATCTAAATTGAGGAGCCGAAGACTGGACAAGGGGCAGAGACGTATGCCTTCCGAGATGCACTCCACATCACTGAGCCGCCTATCGAGGACCGGGTCGAAAATCTCGAGGTCGATGATGCACTTCGGAGCAGCTTGAAACAGAAGCGCAAGGCGCTGCTGAGGCGGATCACGGAGCCTTTGAGGTCTAGGGCCAATATCCAGGAGGACAGTTTTGAACAGGCAGGTCTCGCAACCGCAAAAGGAGAGCTTGGTCCGGGCAAGCAGCCTGGTGCGAGGCGGAGAGAAGTGATCGGTCCGCCTTATGAACACCCGCCACTCCTACCTCGCCATACAGATCTTGTGGCATCTGCACTCTCTGTGACGAAAGAAACGCATGCGCCAAAAGGCAGGGCGAGCGACGACACGAGCGATGACATGATGGAGAAGGCCGCACAAGGGGTAATGGATGTCGAAGCTAAGTCCCAAGATCAAGCATCCCGGTATCAATTTACAGACTCGACTGGTAGGATCATGGCTTTGTCCCTGCTTGCTGAAAACATTTCATCAGCCTCGGACACTGCGACGCAAGGCGAAGTGGACCTCCAGGGAGAGACTCAGCGGTCCTACTCAGAGGACGCATCAAACCTAACTGAATACACTCCGATACAACGTTTCTCAAGTACGAGCGCAATGCAGTCAAGTAACAACAAGAAAGGCTTCGCGTCCAAAGAAGCAAGTCCAAGCTCCGTTCACTCGTCCCCAGCAAAGAAAGACGTCGAGAGTACCGACAAGCCTGTGAACGAAGAGAAAGCTCACAAGCGCGCGACTTGGTATCCGTGGGATCTGCTTCAGAGACTACAACTGAAGTCCGCACACAATGACGAGGAGAACACAGCGCAGGAGAAGGAAGTGACAAGGGATAAGGCGGATGAGCAGAAGCATGCAAGCGGCGTTAGGGGACTTGTGGCTATGTATGAGATGCTTAAGAGGTAATCTCTTACTCGTGGATGTTGTCGAGTAGAGTGCACTGTGCGTGTGGAAGGCGGGACGGATACATCTGAGAGCGATCAGGGTGTGCTCGTGTATTCTAGGTGCTTGTAATATAGCACTGGACGTGAAAAGCTATGCGAGACAAGGAGAGTCGGTGTAGCCGGTTTGCAAACCAGGCTCTCTTCAATCAAGCAAGGCTCTTGTACTCCACTTCTCTGAATGAATACACAATCAAGTCTCAGTCTAATCTCTGCAGGCTACATAGTGTCTCGGCGGTTGGGTCCGATCTGATCTGCCAGGTAGCAGCGAGAATTCGAGGAGGTCATTTGAACGTGTGCTGATTGGCGATGAGTTGGAGCAGAGGTAGCGGGATCTGCTCACTGGAGCTTCAGTAGCTGACCAGTAAAAGTACTGTACGCGTGGGCATACCAGTGATTCGTTGCACAGTATATCACAAGGCCAATTTACACGAAGTAGCAGATCTCATGTCCACAGCCTTGCGATGATCCTCTCAGCCATGCTTGCAGCTACTGTACGCTAGCTGACAAGCCCCTGCATTGCCCCTCTCACCACTCAGCCGCCTCCGCGGGCTGCGACACCATCATCGCACATGTCCACCACTCAAACGCCTTTGCACGGCAACGTCGTGGAAGCCAAGCTTACCAGATGAGGCCGCTTGGATGCCTAGTGGGGCTTAGCATTCCGATACCCGTAGATCGTGTCTACCAGCGCCTGATCAGGAAGGCAGAATTGATGACGTTCTGCGAATCATGGTAGTAAGTTGGCAACACAGCAGCGATCTCAAAGAATATGTGTACAGGTAAGCATGAGGATTCGAAACGAACCATGGTCGCGCGGGTACTTAGCAGCTTGTTCTCCGTCCGAGACGCAGTCCGAAGCGCGTCTTGGGCTCCGAGATCAATCAACATCTTACAGGCATGAACGCGCAATTCTATCACAGCGCAAGCTATGTCCCACCTAATGGTACAAAAGCAGAACAGAGCAGGCAGCAGCAACAGTGGGACGATTACCAACTGCAGCAACGAGGTATGTACCTTTTGTCTGATTTTGAAATCGCAGCTTACGATGATTTAGCAGGAAGAGCATCAATGAGCGACATTGCCGATTCGAAAAACCGAATATCAACAAAATCACGCAAACGAGCAGACTCTCATCAACCCTCATCGAAACCATCGCAAATGCGAAGCTCCAACGTGGCCTCGCCAACAGAGCAAAGTCACGCGCCTACCATGTCTACTCAACAGAGATTCTCAGAGGATTATGACGAGAGGCCAAGGAGATATTCAAGTGTAGACCCTGGCTACGTTGGAAACCGACTATCACCAAAATTGTCACCATCGTATCTTTACGATGATTCGAGCTTGAGCGGAACGTTTAATTCACCAACACATGTCGAGCTTGAGCGAACAATCGAGCATCGAAAGAGTTTGAAGGGCGTAGAAAGACTGCGGAGCAAAGTCAAAGGATGGGTGCGAGTATGAAAAATGTGGCGTCTACCAGTTCAGCATTTCGTCCCTTCCGGGGAGGTGGATGGAGGCAAGGATCATGCTCTGAGCAAGGTTGCGGCGAGCCAGTTTCAGGAACACCTGCTTCCTCGCCATGAGTCTTCTGACATCCTGTTTGGCGCTTTGGCCTCTTGTACATCATCAACATCTTTCTTATGATACCCATCGCAATATGATCAAATCAGTCCAGCATCGTGGCCCGCTCATCATTGCAGCTTTGACGTTGCTCGCGTAACAATCAAGACGGCTGAAATCGTGATGAATGACATCACTCCGTTCCTCCATCCTGCAACCGTCCTTCCCCAGGAACTCCACAAAGGACTTCCACGGCTCGCTTCGAGTTCCTCTGCCTGTTCTGCTCATCACGAACACGGACGCTCCGTGCTTCGGGTTGCGCGCAGTGTCACTCAGGCGTCAGAGCGCTTGCGAGAGTGGCAACGATCGTTGATTGGGCACCAATCATTGCCTCTTCCGGATGTCGTAGTGGACAAAGCATTGCTGGGCAGATGCAAAGCATGACGTCGCAAGCTGACATTCAGGATTGTTGTGTGCCGTATGGCTGATATCGGTGTTGCCTTGAGCCATACGCAGTCTTTAAATCTCACGCAGGTCGCATGCATGCCATCGTCCTAGACTTAACATCGACGCCAACATCTAGTTTCATTGGTTCGAGGAAAGCTTGCACGGCTCGTGGAACAACCATAATCTCGATTCATCCCTCGAATATATACTGTGTACACGACTTCTTCATCCACCATCGAAGCAAATTACAAGTCGTACTTATATTCGAATCAAACACCAAACACAATGGACCACTACCCTGAAGTCACAATCTCCGAACGCGAATGCGCATCTCGCCGACCATCCAACTCCTCGTCACTCAACAACACTCAACCCACTCAGAATATCCGCGACGGCCAGCTCGCACCACCAATCTACACTTCTTTTCCACCACCAAGCAACGTCACTGAAAAAGACCAACAAGAACAGCGGCTACGCACCGACTCTGTCCACTCTACAGAACAATCTAGCTCGCCAACCAAAAGCAAGATGGAGGCTGATCTGCAGCGATATACCGACGCACCACCGCCGTACTCGGCAACACAGTATGAGGGGAAGAGCGAGGAAGTGCAGAATAAGATGCGCATGGCAGATTATGCGAAGGAGCTGAAGAGGATGATGGGACGGCAGTTGGCAAAAGGGCTTAAGAGTGGAGAAACGAAGGTGTAGTCACTGCTGAAGCTCTGTAGACTGTTCTTACGTTTCTGGTGTTTGGCCGAGCTGGTCTCGTAACGTGGGTTGCAAAGCGATGGCGTCTGGGTTTTTGAAGAGCATATTTAGCGTTGGATAACGGGTGTATTATTATGGGATATATGTAAAGAACATGATTGTGTCGACTAAGTTTGAGCACAAGAATCTGATTTCGTATGTGGAGCCGAGCGTATTCGTTGTCGCTCGAACGCAGAAGAGACCGTGTGCTACGCCTCGCTATAGGTATATTATCATCAACCATAAACGTCGCGATCCACAGTACAAGTCAAGTCGGGCGAAACCCCATACCATCTAACCACTGTCTAGCGACAATTTGTCTCAAAGTTCAGGAATTAAGACCATGAGCTAAACATTTCATCATCGCGATGTACTACATGCCCCATCATCCTGTTTCGAGGGATGCGCCAAACTATTCCCTCATCCGGTGTCGGGAACGCCAGCAAAATAACATCCGAGATGGACAACAAGTGGCGACATCCTCTTCCCGCGTCTTCCCCATTCCAACTACATGTCGCGAGCCGGTGTCGGGAAATGTGATTGAAGCATACAACGCCTTGCTGGCTATCAACCCAGCTTTCGCAACGACTTGCACTTGTCATGTCATGTACAGTGCGTGAGACACCGCCATCGCCATTCGCACACGACCAGCCACATTCTCGTAATGCAGTGGCAACCGGCCAATCACGCCCACCACCTCCACTTCCGTGAAATTTCACATAGCGTCGCTCCAACGGCCAGTTTCTAAACATAGCAAGATTTGTTACGGGGCGTTCCCCAACTGCGTAGGAAACGTGTTGGAAGAGTGTTGATCACTGCGGCGGCATTGCGGCATAGGTCGTGGCGCAGTACCAAAGTGGAAATCAAGGCTCGGGATGCCTAACCGCGAAGGAAGCGAGGCGTGGGGACCTTGGCCGCGTGGATGCTGGCGATGACGACGCACAGCCACGTGTGTTTGATGAGCATACGGCGGAGGATGCGTTGAATATGTATATGCGTCGCGCAGGTGCAATCTTGACGCTGCTACGCCTTGAAAAAGTTCAATCATCATACACTTCGAAAGAACAAACTTGCTCAACTCACAACGATAACAAAACTCTGACAGCTGTCAAACAGGTACGTTATGGTAGCGCGGGCTATTGGGAATGTGCGGAGCTCAACTCCGCTTTGTTTGTTGTTATAGTTAGGGATCATGGATCTAACATGTTCAATGCAGTTACCAGCCGAGTCCAGTCCAGATTCAACAGAAAATCTTGGAAATAACCTATAGAGGCGGAAACACCGGACTGCCCGTTTCCCCCTGCGACGAACGACAGTGACATTCGAGCGGGGAAAAGACCAAACAAACACGGAAACCTGCTTTCTCGCGACAACGATTGTTTTTTTATTTTTTACATATACGTCTTGAGGACCTTGCGATCTTTCTATCCATTGTCTTGGGACGACGGTTGACGACTACACTTTTTGTCGATCGCAATTAGATCGTGTCTACCATCGGTACCTACTCGGACCTTCTCTCTACACCGAAAGAAACTACCGCGATCATACACATCAACAATCACACCACGATGCCGACCTCACCGTCCCGCTCTCCCTCTCCATCGCCATCGCAATCTCACTCCGAACCCACGTCGCCAGCCGAATCAAATATGCCGCGCATTCCGGAGCAGATTATCGTTACTTTCAATGGGCAGACGAGGGAGGTGTTAAGGATAGCGAGGGATGAGGATGAGAAGAATGTTAGGCCGGTGGTGGAGGCGAGGAGGGGGCGGTATTATAAGAGGGAGGAGATTGATTGATTGATCGATCGACTAGATGAAACCAGAGAAACAGGAGGATAAATGGAAAGGATTGGGAAGTCTGGCGATGAGTGGAGTAGAGTGGAGTTCGGATCATCGGAAGGTTGCTACACGGCTTAAAGCCCTTTCTCTTCTTGTATTTTATCTACACGACTGAATGAATTGAATGACGCTTATCTCAATGGAAGGGCGACGATTCAATCTTTGATGCGTAATATGTACGTATTCTAGTCCGTTCTCATCGGATATGTACCTTTGGCAACGCAGTTTCTCGTTTACCTCGAACAATGGCAAGCACATGAAGTGCAACGTAATACGCCGTCTGGTAGGTCTTCAACACACTTAACCCAGCTCTTTCTCTCAGATAATGCACTTTGGCATTCTAGGTCATTTCAAAGCCGCGAATCCACTCACTCCTTCTTTTTCTTCTTCAGTTCCCCACTCCTTTCATCCTCATCTCCATCTCCATCCCTCTTCCTCTTCCCACCTTGATCCCTGCTCGATCCCCCGTTTTCATGTCCAGTTTCCTCCTCCTTCTCCTCTTCATCATCATCTTCCTCATAATACCATTCTTCCTCCTCAGTCTCTTCCCCATCCGCATCGCAACCCTCCAACCCAACCCCCTCCCCAATCCCAACCACAACGCACCACCCCACCCCTTCCTCGCCCCTCTCATCCCTCCAAACCTGCCTCTCAAACTCAATCCCATCCCACCACACTAAGCGCAACATAATCGTCGCGTCGTTTTCTCTTTCTTTCCCCTTTCCCCTGCAGATCCCATCACCACTTACACCCTCCTTGTCATCTTGACCTTCCTCACAATTACCATCGCTGCTGCTGCTGCTGCTACTTCGATCCGCTGAAGCAGGCAAGACGAATCCCAAATCCGCCAGGAAAGTATATATAAGCCAGCCAAGGCCCGGCTCGAGGCTTTCGGCGATTTGGACGACGCGCGAGAGGAGGGCGGGAGAGGGGAGGGGCAGGTCAGGGAGGGTTTGCAAGATGTGGCGGGATAGCGGGGGGAACGGTGGTTGTTTTGAGAATGTGCTCATTTTTATCGAAGGAGAGGTGACTGTACGGGCCAGGCTTTTAATTTTTTGAGAGAGGTAGAGATGAGGGTATGGTAGAGGATGTTGCGTTGGATTGGGTGAAGAAAGACTGTTCTGGAGAGGAGAGATTGGAATGGAATGGGATGGGAAGGATTTCTCATGTGCTTTTGTACCCTTTGGATGGTATATTGTTTGGTAAAATTGCTCTTTCTTGCTATGGTAGTGGTGTGTGGATTTTACCATGGTTTTGAGCGCTCAACAATCTGAACTTTAGCATAAGAGAGTGCATTGGTGTTTTCCATGCTATCGCTTCAGGAACATCGTCATTTTTACATGTCACTCGAATGGACAAGAGGAGATAAAAGGCAGGTACTTATCTAATGCGTGTGATGGATGCATAGCAAGAGGCAGCACGCTATCTGTAATTTTGGAGCACTCTGCTAATTATTAAAGCTCCAACGTGCCAATTCTGCTACCAGCGCTACCACTTACGCCCCAAGGACCCTCGCCTACCCTTCTTCGCACCATGGCCAAGACATCCTGCCGCCCGCCGTCTTCCTCCAGCTTTCGGCCCAACGCCTTCAGCACGTCAAACTTGGCCATCGCAACTTGAAATGCAGCGTTCTCAGCATCACCTAGGCCACCGACCAAGTTCGAGAAGGTGGTCGCTGGCTTGAGCAGAGAGGGAAGCACTCCGCCACTAATACTGGGTTCAAGGATGAGATCAACGCCAGACTTTGGGAAAGTGCTGAGCTGAGCATAAGTTGGGTCGTTGGCTGGTATGATATCCGGCACTGGCTCGGTAGACCATGATGATGTGATCAAGGCGCGCACAAGCGCAAGTGCTGCCAGAGCATTCTCCTTCATGGCGATAGTCTCGATGTGTGAGACAATGTCGGAGAACATGTTTGGCTTCTTGCGGTAGAAGAGCGCGGTGAGCAATCTCGCAAGACTTGACTCGCACTGTCTACGCTTCGGATCTTCGCCGACCGTTTCGACTTTTGGAAAGGTGAGTTCTTCTTGTGGCGGACCATGGAAAATCGTCGCCAGAGTCTTCAGTGCGTCTTGATTCGTTCGTGTAATTGGCAGGTCGAGGATCACGCACTCGTCCCAAGCTAGACCCGTGCCACGCAACGGTATCAATGTTGATCGAGGCATCGATGCGATGATATTCAGCGTGCTTGCCTCGCATTTCCGTATGTTATTGTGAACATATGTGCGAATGGTGGGCATATCGCTGCTTTTTTCAAAGTTTTCAGGATATGTGGAGGCGTAGTCGCTGATGTATTGAGCAGTCCGGCTGCTGAGGAAAGAGTGCTCAATACCAGGGGTCTCAGAAGTGTGGAAGTCTACGAGGCCTTTGTGAATGCCTTCTTCTTTGACAAAATCCAAGGCGAGGCTTGAGTCATAGTGTCTGCAGCTGTCAGTACAAGTGTGATGGCATCACATCGGTGAGACGTACGTGAGGTGTGGCTTAACATTGGCTGCGGTGATGAGAACACTGAAGAAGTTGATGAGTGTCATATGCATTAGCATATCATCGTCGGTGTCTACCATGTTGAGTGCGGCGTAATGTAGCAATCCTTGACCCTCTTTCAACCCAACCTCGCGCTCAACCTCGATACCGTGCGGAGAGACCAGCGCGTTCCAATCTAATTGTCCGACCCGTGGCAGCCATGATAGTAGCCTCGCCTGAGCAATGGTCTTGTCGCGTTTACTCAGCAGAGGTGATGCGGGCGAATTGAGCTTCTTAAGCGAAGTGTAGTGGTAGTACAACGAAGTGATGTCTCGATCGCTGAACAGCCGCCGCCACATGGGACCGCTACCATACGTGTGTGAAGGGTCTTGGGCTGGCACCACAGCTGGCTCATTCTTGGAGACTTGAAGCAGTGATATGAGTAATTCTTCCGCCTGTGTAGCGATGCCTGTATCTTGTGTGCACAGCCATAGTCGTACAACAGCTGACATGACAGATGGTCGGTTTGCCAGCGCTTGAGCATCGATGCTGTTGGCGGTAGCTTTCCCAAGCAGGGTGAGTAGTAACCCGTGGAATGGCACAGCCTGCAAATCTAGACCAATCTCAAACTCAACGTCTTTGATATCATCGAAGCGATATGGTTCGGCCAACTTGATGATGAAGTGGGTTAGTGGTGATGGGTCTTGCTGGAGCTTAGGCAGTAGTGCAGCAATCTGCAGGAACAGAGGTTGGGTCTCTTTCCATAACTGGCCGCGATACTCTGGAGTGCTCGTGAAGAGTTCGGCGTTTTCGAGTAGTTCGTTGTCGAGCGGCGTGGTTGGCTCTTGTTCGACCTTTTGAAGATGACCAGAGAGGTCATTCAAGACTGTAGCCTGTGCCGTCATAGTGACAGCAGGAGGTACGATGTTGGAGGAAAAGACCAAGCGGTGCGCGGTTGATGATGGCTTGTTCGACTTTGTCAGCCCTGTGGCGGATCAGGGCGTTGGAGAAGCTTCTGGTTCTGCTCAGGTGACTGCGCGTCAGCGACGGGTGATGGGTGTAGTTTGTCGCGTAGTCTGTGTCTTCATGCCCGACTACTGCTTTCTTGAAACGGCGGTTTCTGAGGACAAGCTGCAAAGTGGTCAGATGGATGTCGAAGCAGGGTATTCCGCAGATGGACAGACTACTCCACTAGCTCAAGGTAGTAGAAGGGCATCCACGTAAGGCAAGGTTTAGCGGGGTGAAGGAGCATGCTCGTTCGCTAGCGGTGCCCCACTCGAGCCGCGGCTCCAGCTTGCGCGACCAAAGAATTTCTGACTCCACGACATCTCCCAACTCTTCGCCTCCACGATGCTACCCTGAAGCTGTCCCGACTGTCGCATAGCCGATCTAAATACTTTTTGTTCGAAATGCCCCCCGGGGGTCGAGGAGGACGCGGTGGCGGCCGTGGAGGAGCTTCGTTCAACGGCAAGGTGACGATTGCTGGCACTGAACTGAACTGGGACTTGACTGGCCTTGACATACAGAAGGGCCCGGCTGAACGCTTTCCTGTGAGACTCCCTCTGTTGTATGCCGCGACGTCGCATCCGCCACGGCAACAGCTTGTTCTTGTAGACAATGCTTTTGCGCAGCTTCATATCATGTTGTACCATACGCCATGCGCCGCCTGCTGTCCAAGTCGCAGTCGCGTTCGCAACCGCAGCAGCCCTCCACCAGCACACTTGACAGCATACCTTTGGACCGCCCACTAAGACGACAGCAGGAAGCTCCCCCTCCCCAAGCCCCTCCACCCACCGCGCACGAGAACGGCATCGTCGCGCACTACCTGGCCGTCCGCGACCGCATCCACGAAGGACCCTTTTACACCATCCTCAACGATGGCATGAAGAACGGCCTGAAGCGCAAAGCCAACGAGCCCGCCCCCACCGAAGCATCTCTCTTCAATCCCTTTACAGACAACCAGACCTATTCCGCCAAGTACCTCAAGGTCCGACGACGGCTACCCAAGCTCGATGCGCGGCCATATGGTGCGTCCCCCCAGCACGTTCCGTTCACTTCATCAGTTCTTAACACTCCTGTACAGTAACCGACCTCTTCCCAACCGAACTCCGCCCCATCCTCACCACCTCTCCGAACCCATCCCATGCCTCTCACAAAAAGCGCCGCACCCTCGGCGTCTCTAAAATCAATGCCGTCAGCCAGATCGAGCGCATGATCAAGGCCGAGCAAGACCGGTCCGCTGCCGGCGCCGACGACGAAGCTGCTGACGATGACGACGACGAGGCTGAACCTGGGGATGATGAGGATAAGGAAGGCGCCGACGATGACGCCGAGGACGACTTTTCGGCCGCGTCGAGTGATAGTGAGGAGAGCGATGATGATTATAATGCTGAGCAGTATTTTGATAACGGCGAGGATGAAGACATTGACGATGCGGATCCGTATGAGAATACGTATGAGTGAGAGATGGGGGAGGAAGGGCGTTTTGGTAGAGGGGTGGATTCCGAGGCATATACCCAATTCATAGTACATTTTTCTCACTTCTCGGACTTGTTGGAGTTTCTCTCGTTGCTGTCTTGCCTCCCTGCCTCTCTTCGACGATGCACTATGCATAGAGTGTCAAGTCTGACGAACCGGCGCTGGCTGCTGGTTAGCAGGTCCAAGAGCAAGCCTGCGACGGTCATCTCACAACTCCAGCGCTCTACTTAGAAACAAGCCTCCAGCAGCAGAACAGGCTACGTACAGAGGCCTAGCATTGCTCTGTCCTCGCAAATCCTACAACTCAGGCTCATCTTTGACGCCCACATCATCCGCTTTCCTCTTCACTCCCGCGACTGTACTGGGCACCTTTGTCTTCGCGCTCCGTTGCGGCTCTACCTTCTTCTCATCCAGATAGACCTCCAGTTCTTCCAACAAGTCCTTTGCCTGTCCGCCATCCTTCACGGCCTCCCGCGCAGCTTCCACCGCAAACAACCTTAAATCAGGGTTCTTTTGAAAGAAGGTGTCCCAGTCCGTCGTAGTGCCCTGTGTTCGCTCAGGTTGCACAATCCACGCAGGCAAGAGGTGTTCGTAGAACAATCTCAATTTGGACCCATGCGGGCTCTGCGTCATGGCATAGTGCACATCCGACGTGGTAAAGGACGCAGCAGGCTCTTGGCTGTGTTGAGCATGTAGTCGCTTCATGGCGTAGTTCTTGATCTACACGCACTCCAGTCTATGCCCGAGGACCCAGGCTTGTGCATCGAGACTGACGCCTGGATTGTCTGTCTTGGCTCGGTGCACGGCTGGTGTGTAACTGCCATAGTACAGCCATTCCACAAAGAGGACGAAGATGCTTGGGTCGTCTTCTGGTAGTACGATGCGGACAACAGTCTCAGGGCTGTGGCGATCTCGCTTGTATGCGTTCCGCAGGAGGATGGAGTAGTGTGAGACGAGCGCTGCTGGAAGTATCCATAATCTGTTACATGCGATGGTAGGTGATTGAAATTGACACCTGCGACTATCTCAACGCCCGCGCCGTTCAGTCTACAGAAATTAGATGAATTTGTTGATTGCGGAAATGTACTGACAACTGAAGTCGGGAGTTTCCGTTTATACTGATTTCCTCATGTTCATCTTGCCCTTGTGAAGGCGCGGGCTGATCATGCACTAGATCAGCGACAGGCGTTTTGATGCTTGCATCTACTGGCAGATTAACAACTAATGGACTGTTGTCTCTCACAAATAATGAATTCTGACTTTCAATCTGCTTGATAGCTTCGTCTGCAGGTTGCGAGCTGTCGCGAGCAAGCCTCAGGCCTTGCGTAATGGAGGCGCCAAAGTCGAAGAAAGGTAAAGCTGGAGCCTGCACAAGAGTTCTTGCAGTGAGGCTGGGGCCTGAGCGTGTCGCCCACGGTGTCGAAGTGTTAGGCGAAAGATGAAATCCAGAGCTCGCGCCTCTTGCATCTGGGCGGCGAGAGATTGAGCCTCTTGAGACCGTGTCCCGAAATCCAGGTTCTTTTCTTCGCGTAGGTGGGTTCATCTTGTGTGATACAGTGCATGGAGCACGACAGTGAGCACAAAAATTTCATAGGTCAACACGAAAAGTGTAAGGAGGAAGTGCAGTGTTCCCTACGTAGAGATGGGAACAGTAGGAGCGCGCTATCACGTGGAACCCTCGTCACGGACAAACACTAGAAAGCCAGACGATTCCCTCGCAGGACAATGAAAGTGAAAAAGAGACCACTAGGAACTCGGAACTCGAGACTCAAAGTCCGGATCTTTGAATGCGTGTTGCCCTTCTTTATTACCTTTCAGGTGAGATACGTAAGCCCCGTCAGGTAAAGTGAGGTGACTTCAAAATAAACAAAGCGCAAACATCCCACCTCAAGCCTGTCCCAGCTCTGTCTTAACAAACGTACCATCTCCAGCCTCCCTCGAAAGTCGACCTTAATGACGACCTCCTCCCCATCCCCCCCAATCTCATTCCCCGGTTCATCCCTATACTCCGCCACCTCCTTCACACACCCCTCGTTCCTCCCACCACTTCTCAGCGCCTCCATGACAAACACGCCCAATCACGCATGCTTCTGCAACACCTAAGGATGATACCGAGGACGACAGAGGAGTCGAGGTCCCGAACACATGAGGAAGCGGAGGCCACCTTTTATGCGCAAGACTGTTAGTTCTGTGTTGATCGCATGGGAATTCATGTCCGACATATAGCAGACCGGTACTGGATTTCATACCTCGAGGCGGTGACTTGAGGAACCCTACTCATCTTGCGTAGCAGAATGGCAGAAGCGCAGTACGGATATGGAGAACTGTTCGAGGTTGAGAGAGATGGTGTAAGAGAAAGAGTGGGGTGGGGAGATAAAGAAAGGCAGAAACACATTGTCACTTGGTTAACAAGCCGACCATCCCAAACCAGGTGGTGGTGATAGTGAGAGAGTAAAACATTACTTGGATTGCTGTGAACTTGTCTTTGTGTGCACGTCACTTGGTCCGGTATTCTTGTCTAAGACAAAAGGCCGCACCCTACGACGCATGAGCTGAGGCGCAGTGTAGGTAGAACAGAGTCACTTACAAGACAACCAACGCAGGAACCTTCCAGCCCCTCTCCACTCGTGATGGCATAAACGGCCAACCATTCCCCAACTAACTCTTCTCCTCACTCTCCTTCTCCTTGATAACCGCATCCCCCTTTGCAGGCCTCTCGCCAAAAATCTGACTGCCCACCCTAACCTCATTGCTCCCCGCCCGAATCGCCCCCTCAAAATCCGCACTCATACCCATACTTAGCTCCAGCTTTTCCTTATCCCACTCCAGCTCCTCCGCCACCGCATCCCTCGTCTCCCTCAACTTTTCAAAATCCTCATTCTCATTCTCCCCCGTCGTCGCCTGGCTCCTCGCAATCGCCCCAATCGTCATCAACCCCAGCAGTTGCAGATGCGGACAACTTTCAAGCACATGCCTACACAGCGCCGTTGTATCCGCCGGCTCGACGCCCGACTTTTCCGCTTCGCCAGATGTGTTGACTTGGATCATTACGCGCAGCTTCTCGGCCTGCTCGCTCCCGTCCTTTTCTTTCTCGAATAGGGCTTTCCGTCCCTTTTCCAACTCGTTTGCCTTCTTGACGCTGTCCACGCTGCTCACGCACCATAGGTTCGGAATCTGCTCGGCTAGCTGCTTGCATTTGTTCGACTGCAGCCCGCCAATCATGTGCCATCTTATACTGCGCGGCAAGAGCTTAGATTTCTCAAGTAATTCCTGAACATAGTTTTCGCCAAAATGGGTGTGTAGAGGATTCTGCGCTTGGTGCAGGGCTAGGATGTCGTTTGCGGGCTTGAGTTTTGAGACGGCGATGAGGCGGACCTAGGTGTGACGTTAGGTTGCTGCTTAAAACGGAGGAATTGAGGTAATTCACATTTATGTTGCCCTTGTTCGCTGCAGTTATACGTGATGTTATACTACCAAGGTTTTCGGTGAGCTGTTTTGCTCGTTGGGGATTTATCTGCATGTCGTCGGCCATTGTCGATGTTGCGATGAGGTCTGGTTGCGCGGGACAGTTTACGTCACCGAACATGTTCGCTTGGCATAGCACTACATCAGAAGGCTCTTAGACACCGACCCAAGCAATAAGTCCAATATCTATCTCCGCGTGTCAGTCTTGAGATGAATCGTTAATTAAGTGTTCACATGATGAACCGAATTGAACAGCTTGAGTATTGGAATTTCATTGATTTGTGACTTGCCACCCTGACTAGATGCAAATCTACTTCTTCTCACTCAAAGGCTCCGGTCCTAATACTAGCCTACCTACCAACATACGAACAGAAGGCTCTGCCTCCAATGGTCCAACACATTCTGTAGTTGTCAATCAACAAAAGAAACCTGTCTTTCAGCGCCCATTGAAAAAAAAAACTGGGAAACCCGACGACCGAATGCAGCACGCGATGTCGTGGAAGGCTGCTGGAAGATATGAGGGTGCCGCCAATCAAGGGTAATCGTCCGGTGCCTTGCGCCAATTCAATGCCAATGTGATGCAAATGTGGACATGAAAGAAAATGAATATATAGGGCTGATGCGTGTAGCGAGGTGCTACTGAGTAGCTTGGTGATGTACGCCATCCCCCAACCGAATATCACCAATGTGCTTCTGATCGAGCTGGGAATGATTGTTTTGTACAGCCTCGACCCTCGGAGCTGGTTCAATCTGGTCTTCATCGCGGGAATCATCTGCTGTCTGGGGCTGTGATGGTCGAATAGTGAGAGTACTGCTCTCGAGTCCTGAACTTTGCTGTGCCTCAGCTCCCGAGGGTTCTGAAGCAGGTAGATTGGCAGCTGCACTTGGTGAGTTCTTAGCGGATGCTTCGATTATGCCACCGACGTCCTCGATGAATTGTGGGCCAGAGTCCTTCTCCCCTTCCTCTGGTGTAATTGTCTCTGCAAGACTCTTGAAGTTAAACATCGGTTCCGTCCCAAGACTGCCATTAGGTGGTGTCTCATTCTGATCGAGGTGTAAACCAGAAGCGTTGGGACTCGGCTCGAGCGACGAATCAGGCGCCATGCTGTTCTGTTCAGCGACACGGAGGGAATTCTGCAAGGACTCCGCAAAGGAAGATGCACTGGACGATGCGTTTGACAAATTGCGCAGAGCAGAACGATGAGATGGAGGATCGTCGAGCGCGTCGAATGTCGCCATGCTGCCTGAGCCAGTTTCTCGCTGTATCTGTGCGCGACTATCCTCGAGATGCCTTTGTGGATCATCCTTCGAGGTCGCACTGTTGATGGTCGAGGTCGGCTCTGTCATGGGGTTGAAACCTACGGCTCCGCCCGCACGATCTACTTCCTTGCCCTTGCCCGCTGCAGAAGAACTTCCAGCCTCAGACTCATCGAGTCCATCAACAGCAATGGGATGGAAGCCACTACCTATACGACTTTGCGCTTTGGCGACCTTTTTCAGCTCCTTGGCTTTCTTTTTTGTGTCTTTCTTGGCTTCTTTGGCAGCGTCCTTCTCATCCCTTCTCTTCCGTTCTTCTTCTGCAGCAAGACTCAAGCGTATTGCCTCCATCATCATGAGGTCCTCAAGGTCATCCAATCTGTTGCCACGGCGAGAGCTGCCACGACCAGGGAACAGGTCGTTCGAGCCCTCACCATTCTGGCCAGCGGAGCCTTCGCGCTCTCGTCGCGGTGTACCCTGTCCGCTGCTGCCGGCACTATCGGTACCAAACATAGTCCGTCTTCTTCTACCTATAGTAAAACGACTCTCGTGCTGTTGCAGGTTACCCATCATGTACGCCGCATTATGAAGGGCGGTCGCAGCAGCAGCTCTTCGAAGAGCATGTGCTTTGGCATCGGCTAGCTTCTTCGCCCAATCAGGTCGCACCATGTCGGTAGTAATGACAGTCTTATCCGTCACCGCGAGTGAGGTTGCTCTTCTTCGTCCAGGAGAAGTCACATTAGGCGAATTGAGTGATGATGTCGACGACATGGCCGAAGTGACACTGCCAATCGCCTGGCCTTGCTGGTTGTAGACTAGACCCCGTCTGAACGGTGGAGGGTCGTATGTCACGCCAAATTCGGGCAGTCTACAGAATGAACATGCTGCCGGTTCTGAAACTAGATTGATCTCCTCCTGGGGTTCCGGAGGCGAAGCTGGACTCTCCGCGTCCCCGTGATGCTCGGGTGGATGAGGATCGGGTCGTTTGATTTGCACAAAACACTCGGAACAGATGGCTTGATCGCAACAACGAGTCTTATTGAGGTATGGTGGGTAGTACATGAAGCAAATGGGACATTCCATGATGTTCTTGTACAAGAAGGCCTCGATGCGTTGACCATTGACATAGGGGTCGTGGGGCAAAGACAGCTCCTGAGGAGCCATGTCGGATTGCGAAGCATTCCGCGAACCCGTGGCTAGGGAAGCCAGAGTCTTTGCTCGTCCGCGAAAGAAAGGTGTCGAAGATGAGTTGGCGGAGAGCGGGGATGTTGGAGATGGAAGTGAGAAGGCTGGATGCGAAGGAGACAGACTGCCGGAGCGGTCTGAGTTCTGTGACATGCTACGAGAACCAATGGGCACAGTGAGATTGTTGAGGTTTGGCTCCGAGCTGCGGGGGTTCCAGGCTGGACTGAGATGAGAGCTTGGTCGCGGCGGCTCTTCGGGTGGAATGTCGTCTGGAGCGGGGAGCGGGCGGCCATTGGCAACGGCTACCAGCTGATGTTCTGTCCATGTATCTTCGTGGTCGTCGAGACCTTTCCAGAACGGTGCCAGGCGTCGCTCAATCTGGCACGTGTTAGTAGTGGTGTCTGGTCAACGCCTGTCCACGCACGTACCTGCAGTCGGCGCACCGTTGGCTTGCTAAAGTCCTCGGGCCCAGTGTAGACGCCCAGCGTGACCAAGAAGCCTCCATCGACGCCCTCTTCCCGCAGGCTCTTCTCGCGTTCCTGGGCTCTCAGCACGCGTTCCTTCTCCAGCTTCCGTGCTTCGCGCTCGGCCTTGGTCTCCCGGCGCGGTTCGAGAGCGGGGTCACGTGGCTCTGAACTGCCTCCTCCAATACCCAGGAACGACGAGCTTCCTCTGCCGTTGCGCGAGTTGTAGACGCCGCTTGATGATCGCTCGTGTGACACGCCGCTAGGTCCAGCCGCGGTGGGCGAGGCGGGGTTCTGGGCGCTGGACCGGCGAGTGTGGCCTCTCGACGCGGGCTGCGATTCTTTGCCCTGAGCATTGCCCATGGCGCAGGTGGGAGATGGGGTGGTGGTGGTGGTGGTGTTTGTAGCGGAACACGGCGGGCTAGTTAAGGCGAGACCGTGGCTGCCCAAAAGCTGGCAGGCAGGAACAACGGCGTCTGTGCGGGCCGGGATGGGGTGGACTGGCTAGCGGGGACGTGGTGGTGAGGACGACGTGTGGGAGATGGCGGTCACAAGGGCATCATGCTACCAATGCAGATGCAGCCCAGCGACACCAAACCGACAGCTGCTATCTGTCACTGCGGGCTGCCACAGGACACGATGGTTTTCTCTCTATAACCGCGTCGCAGAGCGGCGGGGCAGGCGGGGCAGATGGGGCAGACAAGAAGCAGTTTGGTGGCACGCAGTGTGCCATGGACTGGTGATGTTGAGGCTGTGGAGCAGTCGTGGATGATGTCGTTGGCTTGGCGGCAGGGCGTCGATCGCTGACAACCACGCCGTTAGGCCCGATAGCAGAAGGGGATCCTGGATGGGCGTTGGGCAGGCTCCTCACATGCAAGCTTCGCTGTGGGGGTGGTGATGGGATGGCATGCAGTCGCAGATTCAAGACAATGCGATGCGCAGCGATGCAGATGCAGCCACGCCTAGGTACCGGAGCTTATCTGTCTAGCTCTGAGCCACCACGTCGTCAGGACTCAGGAACAAGGCACGTCTTGCTAGCCGCCTGGCTGCCGTCAATTCACGCACGTCCAGACGGTAATTGCATTGCATCATGGTCATCTTGGGACGAATTGCGCATGGCCTGCCCTCCCCTAGTGCCGCTGCACCACCTCGTAGACGCGGGGTTCCAGATATGTACAACTAATCATCTCGTCGCCCAGCAGCCTGCTTTTTGCGACGCGCACGCAGCTCCATTCTCTGCCCTGTTCCCAGCCGTCCCGCCCATGCGCCTCGCCGTGCCTCCTAGACCGTTCCAAATGTCCAGCTCGACGCCCAGTGGTACTGCTGCCCTTTGTCGTAGATCTGCTTCCCCAGCCTACCCCACTCCGGACTGTTCAACATTGTTAGCGTGCACTCTATTCCGCGGTGCTAGCGCACTCACTGGTTGATGCCGTCGACGTAGTCCTGCGCTTCAATCGCAATGCACCCGTCCCGAGGAATGAACTTGTCCTGGCCAGCAACACCCTGAGTGCTCTTGAACTCGGTCTTGCCGTCGTTCCAGTTGCATGTGTACAGAACAACGGCGTCCTGGTCCGTCACCAGATCCGCCTTGATCCCGCTCCACTCGCTGCTCAGCGTGAGCACCGTCTCACTCTTGTTCCTGCCGTCATTGAATGCCCAGTTGCCATTGTATCCATGGCATCCGTTTCCGCAATTGTTCTCAAAGTTGGCGTTTCCTGATGCGAAGCCCAGCTCGTGAGGAGCTGACCAAAAGTCGGAAATGTCGCCAGCGCTGACATTGGCAATCACGCCAGTGGGCAGCGCATTTCCATCAGCTACCATCACACGCTTCGCTTCTGGCATATACATGGTGTGGTTCCAGACACTCCGGTTGTCAGGGCGTGCAAAGGCATCCAGCTGGAAGTACGTGTGCTGTGTCAGCATAATGGGTGTCTTTTGATCCTTGGATTCAGCGTCCATGACAATGCTCCACTTGTTCTTTGACACCGAGTAGGTGACGCTTGCTGAGACATCACCCATCATGCCCAGCGACGAGTTCGACGTGTCCAAGATGGAGAAAGTGATGGATGAATTGGTCACACTGGACACGTTCCAGGTCCTAAAGGACCAGTTGTTGGTGCCGCTGTGGAGCGTGTTTGGTCCATCGTTCTTCTGCGTGTGGTAGGTCACATTGTCGATCGAGTATTCTCCATTGCCGATGCGGTTCACATAACGCCCAGGAATGGCATTGTAGACTGGGTGGCCAGGGTCGACGGCTGTAAAGCGTCAGACATGTGGGGTCAGCATTGTGGCAGAAAGCTGACCGTAATATGACGTGTTGTCGTAGCCCAAGACGATATCACGCTGCACGCCATTCTTGTCTTGCACAAGTCAGCTTTCATCAGTGGGTCACTTCCGCCTCAAGTACCTTTCACCCAGAGATTTGTGAGCGTTGCAGCATAAGGAATGAACTGAGCTTTGATGCCCTCTGCTTCTAGCGTATAGCGACCTTGTGCATCTGGCTGTTGCGCACATGTGCTACCGATAACTGAGGCTGCAAATGCAGCTGAAGAGAACCTCATGGCGATTGTCGACCACGTTTTTGGAAGAAAGAAGAATGAAGAGAAGGTAATCCTCGGACCCTTCCATCATCTACGGCACTGACGACTTTATACAAGGATAGCTCAGGAACCACATGTCGCCTGTCAGGAACGTTCTCAATCTCCAAATGCATGTTATATTCAATCTCACGCTGCCATGGATGTAACCCTGGTCGAACAGGGCTTGGCCATCTATATTGCAATTTGCCTGAGGATTACCCCGGAAAAACTACAGGCAATGTGGCATCACCTCTATAACCAGACTGAAAAAGGGCCATAGGCGATTTGCAGCAGAGTTGTTATACTAAGGCAGTTGTTGTCAATACGGGATGTCGTAGAGCGGCAAGGTTGGGTTTGTGGGGAAGGTGGTGCCTGTGCTCAGCCCCGCCGGCTATGCGCTGAATGGCGGCACTCTATGCTGTAGGCGCGTACGACCAAAGAAAGCTAAATTTTGGGAAGGCCCAAGGCTCAGGCTGAAGGCTGTCAGTTGAGGTAGGAGAATTATTTGGTCTGGCATCGCAGCCTAGACAACAAGCTATCCACTCTTACCCTTGCGCTCACCTCCAGCATTCATCGTACCTGCGGCTTCCGTAGTTACCTACTCCAATCATGTATCTTACACGTGGTAGGCCTACAGCCATATTTCTGGAGCTGCAGAACATCCTCACCTTGCACTCGTCCCATTCATAATATCTCTCACCGTTCCTGACCCGCGCAACCATGACCTGCACCACGGAAGTACGGCAATATCTTTCTCAGCCACGGTTCCACAAGACCTTTATCCTTTCGCCAAATCCAGAGACCGGCCGACTCAAACCCCATCGTTTCTCGTATTCTGACTTTGGGGATCACAGCAGCAATGCTGTCGTTTTGTTCTGCGGAGGTCTCATGGCAACACGTCTCTGCTACTCCCCTCTCGATCAGCTCGCCAACACACACAACGTTCGAATCATCCATGCCGACAGACCAGGCATTGGGAGGAGCAGTACTATCAATCTGGAGAAACGAGTTCAGCTATGGCTCGGTCTGACGTGATCCGGCTTACAACCTCCATCGCGCAGTGACTGACAGCCGCAGAAATGGTACCACAGCTCCTGAAACGTCTCAACATACCCTACGTCTCTCTCGCAAGCCATAGTGGCGGTAGCATCTACCTTCTCAACACCCTGCTGGCATATCCACATCTATTGCACCCACATCAGCCTTATGTCTGTCTGTTTGCGCCATGGGTGTGTTGCTGATGTACGAACTGCATATATGAGCTGTTACTGACTGCATACACTCTGGTTTGCAGGTTCGTCCAGCGCACTCCAAAATTCGGCTATAGCAAGTCACATCGCAACTACCTGCTTCGGTGATAGGTCAATGGGCACCAATCGCAAAGGTCTATAATACCAATATTGCACCACTTCTCGGGTTGAGCAGCAGTCATGTAGGCTCACGTGACCCGTTGTATCCTCTGCCTATCCTGCCGACCCTCTCGCCCACGTCGTCGAACTGGAAAGTCCCGGCTGGAGGCTTGTCGTTTCCCGGCATGTATAAAAATAAACTTGTACTTGCTTTAGACAACGACGTCGTCATCGAGGAGTTGAGGCAACGTATCACTAATGTAACCTTCTCGGAATCAATGGACGGCATGTCGGCAGACGCACAACTCTTCCTCGGCAAAGTGCCTTGGTGCTCACCGAGCATAGTCTGGTCGGACATCGATCATTTTGTACCATTGCTCTCCAAGATTCTTGAAGAAGAAGACCGAATGCACAATCACGCGACCCTACGCATTGATGCTTTTCACGCTGAGCACGACAACATGGTGGGTCAAAAAGGCGGTCAATGGTTCGATGATTGCTGGAAGAAGCACCCGAGCTACCACTATAGCAGTGAAGTTGTCAGGGGCACTGATCACGACTACATTCTGGATGTTGATCCAGCAATTGGTGCCAGTGAAAAGTGGCTGCGACGTGTCAGAGACGCTGTTCCTCGGCCGGTTGCCAACGTCGAAGGCACTTCCCTACTCACCAACGAGGCGCTGAGCAGGAGGACACACTCGCTTCAACGCACGATTGGCTGGATCAAGAGACTGTCATGGAGAATACATAGGCACTAAGTTGATCGACTGAGATCTTACAAATGTATTGTAAATCTCCAAGCACCTTCTCTAGCTAATGGAAAATACATGTTAAATATGTTGTATCCTTCTCATGGTGCTTTCATCGCAAGACCAGGATGCGGCCCATCCTTAGGCCCAAACTTCGCGCGCAAACCATCAGCCGCCACTGCACCCAGCCTCTCGATTGATCCCGCACTCATGATCTCCAAGACGCTGATATCCAATCCTAACCCCATCCTCCACCAGTTGCGGATTTCGATGCTGACTAAGGAGTCGACCCCCATGTCAGATAGTGTCATCTTTACATCGACCGCATCGTCCGACTGGATCATGAATGATCGTATCCTCTTCCCAATCTCCTGTGTGAGGAGGTCCGTATGTTCCTTCTCGTCCAGCATCGCGGGCGTGGACGCCACAGCAGCAAGAACATCTTTCAAGCCCTCGCTCGCCGTGCTGGGGCCAGACTGCTTCGCCGACTCACGATTCCTGTACATGGCCATTCGCACATCGCGTTTCCAGACTGCTCTGTTGCTTAGATCCAGGATGGACTTCGAAGACGCAAGACCTGTCGTCACTTGTCCTGAACTGCTATACTTTCCAGCTTCTTGTGCAAGGGGCATTGATCTCCCGATTGCAAGTTCGATGGACCGAAGTAGATCTACCTCTTTGAGGCCATGCATGCTGTATGCACGGAACATGTCTAGCACGGCAGCATTCTGGCTCACGTAGCCGACGTCTTCCATGACGCCGACGTCAATGACAGAAGCTGGGAGTCCGAGGCCGTGTCGGTATTGCACGAAAGAGTCGAGGCATGTGTTGGCTGCGGCGTAGTTTGCTTGGCCCCATTGGCCGACGATGCCGGATAAGGAGCTAAAGAGGAGGAAGAAGTCTAGCGGGACATTCTGGAAGGCCTGGTGCAAAGTCCATGTACCCTGGACCTTGGAGGCGAGAGGTGTCGACCAGTCTTCGTGTGACATTTGGAGGAAGCTTTGGTCCTTCGACCTGTTAGCTCGCGATCTGCGTTACATTGAGATGGGATGCTTACTCTTAACACCATGGATAATTGCATGATGCCGGCGATCGGTTTCGGCGCCTGAGCCATGGCTCTCTGCACATCTTCCAAGCATGTCACACTTCCTGCAACCGCAGTCGCCTCGCACCCTTGGACCTCAAGCTCTCTGAAAAAAGATCTGTCTTCATCAGTGGTGCCAGCCGATCTCGAAAGATACACCAAGCTCCTTGCTCCCCTCTCGACCATCCATGTCGAAACAGCCCGGCCAAGACCACCGAGTCCTCCCACCAAAAGATACGATGCATCCGCTCGGAACCCCGCCACTTTCGACTTCGGCTGTACCTGCAGCTCTTGTACCGCTTCAGGCAGATTAATCACAATCTTGCCAATATGTTGTCCCTTCTGCATATATCTAAAAGCGTCCACAACATCCTTCGCTTCAAACACTTTGACAGGCTTGACCGCCTCGATCGCTCCTTGGCGATAGTATGTCAGACACTGCTCTAATAGTTTCTGACATGTCTGCGGCTTCTGTTCTATTAATTGCGCCAAATCGATGCCCATAAAAGAGCGGTTCTCTTCGAATATGTCCATGGCGAGTTGTGCATGTCCGATGAAATCCCGCTTCCCGATCTCGAGCATCATACCGAATGGCGCGACGCATTTCCAGGATGCGTGAAGGAGCTCGCCGGATAGAGAGTTGAGGACGAGATCGACGCCCTTGTTATTTGTTGTGCGCATCAGGGCGGGGAGGAAAGATGTGCTTCGGGAGTCGAAGATGCGGGTGCGGGGGATGCGGTATGTGTCGATGAGGTATTGGGCTTTGTCTTGTGTGCCTACTGTGCAGTAGATCTTCCCTTCCATTAGCACTGCGTTCACACATCTGTTCTAAAAGCATGTAGGTTACTTACCTCTGCTCCCATCATCCGACAAATCTGTATAGCTGCAATCCCAACGCCTCCACACGCGGAATGTATCAGCACAGACATCCCGCGCTCCAGGCCCCCCAGGTTGATGAGAGAGTGGATTACAGTGCTATATACACATGGCATAGTTGCTGCATCTTCGAAGCTCAGGGAGTCAGGGATTCTAGCGCAGAGCTTCGCGGATGTGACCATCGTGGTGGCTAAGCACCCTCGATCGCATGTAAACACTCTGTCGCCGACGCGCAGATTTTCGACGCCAGGAGCTGTGCGGGTGACTATACCCGCGCCTTCGAGGCCGAGTTTGTGCTTGGGGCCGTCTACGATGCCTAGGGTGACGAGAACGTCCTGTCTTACTGTCAGCTACGGTAAGTGTAGTGTGTGAGCAAGATACATACCCTGAAGTTGAGTCCGACGCTTCGAATCTGGACTTCTACTTGGTCACCTTCCAACACTGATGGCTTGTCGAATGAGCTCCATGTCAATGAGCCGAGGAGGCCGTAGTTCCCAATCTCCAGTCGCGCGTTGTTGGTCACTGCTCCCTCGACTTCTTTATCGTCGTTGGAAGATACCCAATGGAATCGGCTTGTATGGATCTTGCCGTTCATGAATGCGAATTCGTAGTCTGGATCTAGGTCTTCCTTTCTTCGGCGCCGTGTAAAGTCCTTGGTCAGGTTGGACAACGCCATCCATGCATCCACACCGAGCACATCGACTTCAAATGTGGCCAGGTCAAGCGCCAGCTCTGAGCGGATCGTACGTGCAAATCCTGGGAGGAGCCCGTAGGAGGGATTGGAGCAGTCCGTTTGAGCCGCGTGGGATACCCAGATAATGTGTGTAGAGAGTTTGCTGGCATGATCGAAAAAGGTTTGAAGGTTCGTCCATTTCTGTGTATCGAGATCGGCGAGGAAAGGTGCTGCGAGGTCAAGAAGAACGATGATCGTGGTATCCTTTCCTTCTGGTGGGCAGGATAAAGTCGTCCAATTGACATGATATCCTTCTCGGATGAAATGCTGCTCAATCTCCCTCGCAGCATCCGACACCTCTCCATCATACAAGAGGCTTATCTCTTTTTCCGGCTGTAAGTCAGCTGTGACCGCAGTCGCAATCATGTTCGCATTTATCTTCCACGGCGCCTCATTGTCCCATACGACCCCATCCACCCCACCGAATCCGGCAGCCTTCAGCTCGTCATTCCATCTCTTCGTCGAGATAAACGGCTCATCAGGCCGTCCATCATCTGCACCAAGCCACCACCCCGGCAAAATGCCCATGATATAGTTCGTCCACCGAGTCTCAGGGCCCAGCTCTTGTAGGAACAATCGTCCACCCTTTGCCAGCAGCGTCCGTACATTCCCCAATGTCTCTCGCAAATTAGGCGTCGCATGAAGCACATTCGACGCAACGACTATATCGTATGTCCCGGCCTCAAATCCCTGCTCCACTACATCTTTACTAATATCCAGCACTTTGTACTCCAACCCTGCATACTCTTTGAATTTCTCCTTCGCAGCAGGGAAGAATCCAGCTGATATATCAGTGTACATGTATGTTCCAAACATCCTTGTGCCCGTATCTGACTGTAGGGCAGAAAGTATATGTGCTGTTGTCCCACCCGTTCCAGCGCCGATCTCCAGAACACGTAACGTGGGCTGCGAGTGTCCTAGAGCATTGAAAAACGGTGTGAGCGAGGTCATATCTTGGTAGAATGTATAGATGCTTGCGAGTCCGGAGTTGGGCAGGAGGATCTCGATGCCTGTCACGCGGTCAAGACAGATGGACTCGCAGTTGTCGAGGACGGTAAGGAGAACGGAGGCTATGGGGGCACTGTCGGTGTTGGCGGAGGCGTCTGTGAAGGCTTGGTCGAGTAGAGGTTGGATTGAGGAAGGTGGTAAGGTGCTCCATTCTTGGGCGGAGGGGAGCCAGTGGTATGAGCCGGAAGACATGCGTGATACTTCGGTGACTAGCCAGGAGCGGAATTTTTGGAGATGTGGAGACGCGATCGAGAGGGAAGTGAGGCGAGAAGAGGTGTATATCATGCATAGTACTGCAAGGGATTCGATGAGGCGGATGGCTTCGGTTTTGCTTCCGTGGGCGTGGATGAGAGATGTGGGGTCGAGGAAGTCGATATCTGGTTGCCAGTCTAGACGCACGGCAGCAAGATTATCGACCTCGCGAGAACTAGCGCTGTCCGTCTCGAGAGGGTTGAACGTCGAATTGGTCAGAGAAAGCACGACTTTGCCATTCGATGTAGCGATGGCGGAGCCTTGAATCGCACCTTTGGGCGTAACGTTTGCTTTGGCTTCCATGGCAATCAATGACCCGCCCCCGCCAATGTAGAGCTCCCCAATAACTGCAGGAATAGCGAGCTTGTCGAGCTTCCGGGCCAGGCCATTTGACATGGCCACGGTGAAGAGCTGAAGAGTCTGATCAATGACTGTTGGATGAATTGAGTACGCACTCTCATGCAGCTCTGTATCATCCTGCACATTCGCGCTTGCTACAGGCTTCACTGGATGAGCCGTGATGTTCTTGAGGCCCTGAAATCTTGGTCCGTAGTTCAGGCCTATACTCTTCATGGCTGGATACCACACATTCGATGCCACCTTACGCGGATGCACGTCAACTGTTTTGCTCGGATCGAGCAGATCAGTACTTCCTCCTCCTTTGACTTGCCCAGTGCAATGTCTCGTCCATTTCGACCCATCGTACGACTCCATCGAGAACTCAAGCCAATCAGACTCTAGACTCTCGGTCAGCTTCAATCTCTTCAGGTTCGTTACCAGCTCTGGCGCCTGGCCTTCTTGAAGCACAAACGCGCTCTTCACCACAAGTCTCTTGATACTGTAGTCTGCCGACCCAATGAGCTGGCGCACAGCCTCACCCACAGCGCCAATGTAGCCCGCTGCAGGAAACACGATGTCGTCGACAATTTTGTGATCACGTAGCCAGGGCACACTATCGAGGTGCAGCACATTGCGCCACGATGGCTCAAGATCACTAGACTCGAGGATGCGAGAGCCGAGCAGTTCATGGTGAGGAAACTCCCTGAGACGCCAGTTGCGCGTGACACGTGATTCTTTCCAATAGCTTGTATCGCGTTGCCAGGGATATGCAGGTAGATCTGTCAACACTTTGCCCGGGCCGTTTATGGTGGCGAAGTCGAGATGTATGCCATGTTGGAAAAGCTGCCCAGCTGTTGAAAGAATACTGTGAGTTTGATTTTCGTTACGAGTCAAAGTTGAGATGTACGCTGGCATCGGGTTGAGTTGTTTGTGTTGGAAAATTTGTCGGAGGGGGCCGGCGAGGGCGGAGTGTGGACCAATTTCGAGGAAGAGGTGGGGTGAGTCGGATGATGTGCTGAGGAGAGAAGAGATGGCTGTGTAGAAGAGAACCGGATTCTCCATGTTGGCGCGCCAGTATGGAGCGTCAAGTTGTCCTGCTGTTGAGATGGCTTTGCCGTATACACTGGAGTAGAATTTGGCATTCGGTGCGTTGCTCTGTATGTGTGGTCTCATCAGAGATTCGTATCGCTCGCCAAGCTCAGACATGTGGTGTGAGTGATACGCCATTTCAACTTTTAATAGCCTGCAGAAGACATCTGGCCGCTCTTTCTTCATCTGTTCCAAGACTGCGTCAAGTTTGTCTGCATCACCAGACAGAGTAACACTCTTTGGACTGTTCTCACAGGCAATTACAACACCGTCTATGAGACTAGCGGAAATCTCTTCACGACCAAGACCGACTGCAGCCATGGCTCCTGCGCGAGTCTTGGTCTTCGTAATTTGCCCACGGTAGTAAGCAACGATAATGGCAGCCTCGGCAGTGATCGCTTTCGCTGCATACGCTGCAGCAATTTCACCACTCGAATGACCAACTACAGCGTTCGGGTGGATTCCCCAGCTAGTCAACAGATTCACCAGGCAAATTTGTAGTGCTGTACAAAGTGGTTGCGAGAATTCGGCATCGTTGATTCGGGATGTTTCCTTGGCTGTTGCAAGCTCATCTAACGATCAATCAGTGTCTCATTTCGACCTTTACACATTGGAACGTGTTTTTTTTACCTATCAATGACCACTCGGGTCCATCTGGGAGGTCATGCAGTACTTTGTCAAGGTACATTATATCCTCGCGGAAGTGCGGGAACGAGTCAACGAGTTCAACGCCCATGTTAGCCCATTGAGCTCCTTGGCCAGTAAAGATCCAGTTAATAGAAGGGGTTTTACGCGGCGCCTTGAAGAAATTTGAAATCTTCAAGGAATCAGGGGAAATTGCGACACCAAAAGCGCGATGAGGGAGGTGCTCGCGCCGAAGTGCTAAGGTGTGTGCAACATCGTCTATGGCATCAGAACTGGACTCAATGTAGGTCTGAAAACCTGTGACGCGTCTACGTAGAGATTCTGACGTGTTAGCAGAGATTGTAAGGAGGCGCGGAGTAGCTGGTGTCTTTGGTGTCGAAGCTTGGGTTTGGGTACGAGCATTTGGGCCTAGGAAGGACGCCGTCGAGTCAAGGATCACCTAGGCCCCTTGTCAGCTGCTCATCGCGGGTGGCTCTCTATTTTTATCTGACTTACATGTGCGTTTGCACCTCCGATGCCAAAAGAGTTAACACTAACTCGCTCAGCTCGATCAGTTGGCCATGGTATTGGTTCTAGGGGAACCTTAAGATTGGCTTCCTTGAACGGAACTGGGATTGCTCCGTCAGCCATTTGAAATAATGTAGTGGCCAGCCAACTTACTTTTTGGATTTGGTTTGGAGAACTTGATGTTCGGAGGTATAGTTCTGTTCTCCAACGCCAGGACCGCTTTGATTAAACTCGTAACACCCGAAGCTCCTTCAGCATGGCCAACATTTGGTTTGACCTATGTATGCATCAGCGGGTTTAAGCGCCTTTGTTCCGATAAAAATTTCTTACCGAGCCAATATACACACCAGAACCCTCGAATACCTTGCCAATTGCAATTGTCTCCAATGGGTCACCAACCGCTGTTCCAGTGCCATGGCATTCGACATACGCCGTGCGAGAGACAGGTAATTGTGCAATCCCATACGCTGTGCGCATCATATCTTCATGCGCCTGTGAGCTAGGATTCGTAAGGCCAGCAGTCTTACCATCGCAGTTCTGGAACGTAGAGCGGATGACCGCTCGGATGGGATCACCATCTCGTATCGCATCGTCCAGTCTCTTAATAAATACCGCATTGATTGCTTCACCACGAGCATATCCATCGGCTGCGGCGTCGAATGTTTTGCATGAGCCTTCGGGTGACAAGACACCTTGTTGTGTCATGTGTTGGGTCATGGTGGGGCTGACTATAATATTTGTCCCAGCCACGATAGCAGATGTGCAGTGACCGTTCGCGAGGGCTTGACAGGCTTCATCAAGACCTACGAGTGCAGAAGAGCAGCCAGTGCGGATGGTCATGCTGTTTTGTGTCAGTAATCCTCGAAGGTGTACAAATGGCTTCTTTGACGACACCGGGACGGTTCTGTGGGATTACTTACCTCGGGCCTTTCAAGTCATACTCGTACGAGATTCTGTTTGATATCGCAAAGTCTCCAGTGCCAGATATGCGGTACATATCAAACGCCTGTGTATCTTTGTTACACAGGTCCAACCAATCTTCGCCGAAAACGCCAACGTAGCAACCCATCTTGCTGCCTCTCCAGCTCGATTGCCCTGCATTTTCCATACATTCATACACCACCTCTAGCAGCAATTTCTGTTGCGGATCCAATTGAGATATTTCTGATTTGGACATGGCGAAAAATGAAGCGTCTAGGTGTTCCAGTGAGTCTTCTAAGAAGTAGCCATATTGTGCAGCGACTTCTCCTTTTCGAGCGCGAGGTCCGTGGAATGCTTCAATGTTGTACCGACTATTGGGTACTCGACATCTTGCATCCCGTCCATTTACGAGGAGCTCCCAGAAGCTCTCGGTGGATGACACGCCACCTGGTAGTCGCAAAGCCATACCGACAATGGCTATGGGTGGTGGTGGTGTGATTGAGCCATTGGACTGATTTTCGCAATCCTCAGTCCCATTTGTGCCAGTTCCATTAATTTGTGTATTTATTGTACCGTTTGTGTGGAACCCATTCGTGTGCGGCATATCAGCTTTGTGGAAGCCGTTCGCATGGTGGCCGTTATCTTGCGCAACTTGAGTGGCCATAATATTATATCTACCCCAGATCTTGTTGAAACTGCGAGGCTTGCGGAAAGCGTTCAAATATTCAATTCAGTTGCTTTGACCAAATGCACTGCATCTGAAATCTGCGGAGATGATGAGTAACCAGGCTTACGACAGCGAACGACTGCTATAAATGTACATGTCATCATAGCTTCACGTTACGGATCCTTCACGTGTGGCGGTTCGGTTTCCATTTTTACATCCCTGCCATCTCGTCCATGATGTTCCAACTCGGCCGCGTTCTGTCCCGTCGCGATTCATGTAACACATGACGGCAAGAGCTCATCAGAGGCTGTAAGGCCCGTACACGCAGGTATGTAACCCTTGTAACGTAAGCGCAAGGCTGAATGGAAAGCCACATAGGGTCTCATGGAGATATGCTCCAATGTATTCATCGCCGACAAGATTCTGCAGGGTTCAGCCTCAAGTGGCCCTTGGCACAAATCGACGATAATCATATTTTGTCCTAATCGCCTTCTGACCTAGAAAGCTATTACAAAAGCAGGAGTAGGATGAGCTGATAGGTGGGGTGCTATTTTACCCGGTACGACTGCATGCAGAGATACGAGTACCAAGACGAGGCTACCGATGCCTATCGGAACCGCAACTGCACTTTGTCAGATCCCTGGGGATCTAAACCTAAACCCGATAATGCTCATGAAATGTGTGCAAGTGCTTATCCACGACTTCCACGTCTTTTTATGCAAGAATTTCGTGAAAGCCTCTGTGTTAATGGTCTTTACGGTCGATATTCGGTGCTTTGCTGAGGCCGCTAGCCAGCTGGTCAAAGAGTAATCGAACTCTAAGTTACAAATGGTAGCATTGCGCGCGCGCTAGCTCATGAATAGTGGCCTTATAAAAATTGGGCCGCACCTGAATCTGTGGGGATAAGCTGACCATGCGCTTGGCCAATGCAGGTCAGACGAAGATTTACCATGGGAACCGAAACGGCAGGAGCTGAGAGACTTCAAGACTTACGTAGCGACTCCAAGAGCCCGGTCAAAGGGTGCATCGTGTGGTAATCTGACAAGAGTCGACCGCCGAATTTGGATTAGTTCGGCAAGCGAGTGGACGAATGAGCTCAATCACGCTAACGGCCGGACCCATTCATTCCACAATCTCAAGCCTTCCGGAGAGTCTATACGAAGATAGGAGAATAGTGTCCAATACTCTACTGCCATGGAGTAGAGGCTCGTACAGGTGTATGGATAGTACGTTTCATGGCAGCCTGAGTCGAGCATTGAGATCTGAAATTGACAGGATGTCGGCGAGGATGTCAGCCTCGCGGACCCACACGCAACTCAAGAGTCTATCGTACAGGGATTCATCTGCATCTCATTACTATATTGGGATACAGTAGCACAAAGTTGCAGGATTTAGGGGGGCTGGAATCCGTTCCTACTTTCCCAACAACAGAAGATCACGAGATAACTTTCTACGCCATCCGACGTAAGGCCTCCTACACTTACGCGGTACGAGGTGTTCCGAGATGTCATATCATGCCTACGGTCTAGAGGCCGCAAAATAATACACCTCTTTCGAGTTTAGGTAGACTTTCTTTGCTTTATGGTCGACTTGGTTACCAACTTGTGCATCCGACCAGACTAGAAGCCCTAGGATCCGATTTACTGAATACCTATGTCAATTACGCACAAATTTGTTCCTACGCGTCACCTTCTGACAAAGCTTTTAATCAAAATCTCGGCGGGCAGAAGTCAGCAAACGGGAGCCGAAATCTCGTACATCAGATCTCAGGCCGCTGGCACACCTATCTCAGACCAAGTCACTGGTTGAAAGCATCAGAATGACCGAATCAAATTCGATGAGCGAGAGATCGCCAACCATCGCATCAGATGATCCAAATACCAAAATACCTGTCACCACTTCCCCAGTCTCACCGCCCGAATGGAAACCAGGTCGAAGCGAATGGCTCATCTTCCTATGCCTCGCCATCATTTCCCTCATCGTCTCGCTTGACAGCTCGATCCTCGGACCTGTCCTACCTGTCAGTTTTTGTTCTCGTTCCACTTACTTATTTCTCAGTCCTGCGTTCTGCAACTCGAGATATCACAATCTTTTCTCCCAACAAATGCTTCTCTTAAAGACTGCACGCTTACCTGTTCTTAGGCAATTTCCCTCTCCCTCAATGGCACCGCCAACGAAACCTTCTGGGCAGGCACCTCCTACTTGGTCACCTGCGCCATTTTCCAGCCCTTCATCGTCTCCCTATCCGATGCGTTTGGTCGGCGCCAGCTCCTTTTCCTCTCCTTGACCCTGTTCACACTCGGCACAATCCTCTGCTGCGTAGCACAGAACTTCCCGACACTCTTGGCAGGCCGCTCGATACAAGGCGTGGGAGGCGGAGGAGCGTTAGCACTCGTGTTGGTGATAATGACGGATATTGTGCCCTTGAGGCAGAGGCCGAAGTATTATGCTTTGATCCAATTGGCTTGGGTGAGTTGGACTTCGCAGTGAAGAAGATAGCTACCAGTGATCCAGGCTGACACAATATATTTTTGTAGGCTGTGGGATTGATCACTGGCCCAATGGCAGGTGAGTTGCTAATGCATAAAGGACGTGTGAGGCATTACTGATCTTTTTCACTCTTCTTCCGTAGGTGGTGGATTCGCAGAACACTCTACCTGGCGCTGGATCTTCTACATCAATTTTCCCTTCTGCGCCATTGGCCTTGCCATGGTCCCTTTCGTCGTGCGATTGAAGGCCAAGCGCGCAGCCCTCAAAGAACGACTGTTGACGACGGACTGGATTGGTGCATTCTTGTTCATATCTAGTACCTGTAGTTTTCTCATCGGCGTAACCTGGGGTGGCACACAGTATGCTTGGGGCAGTTGGCGCACAATCACACCCATTGTGTTGGGCGTGGTCGGAATCGTGGGCACGCTGTGTTGGGAGCGATATGGTGCCTCGCAACCTTTCATCCGACTCTGGCTGTTCAGTCACTACGCCGCGATAGCTGCATACATGTGTGCAGTTCTGCAAGGTCTGATCGTAAGTCGCCTGCTTCTCTACTGTATCAGGCTCAGGAATCACATCCCCCAACTTACGCCATCTCCTAGATGTTCGCCCACCTCTACTACCTCCCAATGTACCTCCAGTCCGTTCAAGGCTACGGCCCTACCCTCTCCGGCGTCGGCCTCGTCCCCATCATCGGTGGCTTGATCCCAACTTCCATAATCGTTGGCTCCCTCATGACCAAACATGGCTCCTGGTACTAAACCCTCGATACAAGTTGTCGACTATCCCTCAGAGTGGCTACAACGAGGCCACCTCTCGAGGTTCAGTTCACATGTATCCTTACCTCCCACTCAAACGCTCAGCTAACTCATGGCAGTACGTCTCTTGTACCCCGAATAAGTATTTCGCCTATTTCTCAAAAATGTGCACTAACATTATTTCCTAATTTTCAGATCGTTGGGCCATCTGGGCTGGCTGGGCCAGCATAGTCGCCTCCACCGCCCTTCTCATCATCCTCTCCAGCTCCACACCCACCTACGCCTGGATCTTGCTCTTCCTCACCATAGGCCCCAGCCACGGCCTTGTCCTCACCTCCCTCAATTTCGCACTACAAGCCCTTGCCAAAGAGCGCGATGGCGCGTACGCGGCTGCTATGTATACGTTCATGCGGACTTTTGGGATGTGTCTCGGCGTTGCTATAGGCGGTGTTGTTGTGCAGAATCGGTTACTTGTGCATCTTGCTAGTAGGGGGCTGGACGAAGGTGTGGCGAAGGAAGCGGAGGCGTTTATTTTGGTTATGAATGGGAGGTTGGATGGGCAGGTTTTGGGCTCGTATCGTGATGCGTATGCGGAGGCGTTCAGGAATTTATTCGAGGTCCTATTGGGTATTGCGGTGTTAGCGGGTGTGACAAGTGCTTTCATTAAGCATGCGAGTATGGATCGGGCGCTTGATTCGGAGCACGTTTTTGCCGAGCAGGAGAAGGGGTCGGACGTATAGTTCAGGAGCTGCATGAATTAGTATCGAAGCCTTGCGCATGGCTACTATCGACTCAAGGATAGGCCAAAATATGCTGCAACGTCTGCGATAAGCGATCATAGAACCATATCATCGCAGTAAAGACTGGCAGGAATATAGCGTGCCCTCAATCATTGTATCAAAGTATGGGTGATGGCGTGCCGGATGCACGATGTTGGCGCGGCAATTCGTTCATGCGTAATCATTAGCTGGACTTGGAAGATGCACGAGTACTGCCATCTACGTAGCGTACACTGCACATCTGATCAAACCCCGCCAGGTTGTGAAGTTCGAACAATTCTCTCGCGGCTTCCTTCCCTGGAAGCAATCTCTTCCAAAGTAAACTCCTCACTCCTCACAATCGTTCCCATACTCTTCTTTGTTCCACTTCGCTCACTGCCGTGATATTGATACCCGTGTGTGCGTGTATTCTGTGTTCGCGCGCGCTGTGACTTCGAGAATAGAGCTTTCAGTGCTGGTATCGAGGCGCACCAAATTCCGACGTTTATCTCAACCATAGACCATGTATTTATGGGGACCGAATCGTAGAAAGGATCTTTAGACTACACAATCCCGTTAGTGACGCAATGATCTGGGGAAGAAGTAAGACTTACCGCTGTGAAAACACGCACGGAGTAGAGTCGTGCGATGGATGCGATGCAAGAGAAGCCACCGAGAGCGAAGATGGCCAAGAGGGCAGTCTTCTCGCGACCCGGGCGTTGGATGCTGAGCAGGACTTTCAGGGGAAGGATGAGTATCCATACGTCTAGCACAATATTCATTGCGCTCGTAGCTGGAATGTAGTTAGTATTTTGTTTTAGTGATGAGAACAAGACTGACTGACTGTATATGAAGATGGTAGTATTTATGCATGTACCTGGAACCATACCAGTGAGGTCCCACATCTTATAGAGTGGTCGGCATTGCGCAAGGATGACAATGATACAGACTGAGCAGAAAGCGGCAAGAAGACATATCGTGCCTTGGCAGAGACGTTCAAAGGGTTTTTTGACCGCTTTATCTTCGTGTCAGTACAATTAGTAGAGTGTGACCTACGGGTTACTTACCAAATCTTAGATAAAACAATACTATAGACACTTTGGTGATGTTGACGCAAAGGTAGTAAATGATCTCGATGGCGTAAGCCACTCGCAGCGACGTAACTGCTTGTGGAAGGGATGCTTCTCTGCCGTGGAAACCCATTTTGTTGTCTCGCAGTACGAAGAGTGTCGCGAGATAGCCCACAGTGAAGGTCACCGCTGCTATCATAGCAAAGTCATCGTTTCCCAAATTGTGAAGAATGATGGCGCGTGTGTATGTACGGAGACATACAATGATCACTACACATATGTTAGGGCATATTCCTGGGCTCAATTGCCATCTCCTAGGCTCCTGTCATACCTGAGACAGCCGTCAAGGCTGTGGACACACCGATCACCAAGTTCTGGCGAGCCAGACCATCCGAAGCCATGATGTAGCTAAAAAAGCACACACTGGTAGACCTTCCGAAAAATAAAAGAAGAAGGGTCTGAAATCGGTGGATCACACAAGGCCGGGTATTCTACCTGGATATAAGCGCCCCGCCGCGCCGCGTCCGTACTGTTAAAAGCCACGCGAGGAGAAGCGAGCAAGCCTCACGGCTTTCACAGCGCTGTCAACACTGTTAAGGTTTCGATATATACACCGTGCATTTTTACGGCACAGCAACATGGAAGGCCCTCAAGACATTAAGCCTTCGGGAACATTCGCCACCGTTCTTTGCTGGCACACTGAAACTCCTCACTGCATGGTACATGCCAAAGTCCCACACGCTAGGGCTCAATTCATTCGGGCCGTATATCTGAGGTCTCCCACCGAAAGTACATGCAAAGACTTCCGTTGGCCTCTGATTTGCTCGTTCCTGGGCACAATGTGCCACCAACAGAATTGCCTTGCATGCCTACAGCCGCCATATTGATGTTGAGATGATTCGGGATGTGGGGCCCGCTAGGGGATGAACGGATCCGCACAAGAACGGTCGTGCTGCAAAGTCACCCACGATGAGTGGACGCTGTTTTTCGCTTATCGTTACAGAAGCTGAACCTTATTGTGAATGTGAGCTCAGCGCGGGCTGGCGGTATGATCGTTGAAGATTTCTTGCAGGGTTGCGGCCGTGCATTATGCCATGGAACCGGCTTCGCCCCGATTGGTCGTATGCATGGTTAAGATTGGTGGAGGTCTCGAAGGATGCACTTTGGAACACGATACTGTACTCAAACTGCTCATAATTACCGAGAGTTCGGTCGAGAGCTGATTGTCTGGTTCGCGTACGAGTCAAGCCCCTGGATGCTGCACGCCTTGTTCATCCAGCCTTGCCTGTTACAGGCTGATCAGAGGCTAAATCGTTCCCGTCCCGGAAAGGTTGGTTGACGACATCCAGGATGTGTGGGGTACAAGGATTCCGGACGATGAGGGACCAGAAGCTCCAGGACGCGTACCGTGATCAGATGCGGAGAAGCACGCATAGATTAAAATCAGGGGTATGCCGTGTGCTGTTGTGTTCAACCAAACTGTGCCCAGCTTCCAACTTTTTGCAACCTCAGCGTCCCATCAATTGCTTAATCCGTGTTGTTCTGCGTAGTATACTAGGGGCTGAACACTGCTTGCACTGTGTACGAATGATTGATGGTGTGACCCATTGCCGCGGTCGTGTACATAGATGACCCATCGACAGCCCTACGGCACGAAACGAGCGCCACTTTTGCCCAGTACGCGTATATGCACGACAGGTCCGCATCGAAGTTGGGTCTCGATCTACCTCGAGCTGGTGGTTTGTCACACTTTCATGGTGTAAATTGTAGGCCACTGGGCACGGCAGTAGATAGCCGATAATGCCAACAGTAGCTTTGCTTGCACAACCACGCCTATACGATTGAAAGAACCAGACAAGCAACTGTATAGAGGCCCGAGTCGTTGACAGAGATTTGTTTCCAGGCCGTGAGCAGTCTGATCTTGATATGATCTTGACTTCTGTCTCAAGGATATTCTGTAGTGTTTCACTAGGATAGGCTGTCAGATCCTTTGCAGCCTCGTCGTATGGGACCGCTTCATTGGGATGGACAACGCCGATACGCTCGTAAGCATCTATACGGGTACTGCAGACCCTTAAGATCAGTCAAGTAGACCTGTGGTCGCACATCCCAATCGCTTTACGATGAAGATACTGGAGCCATCAGGCATTTGGTGGTGTTCCTTTTCCCTGGCTGGAAAGTCCCAGTCCAAGGTTGCCCTCACATGTATGTACCTCGGCTCTTACTCAGGGGGATGGCCTCTTCGTTCTCGAAATGAGAGAACACAAACTTCTTTACAGGCATGTACACTTCTCAAACGTTCCAAATGGCCAAGTCGTTGATCTCGTAGAAGATCTGCCCTGTTATGAATTGGCTGCGGATCGTGACCTCTCCGGATGAGATCTCTCCAGTCGCATCTGTGCTTATTGGCGAAACCCTCGCGTCCACAACCACGATTTGCGTGGTAAGCTCCTACGGCTCAAATTCGATGCTAGTCCACTTGAGTCTTCCTCTAGTCGAGGCCCATGACTAAGTCGGCGCGCGCCACTCATCAGGCCTATGTTGAGCTCTTGAATACGGTATGTGCCACGTGAAGTTGAAAGCTAGATTGAAAGTCCAGAGGCCAGCTAGATACGAACCCATTGCCGCAGGCATCAGCTTAGCTAGCCCCTGCAATCCTGGGAATACATCTCTCTCATAGATCAAGGACTTTTCCGCATACGATGTGACGATTTCGAGTCACTGTATGTTAACTGCTGTTAATGGCAAGTCCCGCCACAGTATTGGCTGTATAATCGTTTTGTTCGTCCCAGTGCAATGGATACCTCGAATATCAGAGCACTCACAATCGATTAGTTCAGAGCATTCCCAGATCAGTTCATCGTCGGTGAAGTGCAGCACCCGTGGGGTCTTCAGACGTTCTTGAAAAGCCCATGCTCTTGTTAACAAGTGTAGATTCCATTGCATGGAAGAATAGTGATCCAAGGGACTTCTGGTGTGTAGATCATACATGTTGTCATGGGAGTCGCAATATTTCCCAAAACGTGGTTGATGTCGAGAGCGGGCGGAAGCCAAACATCCCTCTGAAGAATCTGAAGATTGTGTCGCGGCCAGTGTGAGGCTTGCATTTTGGTAAATATTGGCCATCTTGCTACCTTCATGACACTAGTCTTCTTCAGAATCCTGAACGATACACAAACTGTCTATCCAGATGTACTCGAATCTTAGGCGATTTGTAAATGAGATTGCGTCTTGAAACATTTGTGGCAGATTGTCCCACAGATTCTGATTACATGACTCTTTCAAACTTCGAGTTGTTGTGGTGGGAATTTTGCGTGGACCCCAGCAATGACTTAGGCATACATAGGCTGCTGTCTCGTTCGTCATCAAATGCAGTCTGACATGTCCTTTGCTGTCGATTCGAAGCAGTCTGGTGAGTAACTGACCAAGAGGATACGTGCATATCTCGTGCCGGTTTATGCATTGGTTAAGCCATTTACGTACTTGTGTAACAGCTCCATCGGAGCCAGAGTGTCCGCTCATTGGTGGTGCCGTTAAGACTTCCAACCAAGGACGCGGACTTCCTGCTCAAATTAGCAGCGGACAGGTACCCATATTGGTAATACTACATACCTGAGCTAGTCAGAATGACTAGATTGTTATGCTTCGCAAGACCCTTGACTGTACGGCTTTGCAGGCATGTCAACATAGAGTGAATTCCACTGTAGGTACCTGGTTCCATGTTATACAGCCACCTGCACTGTTCAGCGAATCTAGGCTGTCCGAGACACCGCATAACAGCGATACAGCCTCGACAGTCTTTTTTGAACACGAATGATACCGATGTGCGACATCACACACACCGGTCGACCACAAGATATCCGCAAGCAGGTTGAGGTCAATGCAGGTATCGCAATAGTCTCATTGAAACCCGTCCCGATTAGCTGTATACTCGTCACTATCGCGGCTGCGCAGTTGTACCAGACCGTGGTCTGCGATGTTGATTTGATCTGATGCTCAGTCATTGTACAGCCTTAGTTGCGCCATATGTAACCAGTGTAAGTACTGCCAGGAGGGCGGACAACGACAATGCTGAAAAGGGGGTTTCCATGCAAGAAAAGGCTATGCATCATTTTTGGGATCGAAAGCATGCAACGTAGATTACATGATGTTGGGGCTATAGTTGAGGCTGATCTGTAAAACAATGACGATAGTGGCGTGAGTCTTTCCTACCACACAGCCTTGATTACACATGTCAGCCTGTTCAAGAATCCATTATCAGCCTCGCAATGAGATGAATGAGTAATCATTGAGCATTGAATAAGCATGGAGTGGTATCTCGCAAAACGCTAAATCGGAACAATACACAGGCCTACTGCGCAAATAGCAGCGCAGTCATTACTCTCGTAGCCTCATACACCCCCCTACTCTGCAACAACGACGAGAACGTCTCCGGCACTTTGCTGAACGTCTTTCCAACATCGTCTTCGGTCCAGGCACTGGGAAATGCTGGCTCGAGATTGACTTCTGATTCTGCCTCGCCAGTCCAGTCGAACCCTATGCGCCAATTGAGCTTCAATATAACGTGCCTGTCCTGCAAAACAAAGCTGTCACGACCCAGGTGTCTATTCAGATCCCTGCGCGATATCTTTGCGTCAGCCTTTCCTCGTGGGCGCACGTTCTCGCTGTTGTCGTTGGTTTGATCGGCTGACAGATGAGGGAATGTTGCCTCGCAGCGTTGCCAGTGCTGTGCACGCTTTTGCGCAATGTTCCAGTATGAGCCTATGGCCCAACATGCGTTGCCAAGGTCTTTCTCCTCCCCTCTTCTTCGCAAAAACGCGCCGAGTTCACGTTCCGCCCATGGTGAGAGGCTGAGAATTTGCATGTCGATGATTTCGTTCGCCAGCGCATCTATAACGAGCGATATCTGGACAGCCAAAAGTCTCTGAGGGCTGATAATGTTGATAGTGTGCTTCTGATAAACACGTTGCGAGGATGAAGAGATTTTGCCTCGAGGAAGGCTGAGATGCGTGGTGAACTTCAACGAAGTGAACATTTCCAGGTATGGTAAGGGGTCTGCAAGCTCGATAGGTTGGTGAGATGCAATGGGCTTCTCCGATGTCTTGTTCCGGCGCTGTGGGATTGTAACGGTCGAAAATGGCAAGAACGAGCAAAGTAATCTCGACACCGGCATTGCCTCCTCCACTTGATCATTGGCACCGCTCACTTTGGCGATGAACTCCTGCAAGCTCGCTCGATCCGAAGCGCGCAAAGCCTCGTCTTGACTTCTCTGCTGCTCTTTGACAATCTCCTCTGCGCATCTGGACACCTGTGCCTCCAACTCTTTCACTTCACGTTCAAGTCTGGCTCTCTCCTGCTTTCTCTTCTCTAGTTCGGGATTCGGAGGTTGTTTCTTGGCTGTTGCTTCTTCGGTATCTATTTCTTCTGGACCATCTTCTTGGCTAGGAGTGACTTGCTGCACCGGTGGGGCTTTTGGTCGTAGCGGCGACTGCTTTATAGGTCCCTTCATGCGGGGTGGTCGTTTGCTTGGCGATGAGTAAAGAATTCCACGTCGCGGGCCATCTTGTTCCTCCAGCCCTCTTTGCGATGGCGTTGTCGGCAAGTCCTGCTCCTCGTCCTCAGCGATAGTGTCTCCTTCGATGGCTCCACTTTGCGGCCTTCTTGGCTTCCGCGCGCGAGGGGTCATATGCTGCACAGATGACTCTTCTACTACACTCTCATCATTCCTGGTGGCTTCCTGGCTGAGTTGTTCTTGCACATCTGTTTCGCCAAATATATAAGCGCGAGCTTGTTTTCCCCGCGCGAATATATCGCCACGACTGTTGGGTCGTGACGTCGTTCCAGAAGTGGTAGGGCGGGAGGGTAGAAGGTTAGGGTAGTTTCGCGCGAGGCTCGCTTTCGTGGGCGAGGCAAATGATGGTCTTCGTGGAGGCTTCCTCAACGGGCTCGAAGGACCCTCCGTCGGTGAGCTGGTCTTCCGGCGTTTGCGCGCAGGTTCATCCATGGCTGAAGCGAGTTCGGACGCCACAAGTTTATGTAGTTAGGAATGCGACAACAATAAGCGTTGGGTGAGTTGCGCCAGACTCCGAGTTTCGGGTGGTCCGCGTGTTGTGGTGGGTTGAGGTGGACGCGACCAGGCGCGTGTTGTTGTGTGGACCCTTGTCGGCGTTTGCGAGCAGTAATTGCCGAGCGCAAAATGACAGCAATGATGACATTGCCGAGCTCGGGGTTCCATACTCGAAGCAATCGAACATTGCCCCAAGCCTCACTACAAGCACCACCTCTCAGCATGATATCGTCGCAATAGATCACATTCCACTGACACTGGCCTTTGGTTGAAGAAATACATATATTCTACGTTGCGAGAAGTAGCCATGCGCCCGAACATCTGCACATCATGCCTTCGAGCGTGGCAGAGGTCACATGCCCTGCCTACGGCCCAGAAAGTAGGCCTCCAGAACAGCAATCGGATACAGCGCCGTTTCAAAGGCTACATAGCGCCGCCAGGTGGACAGGCTCGACCGATCACCGGCTTCTATGCAGGTTTGCCTCCCAACTCAATCTCCTTGTAAGTCATTACTGATCAAGGATAGAAATGCTCAAGAAACCAATTTCGGAAGTCCAGCCTCTGACAGAGACCGCACCCGCACCACCACCGCCCGAGTCACTCCCAAAAACACAAAAAGAAGAGACGCTCGAGAAGGCGCGCATAGTGTTCGGTTCCAAGCTTGCCGGTCCTGGCGAACGACGCAAAGAGATAGAAGCAGCATCACAGTTGATTGCTGGCATATCAGTTCCGCCGAAACCTAGCGAGCCAGACAACTGCTGCATGTCAGGCTGTGTCAATTGCGTCTGGGACATGTTTAGAGACGAGATGGAGGAGTGGGCACAAAAGAGCGCACAGGCGCGAGCAGCCATGCAAGCACAACGGCAGCAAGGTATGGGGACTGGGCGCATGGTGGCAGGTAGCGGCGAACCCAGTCATGTTGCTACGAGCATGGATGACGATGGAGGTGGAAGTGAGTCCAATTGGGCAATGGAAGATGGGAAAGAAGAGAGCAGCCTGTTTGACGATATACCTGTGGGCATCAGAGAGTTCATGAAGACAGAGAAGAAGCTGAAGATGCAGCAAAAGCGCGCACGGGAAGCTGCTGCCTGACAGACGCATGGTGCTAGCAAAAAAGCTTCCTGTTCATAGCGCATGCATATACCCATCAATTATCGATTATGCCATGTCTTGCTCCTCCTAACCCGTCAACGCCTGTTATCCCATGGTATGCTCCTATCCTAGCGCCCCTTTCGGCACTTCGCCCTCTTCATCGCATCTAGTCCTCGCCAACATCCACCCCCTTGGCCTTGAGATCCATCCTCGCCTCTGCTATCTGCGACTGCAATTCCGCGTATGCCTCGGGAACATCGTTGAACGTGAAGACGCCCCAGCCGAGCTTGAAGAGGAGGTATGCGCCAAAGGAAATGAGGGCCCAGAATGGGACCTGAATCGCGGTTAGGCATGGTCCTCCAATGTGATTGATGTCAACGTACGTATGGCACAACCTCCTTCTGAATCTTGTCGGGGAAAGAAATAACCTCCATGAATACCGCCAAATACAGCTGCAGCCATGTTAGTCACTGCATTAGGCTTCAAGGGGTGCATCGCCGCGTACGGAGGTCAGGAGCATCGCAATGCTGATTGTTTGCTGGGCGCGCGTCATGATTGCGATGGGTGTCGGCGGACGAGTGAGAGTATAGGGTCAGTTGTGCGTCTGAATGGCGTTGCGGTTTGGGTCGTGGACGTTGATGTTGGGTTGCTTGACAGATCACAAGAAATGGCGGCAGGGGATCTCCTGAGCTGTGCTGTGGGGCAGGTGTAGCCGATTTGGGCAAGGGCAGCCGGTGGTGGGAACGGTCATGGCGCCACCTCGACACTTTCATGTCTGCAGAGCGTGTGGCTCAACACCAAGATCGTTTTCGAGATTGAGAAGACATCGAAGAATCTGGCTGATATTGTCCTGGTGCAGCAATACTTGTTCTTGTTAGTCTTGAAGATTCCGCTGCTTTTTGCTATCGCTTCCCTGTTGCAGTTAGCAGCGTCAACACGATGGAGCCTTGAGCTATCAGATCTTGACTTTTCGAAACAATCTTACACAAAACACGAAACATGTCTACGCACGTCGTGGATGAAGCAGGGCTTCTTCAACGACTAGAAGCATTACTTGAAAACAATTCCGCAGGTCAAGACGCACCTCTTCGCACGATTCAGGACGAGCTTGCACGATTGCCGAAAGATAGAGCTACAAGCACTCTGGAACAAGCGTATCAGTCTCTTGGGACTGCAGTTGGGAAGGATAGTAAGATATTGACAACCCCAGATTCGAGAGATGGTTCTGACCCTGGAGTAGAGGGATGGCAAACATTATACCGCGACACCAGTATTTTGGCAGCAGCGTTGAAAGATCTGGACTCAAGTGATAGACCAGCGTCCCTCCGGAAACAGTACCTCAGAGTCATTGGAAATTGCGTTGCCGATAATGGTACCTGCAGAACAGCCGAAGAAAAAGAGCTGGTCTGACTAACGTCTTCACAGATCTGAATCGTGAAGTCGTTGTCAAAGACTTGCAGAAGCTAGTCGCTTTGATAACAGAGGAAGAGCTCGCCACTATCGCGCTGATAGTGCTCTTCAATCTCTGCAATGACTTTGGTCCGTTTCTATACTACCACAATCCATGACTGCTCACTCATTGGACCTGCAGATCCTGCAAAAGCAGCTGCGGCGGCGTTGCGACTAGATGCCACAATATCGAGAGAACTTTTTATTGGCCATCTGTCAGAAGCAGCCCTCGACTATGCGGTCGACCTCCTCACGTGGACTACCGGCAAACTTACTGCAGATCAATTGCAAGACGAATATTCCTTGGAAACATTCGCATGTCTTTTGAAAGTCGCGCTTCAGTATGATGAGGATCACTACTACGAATACGTTGCAATCATCGTCCACTACCTCCAAGGTCCAGAATTTCAGCAAAAGGTTGCTATGCCCAGATTCGTCGACGATCTCGTCGTCCTTATGCTCGACTTTGAAGATCGCCTCCCAACAGCAGAGCTTGAAGCGGTATTCCAGGAACTCGCCATCACCAAGTCTGACGAGCAGACTTCCTCTGAAGAGACAAACGTTCTTCTTCTTGCTCAGTTGATCAATTCTGTCTCCGCACTTTCAGCCACCGACGCCTTTGCGCAGAACTTCACCGTGCGAAGCCCTGCCATCGAGCGCATACGCGCGAGAATTGGCTACCCAACAGATAGGTCTCCGTCTGCGGTATGCGCTTACGTGATGCTCGGCAATCTAGCCATGTCCGATGAAGTATCCATCGACATGGTCAGCATAATGCAATTACACATGCCACTTCGCGACATCATCTTCTTCGACAAGCATTCTGCGCTCATCTACGCCGCACTGGGCCTCCTACGCCATCTCGCTTTTCCTGAGGCGAATCGTACCGAACTCGGAGACGCACGCATTATCGAAGGATGCCACAATTTCATCAGTTCGGATAGGGAAGACCCAGCCGTACGCGGCGAGATGGCTGCGTTGCTATGTAAGCTGGTCACGAATAATTCGAAAAACATTGACCGACTCGTCATGTACCGAGTCGGTGAAAGGAGAGGCGAGCCGGGTGACCTACCATTGCGATCCATATCGGATGGCCCAACCTGTTTCGGTGACTTAGTCAAGCAGTCCCTATTGCCGGCGAAACCACTTCCCAGCACTGCGATGAAAAACTTCATGGTCGAAGCAGGCAGGACGATAGTGGCGATATTGCGACACCTTGGGCGCTCGGCTCCAGGCGGAGAATTGGACGTCAATGCAGTCAGGTTGCGCATGTTCGAGTGTCCCGAGGTCGCAAAGCCATTGGCAAGACTAGTGAGGCAGCGCTTCTACGCCGGCGCAAGATCCGAGGGCCTATTGGGTCTTGGACTCATGGCACAGAGTCGCGAGGGCGCGGCGAAAGTCATTGAGGAGATCAAGGAAGACGGTGGACTATTGGAAGCTATCAAGGATTTTGCTGAGGGCAAGGACGGAGGCGCTGAGCAGCAAGGACAGGCGGCGGGGAGGGACTACCAGAACGCGATTGTGCTGCTTCAGGCATTGCAGAACAACTGGGTAGGTGATGAACGGCTCGACCGTGATCGTTATGCTAACAGAATACAGGGCAACGAGGCGGATACAGCGCTGAAGGACAGGGTTACGAGTTTGCAGGAACTACTAGGGAAACTCATGGTACAGTGAGGACAAAAGAGAACGTTCGACTACGGAGGGATATGAAAAGAAAATGGGGTTTTCCGTCTTTTACGTACTGTCTGAATAAGTCAAACTGCCCGAGAATTACAGGAGTACATCTCGTGAAGTAGTTGCACCCAAAGACTGTCACTAGTCCGGCCAAGACAGCCACTACGAACCAACATCAGATAACTTCGCATCCCCATATCTTTCCCATCTCTAACAAATGAAAACCATCCCAATAAGCATTGCACTCAAAAGTGGGTTTCGAGGCTCACAATTGTGTTTCCACCGCCTCACAGCGTAATCACGCGCTCTCTGATTGGCCCAGTCGCACTCACCTGATTGGAAGTCAGGGTCCAGCGCGACGTCAACAGCTAAGCTCCGAGCGCGAGGCAGTGTGTATAAAAGAAGGCTTTGGGAGGCTGTTGTAAACGGCCATATCACTCAACCACTCAATCAATTTTACAACTCGAGTTCTACCTAGAGGCAACCTCAACTTTCGCCTACCAACAACCAAAGCTAAAGAACAACAACAACCACCACCACCAACAACATCAAGATGACTTGCTGCGGTCGTAACAACGGCGAATGCGTCTGCGCAAAGGAAGCGACTTGCTCGTGCGGAAAGCAGCCTGCGCTCCAGTGCAGTATGTCTATCATCTCCACCTTACCCACATCGCACCATGCCCTGAAGCTTCGAGCCATTCAACCTTTGCAATAACGACAATATACTAATTCCATCATAGCCTGCGAGAAAGCCACCACCGAGAACAAGCTGCCCACCAGCACCTGCGCATGCGGCAAGCGCGCTGAAGGTGAGTCTAGATCACGTGCGATATATGGGAGCGAATGTGGGCTGATCATGGATGACAGATTCGTGCACGTGTGGACGCAGCGAGAACAATGGATCGTCGGCGCTTGAGACTGATTTCACGAGCAAGAAATAGGTGCATTGTGGGTTTGGAGACGAAACGAGGTGATGATGTCTGGTCATGAGCATTGGGATGGGTGTTTAGGTGTCTTTTGAGGGAGGTCTGGGATCGAGAGGGAATTGTAACCAAACCTGAATTCGATAAATCAACCAATCATACCCACACTCGGTCAGACTAGCTGGTGACTATTTCGCATGATGAGTGGCAACGCAGCACAAATCGCCGTGATATCTTGAATCTTTGAGATGCAGTGCAGGGGAGGCACGTTGCGAGGTTTCGCGGCGGAATATGGCGGACTCGGACTAGGCGGTGCTTGGCTGTTGGGGTGTAAAGCTCGACGACCATGTCACAGCTATGCTCGCGTGGAGTAGAGCGCTGCACCGCGGCTACCTGCAGTATGCGAAGCTTTGTATGCTTATGTCATTCGCCCGTCCTTCGTCGTCTGCTTCCCTAATGCTCTAATTGACCTTGGAGTCGTGGCCCTCGACCACCCCTTTCGCTTTTCTCCACCTCCGCATCGCACCGCGCTGGCCGGCATAACCCCTGCCCGCATCCGCTCGCTCCCCTCGCTATCACGACCACGCACCTTCACCGCCGCCGCATTGTGAAACTACCTGCCCGGCGGCATCTCGCCCGCCCACGACCGCGACCATGTCTCTGCCCGCCAAGATCGGGTCCAGCGCCGGCGGAGGGCTCTTCAGCCGCAACCAGTCGGGCAATGTGCCAACCATGCGCGGGCTGGTCTCCTTCATCGCAGACCTGCGAAACGCCCGCGCGAGAGAGCTCGAGGAGAAGCGAATCAACAAGGAATTGGCAAACATACGGCAGAAGTTTAGAGACGGCGGGCTCAACGGCTACCAGAAAAAGAAATATGTCTGCAAGCTGCTATACATTTACATACTCGGGTGGAACGTGGATTTTGGACACCTCGAGGCAGTCAACCTCATTTCGGCCACAAAGTACTCGGAGAAACAGATCGGATACCTCGCCGTCACGCTATTCCTACACGAAGAACACGAATTAATACACCTTGTCATCAACAGCATACGCAAGGACCTGCTAGACCACAATGAGCTCAACAACTGTCTGGCGCTGCACGCCATTGCAAACGTGGGCGGCAAGGAACTGGGAGAGTCGCTGAGCGCCGAGGTGCATAGGCTGCTCATCTCACCGTGAGTACTACCGGCGAATAGCCAGAACATCTGGCTAACACACAGCAGGGCATCAAAAGCGTTCGTGAAAAAGAAAGCCGCCCTGACCTTATTGCGATTATACCGAAAGCACCCAGGCATCATCATGCACGAATGGGCGGAGCGGATAATAGCGCTCATGGACGATCCAGATATGGGCGTTGCGCTCTCCGTTACCTCACTCGTCACCGCCCTCGTTCAAGACAACATGGAACAGTACAAGGGCAGCTATGTAAAGGCAGCGAATAGGCTGAAGCGAATAGTCGTGGACAATGAATGTGCGGAAGGGTACTACTACTACAAGGTCCCATGCCCGTGGATACTAGTCAAGCTCCTGAAGCTGCTCCAGTACTACCCACCTCCTGGTCAGTACATTTCAGTTTAAGCATAACTGGCAACTAACAGAAGCAGAGGACTCGCACATCCGCAACCTCATTCGCGAGGCACTGCAGAAAATTATGGACTCCGCCCTCGAAATGCCAAAGAACGTACAGCAAAACAACGCTCAGAATGCCGTTCTGTTCGAAGCTATCAACCTCGTCATACATTTGGATACCGAACAGGACCTCATGGTACAAATATCGCAGCGATTGGGCAAGTTCATTGCATCGAGAGAGACCAATGTGCGCTACCTTGGTCTCGAGGCAATGACACATTTGGCAGCTCGGTCAGAAACACTCGACCCCATCAAGAAACATCAGACTATCATTATTGGCTCATTACGAGACCGGGATATCAGTGTGCGGAGACAGGGTCTCGATCTGCTGTATAGCATGTGCGACTCAGGGAACGCCCAAGCGATTGTGAACGAGCTTTTGCGATATCTACAATCAGCTGACTATGCGATTCGGGAAGAAATGGTGCTCAAGATCGCCATTCTGACAGAAAAGTACGCGACAGACGTGCAGTGGTATGTCGACATATCACTACGACTCATCGCAATGGCAGGAGACCACGTCAGCGACGAGGTATGGCAAAGAGTCATTCAGATTGTGACGAACAATGAAGAGCTGCAGGTGTACGCTGCTCAGACTATCCTGCAGTACATCAAGGCGGACTGCCACGAGACTTTAGTCAAGATCGGTGCTTATCTGCTCGGAGAATTCGGACATTTGATCGCGGACAACAAGGGCTGTAGTCCGATCGAACAGTTCATGTCCTTGAGCGCAAAGATGCGTGGCTGCTCGGGTATCACACGGGCGATACTCTTGTCATGCTACGTCAAGTTTGTGAACTTGTTCCCTGAGATCAAGCCTCAGCTACTGCAGGCTTTCCGCGCGTACAGCCACTCACTTGACTCGGAGCTTCAGCAAAGAGCATGCGAATATCTGACACTTGCGACGATGCCAACGGACGACCTACTGCGGACAGTCTGCGATGAGATGCCGCCATACCCTGAGAGAACATCGGCACTCCTGTCTCGATTACACCAGAAGCACTCCACGACCAGTGACAAGCGGACATGGCTTGTTGGTGGAAAGGACGCGAATGCTGACCTAAAGGAATTTGGCTTGGCACGACAGAACACCACAGCAGGTACTGGCGTCAAGCGGAGCTTTACTGAGCCTGCGCAGAGAACAGAAAATGCGGTGGCTACCAACGGCACCAATGGTGTCAGCTCCATCTCGAGCGATCTTGACGGACTAGATCTCAACGCCGACACGAACAAAGTGCTCGGAGCGCCTAACCTCGCCAGCGCTGCCCATTTGAGTCCAGATTGGGAAGTTGGTTACCTTCGTCTATTGCTGCGTGGTGAGGGTGTCTTGTACGAAGATCAGCAGATACAGATTGGACTGAGAACCGAATACCGAGGTCAGCTTGGCGCTCTGATCTTCTACTTCACCAACAAGTCGTCATTTCCCATGGGCGCATTCACCACGACTCTCGACAATCGGTCTGCGGAGAACTTGAAATCGGATGTCAAGGGGCTACCAGACACCACTATATCACCTGAAGGTCAAACCCAACAGACGATCATGTTCGAGTGCAGAAACGTCTTCACGGTGCCACCAACAATACGCATATCGTATCTGGCTGGAGCGCTGCAAGGTCTCACGCTCCAGCTTCCAGTATTGCTCCACAAGTATCAAGAAGGCGCAGAGCTTAGCGCCGAAGATTTCTTCAAGAGGTGGAAGCAGATTGGCGGCGCGCCTCGCGAAGCACAAAGCATCTTCGGTCTCGCTGGCAAGAACCGTTCCATGAACAGCGACTTTGTCAACAAGGTCGTTTCTGGTTTCAAATGGGGTATCGTGACTGGCGTGGACCCTAATGCAAAGAATATTGTTGGTGCAACGGTGCTGCATACGAGTGAGGGAGGCAAATTTGGCTGTTTGTTGAGACTGGAGCCGAATTATGATACTCAGGTACGATTTATCGAATCTTCGAACAAGTCGCAACAGCTAACAATGACTAGATGTTCCGCATAACGATCCGCGCAACCGACGAAGCTGTTCCGTCCGTTCTACTCAAGGCTATGGAAGACCGCCTATCTCAAGGCATTGAAGGCATGGCTTAATTTTATTCTTGCTGCCAAACGCAAACGCGTTACGCTTCCATCTCGTGTACATCTGATCTGCGCAAAAGCGAATGACCACTGCCACACTCGATCATTTTCGGCAATCTGCGCGCACCTGCATTTTGGACACTTGCGCTTGAATTGAAGGGGAATAAAATTAGGATTGTCGCATACCCTTTCTATTCTTATCTTTCTACATAGGCATGAGATGAGCAAATATATGCAAACGGGTTGTAAGATGACTTTATCGTACATGACCAAAATCGAAAACACTTGGCGCAGTGCTGCTATGACTTGAGCATGAAGAATTGATCATGTCCCTATTGAATTGGATGAAAGGGCGGAAACAACGAACCTAGCCAAGTTCTGAATGCGTGATTCCACACTTGCATTGCTTCTTCTTGGTAGCGCCCGCTCAGCCGCAGTCGGATCCACTCCCAAAGATGTAGGATTTTAGGCACCACCCGAGTTTCAGCTCTACTTTCTGGGTCTAAGATCAAAGGAAGTAGCGAAGAGGGAGAGGGAAAAAGGGCGTACGCTGTGTTCTGTTCTTGGTACTTCGATTTAGCGCATGGTCACTTTCCATGGTCTGGGGCTGAGTTGAGTCACCGCGCAGCGCGTCAGAGGGGGAATGTTAAACAAGAGCGACGCCCATATTCAATCACATCATTATAATATACACTCAAAATTGGAGAGATAGGATATCGACGCAGTGCAGCATAAACACAACGACTTCACCACAACAAACATATTGCCAACCACGTCCACCACATAACCAGCACTACCTACAATTTCCAATATGTCCGCGTCGACTATCCTGCGTCCCAGCGCCTCCAAATCCACCGCTAAATCCACTTCCTCAAGTTCAAAATCAACCTCCCGGACCCGACCCTACTACTTCTGGCGCCCCAACTCCCCCGGCGGCTTCCTCTCGCAATGGTACGACTCCCCCTTCACCGACGCCTCAGGCTCCGTCTACGCCACTGCAGAGATGTACATGATGGTGCGAAAAGCGCGCCTATTCAACGACGAAGGCACAGCCCAAAAGATGCTCAAGACGACGAATCCCAAGACCCACAGGGCGCTGGGACGGACTGTGGAGAACTTTGATGAAAAGCAGTGGGATGAGAGTAAGCTGCTCCCGCGCTGTGGTTGGGCGGGCGATTTGTGCTGACAGTTGTGGTTTGTAGATAAGTTGCAGATTGTGACGGAGGGGAGTTACCTCAAGTTCACAACGGGCGATCTTGCGGAGGTGTTGAGGAGGGAGTTGATGGAGACGGGCGAGAGGGAGCTGGTTGAGGCGAGTCCGTATGATAGGATCTGGGGGATTGGGTTTACGGAGGGAGAGGCGGAGAAGAATAGGCAGTGGTGGGGGGAGAATTTGCTGGGCAAGGCTTTGGTAGCCGTTCGGGAGAGGTTGAGAGCAGAGGAGAAGGAGGAAGGTGGAAAGAAGTAGGTGGTCAGTGTGAGAGAGCATAGTATGTTTGAGTTTGTGCAAGAACTGCTTCTTGTTCATGGTTTGGGATGATGCAATTCTTTCTTTCTGTTGTGGATGGTTACCTACTGCGTCTCCAAGTCGAGAGAGCTACATCACGATGCAAGGCTGTCTATATATCGTTGGTGGCTGCACGTATTCTGCTTCTTTGCGCTGACTTCTGGTACGCGGCCACATCATTAGGTCTCGACAATCGCTCGCACACGACTCCGGCACGATCTCCTCAGTGTCCACATCCACGTCGTGCAGCTCGATGAGTAGATCTGATACGCGGAATCGTTTCTGGAGCACCCTAGACTTCAAATGGCTCGAGTAGTCCATATCAGACACATGGAACTGCCTCATTGTCAAATCTCTTCCGTGACTGACATAGCCCTCAGTTATGAGACGGTGCTCGAGCGACATGCGCTTCTTATTCTTCTTCACCCAGCCCTCGAGACGCTTGCGACGCGCTTCCCGCCAAGCCTCCGAATAAGGTGTCCTACGTGGTCGATAGCATCCACTAGTCCGTCGAGAGCCCGTCTTATCTTTCTCGAGCGCAGTGAGAGCTACGTCATGTATGCGAAAGTTGCGCGGATGTTGCACGGCAAGGGCGACGAAATGTGCTTCTTTGAAAAAGGCCGACAATGTGCAGCGCCAGTTGAACGAGATCGTTGAATTTGCGCAATCGATTTTCAAGTCGACGAGCTCGGTGTCGTGCACATGCTTGTCTATGAGGATGAAGTGTGGTGGTCGATCGCCTCGGCCAATGCTTGTGTGCTTGCGTAATTCTGCGGCATGCTGTGCGCGTGATCGTTTCGTTGGATATCTTCTTTGCCATATCGGAGGACCCGGCATACTTTTGCTCTTGTTCGAGACAGTTGGTGCAGGCTTCTTCGTTTCCCTGCAGTAACGCTCAACGAACGGAATCCACCCGCGAACCGAGCCATCTACACTATATGATTCGTTGGGATTGTGGTGTTTGTATCGGACTTGTCGAAAAACAGCTTGTGTTCCATCGCTGCTAAAATGCGAAATTTGCATGGGGAGGTAAATGCAGCGATAAGGAGGCTCAGGGGCAGAGTGAATCGTACTGTATATCAGGTTGACGACAGTTTCGCGCAATATACTACGACGGAAGAATTCATCTACGCAGTCTCGAAGATATTGTGAGACATTTCGGATGGTGGACCAGAGGGTGTCGGTGTCAAACTCGTCAATGATCATGAGCCAAATGTCCACAGATAGAGCTGTCATGACGCGTGCAAGGGAATGATGATACGTTAAAGTCAAATGTCCACGTAGGTATCTGACGCCTTGGGCCGTGTTCCTTCAAATATCATCAGGTTGTCGCCCACGTCTCCCTTGGTAGAAAAGTCCTGGAGGACTTGACGTTTTGCTGCTGCCTACACTCCTTACCGCAAACTGGCGAATACGATAGGGAATCACACTGACGGTTCGGGAACACTCAGCTTGTCATCCACAGATACCGATGTGACAGTCTAGATTATTTCCTTTATGTCTGACGGTCTCCTGAATAGATGCACTGTACAATCCCATCAATTTCGGGTGTATGCCAGGCCGCGGCGTCGCGGGACGTTGAGCATTGACTTGCGTTAGCGCGCCCGCAAAACGCGGGGAGCAAACACGAACTTCACGTGATAAACTGGTCACGGCTCCTGGATTTGTCCGTTCGTGAGAGGACAGCAGGCATCCTGCGAAGACACCGCTTTTGATCGCGTTTCCATTTGTCGCGACCCCCGCCCGAGGACGTACAGCAAGTCAGGATGTCGAGCATGATCACCTTCGCTGCTAACAACGAGTTCTTCCGGAAGCGCAAGCGTACGTGAAGTGTTTGCGGATGCGCACAGGCACGTGGAGCGCTGACGCGGGTTACAGGTGTCCATCGCGCGTGCGAGTCGTGCAAGAAGCGTCGCAAGAGGTGTAGCCACACGTTTGATGGCGAAGATGTGAGCCCAAGACGCGTCGCATAACTGCGGCTGCTTTCTCTAACGCCATAGCCAGGACGGAAGCTCTACCCAAAGCGGACACGCACCCAATCCAACATCAGATCCTCATGTCTACGCAACAAATGGACATCATCCGCACGATGCCCGGGTTCCCCGTGTGGACCCGCACGGGCAGGTTTATGCCCAATCTACCATGGCTCCACCGCCCCAGAGCCCAGCAACCGACTCTCAGGCTTCTCAGACACCTCCTAACTTTCTAGGATACCTCAATCCTGAGGCCGTGCTGCGTGAACAAGTTCACGGAGAGCGGGGGAAGCCAGCTCAGTCGCCCAATATTCCTCCGATCGGGCAGTGGATAGAAGAACGGGATCATAGACCACTCTCGACGCAAGCTGGCTCTACTTCGTCGCGTATCAATGAGACAGGTCCGCACTCCACTCAAGAGGTCAAAGTCTCTAGAGCTCTCCAGCAGTACTTAGACGCTGTAGGTGTAGACATTCTGCCTCCTCGCAAGAGCCAAGACGTCCTCCTTGACATCTACTTCGCCTACGTTCACCCAGTCCTGCCACTGGTCGACCAGAACCTCTTCCTCGACCAGTATCATCATGGCAGGGAGTCGCGCATCTTGATGCAGGCGATATGCATTGTTGCATCGAAACATGCAGACGCGGCCAAGGTGCTCTACTTTGAAGAAGGTCAACAGCTACTCACTCCACGAGAATTCTCTCAAAGGTTGTATCACGCAGTCATCATCGGCATTGAAGCTAAGCTGGAGAAGAACCGCGTGGTCCTTATCCAGGTACTAGCGCTGATATCACTGCACTGCGAAGGGCCCGATGGCGCAGAGCAGGCCTCGATGCACTTGGCACAAGCTATCCATCACGCGCACACCTTTGGTCTTCAATTTGGACACCAGTGGAAGAACCAGAGTTCCGAGTCACAAGGCAACCTTGAAGATGTTTTCTGGTGCCTGTGGAGTCTTGACAAAATCAATGCGTGCATGAATGGACGACCACTACTCATGCATGACCGAGACAATAGCTTACGGCAATTGCCAACGGACCCAGAGAAGAGATCGAGTCCGTTCGGAATCTGGCTGCAGATATCTGAGATGCTAGACAAAGTCATCGATTACTACAGACCTGGTCGGTCCGCGGAGGAGACAGGCTGGGAAGGCGACGACTTTTTAGGCTTCGAAGAGATGGTTGGAGACGGTGAGGATAAGCTGGAAGGCCCAATCATGAGTGAGTATGGGCCCCTGTACTGATGACAAACAAACTTAACGTCCGCAGGCCTTCTGTCGCTGTTTCACCACACAATGTGCATGGCAGCACATAAATCTCTCTCAATCAATGCTCCTGTCAAGTCCAGTCCATCCTACGTTCGCCAAAGCTTGTCTGCAACACGTGTCATTCATCTTCTGAATGCAGAATCACCGGAACTTCTACCGCCTCTACCTATTGTACCCTACGCTTTGGGTGTAGCTCTAAGCGTGGTTTACCGCCATTTTCGATCCCGGCGGCTCAAAGTCCACGTCAATCGTGCCACAGAAGAATTGAAGCAATGCGTGAATCTTCTCGATCGGTTGAGTAACGCATGGTGGTCCGCTGGTACGATGGCTGAACTTGGCCGCAGAGTGTTAAACAACGCCGCTCGGCCTGCCACAAATGCAGCCAATACGCCTGCAGCTGTAGCGGTAGAGCCTCGTACATCTGATCCAAAGGCAGAGGCTCCGACACCAACAGCGTCGCAACATGAGGCTATGCCTCCGACCAACAGGTCACAATGGTCACATCCCTCAATGGACAACCAGATTGATCCCCGCCTTCAACACCAGAGTCATCCAACAACCCCAATGACCAATCTTCTCAACCCAATTCAAGCACCCACGCCTGGACAACATCCAACCAGCAGCGAGCGTGCTGACAGAGCGCCCATGCCAGCTCCACCGGGTGGCTTTGGTTTCACGGAGCAATCTCCTGACTGGTTGAACTTTGATGCTGCATTTGAGAATTTCGAGGGCTTGCTAGGGAGTAGTGGTGCGGATCTGAGTAACGAGCTCTTCAGGCCGTTGGGTTACGAGGCGTATGAGGGATTCATGGATTCTGCAGCATGAGATCTGCACTGTTGCGCGTTTACAAATGCTTAATTTGTGCTTCACTACTTGTTTTAACAGCGATGACATTCTTCGTAGAATCTTGGCTATGATGTCGTTAACCAAGTATAGCATCTTACATGCCTTGCTCGACATTGTATCTATAAGGGGTTACGCCAAACTATCGCCCTACGACTAATGAAGTCATACACTTCGCGCAGCGATGCGCGCCAATTGCTTAGCTGCTGTCCATGTCAGATGAAGTGCCGTTCGCTTGACCCTTGCTGGAGCGGCGGCACCAGCATCTTCAATCTCGGTGCTCAATTCATCGATCCGGCTGCTTGCTTTACCAAGATGGGCGCGGATAGTCGTCTCACAATCCATTCTGGGCCATATAAATCCTATATCGCCACCTCCGCTATGCCTGTTTGCAGAAGCAAGAGTAAAAACACATTCAGCTCCAAAACGACAACCTCAATCGCTAACTTTTCCTCTTTGCTCAAAGAAGTCTCAATGTTCCAAGAAGGCGTGAAGAGGCCATATGAAGTCGGTGTCGACGGCAACAAGCAAATATGGCAGTGACAGAAGCCCAAGTCTCCGCCGGCCATGAAGCATGTCATCGGCTCCGTTTCGCAGAGTGAGTTGGGGACGTGGGAGCTGGCTCTCACGTCTGATAGTGGCGGAACTCTGCTGCGGTTTTTGAGCCAGCTGGTAGAACTTTGTTTGAGAAAGACTCGACGGCATCTGACCGCTCAGGACCAAATGATGGGTGCTTCGGTATCGCTGGTAAATTCCATCCGGCTTGGTCTACCACATTTGAGCCACACACCAAAGACCAGATTGAGGATCATATATTTCACCGAGCACAAAATACAGTGGGAATACAGCGTGAGCACCCTTTGTGGCATTTTCAAGGGCGAAGTATTGTCATTGAATGCATGCGTAAAGACCTGGCATATGCCAAAGGAATGTTTCCCGCTCTTCAAGGCCTGGCGAAAAGAGGTTCTGCCTTCCTAAGCGGATATATCGCAGGACTATGGAAAACAACTCTCATTCATACCTTGACTTGGTATCAACCTTTGAATGCGTCAAAGCTACCGAGACCACATCTATGGCGAGCGCGAACATCAAGTGCCTCTAAGCATCATGTTTCGAAAGATATTCGCAGCCACAGGATCAGAAGTCAAGCCCTGAACGTGATGATGACAATGACGGGAGCCATGGCATATACGCGGACTATCTCTTGCATGAGCAAGGCCTGCATAACGTCCCTAAGGGCGAAGAGATACTACTAATGAAGTTTGATGAGACATGTCTACTGGAAGTCAATCAGCGAACTCGATGGTGGCTGATCTTGCTGGCGAGTGGTGCAAAGGAATACGCCTGCGAACGTATCAGTGTGGTCAAGCTACAGCTCAAGTATGATTATGTTACGGCATTGGATGTATTGTTCGAAGAGTCGACGAAAGAGATGAACGTAATGATTCTGTGACCTCCGGACAGACATATGAACGGAGGAATCAAAGTAGCTGGACATTCGCACAACAAACTCAGAGACGTTGGTAGCAGCTCCGCTTACCTAGAATCTAAAATTGATGCTCGAGCAAACAATGCACCCCACTGTAGCATGAAGAAGGGCCATGGCACAGTTGCTTCTTGTACCATTCCGCTACGGCATCATACAAGGCTCGGAAGAAAGTCTTCGACGACCGCAAAGCCACCAACACCGACCAATATGCACCTCACCTAGACCCCTCGCCACGAAAACCATCGCCTGTAGTAGCCACTGCCCGCACCACTAACACAGAGCAAGCATAGTGATGGTCTGTTCTTCTGCTCCACCGCTCGACCGCAGCGCGCATGCACACCCGTTAGCTGAGAACCACCCAACCTCGCGTGGCAAAGAAGCGGGGAAGGCGTGTATGCACGTCGACTGTTGTAGACATTTCGTACGTCGAATGGAGACGGAACTCGGCCGTTCTGCACAATGTTTGGGTCGAGAATATCCTCCGATGCAAATGTTGTGTTACGAGGACTCGAAAAGAGGTGGGGCTGGATGGATGCAGAATCGGGTGCGTTGCTGCCTGGAATTATATTACTTATGTGCACAAGCTGAAGTGGGGGCTACTGGCTATGGCGCAGTCGGGAAGACGCAGATATCGATTCCGGAAGCGTGGGAAGATGTCTGTGACTGGGAAGGGTGCTTGTTGTTTTCCATCCTTTCGGAGCAGGGGAACGGTATGGAGGGTACAACGTCCAGATCGCCTCAGCCTCTGAGAAGCTGTGACGATCTCCCATCCTGAGGTCGCGTTGAGCCTATTTTCTCCTGGCCATCATCGCATCGATGCTGCTGCCTGCATTGTAGCCGTTCATCTCGCCCTTCTCCGAACAAAGGTCTAGTCCATGGCCATGCAGCAGACTCCCTGACCCACAAGAAACCGTCGAGCAGAACCCTAAGATGGCAATCGAAGAGGGCCTTGCATATTTTCGGCACGACACGTACGCAACGGCTTCCCGTAGTTTCATGTTGCTTTCCGATGTCCTTGTCGGTGGCGGTACGGGCGAAAAGAGTTACCCGAATTCCCTGCGTGCGACATTCAGCTAAACAATCAACGCAAGGAGGTTTCTGTCGATGCAGCGAAGGTGCGACTTGTGTGATTTGCATGTTTCGATTTCTCCTAGGCCGTGAGCAGTCTTTCGTTGCTGGTCACGAATGTGACAACTAACACACTCCTTACTGCCGGGAGTTTCCGACCCAGACGACAGGACAAAGACACTGTGTTTGTGATGCCGCCTTGACAAGCCATTGGGTGTGTGTGCGATTCACAAAGAGAATGAGTTGTGATTACGACAATAGGAATATCTACCGAAGGCGCGAAGAGACGCCGGCTCGTCCACCCGCTGTCAGTTTCGCCACCGTCCTCCATCCGACGTCCAAATGTGTATTGCTACATGTTTTGTTCCGAGGGCATCCTTGTACGATTCTGTCGAGAGAGTCTCCACGCAGTCAGTGGGTTTACCGGGCCGGTATGACAATGTACGGGAAGCTACATTTGCTAGCGTTCAACGAGGATACGAATGTATCTGCCAGATCACACAGAGAGGCGAATCAAGCACACCGAAACGTCGTGTCGCGTACGTGAGGGACACAGAAGGGCACCAGAGACATGCGCGCTCCTGCACGCAGCCCGAACCAGCAATCTGGACGTGGTACCGAGGCTCAGCAGCCGGGCGCTTCCCACGATGGCATGGCCATGGCGGCAAACAAAGCTGACCACACGTTGACAGCTGGTGCATGTTGTGCTATGTGTGGGGTTGAAGTCGTGTCACCATGAAGGCTGCGCTGTGTAAGGTATCTGGGGCTGTGGCTAAGAATGCACAAAGCTACTCATCAAGTCCCGGCTGTGCAACCATCAGCGGCCAGCATTGAGACATGTGTTACGAGAACAGCCTGATGAGCTGTTGTAGTAGAAGTAGGTCCCCGAGGTAGGAACTTGAGCACATAGGAGGCTGGAGCAGAGTTTGTAATGCATGCAACAGGCTCATTCCTGCTGTAGATCGCGTGTTCAGGCGTTTGAGCGGTTTGTGGAACACAGCACAGTGTGCTGGTGGAGATGTGTCATACAGGCTATGTTTGAGCTGAGGAAGGATTGCCCCAAAGCTGCTGCAATCAGTATGTACAAGCGTTGAAGGACGTTGAGGGTTGGTTATCGCTGGCGTGACATGGGACGGTCTGACCAGCCGGAGTGTCTGCAAGTCACATCGAACGCGCAGACCACCAGCATCCATTCTCGCGTGCTGCGGGAGGGTCGCTCGGCCACTGCCTGACTCGTAGACCGGGCGGGAAAGAAGAAAGCAGACACCCACAGTTCAAAGGGGGTCGCGAAGACGGCCGCAGCACGGACATCTGGCCCACAGGGCTGGACACCGGCTGTGCGAACCGATAAGACGGGCATATGTTCTTTAGAGGTATACCGTGACACAGTGACACGGGAGAACAGCCACAAAGTGTAGTGCACGGCGAACTCCTTACTTCTGAACCCGTCACTACAGTCGATGCTGCAGTCCCTACCCAGGGAGATGTATCCATTCTGCTACTTGATCGCAATCACGGGTGCCAGAGAGCACCGAGGTGGCGGGTCCCTCCTCTGTTAGAAGCACGAGAGATCCCACTGGGACTTCGTTTGGGAGAAAGTACGTTCAAAGTGGCTTTGTGGCTTGCGAGCAAGTAATTTCTGGGCATGGGACAAGTGACATGGGACACCTGCAACTTGGCTCTCGGAAGGAAGCAAGAATGACATTTGCACATGGGTACTGGAGTGAATTGACATGGCGTCGTGCAGTATCGAAGATGGAGGAATGTCGCAGGTCGGTCAGGGTTGTAAGACTAGGCTCGATGGATTCGTTCATACCACGATGGTACCAATATGGCTCTCATATCGGGTGAAGGTAGATCAAGTTTGTTGAGCAACAAGGTCATTTCATCCTATCGTGGAGAGAATTTCGCTGAGATTATTGACACCGATACTAGCTCTCAAAGTGGAACAATGAATGTATGAATTAACAAACATGCAAACGTCGAGCCCAGCACTATGATGATGCACGCACAAAGCCTGGTAGCGAGAATAAGCCGTCGTCACGAAACTCGCCACTTGCACTGCATCAGATAGAGCTCCATGCAGCGGGATGAACTTGCATAGACCGTCGGATTGCAGATGCCCGCGGCGTTGGCACGGTGATGCACAAATTCTGCAAGGCAAGACTGAGGGATTTCTTTGACGTGGGTAGCGGCAGCCATGCGTGATGATTGCCACACACTTGGCAGAAGTCATTACGACGGGCTGGGCCCTTGTGCACGTTGACGAGCGCAAACTTCCGGGCCCGGTCGTGCGCCGAAAGATTGCACATTGTTTGATTCGTCCCGCAGAATGGTCTGTCATTGCTTTTTGATAATCATGTCTCATCAAATCATCAAGGATTGGCTGACGCAAAAACGTATTCTTTGTAACGGTGCCCTCCATGTGTGTGATCACGATCCGGTAACGCCTCTACTGCAAAAGGTACGCGAGTGGTTACCTTAGTGTGTGTCTTGTCGAGTGTAAAGTTTGCCGACACGAGGAGGCAGAGCTGAGGCACCGTTTCGCTGTTGACTGGAGAATCAGCCCATCCACACATCCAAAGTGCCAGCTGACCGGCTGTGGGAGCGAAAGAAAGTTTTGTAGCAGAAACGCCCTTGTATGGCTGAGACAGAGGCTGCAGCCGTCTGCAAGCAATTTCATGGTATGCCTCCAACACGGCAAAGCCTTCCTGAAGAGACTCCCCGACATGACCGCATTGAGACGGCAGGTAATAAACACAGGACACCATCTGCAGAGCGCAGCATAGCCTCGTGTCCGCCACATTAATCGTGGTGCCATGCATTCGCGTGGCACTTCGAGACTGTTCTGGCGAGCCATTCCAACGCTTCAACAGGATCAACATTCACCATGACAGAAAGCGTGGTCCCTCAACATGGGAGCCTCGATCGTGCATGCTGTCGTCGAATGACAAGACCTGCATCCGCTATCCGTTGACCTCCGTGCGCCTGTACCCTTCCCGTCTCAATCTCACAAGAATAGGCTTGGCCTCATCTGGGCTAGAAGCATGTCGCAGGGCGCTGGCCGGCTCAATAAGTCCCCGTCAAGTCAGACTACTGCACACTACACCTTCAGCACGCAGGAGATGTGCATGTGTCGGGCTTGGTGCCACCTGTGATTTGATGGCGATTTGGGCTTACTGCGTCTAACACGATAGATTGCTGCACTTGGGTGCATGCGGATGATGCCCAGCCACGGAAGTCTGGTGGACCCAAGGGGCTTCTGGTTGGATGGATACTTCGATCTCTTGCGCAAGTAAAGGCATGTTTTAAGACACCTGCGCGGGAGTAGCAGGGTTCGTGCAGATTCGGTGCAGCGTTGATGGCTCTCGTGTCACCATTAGTTGGCAAGGGTCGGCTAGCCGATCTGCAGCTCGGGCGAGACATGTCAAGACTCCATCCGACGTCAAGGAAGCAGAGATATGAGATATGCAAGAATGGACGAACGATTTTCGAGGCTGCTTGCATGCACTGCAGCGCCGTGTATGTTTTGTGATTGCTTTGCGGACTTCTGTGTCCCTTCGAGGCTCAACTACCGTACAAAATGAGCAATGCTCTGGTATCTCTTTAATGAAAACAACAGCGAATGACATGGGAGTAACAGTCCCCAAGTCCTTCAAAACTCCATATGAATGCGTAGAACGTCTCCCAGTGTCGTGAACAGAAACAGTATCCACAATTGAAGCAAGCACCGTGCCATCAAGGCTTCGACCTTCGCCAAGTTAAATACAGTAGGTCGGCATCAGCGCCGGGAAGTCTAGGTCCAAGACGTAATGTCGTCGTGGCCGCTCTATTTTGAAACTCCAAAGATCGCACCAACACCTTACAAAATGACACACCGCTATCATGTCATCATAGTTTTTGACAAAAGAAAATATAAACACATCGTGAAGAAGCGTATACGAAACGAAAGGGACCGTATGTTGAAGGTGGGCCTCAGTAAACATGGACCGGTTGAGCCATCATCGAAGGCTGGAAGGACACATGTTTGACTAGGTTGGCTGCCTGGATGAATGGCTGGAACCAAGTATTGGTAGGAGGTGGGGAAACGTATGTTGGCTGAGGAACCCGTGACGAGAACTTGTGGGTTGGGGAAGGAGAAATGTGGTGGTAAGAAGATGTAGAAGAAGCTGAGGAAGCTGAAGAGCAGGAAGAGAACACAGACTCATTGTCTGAGTTGGAACTTCCTGAGGATGTTGAGTGCTGGAAGGGCGCCGGCGAATACATCGGCCCAGGAAGAGGAGCAACAGAGGGAACAGCTGGGGCCTGGTAGCAAGCGTTGTAGACGGCATCCGTAGTGTAGTCCACCGGGCTGAAGGGAGGCGAAGGAAGCGGAGTGGAGACTGCGGACTTCGTGGTTGTGAAAGCCGAGCAGCGCAAGATCATTTCGCGGATTTCAGGAATGGTGGCCCTCTTGGCAGGGTTGAACTCAAAGACTCGTCGCAGGATGGCATCCAGTTCAAAGGAAATTGGTAGAATGGAGCGCAAGAACTTGGGGTCCTTCATGAATGCACGGAAAGTGCTGTCTTCGAAAGAAGCACGCTTCCATGGATTACGTCCGCAAGTCAGATTCACAAGCATGACACCAAGGCTCCATACATCATTGGGAGCGGAGGCGTAACACGAATAGGCCTTTGGAGCTGAGGTCTGACACTCTGTCCAGTGTTAGCACGTGACCGGCGTCTGAGTCATTTGCAAAACTTACCAGGTGACATGTAGAACGTTGAACCACATCCAAAGTCAGAAGTGACGTGGTCAGTCGTCGCAAGTCCGAAGTCAGCGAGCTTGCAAGTCATGCCTTGGTCAGTGACAAGGACGTTCTCCGGCTTCAAGTCCCTGTGGTAGATCCCGATAGAATGGCAGTACTCCACAGCATCCAGGATTTGGAGGAAGGCTCGCTTGATCAAATCCTCATTGCCAACATACTTGCCCTGTTCAGTGATGTTCGAGAACAGATCACCTTCTGGGCAGTACTCCATTACAACATAAGTGCAATCAGGAGCGTCCATGATCTTGACGAGTGAGACTACATTTGGGTGCGCACCAGCCTGGTGGTGGAGCTGGATCTCCCTTTGCTGGAACTTCCTTTGTCGGGGCTCAAGACCGATCTTGTTGAGTGCCTTTACGGCATATGGGATGTTGGTCTGGATGTCTACGGCAGTGTAGACAACCCCATAAGCTCCAACTCCAAGAATACCGGTCAGCTGTAGTCTACCAGCAAGGACTTGGCCTAAGCGATCCTCGGGTGTGCAGAATCCATTATGGGTGGGGGATGCTGGGGGCGTAGGATACATGCTGATATGGGTGAGAGAAGAAGTCCTCGCAGGTCCAGTGAAGGCCTCAAGGACAGTGGAACAGAAATCCTGGAAACGCAAAGAGAGCCTTTCCGGTGGGATGAATGTCCGAAGTATCAGAAACGTATTAAACCTGTGGGTATGGCTTGGCACCGAGAGCAAGAACAGGTCAGGTGACGAGGCTGAGTCGCGGTGTACAAAAGGTGGCAATGGTCGTCGATATGGTCGACAAGATCGATAGAGAGCGATGAGTACGACTTTGACCAAGGAATGTGGGAGAAGAGAGGTAATAGTAGGTTGGAGGTGGTGGTGGTGGTGGTAGTGGTGAAACTGTGAGGCGGGATATGATGTTATGTTGTATGAAGACGGCTGGGCACCAGTGATTAAAGACAGCCTTCAAAGAGGGCCCTGTTAGCTATTGGGCCAGTATTGGCTCAGCCAGGTGGACCCACCCAGCCGTCTGTAAATATATGGGAAGGATGAGCCTGGGACCAGCGCTATGACGAGAGAGGATGAGTCTGCGTCCCACCCACCAAGATGCATGCCATGGCCAACGGCACGCAGACGGACAGGCTCTAAACGCACTTGTGTCATGGCGGCAGGGGCGACTCCGGCTCTACCCCAATACACGTTAGCCTGTCCAACAAAAGAGCAGCCGAAAGACGCCCGGGCTTTGACCTCCTTGTCATGGCCACACACCACGAATCCTTAGGCGGCTGTGGTGTCAGCGAATCAGCAGTGACCACACCAAAGACGGCGGTGGTGCAAGGGCACGGAGGACGCGGGGCGTTGAACTGCAGCCTCGAGCCATGCGAGCGCAGCGAGCGAGACCTCGCGCTTGCCCACTTTTCTGCTCCACAGGCGCTCGTCAGCTTGCGTTGAGAGGACACCTTTCCAAGCCTCACAGCGTCGTGTGTATGGCTGACGCCTTCGCCCCCCAGTCACCGGCGCAACGAGGGCGAGAACGCCGCTACGCAGGCTTACGACGTTTCCGACAGGGTAGGGCCCATGACGAAAACAGGGCGCCCACGACGATCTCGTAACGCTGCGGCAGTGAGTCTCTGACTCCTTCATGCCGCCAACAGGGCCTGCCTGAACCTGGGCAGTTGGGTGGCTCATCGATGGTAACGTTTTGAGTTTCGTCCTGGTGGAGTCTATCTGCGGTGGCTCAATACGTAGACTATTGCTCACCAACTTTCCCGTGTACACTTGCTTTGACGGCTTGGGAGGCGGCTGGGCGAGCTGGTTTGTAACCGAGTTCAGCGCCAGAAAAGCGTTGGTTGCCAACACAAAGCAGTCGACAGCCCTGCCTCATGAGCGCGCCTCACTGTCATTGGCTTGACTCAGCTATGGCCCGGGATTTCGATGACTAGTTCTGCACCGGTTTACTTTTGTCCTTTCGAGAACTTGCGCCTGGCAAATCATGTCGGAGATTATTTTGCACTTTCTCGCCAATCATCATCTAACGCTGCGCAAAGCCAGCTGTTGGCGCAGCGCAAACCACAGTCTTGTGACTGGCCACAGGCAGCAATGTGAGGCGATGACTGGAGAGTCCGCCACGCAGCTAGTGGTCCAAGACAAAGCATCGTGTACTGCTTGCGCAATGCTAGCAGGCGAATCATCGTAAGCTGCTGGCACCAGCGAACGGATGCTCGCGGCTTCTTCTCGAGAACTTCTGGCCATGTGCTATTTAGATCGAGAAGACTACTGGTTCGTATTCTCATCTCGTTTCCATGGCCGTTAAGGAACAGCCGAATGGCGCTTGCCTTTGAGTGACGCCCCTAAGGGACAATCCATGCCTCGATCGTAAGCGAGGCAAAGAACATGCAGCATCTACTGTGTGCTTTTCGTCACCCGTGCAGGCCAAGACCTCCGTCTCCCGCAGCCTAATTGGAAGCGGGAGCCAGTCTGAGGACACGCCATGCCGATCATTGTCTGAGTCGAAATTGCCAACGGCAAGTTCTGTCACGCTGGCGTGTCGATGACCCCTGGGAGCGGTTCTTCATCTCGAAACCCAGTGAACCACTCCCAAGGATGTGGGATGGATGGTGGTTGAGCCGCCTTTCTCTGCATTGGAATGGTGTCAATAGCGCTGGCAACCCTTTTCTTAGGCACAAAGGCGCCGAAGAGCCTGCAATGAACTGCGCTGTGCTATTTGCGCATTTGCCGCTCCTTGGGTCGACATTACGAGTCTCGACTGGTTAGGTTTTGAGTATGCAGTATTGGGTTGACTTGCTGCATGCACCCTTTGCAGAGCAGAGCTCGAGCTGGTTGTCAGTGGAGACCTGTCTTCACCGCCGATTTGCTTGACATTGCGCCAAGATAGGCTACGCCTAATCCGACCTACGCTCAAAAATTCTTATCGATAGTCACGGTCATTCCATGAATGCCCCTCTGGCAACGACTCAGAATTCAGATGCTGCCCACCCAAAGAACCTTGGAAGGGTCTGAGTGGACTCGTGTACCCTCCAGCCTTTCCATCTACATCCCTTACCCACAGCAAGAGCTAAAAGCTGCAACGTGGCGCTTCCGGAACGATGTGAGATCAGACGATCGTCAGTGATGCCGACGATCTTGCAGAGAGGCAGACGGCAGAAACTTGAGCAGATCCAGACTTCCCCATCCTTGACAGAGGCATGCCAATGATCTACAATTGCAGCCTCTTCGTACTGTTGAGCGGGTGTGGCACCCTTGCGTCTCCCAATCAGCGTCCGCACGACAGTCAAAGGTTGACACAGATTCGCAGACTGGAGGTGTAGCCGCTTGACCGCTGGCAGAGCACTTGTCCATTCACTCAACGATTGGGTGAAGCGGGCATTGCGGACTGCCCCAAGTCGGTCCGCGGCACCCAAACCTATCTTCAATCACAAACGTTTCGCCATTGCCTGTCACTATGGATGGAACAGGTCCGCAGATGCTTTTTGCTCATCGTATCATGCTTTCGATGCAGTGACCAGGTTTGCAGGGTCTCACCTTTTTAGGCCACCGCCCAAGGTGTCGATTTGCGAGTGGAACGGAAGATCTTTCACAAAGACCCTGGACTCGGCAATCATACACGCGTTCAGATCTTCGACGTCTTCGGTCTCGAGATTGTAGAGCAGGTATTACATCATGATGGACATTATGATGATGCAAGCGCTTTGCATTCTTCCCGCGCTGAGCTCAGCTCTCATGTTTCATCGCTGCAGTAGCATGTCCGTGCCGCGATCATGAGATGTCATCAAAACGCATATGCTGTGGATTGCCTCTTTCCGCATACAACTAATCAGCTGATTAGTGAAGATGCGTGAGAAAGAGCTCCAAGTCTCCACCAGGCAGTCCCACGAACGGCAAGTGTCTGTGCTCAACCCCACGATCAGGATGCCGACGCAAGTTTCGAAAATACACGATGCACAATAGTTCAGATCTTAGAGCCCTTCAATCGATAACGAACCGTTGTACCTAGTAGCGGACGGCGTTGACTTCGAAACCTCGAAACGACCGCGCGAAGGTTATACTGAGTTCAGAGAGCTTTTACGGAGTGCCTCCGAACTACGGGTCTGGGCCTGGGTCTCATATCATATCGCTCACAACGGAGAATGCAGTAGTTTTGATGTAGTTCTCCAAAATCGATTACGATGTCTCTGGAGTTATTGGTCGAGCAGAGCCACGTTCTATGTCTGCCTGCTTGCTATTTTGGACGTATATCATATCCGAAGGGCCAAAGCAGTGTTTCTATCGTTGTTGGGATTGGGACGGTCACGTGGTGCTACTATGTTATCAATCAAGTGGTGCACGCATCTACATTCAACTCAACGATAGCATCATATCACCAATAATATTTGCGGGTATGTGATGACACTGACCACCCTAGAGCATTGTCGTGCTTCACATCGGAAATCCTCTTCGCAAATAGCGGCGCAGTTGCCCGGACAGGCGTGATCCAGTAGAGAGGGTCCTGACGCCCCGGAAGCCACTCTCAAACTGTGAACATTGCTTCACTTACACAGCCATCCATGCTCCATATTTTGCGAGGCCCTACCGACCAACTAGTTCCCCGCGCTTGCGTGGGCGCCTGTAAGTATAGCCACAAAACCACCGCGAACCGCCTGGGCCCCCAAAAAGCCCGTCATCAACAAAGTTTCAGTAACTACATCAGCGTGAAACAAGGCTCGACGCCGACAGGGTGGACGCAGAATAGAATACGATATGCGCTTTCTACAATCCCGAATCCAATCAGCTGGTGGCGGAATGCATATTCGTGACTTGTTGGAGAATTTAGGCGAAGGAATGGGGTGTTGCGCCGCCAACCTCACATACGTTTACATGCTGCCTCATACGGCCACGGCGGTCAACAAGGCCCTTGTCTGAAGTTCCGAGATCTAAGAGCGGGCTAGAATGCAGGTCAGCATCCTCCAATGCAGAATGCATCCTTTGAGGTGGCGGCCTAACAAAGGGTCATCATTCTAGCGGCTACAAGTCGCAGCCTCACATGTTGGTCTCCAGGGAGGACGGCCTTGCGAACGACCGTGTGGCTTTCTTGGCTACAGGCTTTCCCACCCTTTGTTTTCCGTCATTCCATTGCGTGCGCAGGCGCCGGTGGCAGATGTGTGGTTGCGGCGAGGTTTAGGCACTTGGGAAGCTTACCACGGTACGCATGCTATACGCGAGACAACTTCCAACTTCATCCACCAACACCTTTTTCCCCTTTGGCAATGTTGATGAAGACCAAACAAGCACCAGCGCTTGCATCGAGCCCTTGAACAAGCATATTGTGTAGACGCTGGTGGCAGCTGCACCTCTGCGGCGAGTACTGGTCCGCCGTGCTCTCGAGCGGTATGCACTCTGTAAGATATTTTCGTTTCGTCACAACCATCGACTCTAAGAATGGTCAAATGAACGCATCCAGATTCAGTAAAAGTGCAGCAGATTCACCGAGACAAGATCTAACCGCTGATGGCAGCTGTGCGTTTACGGCGAGGTCTTCGTCATGTATCACGGCACGCGATGGCGCACTCAAGACATGCCGCATTCTCGCATCCACTACCAACACCAACTGACCCCAAAGTATTCCTTGGAAGGATACACCCTGACCGATCGCGTGGGAACGCCACCAAGGCTGGCAAGGCCACCGATGTTCAGGCCTACTGCAACAGTTCCAACTTTTGCGCTGAACAGCGCCCCCGCCCTGCATCCCCACATATCACAGATAAACTTTTTCGTCTCATGATCCTATTGTTTGCAAGCGCTGTGGAGTCAGGCGGTTGCATGATGGTGATGCTCGACATGTGTTTGACTGCGCCGTCAGCATGTGCAAACATGTTGCTATTTTGAGGACGGATCCGGAGCAAACCGACCCTCGCCATGTCTAGGGGGGAAGAGGTCGATGTTTTAGAGTATGTGGGTTTTCGGCCTATGTTTGGAGATGTGATGCTTTGCAGATAGATCAAGAAGATTAGGACTTGCTTGCGAGGTTATTCTCGCGCGTTGATGACGATGTCTTGCTGTGCAAAATTACTCTTCGCCCGGACGGAAATAGCATCATGGCTTGAAAGTAGGCATGTACACCGACACTGCTGAAAATATTGAGTTCATGACAGATCTGCTCAGCTCCAGCTCCAGCTGTTCACCAGCTCGCCACAAAGCCAGGAATCGGGATACATGCCCAAACCCTTTGGTTCCTCGTCGAGCTGAACGCACTCCAGGTCTACACTGCAGCATCACGAGCCCTCGGCTCCTCGCAATATTCTCTCACTGAACGGCATGGCTCTGCCAAAGCTTCCAATCCACCGTAGAACTTGAACAACGCACTGATGACGCTTTACAGTGTTACCGAACTCAAGCCACGCCGTCGCTCACGACTTCCACGCTGCTTGAACCTCCCAACGTCCAATAAGTCAGCCCGGCACAGTGCATGAGAGGCAGAAAAGGCCAACGCGCTCTGCTATCATACTAGATCTTTGCATTCACCATAAAGTCTACTCCGAAGTCAGATACCCTCCCTCCATACACCGCAGCTCCAGCGTCCACGCTCGACCTGCGTTATGCACATGTGCAAACACAAATCGCATGATCACTTTCCACGTTTACACAGTCGAGCAACTCATCTCTCCTCCCTGATTTTACAGCGTAGTCCTCGAACCCGTGTCCAAATTCACGCCTACGCATCTTCATGCCTCTGTTCCACAAAGCCACGCCCAACATGCCCCAAAGATCTACTTATACTCATAGCCCCTCTAAAACTCCTCATATACGTAGGCAGGCGCTCGACAAGGAACCTCACAGCCTCCCTTGATCCTGTCATTGTGAAGCAGCACTCTCTCGCCTTGACCGTATGCCCAGGTCGCCATACGCGTGGCGCTTCTGTCAGTGCAAAGACGGAAGAGCAAAATCTGCCCACTCGTTATTTATGTATTGTGTAGCTGCGTTAGGGACTTGAGGGAAAGAGCATACTGACACGCGAACCAGTTGCATCGCCGGCCAGGTTTTCAAAACTGCACGTATCTTCGATTGTTATCGTATAGACTCGTACAAGGACACCACAGCCCCTCGCCTTGGTCCCAGCATACATCTTCACACATAGCGCACGGCTTTCAAGAAAGATGTGGTTTGAAGATTAATCCATTCTCATATATCTATTCCATGATTTCCACATGATAGCTCCAAATAGAAGCAAAACGCCCAAAGTGAGTTGTGCGAGCTTTCGCAGACTAGTCACCATGCTACGACGCTAAATATTTGCTTTCAATCCCATGAGCCCTTAATTCAAAAAGACATTACACATATCCCAAACGACTCCGTAGTGCATATATTTCAAGGTCTCGCTACCCTCTCTACTGACGCTTATAGTGCGCAGACGGGCTTCGGTACGGGTTGGTGCCGGTAGGTGTTGCGTTGGGATCCCACCTACGCTCACCGACATCCTGCTGCTCCTCACTCACGGTTGGGGCACGCGGCCGGCCGGTTGAGCGCGGTGGTGGCGGCATCATCGTCTGGAACTGTACCTCCTCGTAGTGGCCTGTGGAGACCGAAGCTGGTGAGCCAGGCGCAGTACTACGTGGTGGAGGAGGAAGTTGCATGGAGGGCGGGCCTGGTGGAGGCGCATATGGTGACGTTACTGCGGGCGAAGGGAGGGGGGCCATGGCGCTGGGCTGGCGATACAAATCATTCGAAAAGCGTGTGGTGCTTGGTGATAGCGTGGAACCGCCCTTGCGCTTGCCGGCGCTGGTCGCTTTATGCAGCAGACCACGGACTTCATCGAGATCGGGTCGGGCATCTGTACTAGGGCGTCCGAGAGTGCTGACATCGTCCCGGTTGTTCCAGGTATCGTCGCGAACAGTATCAACGCCAGGTCGTCGGCTCGTCAGAGAGTTGACAGCTTCGCCTTCACTACCAACACCAGTACCCAGATAATCCGTGCTGGTTGACTTGCCCTTATCATCGTTGTCCTCTGGTTTGTTGAGAGGGTTCAGTCGCGCAGCATCTTTATTGGCGGAGAACTTCGCGTACGCTGCAACAGCATCGGCTGGAGGAACGGCAACAGACCAGGTAGGCTTGTCAGCTGATCCCAGAGCAGCGTCTGAGCCTCCAGGGCCTGCGATCGGGACCTTGCGAAGGGCAAGTACAAGAGCACACATGAACCTAGATCGTCGTGCGGTACGGAGTGACTCATTGGACCAGTTGCTCTTATGCAAGAGCTCGACCCGGAGCTCGAGCTTATTCATTTCCGCAATGCTCACGACCTCGATTTCGATGTCGCTGTGGAAATCGCGGCTATTGGTAGGATCCCGTACGAAGGTAATCATCTCCTGTTTCAGCGCGTTGACGTCTTCGAAAGATGTATCGAATGCACAGAATACCGAGACCTGCTCTCTCATAGCTTTACTTCGGGTAATGTTCTCGACCCATAGACTGTTAAGGACAATATTGGGAATCTGCACTGTCTTGCCATTGGTCACACGCTTGAAGACGGTGTACAAGAGCGCAATGTGTTCGACGATCAGCTGCTCAGCGGTAATGTCGACACGATCGCCAATATCGTAAGGGTGTTTAACGAACAAGAAGATGCAGGAACCGAGAATCTCCTGGGCGGTTGTGGCGAATATGAAGGAGAGCGAGAGAAGAGCAGTGGCAGACGTGGTCAGTGTGGCACGGAAGCCAGGAGCAAGGAAGGCGATAATGACGAAGATACAGATGATAAGTGCGATGGTGAGCAGGAGGCCGTCGAGTGCGTTGATAGCCTGATCGACATCATGCATACTGCTGTTCAGTGCCTTACGCTGTCGTGCATAATCAGCCACGGTGAGGACCATCTCATCCAGACTGATGTCACCATTGCCATCGCGGTCGAGAGCGCGGAAGCACTCTTCCGCTTCGTCTTGTCGAGCAGGGCCCATGACTTCAACGAAATCCTCGATGGTAAGCTCTTCTTTGCCTTCAACGACGAAAGACATCCAGATTCGACGAGCCAAAGCCTCGGATGAGCGATTCCTCTCCAGTGCAGTCAATACGATGGAGTGTGCGGAATTTGGGTCAAACACCTTCTTGCCCGTAATCTCAGATGCTATGGTGCCAAAGACGGAAGTGAGCTTATCACCAATTCGACCAGCGTCTCGTCCAACCTCGCGAATCAGGCGTAAGGGTGTTCGATTGCCCGAGTTTCCATGTTTGGCTGTTCCGCGCTTGCTGCCGAGACCTAGATCCAAAATAGTATCCTGAATGGCATAGTCCTCCTCAGCAAACTCGTTGCAGTAAGCTGGGAAGAGGGCTCGTGAAGTGTCGTAGAGCACACCGAGAAGGTAGACATTATGCTTCGACTCTTTAATCTTGGCGTCGAACTGCTTGCGGTGGTAGCTAATACTAATGAGCTGAATGAGAACACGTTCCGCAAAGATGATGACAGTCGCGACTAGGAGGCCTAGCAAAACCGACCGCATGATTCCCATCCATGAGGGCTCTGGATCTTCCCGACCTTTCACAGGCTTCACGAGTGTAGGGAACGTGGCCTGATTGACGATCATCCACAGGACAAAGGACAGCGGCTTCTCGACTGCTCGCAGAAGCAGAGCATATTTGCGCACACCAGGGCTGACGACGCCAATGAGGAACTCGAAGATGTTTGGGAGAAAGTGGGCGACGATCTTCATGACCCAGAAACTGAGCCAGACTAGACGACGCGTTAGTACAACTTGAAGGAAGATCACTGTTCAGGGAACTCACTGATCTCGATCCAAATCCAAAAGTTCTTCTGCCCAGTACCGCCAATGCTTCCTCTGATGGTACCAGTCTGCGACAGAATAATCGGAATAGCCAAAACGAGCGCAATCGGCGCGACGTAAATCATATATCGCGTCACAATGCTGAAGTTGAGGATTTTGGTGTAAATCCTGCCCATGCGGTTGAGGGCCGTCTTCTCCTGCTCGTCTCCACGAGGAGGCAGCGGCGCGCCAGTCCTCGAATCGACCTTTGCGATCTGCCTCCGTCCACGGTGGAACATGCCAGTCTTCTCCGACTTCTCATTGTTGGACGAGGTAGGTGTTTTCTGCGAAGGCGTATGACTGATGACAGTTTGCAAGGGAATATCATTGGTGCGGTTCTCCATGTTGTCGTTGATGCCGTGGAGCGGCTGGAATCCGTGATTGGAGAGGCGAAAAGACCGTTGGGAAGGGGAACGATGTGAGCTCGTCATAAGGGAGAAAAAGGCTCAATCAGAAAAGGTCGCAGATGACCTTGACAGCACCACCACCCTGAAAGAGGCGGGGTGAGATGTAAATGCGGGCGCCCTGTACTGCAAAAGAATGGGGCAAGGAAAGGGCCGGAAGGAATGTGCGTCGAGCACGAGTCCTCTTCGCGGATGCAGGTGGTAGTACAGTGGAGAGACGGGGTGACGGCAGCAATTGAACGAGGGCCAGCCGTTGATGCGCTCGTGACGTGATAAGAAACAAGGAGGAAAGAGCGTCGAGCTCGGGACCGCACACGCAGAATTTCGCAAACAAGGAGTGAATGACGGCAAGGGAGAAAAAGCCTTTAAAGGAGCTTTGAACGAAGGTTGACAATGGGAGCGCGCTCCCCGGACCCGCTATGCAGGAACGCAAGCCACTGCAGGGATGTGAAACACGAGCCGACCAAATCACTGGCAGCGTTTGCCGTCACCGTCTCCATCCATGCGACCAAATTGGCGATCGTTGAGAGTTTGCTGGCCAACAAAAGCGCTGGCCGTGGAGAATGAATCCTCAATTGCTCCACTCAATGCTCGTGTCTCTTTTGCCTGCGTTTGGCCATTCGCCAAAACCACTCCTCGCCGCAGGAGAAAGACCCCTGCCGCTGATCCGATCTCGCCTTCCTGAATCCTGGGAGAAGCTTATCGATAGCCACATTATTGCACAGGAGATGAGATATCCTTTTTCAGGTCAGACACTGTGTTACGAGTCCTCCCCAAAGCGGCTCTGTTATGCGTATACCACGTCGCAGATGCTACAGGTACAAACAGTCTACCAGTCGTATTGCTCCCGTGGCTTCGGTGGTACGATGAAACGCGTGGCCTGTGAATCGTGAGGCACAGAGCGGCCCTTCTAGAAAAAGCACCCAATTGAGTGGTCCCAGAGCCGAGGCTTGGAACGTTGGCAGTTGACTTCTGTTTCACCTGTCGAGGTTATTCGACTCGTTCTGACAACCACTTCATCCATATTTTCTTTACTTTTTCACATCCAGCAGCTACCTCCCTTGCGCGATTCGGTTCAAGATGGCAGTCCGCCAGTGGCGCATCCCTTCCCGGACAGGGCCCGTAGCGCTGACGTAGCGCACTAAGCAGAATCCAGCACTCGCCACATCCACACGCTTCATTTCAACAAAATCTGTCGCAACGAATACGGAAGCTCTCCGCACAGACCAGAACAGCGACATGAATAGTTCTTCCTATTCAACGCCGTCAAGACAGTTGCATAGGAATGCCATCATCACGCGTCCTCCTCTATTCTTAGCATGATCTGCGCTGCCGAGCTGGCACCGAGACCCTCTCCACCGCCACGAATCGAAATCGAACATAGGGATAGTCGCTGGCCGATTTCCCCACAACTCGCGATGACCAAGAAGGAACCTAATGTCGGCTGTAGATCAATGACGATGCATCATGCTCGTCAACTAGCTCTCTCCACCAATTTCGTATCGTGATCATGATGGATCCTCCAGCCGGCGATTTTTGTGCAGCATGCCACTTCAACAGTCTGGATCCCCGGCACTGATTCACTGCTAGGCTATCGCGGCACTATTTTGTGTGACCCTCTTTGTGGAGATGCTGAGATGTCTGATCTCACGAGACTAGCATTCTATCCTGTCTCGTCCCATCGTCCCACACAAAGCGATCCAGGCCACCACGCAGAATTCCCAGTTCCACCTTGTCGTGCTCACAAGATCATCCACATTCAACACGCCCACGGCCAGGTCTGTGATAGTCAAAGGTCCCTGATGCAACCTTTGCCCCCGTAGCAAGTTTCCGTGACAGAGAGTGGCTTACAATGTCGTAACTCTACCAGGACGGGCCAGATCTCGTGACTATCAGACTTGAAGTTGATGAGTGTCACCGATGCGTTGGGAACTGTATCAACCATCCCCGATCTTCCATTCGAGGCGAATGCTGTGATAATGTCGAGTTGCTCGATTATGTTCGTTAGCGAATCGAGATGTAAACTGCGTAACGTTCTGGTTGTTTAGGGAGAATCCCATGAATGCCCACCGGCAAGTTTTCATCCTTCTCAAGCCAAACCTCGGCAGTAATTCTGCGATCCCTTAAGCATCTTGAATCGGAAGATTTTACAAGTGCTTTATCGATAGAACCACGAATTCGTGATGAAATTTGGTGCGCCGCCAGAAGACGAGCTGGTGATGTATCTTGGCTGCTGTGCTGCTGGCGGTGTCGACTTCGCAACTAGGGAGATCCCGCAACTCCTTGTTATCCACAAGATGGGTAGGATAGGGGAACGAGGTTGGGGGGCTAGCAGCGTGAACACCACTTATTGCAGCGTGTACGCTGCAAAAGACTCGCAATGCGACCACAGATTTGGTGTTACTGATCGGCAAGTAACGAGTTCTACGGGAGCAGTCCGAAGTACCAGTTGTGGGGGGAGTACAGATTCGCTAACCAGATAGGATAGTCTATGTGCATGTTCTAGCCCTACAAAGGAGCTAGTTATATGATACACCGTGCATGCCATTTCATTCCCATCGGAGTATATATCCTAAAACACAATATATAATTGAATTGGAAATATTGATGTATGCCTCTGTAGTGCCCTATCAGAGACTTACAAGACTTCATGTATTATTATAATGCGTTGTAACACTCCTGGTAGAGTGGTAAAAGCTTAGATGGTCGCTGATGCGATGCGATGCATCACCAAAAAGCAGCACTTTCGTGGTGAATTCAAACTTCTCAACCAGTGCAGAGAACCTAGATCGAGACTCGGTGATTTTGAAAATGTTGAGAAGTTCCAAGCAGGCGGTTTGTGTGCAGATGCAGGGGAAGAGCAAAGCAGAGCTTCACAGCCTGTCAGCCTCATGCTCTAGCCACTCTCATCGTAGCGCCCAACTAAACATGCAGGCGCGCGCGACACTCCTCCCGCGTCTTTGTGGTCTCCGCGCCGCAAGATCACCTCATTGTTGTGCCGTATCCAGTGTCACATGAGCCCACGAAGCATTTATAGATACGAATTTTCCGCACGTGTTGCGGCGTCAGGTAATACAAAGGCCACTTTGTCCAATATAAGTGAGGGGGTGGTGGTGTGCGAACCCCGAGACTAACACGAAGATGCCAACATGGCAATTTCACACCGACTTCATGTATACATACCGACTTTCTCGCCCCACCTGACTGATTCCTTGTGAAGGACCAGCCATTTCATTTCGAATTCCGGCAGTACAAGAGCTGTCATTCTCCAGGCGTTCGTTTCTCTGAAATCTCTGACATATACTTTCTATCGCAAAATGTCAAAGGATAGCTCATTTCGGCTCTGCATTGCCGCTCTTCTCATTATCCAGATCGCTTGCTGGATGCTAGCGCTTGTTGACCTTTTCGTTCCTGGCAAACCTCGCTTAATCATTCGAACGACGATGGATGTTGTGTCGCAGCTTTTTGCGAGGCGATCGTCTGCGATGCTGCTGTACAGGGACTTCCGCGCCTCTCTCTACTAGGCGAAGATCTGGTCACGACGGATACAAGACGACGGGTTAGACGCTCTCTGTAAAGCGCCGTAGTTGCCATCGCTACGCGCAACGAGCGGGTCCAAGCAACCGACGCTATGGGCACGATTATCATCTCCAAGATCTCATCGCGGAGACATCTAGACCACGAACATGTCGGCACTCAGACTCGATCCGCAGGGTGTGTTGTGCTTGTGCTACACCCGCGCAACAACTTATCGGCGCCGATACGTGCAGAAGTCCAGCATCCTGCATCAGGTCCACACAAGCTGCATCTTGATGCATCGAACATACATAGTTCCTCTACTATGCCGCCCAACTACGAGCGATATAGCTATGTCTGAAGGTCGCGCAAGCCCACACTATCCCGTTCTGGGCCTGAGGACATCAACGGGAAGGTAACCACGAACGACATGGCCCAAACAGCCGGCATGTCTAACAAGATGGCAAGAAGTTGGCCTGCAAGAAGGAGTGGTTGCGTGGAGAGGTTCTCGATTAGCCTCCTGAACAGTTGACGCGGGTTGGCTCGAATGCAATCGTATTGCCTCACGTGGGATAACCTAGAGCCTTTGCTGCCACCCACGAGGATAGCATGCGAAGAGCATGTTGAGGTTGATCACATTGCATATCGATGAGGAACATTTCTACTATGGGATAGCACCAAACATTTTGTAGATAATCCATCATGAACACCTCGAAATGGACCAATTCAACACACACTTTTGTCTTCGCTGAGATAACTTCAGAAAGTGCACTTGTATGTTCAGCGTTGTTGTATGAAGTGAAAGAACACCTCCCGAATCCACCATGTCTGTCTGTCAACACAATAGGCTGACGCTCGCCATTGCATATGCAGGGATACAAAGATCTGCAAGGCTCCCGCTGCGCCAATTGGGTGGCTGAAAGCTTGAAAAGAGAAGCATGAAGTGACCTTTACTGCCATCTGTGGTACCTCGATCCTGTCGTGCTCGCCTCGAACCATGTCCTACGTGTTACAGATATATAGTTAAGCAATCGCGTCTATCTCGCGCCACCCCAAAATTTCATTCTGACTCGTGAGGTCTCCACGCACCATCTACTTCTTGTGAGCTACAGATATTGTTTTGCCGTGCAAGCTTTTTTGTTTCGAAACACTGGTCCCACATCCAGCGATGCGGTGTCCGACACTTGGGTTCCTGGCTGTCGCGGGTGCCGCGACATGCACTGCGCTGCCGACGAATTTAACGAATTTTCTGCTGGTCACAACATCACAGGCAGATGCCAGCGTGAATGCTTCGGATCTGAAAGCAGTGTCAGCAACGTCTTTGTTCGTGAGTCGAATGCAGTTTGTTGTCGAGAGGCACGAAATCCAGAAACTGATCCAGTGCCTCCAGGACCCGTTCAATCAGCCCGCGCTGCTCCTTCGTCTCATAGGTCCAGGATATAACAACCTTCCAAACTTCACACTGTCGTCCGGAACTCTGTCAACGATCGCTCAAGCACCTTTTGGCGGTGGCGCGAAACTGTATAACAGCACGATTGTGGAGGCGGGGAAAGAGCTGCAGTTTCTTGCTGCGCAACAGCCAGCGGGGAATCTGGCGCTGGATGCGAACTACCTGTTGACAGTGGACGGGCAGAGAGAAGGATGGACGATATGCGATGGTGCGTTAGATAATGATGTACTGTCGTGGAAGGGAACAGCTAAGGGATGCGAGGCGACGTATGTACATGCTGTTAGAAATGCGCCCTATTGAGCGTGGAAAGTGCCTGTATACATTGCCTTGGACGACACATGTCACGGCAATCATGGAGAGAGAAAATGATATCAGAAGCATCAGCGATATAGTCTTGCACATTGTCATAATATTAGCACGCGGCTCCTCAATCTAGCTCTCTAACTGCCAACCAACTGGGGTCCCTCAAACAACTTCTTAGGATCATACTTTGTCTTGATGTCCACCAGTTTCGTGTAATGCTCCTTCCAGTACCTCGTATGCGCCTCCGTCTTCGTCAGGTTCGTGTCCGCATAGTTGATGTACATGCCATGCTTAACATTGTCTCCAGCCTCGATTGCCGAGACCCAACCACTCAAGAAAGACATCATCTCAGGCCTGTATGTTGCACTGTCGGGGAAGATGCGGTCGTTGAATTGCATCTTGAAGGTAGCGTTGCGGTGCGCATACGCAGTCGCGTCCTGGCCAACAGCTGTTATGGCGGATTTGGCGCCGCCGTGCAAGTCGATGAGGAGGTACCAACTACGATTAATACTGCGTGCAGTGTTGTAGTAATAATCTGCCAGCCCTTTGATGGCTTTGTCGTTGAGATAGTCGGCCATGAGAGACTTGGCATAGAAATTCTCGTGGTAGTCGTAGATTTCAGGCTGGGCGAGTGGGCCATTGGAGAAAGCCGTCAGGGTCGGGATCCAGGTCTTGACTGACACTGTGCCGGAAGTCAAAGAGACGCCGAGCTTGGTGAGGAGTGGGTTCATGAGCTTGTCGTATTCAGTTCGGTTGCCGTAGTAGACACCAGTCAACTGGTTTCGGCCGACAAAGATACGCATATTGAGCTCAGGCGGTTGAGTGTTTATGGTGAAGTCTTGAAGATTACTCAGTATGCTGGCAAGCTGGCTCGAATTGGCAGAGTTGACATAGTATTCGAAGACGATGTTGCTCTCTGGTGCGTCGAAAGTCTTGAAGGTGAAGTGTGTGACGATGCCAAATGCTGCACCTGCTCCACGGAGGGACCAGAAGAGATCAGTATTCTCGGTTGCAGATGCGGTGACAACGGAGCCATCAGCTAGGACAACGTTTGCAGAGATTAATTGGTCGAGTGTAAGGCCCTTCATGCGAGATATCAGACCATAGCCGCCATGGAGAGTTAGTCCGCCAATACCCACACTACAGTGAGTTAGCTATGTTGTTAAGGACCATAGATATGAAAGGCAGCGCGACTTACCCAGGACATGTTCCGTGGCTCATAGCTTGCTTGCCTTGGTCGTACAACGCCAAGGCAATGTTACCCAGTCTTCCTCCAGCTCCGACAACAGCAGTGTGCGCTTTGGCGTCCACGGTGACATTGTTGAATCGTCGTAGATCAACGATCAAGTGACCATCCTCTCCTCCGAGACCGTGAGCACCATAGCTGTGACCACCTGATCTGGCAGTGACAAGCACTCCATTCTTCACACCACATGTGACGGCATCTTGAACCTGTTTAACTGTCTCTGGGACGGCCAGGGCACCTGGCTTGAAGGGAAGGCGAAGGTTGAAGGGCTTGACAGCTTGCGTGTAGTTGTTCGTATTTGAGGCGAACACTGGTACCTTGGCGGAATTGAGACAGTCGCCAAGAGCTGCTCGCTTTTCGAAAGACCAGCCGAAAGTCGGTACTGTCAAGCAGCTCGCGAGGGCCAACCAAATTAGAGGAGCCATTGTTGCTGCTGGAAATCGTGTGAAGAGAGATGTACACTGCACGGGTTTTCAGCGCCGAGACTTGTAAGAATATGTATCCATGGAGATTCTACGTATCCACCAGCCAGACTCTACAGAGATAGAGAAATAACGATATCGATAAAGTGACCGCTGATTGAGCAATGTAACTATGTGTGTCACGCGAGCACGGTACCACTCAAGCCAGCTGGCTGGATGCCACGATGGTCCCTGCGGATGCAAAGGTCGGCATGGTTGCAACTTGCGCATGTAATAGAAGAAGAAGATCAGATGTCGCAGCTCCACTAATCTGCCATGAAGGCCTTCTGGAAGACCTGAGTGTGGCCAAGGTGGCGTTTGAACAACGTTTGATGGAACGGGATTGGTCGGTCGACACGAGTCTGGCACGTTGTAATATGTAAAGATACGCATGTGCCCAATTTAAGATCAGCGCGATGTGTCGCCGAAGCTTTGCGGCGTGCCGGAGCCGTTTCCCGGTATTGGTACCGGCCAAGAGATCCTCAAGTCTGGGGAATCCAGGTCTTAGTTGAGCCAGCACATGAGGCTGTTCTGATATTTTCGCATAAACGGAGCCGGGATCGGCATCTGGTTGAAACGAGTTATACCGGTTTGAAACAAGTATTTATATTGCGATAAAGTACCAAGTCAGGCCTATTAGCCGTGGATAAATCTTAGGTACCGAGGCAGAACCGGCACTCATGCAGTTTAGTCCAAATGTATGGCGCTGTCGGTTCTTTTGGGCAAGACTGAGCAGAGACGTGTTTCATCATAGCACTTCCAAGAAGCCGATCGCATACGTGTGACCCAAGGCGACAATAACGGAAATGAATAAGGTTGTGGAGAGAATGTATACATACTGAGGTTTCGCGCGCTGAATCACAGCACCACTCGTAACAAGCTTCCATCGTCATGTTGCCCACACATTCACTCCTTTTGCCGCTGTTCGGCGGTGCTGCAAGTGCAGCAAACCTGTGGGCAACGCACTACTCGGGAACAATCAATTACTTGACGTTCAGTGGGAACTCGTTGACTCTGAGTGCCTCTTCCAAGATTGGAAACAACTTGCCAAGCTGGATCACTTACGACAGTGCTGGTAAAGCGCTATACATTCCCGATGAAGTGTTCTACGGCCCATCAACTGGAACTCTGGTATCAATGTCCATTGGTAATAACGGAACCGTGAAGTCGACCGGAACTGGGATCACACCTCAAGGTGTAGTTGCGAATGCGCTCTATGGAGGTTCTGATGGTAAGGGCTTTATTGCGAATGCGCATTAGTAGGTTATCTGAGTCCTAAACCGGCTACCATTGCTCACTGAATAATAGCCAATCTTCTCAAATCACCACATTCAAGCTGCCCTTGACTGGTGGACAGCCACTTCAGTCGATGAAGTATACCATGAGCGGACCAGGTCCCAACCGTGGTCGCCAGGATGCCCCTCATCCGCATCACGCTTTCGTGGATCCCACTGGAGATTATCTCCTCGTCCCAGATTTGGGTGCTGATATGATCCGAATCAACAAGATCGACAAGTCTTCCGGAAAGCTTACGGAATGTGGCGCAGGCAAGCCTGTCCCTGGTACTGGACCGCGCCACGGTGTTTTCTGGTCGCCGGCCAACACCTCGTCTCGCATACGACGAGCTGACAGCACTTTCCTTTTCGTTGCTAACGAGCTCACCAACACTTTGTCGAGCTGGACTGTGTCATACTCGTCAGGCGGATGTATGAGTCTCGCCCTGAAGCATACTTTGACACCATACCAGGGTAACTCCACTGCTGTTCGTGGTACCAAGGTCGGCGAGGTCAAGGTGAAGGGCAACTTCGTCTATACCACCAACCGCAACGATAAGAAGTTCTCAGGGAACGACTCCATTACGCAGTACACCATCGCCGCTGATGGCTCATTCACCTGGACGGCGACTACATCGTCGTACGGCACTTACCCACGCACGTTTGACATTAACAAGGCCGGAGATTTCGTCGCAATCGGCGATCAAACCACATCGAACGTGGCTATTGTTCCCAGAAATCCCACCACCGGAAAGCTAGGAGACCGCGTTGCTGATCTCAGGATCGGGTCAACAGGCGTTGCCGAGAACGAGGATGGACTCAGCGCCGTTGTTTGGGCTGAGTAGTTGGCGTAACTTGTCGCTTGTATATAGTGCTCAAAGGCAAATGCGGCAAAAGCCTTCCGTATAACACCAAAATCGAAGTAGTTGCATCTTATAGATGCATGTTTGTTCAAATTGACCTTGAGGAGACGAGTGAAGCTTTTTATCGTTGGAACGCCTTGGTGCTATGATCGTCCGTGATGGTAAAACCGTTGGCCAAGGCTATAACTATCACCGCTCTGGCTTTGATGAGAGCGCCTTGAAAACGGGCATGATGGCATGTCGACCTTTAGATGGATCTGCTATTACTGAATTCAAGTGAAAGAAGAAGCCTAGGCCAAGCAAGAAGCGAGAGTCAGTCACCGAATCTCTTGAGACCTTCGCGCCCCTCGAGTTTGCACTGAGGCACAACACCAACAAAACTCGAACACTGAAATGGCAGGGTCAGGCAATGTTGATTCCGCATTCACGAAATGGTCAGATTTTGCGGCGCACCAGGGATAGGACAAAGCTACTAAGACTCAACGGAGCAGATCTCTACGTCACAAGACCGCGGTGATCCCGCGAGTCATCTGCCAAAGACTCGAATGTCTCTTGTGCAGTGCCAATGGATAGTACAAAAGACGAGCTTGCACCGCCTCCACTCACTGGCACACTCCACGAAGAGCCGCTGCAATCACAAGCTCGGCAGGAACCCATCACCAGTAACAACCACCCCATGACTAGGAAACAGCTCTCTGTACTCTTATCGAGACCTCATTATCGTTGCACATCATACATGTCGTCGTTTGGTGTCAAGCGTGTATTTTGGACCACTGGTATTGACCAATGCCCTCATGGTGGAAACACTGGAGAGTCGCTCCTAGTATGTGACGTTGAGCGAACGAATACTGAGTGAGCTGGGTAGGATAGCGAGGGCTGGAGGGTCAGGCGTTGCTTTCGGGGAGTGATTGGTTCACTCCCTTGAAGGACAACGAGTAGCACTATCATCTTAAGGTACAGTGGCTGTGGTTATGCAGACTGCAGACAGCGTACTGGTTGCATTCGTCAAGTGGTAGGCACGGTTCGGATGCCATCGCACCTTCCTTCTCGCCATTACACATGCCTTCAACCCTCACCGAACGTGTCAGAAACGCGCTAGAGGCGCGTGAGATACTGCACAATGTTTTATTGAAAATAAACTTCTGAGGCAGACAATTGCTCTTTGATTGTTTCATCACCGGCCTTCTAGCTGTTCACCTCCCTCGCGTCACTTCTCACTGCTCACACCTCACCACTCATCATGCTGCATGCCTGAGGCTCTACTGTTGTATCTAATACGCGAGTAACCCCATCCAGCCTCCAACTCCTTCCAATCGACAGGCAGCATACGAATCAACGCAGGCTTACTCACAATGTCCATGAAGAACGAGCCAGTCGCGATGGACATCGACAGCGATTATTCAGCATCAGATCAGAGCGACTCTAGCCAGATCTCATACATCGATGACTATGAGAACCTTCCATCGACCGGTAGAGCTATGCATGCGCACGTTGTCGATCTTGGCGAGTACAAAGAACACGGCAAGGAGAAAGCAATGCTCAAGTTGCAGGATGCAATTGTCACGACTCTCTACAACATCTCTCCAGACGTGCTCAAGTCCTTCTTGAGTCCCACAGTGAACACCTTCAAGGCTGTGTTCGGGAAGAAGGACGTCCAGCTTGTCATTTGGCGAAAAGGTGTTGAGGTCTTGGTTAGTGGCTACACACCTATATAGGTACTGATGCTAATTGATCCACGCAGGTTGGCACATTCGAGAACCACACAAGCATGAAGTCTTTTCGCTTTGAGCATCTCGGGGGCTTCCTCATTGGCTACGATGGATCATGGCACCTCAAGATCACTGCCAGCAACGCTTATTCAGCCAGCAAGTGGCCTGAAGTCTGGAGTGGCAAGTTCGAGGATCGTGGCGGTGTGCTGAGAATGACGGTCGAAGTGGAGGAATCGGCCCTGATGAAGCGCGCATCTCTACTGGCAGAATTCATGCTCACAACAAAGTACTGGGAGCTCAAGACAGATATCAAGACGACTTGATTGTTTTATCAGAGAGGATGTGTACCGTCTCGTTGGGGCTGGAGGGGACTTGCAACACCGTGGCGGGAGTTTGTTGTTCATGATATATATACGATTCGGTTGAGCATCTTCGGTCGTGCTGGTAGCAGCTGGCGACACACTGGTTAAAGGAAAAGGCGCTGCATGGTACTCGAGCGCGATTTGGCAATGAAGCATGGTTGGAACGCCGTCTCGCCGAAGAGTGTGCTAAACATGAGTGAAAGCTATCCTCAAGTGCCGATGGTAAGAGGTGATGGAAAGATGGGCACTAGCTCGAAATGGTGTCTAGGATGGTGAAGCGAAGATTGCGGACCTGCGATCCAATGGCGGGACAGGCGCGCCGCAACCACAGCTCCAAGCTCAACCCCAGCCTAAGCCCAAGATCCTCACCAACAGCAAACAAAGTCTCCTTCCCACAATTATCACAGACTCACCACACCCGAGGCCTCCACCGTGGCACACATAATCGCCTGCAGCAGAACAGGCCCTCTTGAACGCCAGGCAGGCGCAATTGAGAACAGCAATCTCTAGGGCAAGATGGTGGGAAAGAAATCAGGCAGGGCGCAGCTGAGGGAGGAGGGTAGGATGATTGCATCGCAGAGCGAGGCGCACAGCTGACAGCATGTCCAGGACTCGAGCGGACGGACAATAACATGGACCTCACGACGTGGCCACAGGTGCCCATGATCAACCAGAAGAACTACTACACCGAATTCCTCAAGCGCGACGAACAATTCCTTGCGGTCCGATACCCCAAAGACGAAGAGCGTGCGCGCATAGTGCAAGAGGCCCGCGACAAGGACCGCGCCCGCGCTATGGGGGTGCCGCAGCAAGCAGAGGGCCTGACACCGCAAGCTCCAGACGAGACAGCCGAAGATGCAGACTCGTTTGCATCGCGAACCGACATTTCCAAGCTCATCGTCATACACCCTGGCAGTCAGAACTTGCGAATAGGTCTTGGATCGGACGCTCTGCCCAAGACAATACCCATGGTCATTGCGCGGCGGTGGAAGGAGAGCGAATGCGAAGAAGATGGCGGGGAGCCCAGCCCAAAGCGACTGAAGCTCGAGGGCGCGGTGCCCGCAGACGCGCTCCCTGAGAAGTGGTTTGGTGAGGACTTTGCCGACCAGTACATGGCCATGTCTTCGGAGCTGAGGACGCGCATGCGCTCCAACAAGCGACGAGTCTTGCCCAACTCCAAGGACCTGGTCATCAACTACAACCGACGCACGCCGCCCGACATCATCTCTGAGCACAACGACATGGATCGAATAGACTGGACAGAGCTGCCGGCCGACCCCAGCAAAGCGCCCCACTTCTTCACCGGACACGCTGCCCTGCGGATACCAGAGAACTCGAAGCCGCGATACAAGCTGTTCTGGCCGATACGGAATGGAACCTTCAACGAGAAGGACTACCTAGATCGCAATCAGATCTACCATGACTTGTCCAAAATCCTCGAGGAATCCTTCAAGAATCAGCTGGGAATCAAGAGCATGAAGGATCTCATCAACTACAAGTGCGTCTTCATCATTCCTGACTTGTATGAGCGCCACTATGTCACCATGATTCTGGATATCCTCATTCGCGATCTCGGGCTTGGCAAGGTCTGTCTACAGCAAGAGAGTCTTTCAGCGTCCTTTGGTGCAGGCTATGGTGTCACATGCGTCGTTGACATCGGCGCACAAAAGACATCAATCTGCTGCGTAGACGAGGGTCTTTGTGTAGAGGAGTCACGCGTCAACCTCAAGATGGGTGGATCTGATGTGACCGACACATTCATCAAGATGATGCTTTATGGTCACTTTCCATACTCAGACATGAACCTTAAACGGCGCTACGATTTCCTTCTTGCCGAGGAGCTGAAGCAGAAATTCTGCTCCATGGACGAAGGATCGGTCACAGTCCAGACATGGGACTTCCATCTCCGAGCGTCGGGCCAGGACACGCGCAAATATATGTTCAAGACGTACGATGAGACCATGCTGTCTGTTATGGTAAGATATTGTGCCCAACTTACATCTCATAGGACCATTGCTGATAGACCCAGGGCCTCTTCAAGCCATCAATATTCGACAACGCACAGAAGCTCGAGAACCGGCGAAAGGTGATACCTCGCTCAGTTGATCTCTATGATGGCTCGCCAAACGACCCCATTTCCCAAGCCCAACTCAGCATCATCGAAGCCGTAGCTGGCAAGCCCGTTGTCGCTGCGGCCCCCTCCGTCGCCATCAACGGCACAGCCGACTCCACCATCGCCGTGTCAACCCCCCAAAAGCAGCTCCCCAACCCCTTCAATCATCTAAGCCACCTCACAGAAGCAGAGAACACCCCGCGCTCCTCAGTCGCTGGCTCCCCGGGCCCAGAAGGCACAGGTACCCCTAATCCAGAGCGCGACACCCCGATGGGCGACGCCGAGGGCCAGCCTCTTATATTCCGCGACCCTGTGCTCGAGAAGACCAAGCTCGCTGAAGCGCGCGACAATGTCTTGCCCATTATGCCTCTGGATCACGCAATTCTCGAGTCCCTAGCGCAGGGTGCGCGCGGCGACGACCGTAAGCTGCGCGACTTCTTTGGCGGCATCATGCTTGTTGGCGGAACGTCCAAGACACCCGGACTGCGCGAATTCATCGAAGCTCGACTACGTGAGCTTCGACCTTTCTACGGCAAGGAGATTCTTGTTGGGCCCCCGCCGCGCGAGTTCGACCCGCAGGTTGTGGCGTGGAAGGGTGGGAGCGTGTTTGGGCGGCTGAGCGGGCATGGAAATGATAGTTGGATTTCAAAGTTTGAGTATGACATGTTGGGGGCGAGGTTGTTAAACAACAAGTGTATGTTTGCTTGGTAGGGAAGTTTTTCGTCACTGGGAGACGGAGAATGGAGGATGGGAGGTTATGTTGTAATGAAGCGGGATAATACATCAATGGAAAGGATGGGTTCGATGAGGACAACAATTCAGTCTGCGACTACACTAGCTAGCGAATACATGCAAATCTCTCACGTAAACACAGAGTGAAGCACAGTCTCGAAGCACATCGAGAAGTAGTCTCACGCGCGACCCCCGGCCCCAGTCCCATTTCTCGTCTCGTCTCGTCTCGCTTCGCTCCCTCGGCGGCCCGCAACTTTCGCCCGTCTGACAAAGCAACCTTTGTCCTGACTGATGTATCCGAAATTCCGCTCCATGATTCCCATTCTGACCCGTTCTGACCGTTCTGACATGTTCATGTCATGTCGCCCTTCAGCTCAATTCCATCGCGCCCTGCGTCTCCAAAAGGCAAAAATGCACACTAGCTTGATGAAGCAACCAGCGCGACGGTGGATGAGCTTGTACATGTCACATGCACAAGCCGTGATTCGCTGGGGGATATGCCTCCATTCGTGTATAGGGCGTGTGTTTGTAGCTATGTGCTCGTATACGAAGAGGGTCCGCCTGGACAATATGTGGGGTTCCCTAAGCTGGATGGGGACATGTTTGCAGGAAGAAAGTATGGTGGTGAACTTAGATCATTACATCAGCGACACTTTGCGATCAAGGTTTTGACTTGACATGATGAAATGAAGACATAATCTTGCCAGTGATGTGCCAGTAAATGAACGTAGTGGTGATGTAATGCGTAATGTATAGCTACGAGATGACTGATCATGTCTTCACTCCCGTCTGCAATCGAGCCGAGCCGCGGTGGCTCGGCATGTTGCCAGATTAGATTGTCATGGATGTGGAATCAAGATTGCTGCCGTGTTGCGGAAATTCTACATGGGTAAAGGGTACTCGTGAAGACGGCGAACTCATTATGCAAGATGTTGATATTTTGGGCTACGCGATTAGTAAGCTCCGATGTACAATTTGCTTCTTTCCCTCGATTGGTAGCGGAACTCCGATGATGGGATATGATGGGAGATGCTTGGCAATTTAGGGTACTTTTTATGGTGGTGTGATCTACTAGCGAGGTGGAGGGGTTGTTAACGTGCAGTATAGATCAAGATGAATGTGGGGTGGTATGCGCTGACTGCTGACCTTTCCGGCTTTAGACCATGTCTTGGTCATCAACAGGCGTAGAGAACGCTCGGAATTCTGCACTTCCGGCTCTGTTCTTGAAGGCAGTAGGCTATACTGTACGACGAGTAGGCTACAACATACAGTAGAGTAGCAGGAAGTGGCTTCTGTTAGGAGCTGAGGAGCTTTGTAAGACTGATTCCAGATATGGATCACTGAATCACTCCAGATGAGGCCGCGTTCTGATTTGCTGTCGTCAAAGATGGACAGTGTGGTGGACACAGGTCGCGTGTTTGAGTCAATCTCTGAAGAGGGTAGTCCATAATAGCCTCTTTCCTCATCTGTCGCAACTAGTATGACCATATTATGGAGCATGCATCGGATGCAAAGGTTAATGCCACAGGCTCATTGCAGCCACAGAGTGCCCATATTGACTGAGTGCGAGAGACGGGGTGAGCCATCAGCAGACAGACAGCCCTGAAGGGTGAACTTGGTGACCAGATTATGACAGTCTCAAAACATGATGGGTTACCACAATCTCTGAATGATTCGGGGGCCCATTATGTTGCAATGGGACGGCGGGCGCACAATTGCTACTTGGCTTTATCTCCGGAATGTGGGACTGGACACTATGCACCAGAATGGTTGTTGAAAGTAGCTTGATCTGACTATTCGGCAACGACGTACATGCCTAAGCAGTATCTCCGACACGCATCCGTAATCTCCATGGCAAAGCCAGCCATCCTCCGATGAAGCGAGTCTGACTAATGCATATCTTGTCGTGCGAGACATGGCGAGTATAGCGAGATTTGCGCGGTGAACCGTCGTCCTCTTTCCTTAGGCATGCTGGATACGTTACTTTCTCGGAAACTTTCATTTGATTCCTGGTATATGCTTGGCCAGTGAGTTTACACCTTGAGCCCAATCTCATGCGCTGAACGATCACAGAATTCAGCCATTTCGACGTCTTTGCTGCTGAGGCCCTCGGGGTTGTGTGTAGTCCATTCGACTGTGACTTTATTATACAGATTGGACCACGCTGGATGGTGCTTCTTTACTTTGCACTCGTCTGCGACAATGGACATGAATTTCCAGGCTTTGGCGAAAGAGGAAAAGGTGTAGTGTCGCGTGATACCCTTGTTAGATGACGACAGCTCCCAGGCTGAAAGGAGCTTCAACGCTCGCGGTCGTACATGGCTAGCCTGGTCGACAGAGAAGACAATGTCGGTGGATGCTTGCTGTTCCTTGGAAGTGGAGTAGCATTTGACGCTTCTTGATGGAGCACATGGTCTTGGTAGCACAGCATAGGCGCCCAGGCAGATTGGGAGATGACTATTCAAAGCCGCACGGTTCGTATGGTACCAGCACGATCTGCGAATCCTCTACGTTAGACAAAGCGAGTTCTGATGTAAGCAGTGAGCCGTGGGCCCGCGGCAAGCAGAGGGAGAGGCGTGCAGATCCGCCGCGGTGGTCGGGCGGAGCTTACGGGCGTACCTGAAGCAGGCGAGCGAGCGTGGCTGATTCATAGCTCAACAGTGTCTGTCTGCCTGTCTGTCTGTCTGGGTGAAGGGTTGTGGTGTTGATGATGGAAGCTGTTGCGGCATGCTGGAAACGACGACCTTGCTAGACCGTTAGTGGCCGCACAAGCCAATCACGATGATGTATGTTCGCTAGAGAGCAACATGGCATTCATTCAGGCCAGCTCACACTAGACAAGACAAGCATAAATGGTAGTACAAAAAGACGTTGACGCAGTAAGATATCTTGGCTCGGTGTCATGCTGTACGAGCAGTGGTTAGTGCGAAATTCGGACTGAGTGCCGACCTGGACAGATTGGAGACTGCTGTGGCAGGCCGGGGCGAAGTATGAAGCAGTACCCGCCGCTATGGAAGCAAAGTACTGCTGACGCTGCAGCGTGATGATGATGAATGGCAGCTATCATGGACCGTCGACGATGATATTCCGAGGCAGACGCTAGCGGCGAGAGCAGCAGGCGTGCAAAGCAGAGGCCCAGATAGGCGGGAGGGCCGGATGAGGCATCTCTGTTGTCGGTAATCAGAGCATGTCCTACGCGGCACCCGTTAGAGGCATTAATCAGCGCGCATGGACGTCTTGCCGTCTTGGGCCATGGTAAAGCAGGGCGTCTATGGGCATGTCAGAGAGCAGTGCTGGGGGGCAATGAGGGACAAGTGCGCGCCGAAGCCGAAGGGCAGTCTAGTGCGCCTGGCGACGCCTACTTAAAAGACGATGCCCGCTCATGCTCCTTAGTCACGCCTGAATCATCATCCTCTGGCCAACAGCATCGTCAAGCCCAGGTACGCTGCCCGCTGCATCCCAGACCCCGCGCACCCGCTCGTGGGCGCGCACCACCACGATGTTGTCGCAACGTCTGCGCGCGCTGCGTGACATGCCCATGCCCGAACAGTATGCTGACGCCGTCTTTCACTCTGAGCAGGTCGCGCCTTCTGCGAGCGAGCCACTGCACTGCACTGCACTGCGCCGCTCCGCCGTCACCACCCAGGCACATCGTCGCCTCGCCGGACATCTCAACAACATCAAGCCGGCGCTCCACGCCAACCCTGAATGAGCCGGCCGTTGTATCCCTCGATCCGCAGCGACACTGGCTATACCACCACCATGCAGCAGCCCGGCGCTCAGGTAAGCTGTGCTGACCCCGTTTCAGGCCACGGCTCTGCTGACTCTGACCAGGACCACTCCAAGCCCACCATCGAGATGAGTTAGTGCCGCTGCTCTCGCGCCCCCGTGCGATTACTAACACGCTGCGCGTCAGGCTTAAGAGAACATCTCCTCGCTGCTGGTGCAGGCCAGCCCAGCACCCAGCCATTGGCCCAGCACCAGCACCCCTCGCCGCCAGGTCAGCCCCATGCCATTGATCCAGCAATCGCAGGCCAGGCGTACGAAATGAGCCAAGGAGCACTCGACGACGGGAACACGAGCGAGGGCCGCTCCAAGGGTCGACGAGAACTATCCACCTCGAAACGCGCCGCCCAAAACCGCGCTGCTCAGGTACGTGCCGTCGAGTTCAGGCCAAGTAAACAACAGTAGCTGACCGTCCCAGCGCGCCTTCCGCCAGCGCAAAGAGGAGTACATCAAGCAGCTCAAGGACCAGGTGAAGGAGTTCGAGCAGCTATGCGAGCTGTACAAGACCCTCCAGACCGAGAACTACCAGCTGCGCGACTACATCATCAACCTGCAATCGCGCCTGCTCGAAACCCAAGGCGAGATCCCTCCTGCGCCCGCCGGTGTTGACCTCAACCGCCCGCATGGAGAGCCTTCGAGCATCCAAGCCCAGCCACCGCAGCCGCCACAGCACCAGCAACAACCAGAACCACCGCAGCCGCAGTCGAGCCCGAACAGCAGCAACAACGGTGGACTGTCAGAGCGTCAGATTGGAGAGCTACAAATGGCCGCGCAAGCTGCTGCTGCTGCTCAGCACGGTCCTGTGCACCACGGCAAGCATGCGAGCTCAGAGGGCGCGTATGACTACGCAGAAAAGCGCCAGAAGATGGACGCGTCGCCGCAAGGTCAGCTCCCTTCACCACCCACGACGCACCCCAATCTGCATGCTTATTGAACCATCAGCCGCTCAAACGATGCACGGCTTACCAGCTTAGCAGGTTCGGCAACCTCAAGCGACTACGACGCGTTTGTAGATGAGCTTCCTGCAAAACACACTACGTGATACCCCGAACCCTAATTTGTCTCATTCTTTCTCCTTTTCATGTCCTCACGATGATGTTGGTATCACTGCAATAGGCGTCTGGCGCTAGTGGATACCATATGTATTCAGCTTCTTTGTAACTTTTATTGAGCATTCTTGGAGAAGTTGAATGAATACATGTAATAGCACTCCATGTTTCTATCCCAATGATCTAAGCGCAATGGTCTTGCAGCTCAATGTTCGTATCGTGTGACTGGCCTGATGTCTTCACGTGGCTACAACAAGATCCAGATAACGCCGTCATTATGACCGATGCCACGATACGACGTCGAAAAGTCTAGACCATGTCAAAAGCAAAGTACATGATGTGCGCTACGCTGCAGTATCCCCTACTCTCATCAGCATCGACCCATGAGCCCTACGCTTTGTCCTCCAGACCCTCTCGCGACAAAAACGGCAAACGTTAAAGTGCTCGAATAGCACTCCACATGGCACGTTCCTCCATGGACATCGACGATGCTAGGTAACCTTTTTCCCCCAAACCCATGGGAAATCCCGCAAATGGAACCATGCAGTGATGCTATTCGGAGCAACCCATTCCTCCAATGTACATACCCACCCAACCACTGCAGCCGCAGCCCAGCCCGCTGAATAAGCCCAGCACCTGTCACATCCCGCCGCATAGCTGCAGCGTTCCATGCTGTACATCCGCTCCACCGCTCCGCCGCTGCCCGTACCTTGCAGCGGCGCCGACGCGGCAGCGCGAACGTGGCGATCTGTACGACTCGGCACGGCATCCGTCGATCGCGGAGACAAAGGGACGATTTAGTCATCTCGCCAGCTGCAGCTGCAATTGGCTTTTGTGTGTGCACAGCGCGCAACGAGATGGATACTCGATCAGGAAACGGAGCGGGGGTGAGTAAGTGATTAGTAAACCCGGCCTAGGGGGGCAAGACGACGAGGCTGGGACGTGTACACAAATGGTCGGGGCGCTTGCACGAGGGTCGCGTGCGGGAGCTGGATCAGATCTCGATTACCTATGCCTTGATTAGGTAAAGATGCGAAGGTGTTGGTGGATAAGTAAGCGGGTGATCCGCGGAGGGTGGGGAGCTGGACTATGCGTATGTGTGGGGAGGCTGGAAGGGGGTCCATGGCGGTTGGGTGGCACAGTCGAGTGCTGCATGCCATGTAGAGAAAGTAGAGGTCAAACGAAATTCCGTTGTGAGATTTGACTTCGTAAACGAAAAACTAAAGATACATGACCGTGGAAGAGGGGAGGAGATATCGAGTAGTTAAGACAGGAAGCGAGAAACAGGAAGAAGAGAAAAACAAACTGATGAGATGTTAGAATGGACTCGGTCATTCTCGCATTCCAGCACCAAACCCAATGTCCAACGTTCTCTCATTAAACCAAAACGCCTTGCAATGCATCGTACGTTTTCGAGCGTGTAGAGACTAGGCGTGAGACTCCCACAGCTCAGTTGTATTGTCTCTTAGTCGCATTCGCCGCCTCTTCCCTTGCTCGTTGCGCTTCTTGTACCTTCTTCGAGATCCTCGTTTCCCCACCGCTCGCTCTCCAGAAGACATCTGTCCCCCATCGGATCATTCTTTCAGCCGCACTCGTCGGCCCATCAACCGCGGGCCTGACGTCCAGATAGAAGACAGGCTCGCCCGTCTCCTCTGGCGCGCCCTCATAGTAATCAATAACATATCGCACCTCCCTGCACCCCTTCTCATTACACCTCTCCACGAACCAATCATGGCGATCAAACGGTGGAGCAGTTCCGTACGTCTCTGGCATGACCATAGCAGCCCATTGCACAAACCGTGCCTTTGGTGTCGGCTCGGTAGGGCGACCAGTGAAGCGGAGAAGTGAGGGGGGAGGAATCGAGGCGTCGGTCCAGGTGGTGGTGTCGAAGGGGTCTTCTGCGGTGCCGAGACGGTGGTTTGCACGCTCTTCGCCTTCTTTGCAGATTCTGTAGCCCTCTGCAATGCCCTTGGAGAAGCGGCGCTCCCAGCCCATGATCTCAGCCCATGCGCCCTCGTTCAAGAAGTTGTGAACCGAGACCATGGACTCGACGGCGTCAACCGGTGTATCGGTATAGCCTTTCCGTAGCATGGCGTTGTACATCTGCTGTGGAGAGGGATATTCCCATAGCGACCCGTCGCCTTTGGGGATCGTGGAGCTTTCGCGAGAGAGGGGCAGGTCTTGAGTCTGGATGCTAGCTTTCGAGTTGTCGAGCTCGGCAAACATGTTGTTGAGAGGATTTAGACGGGAGAGAAAGCCTTGCTTGGGTGGTGCCGCCGCTGGTGTTGGCGAGCCATCAGATGCGGACGATGGAGGGACATAAGGGCACGCGCCTGCAGGCACTTCTGCTTTGGCGGGCGGCGACGCCTTCTTGTGCATAGGACATGATGGCTAAAGCGCTGTCAGATTTGTGTTTGATATAGACGGCGTTGTGATCGTACTGGAGGTTCTGCATTGCCTCTAGGCATTGGGTGTGGCGCAACGGCCGCAGCAGGCGCTGAAGGTGTCGTCTCTGCCCAAAACCAGCCCATGTTGTATGTTTTTAGGGTAGAAAAGAGTGGTGCGATTTGTTAAATGATAGAAGTGAAAGTTCCAAGTGGCGGACGTTATCGGGGTGGATGCCAAAGTTTTTGGCCGCTCGGGAGTTGCAGGGTTCAATCGTCATCACGGCCCCCAAGAGTCAAACGCCATCACCGCAATTTGCTGTTCTCCGATTGGTCAAAAAAGTTGCAAATTGAGCGAATGCTAAAAATGCGCCAGCTAACGCCGACGCTGGATGCTATATTCAGAATCTTGTCGTGTATATTGTTTTCGAGCTCCCAGTGCCGCCATACTCCGCCTATATCGATGGTAGCTCAAGGGGCCGCCGCCTTGGCTAGTTGACCCGTCCCTCTTGAGCTGAAAATAGCCATGATACCAAAGCTACCATAGAACAATACCATGGGATACGCTACTAATCCCCTCATCGATGTCATGCGTCCTATTTGTAGAGATCAGTATCTGCTTGTAGCATGTATCACCCAGTGTGCACTTACCCACGACTGTGAACATCGAGCTGGAGGCGTAGGAGCACCACGCAATGGCCAAACTCGTCAGGAGATAGCCAAATAGCCCATCCAGTGGAATGACTATTCCAAGCATTGCAACAAGCACAAGCGGTAGAAGACAGTACCCGAGTACAGAGGCTGACCGTGGGTATGTCAAAGACGAACCGAGGTGCGAGCCTTGAGAGTGTCCATGGTCATGGCTGGAGTTCACTTCAGCTGGATTGATAGTGGGCGACATGAGCGAAAGAACTTGATGAAGAAGTATGGTTCCGACGAAAGCCAGTCCTGGAAGAGAATCAGCTGGTGCTCTTACAACAATGAGGATAAGCTTACCATAAATGTAGCCAAAATGGAGCTTGCCAGTCAGCTGTAAGACATTAGCTTTGCTCATCGTACTATCCGGCTCCCGCGTACCAACAATGAAGTGCCGAAAACGAGGAAGAATAATATAGGGCCGGCCACGTCGCTGTCGTTCATAATGTCTTGGTTCATCCTGCCGAAAGGATTCAGGACAGCGAGAGTCTAGTATTGTTTAGCACCCACCACAGTACCACAGACGGCGTAGACGCACCTTCATCTTGATATGGCTAAAGTTTACACCGAGCTCCACCACTGTATGCTGTCAGCTCCGTGTCCGCTTTCATAGTTCTGAACCACTAACACAACGGCTCTTCCCCATCGTATCTAGCACAAGTCAGCAGCAGTCCCAAAGCTACAGCAGTCCTTCATACCCTTCTGTGCCAAATGCGGCCAGCCATCCAGTGCGTAGTCCTGTCGCACCCATGCCCATCTGCCCGCTCACTCCTGGTGCGGCGAAGCCTGCACCATACTGTTGTGGAAATGCTTGCGTCGGAGGTGCGCCATAGCCGGCTTGGAACGGTGTCGAATGTCCGGAGACGGGTTGGTTCGAGAACGAGGATGAATAGAACTGGAGGTTCTGAGGATTGCCGCCGCCGTATTGCGCGTTCTGTCCGTACCCATACTGAGCCATGCTAGGCGGTCTAGACAGTAAACACAGTCAATGGCGGACGTGGGTTGGGCGAATGCGATCTGGCTCGAAAGATATACTGAAGCCTGGTGGAGCTTTGGCGGGACAGGCGACGGGGAGCCAATGATGCGCAGAGTGGGTGGGTGACGTCGCCGTTCGGAACAGTAAAGGACAGGCTGTGCTGATGACAAAGAGCGATGGAACGAAGGAGGCGTGTGAAGGCTTCGGATAAGCAAGAGAGAAGTTGCTGCGATGCTGTGAGCTCCCGTTGCTGAAGCACATGTAATGTGTCGCGTCGCTTGCTAGGTCGGAGCTTCCCCGAACGCCGACCGCCAAGACATTCACCTCACTATCTGCGAGTCCTTAATAAATGCTGGATTGAACAAGATGACATGATCAAAACTGCAGTATACAGCCACTGTGTATTGGCGAAAATGGAGTGTAGATGCAGCGGAGTGACCACACGACGAATTATTGCGGTTGCACGCTTCACGGCAGAATGCTTCACTTGAATTATAAGATTGAGAGGGGTATCTAAACATATCTTTGGAAGGAGAGTCATTGTCATAAAGGTGAAAATTGCAGTTCGTGATATCGTCAGGACCTCAGCTGCGACATGGGTCAGAAAAGTCTGGTTTCCAGAGGCTCTAGCAGAATATGCCCAACCAATGCGGTCAGTACATCTCGACTGTCCTGCGCGAGGTATAGTTACACCAGTCGCACTACAATCTGTCAGCATTGTGCAATAGACCACCATGACTCAACCCACCATTGTCTCAGAACAAGCATCATCGTCTTCTCGGCAATACTCGTTGCCACATCTCTTACACGCCCGAATAAAGAGCTCTTTGCAGCTTATACATGTGTGGCCGCAGCCGAAGCAGTCACGTCGAACGCCGATAATCTATACATCAATTGGTCAGCCTGTTTCTTATCAAGAAAAGGAGCACATACCTTGGCGCGCAAGTGCCAGGGCTTCCAGGTGATGTTATCCAATAGCAGGTTTCCACGGCCAATTAGGAGAATTGGTATCCGGAATCCAACTATATCGTAACGACCTGTTGGTGGGACATTATCTTGCGCGCCAAGGTGAACACGTTCATCCCCACATTCCAAAACCTCCAGCGCCCGCCATCCACTCATCTACTAAGCAATGTTTCGTGCACAGGCCCATATGTACCTTGATTTGCTGTTTAGAGACCATTTGAGTCGTCCCGCTGGAATCAAGCGTCTCCATGAGTTCGGTTTGCTGTAATTCGGTTCTTTGTGCTATGGTTGAGCCGGCGTAGCAGTCTTCGTCCCACCATTTATTGCAACGTTCGCACCAGCGCCCCTTGAGACAGTCTTCACATCGCGCGTATAGAGGGGGTGGGTTGGAGCCATCGATGGTATGGGGCGTTTGAGCTGCACGAACAGAGCTCCAGTGAAGAGGAACAGGACTCAAAAGCGGGAATTGCGTAGAGGAAGAATGTCCGAAGTAAGCTGGCTGTTCGGGACAGGAATGACAAGTCTCGCAACCTGACGGACCGAGGGCGACGTTCGCGATCGCTGGACGAAGGAATGATACTGGGTGTGGAATACTGCTGGCATGGCCTTCCCTGATGTAGGCTTTGCTCGGATCGTGCCGCGGACCTCTGCAGAGGACGGCATCGAAAGCGATGATACCTTCGCAAGCCTGGATAATCTCTGCCCAATCCGATGAAGGCCTTTTCGCCATCATTCTGCCCGAGGTACGATACCACTTGTCTTCGGTCCTTGACAATGCTGCGTTTAGTGCCTCTGTCGATTTCTGGTTCCACTCAGCACCTATCTGTGCGCCTTGAGATGACATGACCCCTCGAGATGTGGGAGATGCGGATCGTTTCTCAATTGAAGTGCCGATAGACGCTTCGCGTGGTCCGAACAGGTAGATGCCCTTGACACGAGGTGTCCCTACAGGTCGAGATGGGCGCACTACGTAGCGGAGGTATTGCTGTAGCTTCCTCTCGTTCAAATGCTTGACCTCCCTGATGGAGAGGAGGTGAACATTGTAACTCTCTTCAGTCAACATCTCATTGACGAACTCTGCTGTCACACTGAGACCATCAAGGACGAGAGTATGAACATTTTTGAGGACATGGTGATGAGCGAGTCTCGAGAAGATGCTACGCAGAGGCCCAGAATAGAAATCGTCTTCAGTAAGGGATTCATCCATGCGCTCACGCCGCCAATTAGTGCCTCCGACATCCAGAGGTTCATCAATTGTACATATCGCGGATTTGACTGGCGAGAGGTCGAGGTACCGAAAAGCTTCTGGAGACTGGTGGATGACGTTGCGGATAGCCCTGGATGTTTTGGCCAGTGCGCATAGCGAACTGACGGGAAGGTATGGTGCAGTTTGCCGTAGGATTAAAGTGTTGGACAACAGGTCGAGCAAGGAAGGTGGAACACGGTCGAGGACAATGGCACCCATGGTGTTGGTGTTGGAACCGAGAGGACAGGTGGGAGGGACGCTTAGATATCAGATAACCACTCACCAAGAATCTATTGATATAGTGTAGCTGCAGCCCAGACGGGCACGTGTCACAAGTCTGACACAATTGCAGATATGTGTTGAGTAAAGAAGGGAGCGGCGGGGGGTGAAACGTGGTTGGCGCGCGATGAGGACGACATGGTGGGATCTCATGCGTCGCCGCGGGACCTTGAAGGCGATCCTCGGCCACAATTTCAGGGTCCAGTCGGCCACAACATGAACAGATTGCTGGCTCTAAGCAGCTCGAATCTGATGGTTTGTCATGTTTTGACCTGATATGACATTGTAGTGCAAGTGCTAGAGCAAGTATATTTGATTGACCGGGTGCTGCGACGAAGAGACAAGAGCATCTGGTTCTCGAAGCGGACGTGGGATGAGGGCGGTGTTAGCAGTGCTTATTGGCATATCGAAATTGAAGGCCAAGATTGCGAGATGCTATTGCTTGTTGAGTAGGGCGGTCGGGCCGACAGCCATCCATGATGCTGTGCTATGCGCCTGAGCCAAGCATCAAAGCCCATGTCTTACTCTGCAATATCGCTGTGCTCGCTATATGCCATTCAAGTGAATGGAGAACGGCGAGCTTTGTCGCGCGAGGCGGAGCGGGAAGGCGCGTTGGTGTTATCGATAAGGTCGCCTGCCGCCTACAGATGACGCCATGTTCGAGGTCGAAGCTTCTCGAGCGGCAGCGATTCATCTGTCAGCGGACTTTCATTCTTCCTATACATTCACCCTCTACAACCGCGATGCCCTACTAGACACAATCGCGGCTTCCTCCCTAACTCAACAGCTGCCATGGACTCGGAGCCAGAGATTGCTGAGCTCAAGTGGACCGCGCAATACACGCTCTCTGCACGGAATACCCAACTGCCCGGCGACAAGATACTCCTCCCGCCTTCCGCACTAGAGCAGCTCCTCGCTGCCGCCCCGACTGTCTTGATAGACTCAAATCGTCCTCACATTACCGCCTTCGATCCCTTTAACCCGTACACCTATAATGCCGAACGCCAGGCACGCGCCCAGTTCCAAGATCGCCACCAGCAGCTACCACACCCACTCACGTTTCGAATCGTGAACCCAGATAATGGCAGAGTCCTTCATGCCGGCGTGCGTGAATTCTCGGCCGACGAGGGCGAGATTGTTCTGAGCAGCTTTCTCAAAGAGGCTTTGGGCATTGAAGCGGCATCTGCCGACTCCTCGCGACGGACCAGTCCAAATGGACGCAGTGGGGATGACGAGATTATGGTAGACAAGACAGAACAACTGGCCGTCAACGGAACCGCTCCAAGGCTCACAGTACATGCAAAACAGCTACCCAAGGGCACTTTTGTAAAGCTCCGGCCACTCGAGGCTGGGTACGATCCCGAGGACTGGAAGTCACTTCTTGAGGAGCACTTACGAGCGAATTTCACAACTTTGACAAACCGGGAAGTACTCGTTGTGTATGGAGGGCGAGGGGCAGGTGGCAAGCGCGAGGAATTTCGCTTCCTGGTCGATGGCTTCAAGCCAGAGGGTGATGCCATCACAGTTATCGATACTGATCTGGAGGTCGATATAGAAGCTCTGAACGAAGATCAAGCACTCGAGACCCTAAAGAAAATCGCCGCTAAGCGACGGCGAACACCAGGGACAACTGAGGGTAGCTCTGTGGGCGGCACAATTGACTTCTTCAAATCCCAGGATGGCCAAGTGTTGGAAGGAGAATACGTCGACTACGAGCTGCCATCATGGGATAGGTCCCAAGGACTCGAGATAACGTTGAGTGAGGTAGACGATGATGACGCTGAGATCGACCTCTTCGTGAGCCCGTATTCTTCGCGGCAACGAGCCCGGCCACGGGAGGAAGAGCACGTTTTTGCAGAACTATCAAGTCGGTATCCAAAGCGCATACGATTGCAGCCGACGAACGCGGAGCTTGATGAGGCAGAGGCCATCTACATCTCTGTTCGCGCGTACCCTTCAGATGCACCATCCAGTGTGCCTAAACCGTTCAGACTACAGGTGTCGATGTTTGACCCCAAAATTCCTTCTGCAGCAAACGGAACTACAGAGAACCACAGCCCTGACGAGGTACAATGTAAGAATTGCACTCAATGGGTTCCCAAGTCCTCGCTGTTCCTACACGAGAACTTTTGTCTTCGGAACAACATTCTCTGTCCACAGGGTTGTGGACAGGTCTTCCAGAAACGTTCGACAGGGTTTCAGAAGCACTGGCATTGTCCGCACGACACATTCACAGGGAACACACCCTTGAGTCTGCAAAAGCACGATGATATCTATCACATACCGCAGACGTGTACCAATTGCGATCTCGGATTTCCCTCTATCCCAACTCTTGCCCATCACAAGACTACGATATGTCCAGGCAAACTCATTCTTTGCCGGTTCTGTCATCTCCAAGTTGCTCAAGAGGGAGACCCGAACGAGCCTGCGTCTGCAGAACTTCTTCTATCCGGCTTGACGCCCCATGAGCTAGCAGATGGCGGCCGAACAACAGAGTGCCACCTGTGTAACAAGATTGTCCGATTCAGAGACATGGACACCCACCTTCGCCATCACGATCTCGAGCGCCTATCCCGCCCTTCCCCACGTATCTGCCGCAATGTAAATTGTGGCCGAACACAAGACGGCGCGAGCAAAATGGGCGATACAAGATCCGGGGCACGCAAAGGTCAAGGGCCTGGCAACGAAATTGGCCTATGCAGCGTCTGCTTCGGACCGCTCTACGTATCTTTGCACGATCCTGAGGGTAAAGCACTACGCCGCCGCATCGAGCGCAGATATCTATCTCAGCTACTCACAGGCTGCGGAAAGAGCTGGTGCAGGAACGAGTACTGTCGCAGTGGACGCAAGAATCTCGGTCAGGAGGACAAGTCTGTGCCAACTAAAGATGCGATTCCGCTTGTCAAGCCGTTCCTTGAGGGCATGGATGGGAGGGGATATAGCACGCCGTTGCATTTCTGTGTTGATGAGCGGGGTCAGAAGAATCGCACGCTTGCTGAGATGATGACGGCTGAGAAGGGGATTGAAGGGAAGGGAGGATATGGGTTGGAGTGGTGTGTTGCTGCGCTTGAGGCTGAGGGCGGTGATCTCGACAAGGGTCGCAATTGGCTCAAAGGGTTTGCGCCGCAGCGGAGTGAAGCCGGAGAGTAATGGTCATGGCCATGAAGTTTCGACAATGTATAGGGAAGAATCTGCATGAATGGCATTGAGAAGCGAGGATAGCATATAGACAATGAAGATACCCCGTGTGAATGGAAAGACATAAACATCATCTTTCCGCTGTGAAGTCCTCCGAAGTCTTCGAAATAAGTGACCGTGTGGAGATTCCCAATACCTAAGCCTAACCTGCCCAAATATGGCAGCATAGAAGCGAGTGACCTAAATACAAAGCCTTGTCCGCGGCTCTCGATCCCTCAAATAAGTATGTACACGAACAATATATTCCAAAGAATTCTCAATCTGACTGCGCTGCTTGACCAAGCAGCACAGCCACTCCAGCGACATTCACCTCAGTAACGTACTCACTACGCGCTGTACGTGAAGTATCCAATCGTGTTGGAATAAACACTCAGATTGTCAGACCACTTAGCCTTATCCTCACCATTGATCGTAACCATCTGCTCCGCGCCAACCTGATTGAGTGCAAACCACTGCACGCTCGAGCTGCCCTCGATGCTGAAGATCTGGTTCTGGCAGTTGCGATACCCGTTCGGTGCGTCAGGCGAGCTGCACGATACATCGTAGTTTTTGAAGAAGGAGTACAAGCCTCCGCCGTAGATCATGACGTTCCTGGAGTCGACGACGCGCAGACCGTAGGCATCACAGATAGTGTTTGCAGGGCAAGCATTGGCATAATTTGGGTCTGAATAGGTGTCGGAGCGATGGTAAGGTTGGTTACGGGCATCAGGGGTGGGCATGTAGTAGGGAGTTTCGGTCTGGATAAAGCCTGCGAAGATGTTTTGCGCGCCGTTGAATTGGTACTGGTACAAGGCGTGATGCTCCACACCGCTAGCCCACAGGTAGACGTCCGAGGCTTCGACGTGCATGCCGCGACCGGTGAAGATAGCGGTTCGGGTACTGTTCCAGTCATCAAGGTCGTGGTCAGCAGTCTGAAAGACATGTTAGTACTGTAATTCGGTCATTCCTGATTGACTCACCCAAAACCAGTTGTTCTCAAAATACGCTCCCTTAGCAGACTTGGTGATGTGAACATTGGTGTGGGCTGCCATGCACTCAGACTTGACAGACCCAACCGGACACTGCTCAACTTGGTGTAGCGTGCCCTTCGATCCTCCGATACGGGTGTGCACATCCCACAAGCCAGAGCCGCGCTCTGTGTTCAGGTTGTACTCGATGACTATGGCACCCGGTGTGCCACCCTGCGTCTGCACCAACATATCAGACCACTCAATGCTACCGGATTCTCCAGGTTTCCCGATCTGAATTACTGGTACTGGACTGTCTTGGTTTTCCCAGGTCCGACCCGAAGCCATGATGACTGAGAATGTCTCTCCGACCATACGAGAACCTGGAATAACCTCGATCGTCTTTGTCACTTTATACACGCCTGGCCGCTATTAGCATCGCATTAGACATGGTTATGTGTGGTCAGCATACCATGCTCGAAAAAGAGGACTTTCCGTTGCGATACTGCATCTTTGATAGCTTTCTGAATCGCATCCGTGTCATCTGTTTTACCATCGCCAGTCGCGCCTGCCGCACGAGCACTGATGAAGTCGCCCTTACTGAGGTTCTCGTATTGCGGCTTAGATTTTGAGTAGTACTTCCCGTTATCAAGGAGGCTTTGTGGTCGTGCCATGGCAGTGAAAGGGCCTCGGAACTTGCCATCATTCTGTCTTTCAGGCGTGTACTTATTGCCCTGGCCCCAAGCCTCAATCGTCAGAGAGCCTCCTTGAAGTATAGTTTTCCCATACCCAGTGATGGCGACCGGAACGTTATTGAGCTTGATGTTTTCCAAAATGAGCTGCCCAGCGCCAATAGGCTTAGTATCGGTCCTCCAGGTCTAATGCAGTGTCAGCGAAATCCAGTCAACAACTCCCGGGAAGAGGGGTCCGAGGGAGCCGGAACTTCACTGACCGTATCCATAAAAATAGGACAATTGGTAATCTCGCTGTCGATAATCACAACTGAACCGATTTGGAGCTTTTCGACGTCGTAGCCATTGATCATCTGGAATGCTGCTCCGCACTCGCTGATCGAAAGGCCCGAATACAACCAGCCCCAGTTCCAGATCTGTGAGATACCAACCACAGCCTTTGAGATTTTGATGTTGCGCATCGTGAATTGCTGATTGCCAATGTTGAGGCCATACTTGCCACCCTCAATTTCGAGGTCGGCCATGTGACCACCAGAGCCTGTGACAGTGAGCGCAATGCCCTCAATGGAATATTAGAGCTGACGCTTACCATTCTCAACGAATATACCAGCATGCACAGAGTCTGGAGACTGTTGCATTCGGATTTTGACATTCTGAATTGTGGTCGCCTGCGATGCTGGCCAGTGGATGCCCTGGAAGCCTTTCGTCGCAGCAACAGCAGTACCGTCAATTTCTATATTCCTGATCTGCCGAAGGAAGATATTCGTAGACGTCCACCCAGGTGCTCCATTTTCATTACTGTACGGACTAGCATCGATGAGGGCCAGAGCTTCAAGGTTTGCATCAGCCCGCAAAATGGGTCTCTTTCGAGGGTCGCCAATAAGCTGCGTCATGTAGTAGAAGACAATTGGTTTGGCAATGCGGTATGTTCCAGAGGGAATGTATACAACAGCAGGACTATCGGTAGAAGATTGGCAAACCCATGGACCGCAACGGCCGCCCTCGGAGATGGCTCTGTTAATGGCGTCTGAGTCGTCTGTAATGCCTGGTTTGGTCACAGCTATCAGTCAACGGCTCTCTCGCCTCCCAATATCGAAGTCACTCACCGTCACCTGGTCAGAGGTCAGCCCTGTCACAGAATCGATGCATGTTTGTTTACTTACCGGTAGCACCGTAGTCTTTGACATTGCGAAACACCTTGTAACCAGCAGGATCTTTGTTGAATGAGGCGATGCCTTTTCCAGACATGTCATTGAGCCAATATCCATCCTCGATGACTGCAGCTGCATTGACGCCTCGTGACTGGTGTTCGCTTGTGGTGGCTATTGACTGACGTTGCGCAAGGACATCTATGACTTCGTCACGTCGATCGAAGGGACCTGCAAGACGGATTAGCACCGTACCTATGGCAAGAATGACTCATCTGTGTACCCAACGCTGCACCTTGAACGCTAGCTGCCCAAAGGCAGGTAGTCACCAAAGGCAGGCGCATGTTGCAATGATGATTTTGAAATAGCAAGGACAGTATCAGTGTCGATGAAGGTTTCTGTGCAAAAGAATGAAGGAAACCTGGGAGGAAAGGTAAAGAAAGGAGCTGTGTGCTGGAAGAACGTACTCTATATTGCTGTCGTTTGCTGCTTGGCGTGATCATAGTGGCAAGGGCGAAGCAAACCACTCAAGCCCTGTCAATCGAGTAAGGTCCGCGGTCATTCGAGAGCTAAGTCGTTGGTTCACCGTGCACATCCGCTCTGGTGATAGACGTTCCTCGCCCCTCAGCCCTTGTATCCGCGATCATACGCCATGGCATGCTGGCAACCATGTTTGCCGTGACAGAGGTTACATAGCCGGCCAAGGCTTGACCATCCTAGGGTAGAATGACATGGTGCAGCGGGTAGTCTTAAACTTCGGACAGAAGAGCCATGGATCGCATGGAAAGAAATGAACATTTGGGACATTTGCGCATCCTCTAATCCGCAACTTGAACAGGAACTACAGATGCAGTCATGAGCAGCAGGATGGCTTCAAACATGGTCTTCTCACATTTCCCTTTTGAAGGATAGTGATATAATCGGATATGAGACAGTACTCAGAGGCTCAAGGGCTTCGAACACTCTACTGGAACTAACCTTGATTTGGTGGTCACCGGGTCGGCTCGAGCACAATGATTATATCCGTCGAACCTTGTCCAACCGTTGACACTGCATGTGATAGACTATGCACTTCACAACTATACTGTAACCCTCTCGGAGATGAGAAGATCCACTTACAGTGTTGCGCTTCATTAGGCGTATGCTTACGGTTTTCCCTGCGAAGCCATCCCGAGGCTTGGTTGACCTACGCGCATGTCTCTGCACATGTTCAAATGCAGACGTGTGGTTACACTGCAGCGCTAATCTACCCTATGGTCTTCACTTTTAGCGAAAACCGAATGTGCGCGTGCCTGAAGTCAAGCCTAAAACCTGGGGAACTCGAAGTCGCCCGATCGTGTCACGAACTCGTCATTTGTATCTCGTGAGGCCATCGCAAGACAGCGTCGCGAAGAAACGTCTTGGATCTTTTTGTCTACCTTCCCGATGTGATGATATGTTTCAAGCCCTACACACACCCGCTTGATGTTGCAGAAGCTTGACGAACATGTGGGTACTGCCGAAGTACACTATGAGAAGAAGAAAGGGGTACGATTCTCCTCAATCTAGATCTGGCTTTTCAAGGCTCTCCGGGGCTTGGAATCAGCTTGAACGTAGTTGAAATAGAGGTACGATCAGAACGCCACACGTTTGGTTACGAGAAGCTCGGAGCTGATGCCTGATGAAGATCGCAATCTCACAATGTGCAACTTACCCCGGATTTTCGAAGGCCCGAGGCGCGTCAAATAGATCAGCTGGACCGGGTGGAATAGATTGGGCGGAATTTGGCGGTGGCCAGTCATGTGCGCTAAAAGTCGTTCAAGATCTACCTTCTGTTTCTGGTCACCACCAATCATAATCGACAGTGCGAGACGTTCATCCACAGGAGATCAGTAACACGACTGAGTATGCGCGTTCTCCTCCTTGGAGTGGATAGTTTATCAGGTGCTAGAAAGTATATTTTGGACGAGGGGATAACAGTGATGTTCGCGATTTTAGACTCGGTGCTCTTGAGCCAATGTAAATTGTGGTGCGACGCTTCTGCAAGCTTCTCTGTATCGTACACCTGAAGACGCATCGTTGTGCAGCCACATCCGATATCGCGAACAGTTTGCACTTGACACATGCAACATGGCCGTTCTGAAGGCCTAACAGGTCCTCGTTACAGTGGCAGGGCCACGAAGTCCATTCGGGTCCTCGTCGTTGGCACTCTGGCGTATAGAGCATGAATTGGCTCAAGCCAACTTAATTTGTCACACTCGACAGGCCGCAGAAAGTCGTTGCGCACGAGCTGCAAGTACGTTACGACAGTTTCTCCTCGAGCGTTGTTTTACAGCTTCGGCGCCATCTTAATGAACATGCCATCTCCGACAGTGTAAACAGTTCCTGCACCGTCTTCAATCGTTCCGCGAACGTATAGTTTTCGGCCATCCTGTTTCTCCACCCTGGCAGTACATAACAAAGCACCAGGCGTGGGCGCAGGTCTCTTATATGATGTGTTCAGATCTACGAATCGTGCCGAGGTTAGCATTGCGCTCTGAGGCTACTTGTACAGATACTCACAAGCCGTCATGTAATTTGCACCGATCGATCCCTCCGAGAGGCCCGATGCTTTTGCGCGCTCCAAGTTGATCTCGGTGTTAATGACAATGAGCACACCACAGACCTCATCAAGAAGTGTTGCTAGCATGCCGCCATGGCAAACTTTTGGAAACCCACTCAATCCATCACCCAGATCCACGATGGTAACAATTTCCTTGCAAGGCAGGTCATCTTCGGCCGTAGCCGAAGCCCTCAGTGTGAGACATGCTCGAATTGTGCGATCCGTGGCGAGTGTTTCTGCAAAGAAAGAGTCCTCACCCGAAGGCTTAGGTAGTCGTGATCCTGTTCTGGCTGGTGTCCATTTTGGGTCTTGAATAAGGCTGGCCACCCATGGGATGGCCTTGATGCGGTCAAGGCTGGCGTCCTCCATCGTGAGATTTATCTCGCAATGGCAGAATGGCGGGTGTTTGGAAGTCCATGGTTGTGGTGCACAGGCTTCGTGAAAGCTGCCTCGATGTGCCGAGGTGTAAAACGCGCTGGTCAATGCCGAGTATCCAAGCACCTTGCACGTATCGCAGAGGCTGAAGGCGTTCAGCATAACATCTCCACAGCTTCTCAATTCCAGCCTCCTGATTTAGCCACAAAGTAGCTATGCCTGCTCTGGGCTGTTGCCGCATTGCGTCGCCGACTTCGTGCGATGATGGTACGGTATGTCCGAGATGCCGAAGTCTGAAGGGCAAGGATGAGACGTACAGTAACCCCCCAACTTCAAGATTTTAGACATCTTATCTGCGAAACGCTCATCGTGGAGAGTGACAATGCTCTGACCTACAAAGATACATCATATTGTCTTCACATGTTTGTCGTGTGCTTCAGAATGAAAGACGTCATGTAAATGCGCTAGACAGAGCGTCGAAGGATGACGCGAACCGCAACGATCTTACTCTAAATTTATGGGAGCAACTAAAGACGTCAATGATGTATAGTTGCCGAGGCATGTGGCTATGTATAAGGATCATTCGCTCACTACATACGTACATCAGTAATTCACCTTTCGGCTTTACATCCACCCAGACACTATCCTATCTGCCCAGACCTCTTACCACAGCTAAGTGAATATACGAAAATGAGTTCCAAACCACACTCCAAGACTGTCCGTGGGACGCTCGACAACCCCAAAACCCAAGAAGCTATGAAAAACAACACAAAAGTGCCACAACTTGGTGACCCGATATCTCTGAAGCCAGAAAACAGCGACAAGAAGCTCCCATCCAATGATTCAGCACCACCACCCATGCAAGGAAATAATGCCGACTCTAATGTCGGTGCGCCAACACCGTCAAATCCGCAGGGGGAACTGCCGCATTCGAAGAAAGTACGTGGCACGCTTGCGAACAAGGATGGACAGAGAGTGAACAAGACACAACTTGGCGACCCAGCAAGCCTCAAGGCAGAGACAAGCAGTAGCAATATGGGGAGGAGCACGGAGAGGGAAGGTCAAGATAAGTCTGGGAAGAGCAAGCTGTAAATGTGAAAGATCGTAGGCTTGATTGTTTTCATCAGCTAGAAGATAGCAATAGCATTTGGTGGGCTAGCCACGCCGCCTTTGACGTTTAGCACTTGGCTTGTGAAGAAGAAAGTCCATCTCTGCTGCCTTTCACACTCTTTGCTTAACTCTTCCAGGTCAAAGAGCTCGCCGATGGGCATGCCGAATCCGCTTAGCAGGATCTGATGCATAGCTTGTTCAGTTGGCGGCCATGCTTCGAAGCCAGGACAATCTCCAGCCACAGCGGCGAATTGCGAATCCCATAGAAAGGCGAGGACCTTGAGGTTTGACTCAAGCCCCGGGTATTGGAACGGGGTTTGGGCGAAAATGTCCTTTTTGGCGGGGAGCGAGGCCGATTGGAAAGCGGCAGTAAATCCTGTACGCAAAAGGAGGATGTCGCCGGGTTGTAGTGTGACGTTGGATTCTTGGGCAATTTCTCTGAAAGTACTCAATGAAATGGCGTAGTGACCTAGTGGATTGTAGGCAATGTTCTTGCGTGCCGCGTATGTTACAAAATCAATCAGGACACCTCGTCCGACGATGCCTTGCTGTTGCCATGCTGTCCCTTGATAAGAATGTATGCTAAACATGTCTTACACAATAGCGACTTACCGTGAGTACCAAGTCTATCTGTCTTCTTGCTATATATCTCTTTCTGAGTTAGGCCATTGTAGAACCGGCCATCATCGAAACCCCAGTGCCGCAGCCCATCCCACTGACTGCTTGTTTGCGTATTGAACTCCAGTCGGTCATCCTTCACAACTCTTTTAGCTTATTACCCCACAGAAAGATGCCCTAATCTCCAACTTACGTTCATGTTCTTGCCCAATTCATATATTTCATGCTTCAAGACTTGCCGGAAATTCTCCCCAGCATAGTCCATTTGCTCTAGAGGCCAGTTGAGCCCAACCCGTGTCCCGGATGTAATGAGTCTTGCGGCTTCCACTGTTCTTTCAGGTGTGAGATGATTCAAAGCGCCTAATTCGTCATCCGAACCCCATAGTCCCCAAGCAGAGTGTGGTGGGTGAGTCGGATCGAGTGGTAGGTCTGCGAATTTGGGGAAGTCTCGAGTCATACTGGAAATAGCCATGGTGCGGTATCTGACCCCAATAAAGATCTGAGATGCCTCAAGGATAATAAAGAACCTAGGGCTGGCGCTCTGAATCTATAAAACTCTCTCTACATTGTATAGGAGAACGCGGGGCCCCGGATATTGAAATCCGCTGGCGTATGGAAACGAAATCGAGCAAAGGCATGTTAATGACCTTTCCATTTTCTGAGCATATTCGAGTCGATATGATCCCGCAACATAGCGATGTTCTCTCGTTTACATCGATGGTACGGAAGTCGCTGTGATCGATGTGGTGCGATAGTGCACGGTGAAGTGTTGACACAATGCGCGCCTACTTATCTTCTTGCGTTTTCTCACGAAAATAAGTGTGGCCCAAGACGAGCCCGAAGACCGAGAGGTCTGTATGACAAACTTTTGTCTCGATGCAATTGTAGCAAGATAGTCCGAGTCCATGGTTGTCTTCTCCACGTGGAGGACCCTGCAGTATCGATAGGCAGGTTGTGCCCCACTGTGGGGTAGCTTTACCCATTCTCCAACACCTACAACTTTTATAGCTTTCCTTGAAGGTTCAATTCTCTGTGACCCGATACAATTCAGCGCGAACACGTCCGAATACTACCAAACAGCCATGGCGGACCTCAATCTTCAGGAAATCCATGACTTCATGATCTCCATCGCGAAACAAGCTGGAGAACGCATAGTAGCCGCGAAACCCACGACCGATGGCGCAGGCTCGAAGAAGAATTGTAAACTATAACCTTCCTTCCATTCACCAGAGCGCCAAATACTGACAATAATCACAGCCGTCGACCTCGTCACCGAAACCGACCGCGCAGTCGAGACGCTCGTCTCCACCTCCCTCCGCGAGCGCTATCCCGACTTCTCCTTCATGGGCGAAGAAACCTACCAGCCGGGCGACAAGCTCACCGAAGCCCCCACATTCATATGCGACCCCATCGACGGCACGACAAACTTCGTCCACCGCTACCCATACGTCTCCATCTCGCTTGGCTTCGCCGTCAACCTGGAACCAACAATAGGCATCGTGTACAACCCCTTTACGTCGACGCTGTACTCTGCGATTAAGGGGAAAGGCGCATACTTGAACCAGACACACAAGCTGCCGCTGGCGCCGCCTACGCCGCTGGAGACGCTGAATAGCTGTTTGGTGGCGGTGGAGTGGGGGAGTGATCGAAGTGGGAATGATTTCAAGGTGAAGAGCGAGACGTTTAAGCGGTTGGCTGCGACAAAGGAAGAGGGTGGTGGCATGGTGCATGGATTGAGATCGTTTGGGTCAGCGGCTCTGAATCTGTGTGGTGTGGCTAGTGGTGGGTTGGACATTTATTGGGAAGCTGGATGCTGGGCATGGGATGTTTGTGCTGGATGGGTCATCTTGACGGAGTCGGGTGGCAAGATGGTGGATGCTAATCCTGGAAACTGGAATCCAAGGGTCGATGAGAGGAGATACTTTGCTGTAAGAGGTGGCGAAGGACAAAAAGAAGTGATCGAAGAATTTTGGGGCTTGGTTGATGGAGCGTTCGATGTGGGCATCTAGGAGTTTGCACGAGTGCCTGACTTCGGCCAACGGCGTCCACACATTCAAGACATGATACACTTTAGACTCCTCACTGCACATACAACATCAATATAGTGGCGACCTGGGTTTTCTCATTATCTCGCCACTAAAATCCTCCACAGTCATTCTACCTTTCAAGCGGTCTCGGTCAATCTGTTCCGCAAAACAAGCTTTCCACCAGAGAAAACTATCCAGCACGGTTTTTCCTAACCATCGCAGTACCACACTTCTGAATAATGAATGTCCCGTTCCCCATCCATGCCTGCAAATAACACTATCTCCAAGCTATTTCCACCCAACGCACACATCAAACAAAGGAAACACAGTTTCGAGAGGTCGTCATGTACTCTCTCCGCAAGCAGAGAGGGGGTAGTATAAGAGGGGGAAAGCGCCATCGTGACGCAGAACCGGTGGGGATTAGGGGGACGTGATGGGGGTGAGCAAACTCCACAGTGAAAGAGACAAAGGTGAGAGTGTAAAAATGATGCATGCAACCAGCCGTTTCGAATACGCCGAAGAAAGCCAGTGGAGCGAAGTCAATCCACGCCATTGTTTTTTCTGGGGTTTTTTCTTTTCATGAGAGAGGACGAGGAGCGAGTTGCATGGAGCGTTGTCGCTTGTTGGCAATTTGGGTTGAGTTCGGAGTCGAAAAATTAGTCAAGTTGGGTGACTCCGGATGTGTGTTTGCGGTCATTGCTTGACGAGTTCGGTGGCGGCGCAACCTTAGACGGTCCTGGGAGTTCCGCGAACGCTGCTGTTGTGGTTCAGCCTGGGGCCGCCAGAGACATAGAGTGACACTACTCACTTCGCATCCACAAGATCATCGACATGGTTGCACATCGCTACGAACAAGTCGAAGAAGATTTTTCCCCTGTGGCCCACGATCAGTCGCAGTCTACTGTGAGAGGGGTTTGCAGCATACCCCATCTCCATCTCCATCTGCATGGTACCACTACGCTTGAAGGTCTTACGACTGCGGATAATCAGAGCGAGGTAGTGAGCGCGCAGCCTGGAATCACTGTCTGGCGTGTTGTCGTACGCGTAGCGTGCTGACCGAAGTACTTTGACGACACAATCAGCATGTCTACGAAACGTGAAGGGCATCAAGCAGGAATGATCGAGTCGAGAAGCACAGCATCAAACCTCTTTACAATGATCAAAGCAGGATTCGAAAGTTGCATGTCATAGGGTAATTCAAAATATGCAAAAGATAATGCGTTCCACTTACTACTCGAAAGTCAGCGAGACAATCAAGCAGTGTTTGCGCCATGATCATGTACCTAGTTCCGACTTCGATGCCGCTCTGCAATCCTTGCTTGCGGAGCGACAGTTTCTTGAGCTCTTCAAGTCCATAACGGTCAGCAGCACAGTAGACAGCGGTGTCTCGCAAGAGAACGTCGCCCACACCAGTGTGAAAGAATGTTGGCTCGACCGCGACTGCGCGGTCGCCTTTGTTGGGGTCGGGTGAGGCTACAACTCCACCCTCGAGCATCCAGGTCGATCGGCGCTTGTCGTGGACCAAGCGAGGATAATAATCGCCTTTGTAGAGATACTCAAGAATACAGCTGAAGATCTCGGGTTCTTCCGTGGGCAGGTCGATGCGCCGGTTAGCGGACTCGAAGAACTGAGAGCGCAGGAGTTCGGCAAAGAACGGACTGTGAGACAGCACGTCCTCGTGGGCAGCAAAGAGCCGTGACTCTTGGCCCACGACCACCGTCACGATGGCACTGGTGAGGCTTGGGGAGCCTTCCATCATCGGACTGTCCTTGCGCGTGTCGAGCTTCTCGGCGACGGCCTGCTTCTGCTTGGTAGCATCGCGAAAGGATCTCTTCGTCTGCTGTTTGGTTATCTTGCCAGAACGGTCTTTTGAGCTTGCAAAAGAGCGTTTGCCGAACATTTTGAACGAAGAGATGGATCTAAGCGAGCGACGGAAGTGGGCTAAAAGAGTGGACAGGTTGATTGACGCTGGTTCTAGGGAGCTCTGGAAGCTTCAGATCTGGCGCTTTGGGGGAGAAAGTGCAGAATCTGAGAACTCTTGGTGTGACTACACTTGCGTGAGAACACACCTGATTGTCGAGCTTGAGGCTTGTCGTGAGGCGTGAAGAGCAAGCTGGTGGGGAAGGCTGGGCTTAAATACCATCCAGCATTAGCCCTGCCAAGATCCCCACCCCTGCCGCCTACGGGCTGTGCAACTCAATGGCGGTGGCTCTTATTCGTCAATGGCTGCAGATTGTCTCTGTATGGACGGAGAAGATGTCAGGCAGTAAGGCAACACAGTTTGTGCTTGCTGATTTGGTCCTGTGCAGATGCCGTGGAAGAGCATGGAAAACACATGCGACAGCCAGGCAACCCTGTCAAGCGAGGACAACGCAGCGCATGACGTTGCAATCGCAAAGGAGCCATTCAGCCACGCCTGACGGCATGGCTGTGGAAAGTCGTGAAAGATGACGGGGAACATGAGAATGTCTGGTACTGCTATCGGTAGGGCGAACGCGTCTACAGCGCTCCAACGCGTAGCCTCCACGGCAGCACGTGATGTGAGTGTGACTCACGTGCGGCTGGACGCGGACACGCTGCGTACCTTGACGGTACGTGCTCGTGTGGACGGCGGTAGTCCGCCAAAATGGTTCTAGAGGATGTGTTGAGGCAAGCCGGGTGAGTTTGTGCTTTGTCTTCCATGTGTCCAGACGAAGGGCCAAAAGACCATGTTGTATGCATCTTCGCTCCGTCTTCGGAACTACTAACCTCCATTGCTACGCGAGCCGATCAGCTGAACATGTCTTGGGGAAGGGAAGTGACAGGTGCACTGGAACGTTGATTTGTGTTCTAGCTGACTACTTGAGAACAATGAGTGAATGACCTTTTGGCGGCCTGTGACATTTTCTCGCAATCACCGAACCCGGCAAATACCTTCACGTCCCATCATGAACGTAAAAGTCGCAATTACAATGTCGACTGTAAAGGCGGGAAAGGAAAGGTGCCGCAGCGACGCTAGGCTGCCAGCTGTCCGTGCGTTGCTGCGTCATACCATACATGATTCTCTCAACGGCGAACACACAATCACCTCTCGCACGCAGCCGCAAGACTCTCTGTCACTACTTGCTCCGTCGTAGCTCCCTCAATTTTGGGATCATCGCCCCATCTATCGCTGTCTCTACCTCCACTACGGAGCCTCGACGTAGTAACCTTGCGGCCTGCTCAATCGTCCACCACCACGACCTATCTAGCACATTTGGGAAAGAGAGAGAACGCAGTCGCCAACATGAGCACGGGTGCAAAGAAGCGCATTATGAAGGTAGGTCTTGTGTACAGGCTTGATGACAAGATCCAGGTTGACCATGACACAGGAGTATGGCGAGTGTATGGCAGACACGCCTGCAGGCATGAAGATCAACTTTGACGAGCAGAACATGACCAAGTGGGAGGTGCTCATGGACGGACCCGACCAATCCATCTACGCCGTATGTCTGAAAACGGCCACTAGTCATGATGTATGACTAGACAATCGCTAACGCTGCCCAGGGCGGTCACTTCAAATTGGAAATCACTTTCCCGAATGAATACCCGTTCAAGCCTCCGGTGGTCAGCTTCCGCACCAAGATCTACCACCCGAACGTGAGCAACGATGACAAGGGCTCCATGTGCCTCGGGCTGCTCCGCCCCGACGAGTGGAAGCCGCCAAACAAGGTTGTCTCGGTCCTTCGCCTCATCCAGACTCTCTTGATCGAGCCGAACCCAGATGATGCGATTGAGCCCTCCATTGCCAACGAGTACCGCGAGAACCGCAAGGAGTTTGAGAAGAATGCAAAGGACTGGGTCAAGCGCTACGCAAAGTAGGGCCTGCCATGGTAGGGCGGCATATGGAAGCTTCACTGCGCGAGCCTCGAGCATACTGGGTTTTGCATTCACGGGCGTTGCGGCGAAATAGCATCGGGCTGGAGCAGTCTGCTCCACTTGAACAGGGAAGCGATGTGTATACAGAGAGATAGATCTAGGGCCCAGTAGTCGATGTATCTACATTCTTCGGCTAGTTGCGCCGCGGGCTCGTAAATAAAATGAGAACGAGCAAACATGTCGTCATGTGCAAATCTCGCTTGGTGGTGCTCGAGCGTCGGATCGCGAAATGACAGGGTAGACACCAATGTCCCAAGGCCAGGAACAGGTTAGCCGCACGCGCGTGGTGATGGAGACTGCGACCCATCTCCGGGAGCGCAGCTCACCAGACAGATCATGTTGCCCGCATGGGCGGTACTCGGGTGCTTGCTGCTGGGGGCGGCGAGTTCAGCGAGTCAGCCAGACAGTTGTTTTTTCTCGCAACAAACCAGTTGCAGCAGGCTGACCAGCGGCGGATGCAGCGGGCCCCTGAAACAGACTGCGCCGTTGGCGACGTGAACTCCACATTCTCGTGTGCCAAAAAGCATATTTTGCCAGGCAGACGAGCATTGTGCCACCCAAAGCCAATGGCAGGTGGCGGAAACGCCGCCTATGCTGCAATGTGATGGCTATTTCCACCAGACGGTGATATGCTCTCGATTGGCTCAGTCACGCGTCGAGCTGGGGAGCAGTCTTGTCCCTTTCGGAGCGGCTCTGCATGCCTGTTGACAAAAGGCGCCGTTTCATATCGGGCAGCACCAGTCTCGCAAGCATGTCCAAGCCATCAAGCTCCGCCAGGCCCGCGCCTACGACCCGGTTTTCTGTCGCCGGGGATGGATTGAGGATGCCGCACGCCTTGGCGCGTATCCGTGCTGCTGGCTGAGCAATCCTCGTCTCTGCAGACGTCCTTCCGCTTATGCCCAGCTGTTTTCGACGACGGTAAGGACTCGACTTTGCTTCTGTTCACCCTCGCCGCACCCACCAGCCAGACCTCTGGCAACTCCACGCTCCTTATTGCATCCTCGCATATTCTTGCACCGCCCGCCCGCCGCGGCCTCTGCCGTAGCTCCGACCCCTTCGACGTTCACTGCTCCGGCTGCCTCTAGTTTCAAACACGCCGACACGCCTATCGAACTCTATCACGCGTAGCACCGCCCTCCACCCCGCTGCACACAAACGGTCCGCCTGAAGCCGCCTCAGTCACCTTTCTACAGCTCTAGCTCGCGTCCAGAAATGTTACCGCGAACATCCACGTCCAACGAGCATTCTCCTTCTTCGACCGAATGAGCGACAGCCGCCTTGCTTTCACACCACCCCCAGCCTCCCAACGGCGCAATGGGCGACGCCTCTGCCCGTGCCGGCACCTCCGCAGCTCCCCTTCATGGCGATTTCGGCCTGGTACCCGAGCCAGCTGTTTCCTCCAAGCTGCCGTTTCTGGCATATCGCCAACCAGAATTCACTCCCCCTGCCTCGCCGCAGCCTCATTACCCCCATGCCGCACAGAAAGGCTTTGGCTGCGGCCGGAAACACCATCCAGCGCGTCTGCAGATGGACCCAACACAATCACCCACCTACGAAGGCCACGCACAAAGCCCAACCTCTGACAGTCCACCGCTCCCTCCAATTGGCCTTCCCTCTCCCAAATACCCTACGCGGCAGCGCGCCCCAACACTGCTCCGACATGCAGCGCTGCCCCCGACATCACAACCCGTGAACGGCTTTCAGCCGACCGCCTCGCCAGTAATCGCACCAGCCATGATGCACCAAGGCAGCGGTCCAGGCTCCCCTGATCTCCGTGCCATTTTTAACCCGCTGGCAAGCAACCCTGTGAACCAGAGCGGACCCAGTTGGGCTGCCGCAACTGACGATGTCCCGCCAAACATGCCGGTGCAGCGGAACCGCGGTATGACCAGCTCATCACAAACAGCTTTCCAACCCCACCCGCCACTGCGATCCGTAACCTCGATACCCGACTATGCACAATTCCGGACAAACAATCGAGCAAACCTGTCCGGGACTTATAAGCCAAACCGAGGCGTGCCCAACTGGTCCCATAACGACTACTATCCTCCACCAGTTCGACAATTCCGTGGCGAGGAGCCGCGAGCAAGCTTCAGATCGGGGTGGACCAATGGCTCTTCCAGCCTGATGGAGGCGAGCGACACCGAGACGCGCAGTATAGCCACCGCGCGTAGCTCTGTTGCTAGTGAGCAGCGTGCTAGTCTTTACTCGAGGGAGCACTCGAGAGATCGTTTGAGAGACCGCGACGATTCGCCTGAGACAATGCAGATCTCTGAATTGCCGGACGATGACTACAACATGGATGCCGTGGACGATGTGATTGATGCGTATTGCTACGATGAGGAGGATAGCAAGGATGACTTGGATCGTTTCGATGACAGGAACCACCTCCGGTACAGCTCTTCCCCGACACCCTTGGACTCGGAACCGCCCGAGCTTTCACAGACACCGTCCCGCGACCTGGACTCGCTGAGCTCTCTCCATTCTTCTGACCACCTCAAGGATTGGGATGAGCGTCCTTCATCTTACGTGCACGAGCCCTCGGATAACAGCATGGACCAAATTAGCCCAGCACCAGAGCATGTAGTCATTGACCAACCATCCAAAGGGATCTATTCAGACAGCACGCCTGCTCTGGGAAAGGGGCTGCCAAATCCTCGCTCCAACAATACCATGCTCCAAAACGATCTCGCGATGGCACGACTAGAATCTGGACTTTCACACCGACAATCGACCACGCCACAGCGATCGAGTGAGGAGCTGCCTCGCCGTGTCTCTACTTCGCTCCAGGCTTTGGCCTTCGGCGCTCCGGCCACGAAGCCACGCCCTGTGCTTACGCATAATGTAGCCTACATCTCGAACGACCGCACGATCAACCACTCGCAGATGACAAGTATCCAACGTGACATGTCTAAACTGCCGCAATTACCGATGAACAAGTCCAGGTTGTCCCGTCACGACTGGGCCGAAATCGAGGCCTATTCCAAGAGGCACAGCAAGCGACCAAGTGCTACGAGAACAATCTCGACAGACTCCATTGTTGCCAAGGATGCCGCTCTGCCATTGCAATCCCCACCAATGAAGATATCTGAGCCGCTCCCAGAGCTGGATGAAGACGAAACTATCCCACGCCGGGCTTCGACAAGTGTCTATGACAGAAAGAGTGCGTTGTTCAACTTGGGTATGATCGCATCAGGGGCACTAGCAAGTCCGAAGCCGACAGTAGGCCAAGGACCTCCTACGCCACAACAGCTACCAGCGAGCCGCACGCTTCCAACCCAAGTACGAAAAGCTTCGAGTCCAGCTGAAAGAGACCGCTACGGATTCAAGAAAGCCTCTGATAAGGTCACTGTCCAGCAGTACAACGCATGGGCTTCCAAGTACGAAGACCATATCTCTCGACGAAGAAACAAGTGGATCGCCTTGATGTCAAAGCATGGTCTTTCAACTACCAACCCGACCAAGTTTCCTGATATGTGCGACAAGGTCAAACGATATGTGCGGAAGGGATATCCTCCCGAGTGGCGTGGCGCGATGTGGTGGTATTACTCAGGTGGCCAGCATATGATCGCACAGACCGAGATGGTTGGGCTTTACGCATCTCTCGTTGCTCGAGTGAAACGTGGTGAACTCAACAAGGATGATAAGGACGCGATCGAACGCGACTTGGACCGCACTTTTCCTGACAACATTCATTTCCGGCCCGAGCCAGCCACCGATCTCCTCGATGGTGAGGCCGATGATGAGCCACAACTGATCCAGGATTTGCGAGAGGTCCTTGCCGCATTCGCTCTGAACAATCCCAATATTGGCTACTGTCAGTCGCTCAACTTCATCGCCGGCCTCCTTCTTCTTTTCCTGAAGCAAGACAAAGAGAAGGCTTTTGTCATGCTGACGATTATTACCCGCAATCATCTGCCCGGTGCTCATGCGCGTAACCTGGCAAACACCGAGGTCAATGTCCTCATGATGCTGATCAAGGACTACTTGCCCAAGGTGTGGGCGTCTATCAACGACACGGACCTGATCAACAGCGGGGCCGGCTCGCATGCCCATCCAAGTTCCAAGTTCCAGCGCCAACCAACTGTCGCTCTATCATGCACGTCCTGGTTCATGAGTATATTCGTGGGTGTTTTGCCTATCGAGACTGTACTCCGTGTGTGGGATACTTTTCTGTATGAAGGGCCACGTGCTCTGTACCGATATGCGCTTGCCATTTTCAAATTGAGTGAGCCGGAAATTCGAAAGTACCGGCCCAGCGACCCTGAGATTTTCATGATCGTGCAGAACATGCCACGGACATGCCTAGATCCAAACATTCTCCATGAATATGCATTCGTCAAGAAGGGATTCGGCAACCTCTCACAAGGTGTGATCGATCAGAAGAGGTTGTTCTGGCGCGACCAGAACAAGACAGCTCACCAAACATCGGTGAAAAGCACGAGGCACAATCAGCTTGGACCAACAACACGAGACGACGAGACAGACAACGACAGTCTGAAGAAAAGCATGCACGGGTTGCGAAGAAAAGCTTCACGCAAGTTCCGGCGGATGAGGAAGTGAAAGACTCGTCATTTTTACACACGCGCTTTCCCTTTGAGTGGATGCACGTACACATTACAGCACAGCGCCATTGTTTGTTTTTCCTTGTGTATCATTTCTACTGCATAGCGACGACACTGCATACATACCGCCAGCAGCGCTAGGAGTTTTAAAAAGTGGAACTGTTGATCTTTATTGTACAATAATTAACCATATACCCCCTTTGGCGGACGGATGGGCGGACGGATTTGGGCAGTCGAGTTAGACATGGGAGGACTGTGCATGGCATTTCGGCTCGGGCTGGATGTTTTTGTTTGGGTTAATGATCATGACGTTACGACCTTGTGAAAGGAAAGACTTGTCTTTGAATATGCTTGTGTGATTGAGTGTGATTAGTCATGCGAGAGAATGTGCTGTTATATGAGAAGTATGCTTGTAAAAAATGTGGTCTTGTATGATTCATGTTCATCTATGTTGAATACACCCACCATGCTAGATCTCAGGCCTTGTTCATTGGCTCGTAGAGAAGTGTCCCATCAACTCCTGTCTAAATTGCAAAATGCTTCAACCCGCAAATACCCAGCCAAACTTTTGTGGCTCCACAGCCTAGTCGCTGCGCTTACTTGGACTCCTGCAGACTCGACTGTCGGTCATGTTCATCGATGTCGCTGTAAAATGTCAGTTTACACTCTTCCAAAGCACTTCACTCCACGTCAGAGAGGCATCAGGAATGACTTACGTAGCCTCCCAAGGATAGTTGATCCAAACGTCGCCCACCGTCCTTGCCGCACTGTACCTGCCCTTCAGAATCTCCTGCGGCAGCGAGCCCTTCTTCGTCTTGTCCTTGTTATGCAGCACAAAGATGCTAAAGTTTGTCTTCTCGCCCTGGCGTCCCAACTTCTGCACCGCCGCCTCGACATCCTTCTCCAGCTCCCTAACCGCATACTCGAGCGTTGTGCGCGTATCGTCCACCTCGTCGACAATCAGCACGTTCTTGCCAATCAGATTGGCCATTTCGAGCGACGATAGGTCGAGCCATTGCGTGCGCGTCACTTTTGTGCCGGGCGCCTCGACTTCAGAGTCGGCGCCGCTGCCGAGCTGCTCGTAGAGGGAGAGCCCGATGGCTTGGATGGGGATGTTGGGCGAGTCGGGCTTTTTGAGGAAGGAGCGCAGGATGCGCGCGGGGACGTAGCCGCCGCCGCCAATAGCGATCATGAGGTTGGGTTTGAATTCATTGAGGATCTGGTCGGCGGCTTCCTGGCACAGTTTGTGCACCTATACACGCAGGTTTCATTAGTTGCGAGGTTCGGGAATCAAAGGGTGGTTGTGTTTCATGCACAGGTGTGCTGGAAAAGAAGGTCGTGCGGGTTATGCAGGATGCGTTATGCGGATTTGGGAGCTTGGTTCTTTTCTGCTTCGCGAAATGTTCGAGATAGGGCATGAACGGTGGTACATGCGTGCTATGTACAACCGCTGCGACTGACATAATGCAAATATACGTACCTGGTTATATGTGACGTAGAGCTTCTCGACCATCTTGACGGAGGAAGGGAATGTTGTTGGATAGGATATTGGTGGGGTCGAGGTACTCGAGAAGTAAACAAAGTTGTGTGCTGGATGACTTTTTTTGGAAAATTCTTGACCAGGCCGAGGGTCAACGCGAAGAGGAAGGTTACAATTCGGGGTTGGCCGATGGGAACTTTTAGAGTGGGGCACGGTTGACTCGACCCCGCGCTAGCATGAGGAGAGCTAGAAGCATTGCCATTTGTATGCAGGGCTCCGTCCGATGCATTCACGATCAAGCACGTGCTGAAGTGAAACGACTTGGGGAGGGCGTATTCACTGAAAGGTTGGTCTATGCGCATATGATCTATATGTACAGTCATAGAAGCTCGAACAATCACCTGTTCACGATGATACATTCTCGTGGAGGCCTCCTGGGTTATAGCCCAACCCAGTATGCCTGCAGGCAAACACGTAGTGCAGTGTAGTATTGTTCTCGAGCCCTCATCGAGAGCCGAGTATATTGGAGGTCTAGAGGCCCATCGCCCTATGCTGACATGTGTACGTCCGAAGTGTTTGGATCCGCCACTTCGCCGATGTCAAAGAACGACCCACTCTGCATTGGGTGTCGAGGATTGCTCTCATAACACAGCAAGTGTAGGCCATGCTTGGTCATGGTAACGACATAATTTTCGTTAAGTAGCACTTGTACTACAGCGAAGCTCTCAGTTGAATGACCTTCTTTATCGCGTGCCTGAACCAGGAGGGGTTTGTCCGCCGGGCAGTCACTTTTTCAGGTTAGAGGTTATCCAAGTAAAGCATGGACATGGTGCAGGCTGCATACGTACCTTGATCCAAGGTGTGATAGGATGGGGAAAGGGGATGTTGACTTGGAAATGAAAATTTCATTCCAGCAGAACAGGAAAGAAGGCGCCCACATCTGACCTTGGTGCGTATCTGGCCTTGGCTCTGTAAACTTGCCAACGTTCTCGTTGAATTGAACCCAGCGAGTCTGGGATGTGTCTTCTAAACGGCCAACGCTTATCTTGAATGTACCCCAATGATCTGTCGGCATGAAGCATTTGGAGCGAGATATTGTTAGTGTCCCCTCTATCTGGCAAGCATGAACGTCCGTCACTCGCGTTCCAAAGGCATATCCACCAGCATAGGTATATTGGCTGTATCGCAGACTTTGCTGGTGCCATTGCCCGCTACTGCGCGAGGTATTGGCTGCATCGCTGTCGGAGCATGTTCCCTCCACGAATACCGTGATCCGCTCGTCTTTTGGCTGTAGCAGTAAAGCCAGACCGTTCATTGACGCATTTCTGCAAATTCATTGTGAGCACGTCGAGCGATGCTGTGGAACGAGCCTGCCGACTTACAACAAGGACGGGTGGCAGAGGAGTTCTGACTCGAAGTCAATGGTGAAGGATTTCCCTCGCTGATCTGCATAGTTCCAGATGAACACTAGTACATAGTCGTCGCAGAAGGTAGCACAAGCAATTATGGTGTCTCGGCAGGTAATCGACTGGGTCATGGCCGTGTTCGGCACTCTGAATTTCTTCTTGCCGCGGCCCTGGAGATCGGACGCATAGACAGTGGTTCCGAAGGTTGAGAAACCGGCGATTTGACTAGAAGCAAAGGTGTGGGCCACGGCTTCACGTGCATCTCCAACTAGTGTATGCAACTCCCATGCTTGCATGTCGAGAAGGTAGAGGATATTGTCATGAGGTAAAGACTTCCATATCAGGGTATGGCCTGTCAGGGTGGAACCATGATGATTGTTGACTTTGATTCTGAGGTAGTGTTTAGGCCTGCCATGACGGAAAGCGTGCAGGTGTCTGGCTTTGCGCTCGAAGAAGGCATAGCCACCCTGTCGAAGGTCGAGATCAGGGCCGTACCATTGGAGCAAGGTCTGCTTGAGGACAACAGGGCTCTGCAAAACGTGGCGCCATTGCCTGGATACCTTTACCCATCAGCAGTGAATAAATTCTCCGCGTCGGCTGCGGGTAATGAGACATACACGTTGCAAACGGTAGGGAGATGATGTGTGCAGGTAGGTGAATATTTGGGCGACGAGCTCTAGCGGCAGGTGGCCAATCAGATCGAAGTGGAAGGGGTTAGCAGCAGTGATGTCTCGCAGTGTGCGCAGCTCGTGGTTGGTCAATTCGGCGAGCAGCGCTGCAATAGCATCTTGCCGCGCGTGGTTGGTAGGCAGGAGCCTAAAGGCATGTATCATGGATGGCGTGGCCATGTGCAGAGGATGATGGCATTCATCCACGGCGGAGCAGCACGAGACGAGGACCAGAACCTGGGCGAGCGGCGGGCCGAATGGGCGGAAGTGGTAGCGGATGTGGTAGTCGGGAGGTGCACAGACGCAGCGTGGTGGCAGTAGCGGCATGTGGGCAGTGCGTGCCCAATAGCCGAAGGATAGACATGGAGCAGGACGGGGGTTGTGGTTGGTGGCCGTGCGAGGAGAGACATGCAACGTTATAGAAGCAACAGCGATATGGGAGCGGGCTAATATGTTTCAGCGCAGAGGGCAGACGCTCGGCAGCGAGGGATGATGCCTGCGGCGGGCGTCGAGGGGTCGAATACGGAAGGAGCACGCACGGCGGTTGCTTTTTCATAATACTGCGCTGGGCCCTCGACTCGACGCGGCGTTAGACTATCCATGTATCTGATACCTTCCTCTTGCACGCCAGCAGCTCCGCCCACACCACGGCCGTCGACCGTGGACCGTGTATACCTCGGGCGGCCCCCTCGTGCCGGCCAGCACCACACGCTGCTCTCCGCGTCCGTGGCCAGACGTGTGCAACACCACCAGCCGACGCCACGAACACGGCCTCTGGCGGCCGTCGACTGTCGCCTGTCGCCTGTCGCGCGCCCCTCGCTGCGCCTGCAAACGCTGCTACCGTCCACGTCTGCAGCGGCCCAGGGTACCAAACGCTCTGATCCGGCGCTCGGACTCGTCGTCGATCGCGGAGCAGCCACTTGCATGTGCGGCATAGTGTAGTGTACCACGAGCTCCTTTCCTGGCCACTGCAGCCGCAACTCCCCCACAAGACCTCGCAGCTGTCAGCTCCCGCCCTCGCCACCAAGATCCTCGGCGTGCGACTGCGCTAGAATACCATTTCTCGCCGTAGAAGCCCTCGCCTTCCCCGCAGCATCGAGGCCCATCCATCCACGTCGCATGCTCCTCCGACGCTCTCCGCATCGCCAGATTTGCCCGATCCGTACACGGCCACCCTGCGCCCCTCTGAACATTTCTGTCTCCACGCCGGACACGCAATTGCCCATTGCCAGCATCGCAGAGCAGGCACCACCGCACCCGCCTGCCCACGGGCTCGTCCAAAGTTTGGTCCGTCCCCTCAACAACCTCAACACCACGCTACCCGCCGCACCACCGCACCTGCCATGATGGCATCGTCGCTCACAGAACGCCGGAGCCCCTTCTCCCCCGACCCTCACAATCCCAACCTGCACAAGAGCATCCCGATCCTCCCATCATCCGGCTCGACGCTGGCGCCGCCGCGAGACCGCGACAGAGACCCCATGGACATTACCCCAACGTCCATGGGCCCACCCACCCTCAACACTCCCACGACGGAGCGAAGCAATGCCATGGATCAAGGGCGCACCAACGGAGACTCGGGCAACACATCGCCAAACGGCACAGCTCCCGCCGTGGGCGCATCCGCCGCCGCAAGCAATCCCAAGGTGGTCCAAACTGCCTTCATCCACAAGCTCTACAACATGCTCGAGGATCAGAGCATCGCCCATTTGATCTCCTGGTCCAGCACAAACGAGAGCTTTGTCATGTCCCCTTCAAGCGAGTTCAGTAAAGTGTTGTCGTGAGTAGATCTGGAGCTATGGCCTCTTTAATCTATCTAACCCATGGCGGCAGATCGTATTTCAAACACACAAACATTTCCTCATTCGTACGGCAGCTGAACATGTACGGCTTCCATAAGGGTGCGTCCAATGATTTCTCGACTCGCCCAAGCACTTTTTTCTGACCGCTTGCAGTGAGCGATGTATTCCACACCGGCTCTCCAGACTCGCCCTTGTGGGAGTTTCGCCATGGACAAGGCAACTTTAAGCGCGGCGATCTTGTTGGCCTGCGTGAGATCAAGCGACGTGCATCTCGACATGCGCTGATCCATCGAGACTCCTTCTCAGCGCCCAAAGTTCCCACCGGTCCGCCAGCCGGACAGCCAGTGGAGCCGATGCCGGACCCAGTCGAGTCACGACTCAATGTTCTCGAGCATAATCTGTACGATATGCATGCTCGCATGCAGCGGTCAGAAGACTCTTGTGCGTACCTTAATCAGAAGACTATGGTTCTGATGGAGGGCATGATGCGATGCCACCAGGTGCGTCTGAACGTCGAGACCGGATCTACACCAGCTAATGTATCGATTAGTGGAATCAGGAGCTCGCAAATTACATTATGAACATGGTGCCCGACCAGGATAATCCAATACGCAAGGATGGTAAGTACCACTGCTTAAATGTTAACCGAGCCATATACTCACCTCACTTGTAGTCGCAACGATGCAACGTGACATTATTCGTCAAAGCGAGATGCTACGTGCGCTCGAGGCGCCCGAGGAACCTGTTTCTGCACGGCAACCCTACTTCATGCAGGTAGACAGCAACAATGGGCCCCCTCTCTCTCCACGGCAAATACCTATGGACAATCTAACAGAATCACGGAGAGGCTCGCTAGCCAGCGTTTCGCGCCAAGCACCATATAAGCCTCCGGTCCCGGCCCATATTGCGATTTCTCCGCGCCGTTACGGCTCAATAGGAACGGGTAATTATTCTCCATCTTCTGCCAGAACCCCAGCGTCCCACCAGCCACCCCCACCGCCTCCTCCTGCAATCCAGCATCCGGGCTCAAGCGCAAACCCGGGGAACAATAATCTGGGGAACAGCTCGTCCCCGCCCTATAACCTGTATAGGCGGCATACCTCGGCAGATATTCGCACCCATGGTTGGCAGCCACAGCCACCGCCGCCAGCGCCCGCACACTCGCCGTATGCTTCCGGTCACAATTCGTCGCAGTGGCCCTCTTCACCGCAACGTGCACCTGTTGGAGGCGGGGACCAGCAGCTCCGTGATGCTTTGGAAAGCTATCAATTACCCCGCGGCCCCAGACGGCAGCAGTCAAGTCGGCAAGGAACTCCGCCATTGACAAACGACAACACACCGTCCACCCTGAGTGCTGATAGTGGATGGACACTTCCCGGTGCGAGATATCCTTTCAAGGGTATTGACACGCCTGGACCGCCAACACGTCGCTCTAGCATGGCATCTAACGTGCATTCGCTGCTCAACCCAGCTGAGACTGCTGAACGTACCGATGAAGACGAACCGGATGACGCGAGGAAGAGGAAGCGATTGCAGTAGTTGCTGATCACACGATTTAGCCCACATGATCTACATCGCCCATTTTTGCATCGGACCACCTGTTCGCGCTTGGACATTTACCGAATCGTTCATTTCCTATGTTGCATGTACCAGGAGACACCCTCCATGTTTGTCATTCATGTCAATGTCAGCTCACGACGGGGCTCTAATACGCAGCGGACATCTTTCGTCAAAAATTTCATTTTTCCTCATTTCCATCAGCAGTTGTTGCGCATCTACTGTCTTTTTCGTCGCACGCGTAATGGCAACGTCTTTTTCCTTGTTATATCCACGTCACATAATCACACTACTATGGGAGGAAAAACCATGTATATGCATCTGGATGCGGTCCCAAAGTCACGCCACGTATCGTATTTTTGTTAGCATCGTCGCGTTGCGAATCTTGACCTGTTTTTCTTTTCGTGTTCGCCAGCTAATGATATTGGTAGGCGTACCATGTGCATATGCGGCTTTGGTCAGTAGTCACACTCGAGGTGAATCAATTGCAGTCCAATAAAGTTCAGAAGTTGCATCTTATTCATGCATGCTCACGTGGCTATCCCTGTGCCTATCTGTGATGTTGCATGTAAGTATCGTACATGTCCTCGGTCTCTCGTGAGCGCACGTGCTTCAAATCGCTTCATGGAGCTTAAGCGCTCCCATGCGATTTGTTGACAAAGGTCGAATACATGTCTCTAAACCCTCCTATCCTCTCAACCCCATATGCCACATGATGTAGTTGCCTGACGGCATTCAGAAAAGGTACGCAGCCGCAATCACTCCGCAAAGTAACGCAGGGAACGACACGCCCATCTGGCCAGCACCACCAGTCTCGGACGGCTTAGCAGACGTGAATGCAGACGTCGTAGCATTCACATCGCGGATCTGATGGAGCGTAGGGAAGTGGTATGTAAGGGTGGGCTTTGCTACACCGCTGACCCGAGCAGATGGGCCATCTGTCCCCAAAGTGCAGGTGCTGCAGAAGCCATCGACGGTAGTTCTGGAACTCGTGGCGTTGGCAGAGCTCGGGATCGAGAAACCACTGGATGGGATGCTGGTGATTATGGGTGGCCGGACTGATGGTACCCAGAATGTGGAACTGGGGCGAGGGAGGGTGGGAATTGGAAGGAGAGTGAAGCTGTAGGTGTGGTTGGAGCCAGCGGACGAAGAGGTGGAGGGTATGAAAGTGAACGAGGGCAGGTTAGGGGTGGGGATCTCGAACATGGAAGTTGCGGTGATGAGCCAAGTCGGGTCCGCAGTCTCGGTCAAGGTAGTCGCTCCTGCGGAGACAGGGATATTGGAGCTCTCAGTTACGGAAGTCGATCCCTTGCGAGTTACTGTGACAGTCTTGAGCTTGGTAGAAGTAGTGTGGATGGTCGTCGTCGTCGTGGGCTCCTCGGGAACGGGTCCAGGCTGAGCAGGATGACTGGGAGTATCAGTCACGTCACAATAAAGCGCTATCAAGTGGAGACTTACGTGGGATGGACCGGTGCCGTGCTCTCGGCAGAAATCTCTCCAGGGATCGTGACCGTAGTGGTAGCTGTAATGGTAACATGGACAGTGCTTGGGGTGGGGAGTTCACTTGTCTTAGGGCAGACATAGGTGAGCTGCGTCTCGATGCCTTGGAGTACGACAGGACCGGTGCATAGATCGGACAGTGGGATACACGCGTCGCTATGCTGTGCACCAGCGTCCGACTGCACGATCTCACCCGCAGCAGCGGCTTCAAAGTATTAGCAGTCGAGTAAGACGAGTATAAATTCCCCGCCCTTGAGCATAACGTGATCGCGACCAAGACAAGAGGAAAGTTGCAGTACTTACCAACAACCGCGGTGAACACGAGCGTGAGCATGCCGTTCATCTTGATGATGCTAGTCTCGAGTGAGCTGTTTAGAGAGAGCAGCGTCAAGTTTGCGCGGTATATTCTCAAGCGAGTGGATCGACAACAAATGAGCGAGTGGAAGTTGTAGTTGATCAGGCACTTACGATGAGAGCAGCTGCCGACGTAATTGTAGCCTCACGTTAGCGCGACGGTGCGTGTAAACACGCGGGCTCCTTCATTTCCCAACATTATTGGTGATAAGGCCAATGAAAGTGGGGCCTATGGGTCTGGAGGTGAAGTGCGAGCTGAGCGCGTTTGTACTCACACGGTGTGAGGTGACACCAACTGCTTGGGCGAGTTTCACTGAGGTTGTGCGGTGAGACTCAAGAGCTGTTCGATCTGGATGTAATTTCGATCTGCTCATTTCACCGTCGAAATTAGGTTGCAAGTCATTTGAATGTACCCGGACGTTGGTTTATAGAATGTGATCATTCTTCTCTCGTGTGCGAAATTGTCATGACCCCTCATCCCGTAAAGGAACGGTCTTGAACCGCTGCAAACGAGATTCGAGACACTTCCGTCCCGTAATAAGCATTGAATGAAACATGACTATAGTAAGACGAAAGAAGACAGATGGAAGATTACTTGAGATGTTGCGAAGCTTTGTCAGATTCGGCTCTCTGTGGCCATGTATAGCAGCCCGATACAGATGGTTTATGACGAGGAGCGCAGAGTACATTTTTTGGAAGCGAGTACTGATGCTTGCTTCGGTGTAGCTCTCCACGTTCTATAAATTCCTTGAGTGCAATACAGCTGTCCTTTATACACTGTTCTCATGCAGTTGTATGTAGTTGTGTTGAGTATGGCTCTACATGTTGCAAGGCATTTCGCATCCTCTTCCACTCAGTCACCATACAACTCTAACAGATGGTTGAGCATCTTGCGCTGCAGCTCAAGGAGTTGCTTTTTTGTAATCTTCTGATCGCCGACTCGGGCTTTGTTTTGATGCGTATCATCTCCAAGCTTCGTGTCTGGCTCCTCAGTCTCATGAAGAATCAGATGCGGCCTAGTGCCAAAGAAAGGGACACCGAGGACTTTCAACGACGAGCTTTGCGCTTCAGTCATTGCTTTACAGGCGCGGTAGACTTTGGCATCGTATTGACCCAATTCTTCTTGCTCTCGTTCTGGGGTCTAAATACTTGTTAGCATGAGAAGCGCGTTTCAGCTGCAGAAGCATACTCGAAGTAGAGGTGTGCCCTCAAGGAGACCTGGTAGAGACCTGCAACGATCAGCTAAAGTTTGCATAAAGTTGAGTGCTACATACAGCGCGGCCCGATGTGTTGCTTCGTTCTCGCGCTTCAGTTTGTGGTCTTCGATGAGGACTTTGCGGCCAGTCTCCCTGTAACTATCAGCATTTAAGGCAAGCACCATATGTTCTCGAGTAAACTTACCATTGCTTGACATTGCCTTCTTGATCCTTCATTAGCTTTATAAACTTAGCTAAGCGATACTAACATCACAAAATACTTGGAAACTACCTTTCGAATCGAGGCCGCAAATTCAGGATTGTGCTGGGCAATCTTGCTCACACAACGAAGTCCTTGCTTCCATTCTGTGATAGTCGCTGGATCTATAAGTGGGGTAGATACTCTGTCCTGCGGCTTCGGGGTCGTTGACAAGTTCTGTGTGACAGGCCTATGCTGTAGCCTCGGGTCTGCCGTTGGAGGATAGGGATTACTTTGCGGGGGCGGATACGTTTGGACATGTTCTGTGTAGGCTGAATATCCTGGATAGCTCTGGGGTTGTTCATATCCTTGTTGCGCTCCTTGCGCGGCAATACCTCCCAGCTGTTGAAGACTAGCCAAAGTTGCGAGGATCTTTGCTAGGTCTGCATTTGGCTCAATGTTGTCCGCCATAGTTGAGGGTGGGGCTCATGGATTGGCTTTGGCTTTTGAAGTATACGCTTAGAGGGAGTCTTTATGCTCGAGGGAATGGTCTCCTAAGTCTCGACTGATGCTCGCTTGACCGATTGGACATGGCGTGAATGGTGGTAGTGTGGCATTCACAGTCAACAAGGTGTTCTGTGCTTAGTTCCAATCAACTTATTTGCATATTAGGCAGGCACCAAAGAACTTCAAAATCGGAGAAATAACAATCAGGTATCACAATGAGGAGTACTGGTGATGCAGCTGCCATACTCTGGACAAACGTTCCGCCGCACCGGCGACTTGGACGGAATTATCCGCGTCATGATCCTTGTCCATCTCAACTTTTGCCAATCATTCGACCTCCCACTTCCGCCGCCCGTTGACGTCCACGACAATCTCCCACGTCTACCCAATCTTTTGCCTTGTCATCCGTGATGTCGAAATCTCCCAAGGAGTCCACACGCTTCACAGCGACTGGAGTGTGGGCGCACACACGACCAGGTGGTCGAGCGACGACCCTCCAATTCGCCGATCCCGCACCCAAAAATGAAACGCCACAACAAAAGGTCAAGCGATTACGAGAGGCTGCGAACCGAGCAAAGATGGCGCAGGTCACAAGGTGGGATTACATGTATCTGTACGGGCGAATGACCGCAGATGCGGTCCACAGATTTACTGTATATGGGTTGATTTTCGCAACGGGTACGACTTCACTGCCTCCCCAAAGTCAATTGCTGTCCTGTACGGGCCAATTCTACACAATCAAGATCTGACAATTGCTGTAGGCTGCATTGGTGTTCTGGCCGTCTTTTCAATAGGTGACATGATTGTCTATAACCGACGGAAACGAGCTATCTACTTCGCCGAGGAGGAACGCGCACAAGCCCGTGTTCTCGAAGCCGCAAGAAACGCTGTCGCAGCAGGCACAGCAACAGCAGCGCAAAATGCACTCGTCACAGGCATTGCAGAGGAGGAGGTGGCCATGGAGAAGAAGAAGGCGGAGCGAAAGGCGCCATCACGGTTGCTCTGGTGGCTGCATGGTGATTGGAAAGAAGACAAGGAGATTGCTGAGCAAAGGAGGCTAGCAGTAGAAGAACTCAAGAAACACGAGATGACGGGTGGCCAAGGAGTGGGCATCGTGGATGCTGTGCAAGAGGCGAGGCAAAACTCTGGGCCATCATCATCTGCAGCGTCATCTACACCATTAGTAGGAGGGCCGCTGGACAAAACAGCAGAGAAAGCCACCCAAAAGGTCGAGGCGACTGGCAAGGGCTGGCTCGGGTGGATGATGGGCGGGTCGAAGAAGGATTAGACCAACAAGGCTGACGATCTGGGGGCTTGATTGTCCATTGTACAATACATCTCCCGCATGTACATTGCTGTTCTACCATGTGTACGCATCACGGAGTTGGAAGATTTTTGGAGGGAGCGGCACTTTTTATGGATGTGTACGCTCCATGTTCATGATTGCATGTCAAGTCTATACCAGTTCAAAAATAAATCAATATTGCAATGGCAACAAACCAACTGTCCCATCATCGGTCTCCCTGGCCAGAGACTGGTATATAATTCCTCTTCTCCCGCATCGTCGCAACCCATGGCCTCACGCCCGCCCAGCCAAGGAGCCCCAGCGTCGCTCCGATGAAGATGAAGACAACGGCCTGGTCTTTGGCAGAGTCTCTCTGAAAGCAGGTGGTAACGACGTTCTCATCTTTTTCGCCCTTGCAGAAGCTGTAGCCAAGACAGAATTGTCGATTGCAGTCGTTGCAAGTCTTCCTGGAGGCACGGGGACGGAGATCGGGACTTGGCGGTTTCTTTGCGGACGAAGGGGCCTCGAGGGCGACAATGGTGCTGTTACCGAAGCAGGTGCATTTGCAGAAGGATGTTGGAGCTGGAGAATGTCAGAACGGTTGGTGTATCGAGTGGAGTCGACACATGGGACTTACAGGCTGCAAGAGAAAGAGACAGGAAGCTTAAGAATGTTGTCAAGAACAACAGATATAGCTGTGGTCTTCGCATCACGGCGATTGCAGTCCCTCGGGTGTGCAGTGTATCGTGATTTGTGAGGGCGCATTGGGTGTCGTCGCCTGTCCAGACCTCCGGCCCAGCGCCCGCAAGAGCCGCGAAGCTTAGGCCAGCCGCATGGTTCACCAGCCAGTCGGCGCTAAGTATTTTCATGTCCCCTCCACTTGCGCCAGCTCAGACACTGCCATACACGCTTGTTGGGCGTCGCTGAGCTCACATTACCATCGTCCTCATCCTCACGGCGCTTGATGTTATAGACGTACGCGTGCAGCTGTCGCTATCCTTACTGTCGCACGCGACCAGCCACGGCGACTCGATGCCCGCAGCACAAGCGGCTAACCCGACCCCAGCGCAGGACGAGGACACAAGCGTCCGGCTCCATATCACACCGCTGAAGCCCGACCTGCTCAAGCTCTATCTTGCGCCCTCTGTCCTCCCCCTCGCAAAGAACGTATCGTATCACGTTGTCGAGACATTCCCCGAACGAGGCTACGGCTACGTTGAGCTGCCCGAGAGCGAGGCGCTGAAGATCCGGAACAAACTGAACGGAACCACCTTGCGAGGGTCAAAAGTGCGCATTGAGATGGCGAAACCCGAAAAGCGTAAGGCCCGCGAGGAAGCCGATGCCGCAAAGGCCGAGGCTGAGGCCGAGCGGCCGTCCAAGCGTGTAAAGAAGGAGAAGCGCAAGAGAGAGCAAGGCGTGCTCGAAGGCGCAGAGCTCGAGAATGATAGAAAAGTTAAGCGCGGATGGACTGAGCCGCCAACGAAAGGCAAAAAGGAGCGCAAGGAGAAGAAAGACAAGGACATGGCAAACGAGCAGAAGCAGGAGCAGAAAAAGTCAAAGTACACCAAGGAGCCGGAAATGCTTTTCAAGGCAAAATTGACGCCCGTTGCTGCTGCTGAAGTCGCGCGGAAAGAGAAGAAGGAGAAAAAGAAAGATAAAAAATCCAAGTCTCGAGAGGTAGTTGTGCATGAATTCGAGAAGAACACCAAGACACCAAGCTTCCTAAAGGAGACCAAGGTCACGTCTGAGAAAAAACCCGCAGTCGAGTACGTGAATGGGCAAGGTTGGGTGGACGAGGATGGTAACATTGTTGAACCCGAGACTGGTAAAGCAAGGAATAGGAGGGTGCTAGAATTGGTCGACAAGCCCGTGGAAACCGAGCCAAAGAAGTCGACTGCATCACCAAAGGCTGTCAAAGAGGGCAAGAAGAAGGAAAAAGCTGCGTCTACTCCACCCGAATCCGAATCAGAGGCAGACGACGATGAATCTTCGGTTGTGTCATCGTCATCGGAAGACTCCTCGTCGGAATCCGAGGCTGAAGAATCCGAGGCTGAGTCTGCGCCGTCTACACCCGCAACTGCCGTCAATGGCACCAAAGCCGCTGAGATTGTTGAGACGATCGATGCAGGTGAGAAGGAAGTCCATCCTCTTGAGGCACTTTTCAAGCGTGCCAAACCTTCACCCGGAAGTCTCGACCTCTCCACGCCCAAGAAGCTCACCCCAATCAATACATCATTCAGCTTCTTCGAGAATGATGAGCCGATGGACGTAGATGCTCCTGGACAGGTTGTCGAAAACCCTCCCACCACACCATTCACTCAGAGGGATCTCGAATGGCGGGGCTTGAGAAGCGCAGCACCGACCCCTGACACCGCTGCTATCGGTCGTCGCTTTTCTTTCGACTGGCGCAAGGGCAGCCAAGAGGCGGACAACGATGAAGACGACGATGACATGGGCGACGCAGAGGCCGAGCAAGAATTATCCCAAAACACAAAGGCTAATTCCTCCAACAAGCGCCTGCCCGGCGTTGCAGAAGAGGACGAAGACGACGATGCTGCCGCCAATGCGACTGAGAATGACACCGAAGAGAAGCCCGAGAGCGAGTTCCGTAAATGGTTTTGGGAGAACCGTGGTGATCTGAATCGCGCGTGGAAGAAGCGCCGTCGAGACGCGCTCAAGACCAAACGCCACACAGAGAACAAGAAGATGACGCCTGGACGAAGAGTGAACTGAGCAACCTCATCTTGCACCTGTGGTTCTGCGGTACACTGGCAAAGCACTGCCGGATCAAGTCGTCATCGTCACGAACTTGAATATCAAAAGAAAGAGTCTGATTATAGCTTAGCCTAGCTTTTGTATATTCTTATCCTTGCTAAATGGTAGTATAGTAAGATGCCCTCGCAAAACACCCCCTTCACAAATCCACAAGCCGTTTTCCTAATAATCATGCATCCAAGCCCTTCCACCTTATACTTCTCCCGCCCACGCTTCCCCTTTTACTGCTCTTCGATTTGTCACTCTCGCTCGACCCCACCGATCCTACACTCTGCGGTGCAGTAGGAAAATATCCAACCTCCTCCCTCCCCCTTCCACTCCTGCTAGGTTCAGGTTCAGGCTCAGATTGCGAGCGCGGCGCCTGGCGCAGCACAGGGCTAGGTAGGCTTGAACACAAGAGATTTTCTGAGATCATGCCCTGTTCCGTTGCGGCAATGATGGCTTCGGAAACAGGGTCGAGAGAGGGTTTGCGGGGTGGAGAGGGCGGGTGGGGAGCTGCTTGCGCATTCTTGGTCAGTTCAGTGGGTCGGATGATTCATGGTATGTCACGTACTTGAAGCATCGATGTGGTTCGGTGGAGGAATGGGGACCGTGACTGAGATGTCTTGGTGAACATGCCTAGACTTGCGTTGTGTGAGGCGGGTGATTGTGTTGCCCATGTTGAAGGCAAGAATGAGAATGTATGTTAGCCAGAAGACCGTGGCTGCAGGTCGAGATGTATGATTGAATATCTAATCTGACGTTGTTGCAAGCTTGATCAGTTTTGTCTCAATGTCTATCATCGATTCAACTGATATACAAGTCTGTAATACCTTGTCCTCCCTTCCTTTTGACACCGGCTTCGCATGACGTACCTCCCAAGCCTCTTGGCCTCCCTGCCCTACACTCCACAGGGCACCTAGGCTGCAAAGCACCTCATATATGGACCACATGCATGGCGTGCACAATGTCAAATACTCTGTTCGCTGGTCGCGGGGCTGTGCGTCGATCTACAAGATCGTCACTAGGACAAGGTCGGTAGGAGGAATAGAGTGATCGGCAAGCATTAGCTGCAGCGGGAAAAGCAAAGACTTGATAAGAAAGGCAGACATGAAAAATTGTGTGGGATATCGGGCTTGCCATGTCTAGATAGGCGACCTGTGATCGTCCTTTGTTCATTCGTGAAAGTTGTAATCATGCCTCATTAGGATGTTGCGCCTATACTCCACTGCCCTTTTCGATCCGTCATTTGGGACCATGTTACCTAGATAGTCTGAAGTCATAGTGCCCGGCCTTTTTGTACTTCTTTGATGAAGGGTGGGGTGGTTTGTGGAAACTGCGATGAGACCTTAGAATGGTGTCTGTACGACAATGCTGATGGCTTGGCCGTTGTATGCCGACATCATCCCCACCTTTATCAATTGCCATCCTTAGGAAGTGTTGCTCTCTTCAGCGACGCTAGTTCCAGTGCCTTCGCCAGTTGCGGTCACATTGCCCGTGGAAGATGGTGCACCGCGTCGTCCTCGCTGGGCGTCTGCGTCACCGCTGCGGATCATGCGCTCGAGGTCTCTGATCCTCTGCTTGAGCATCTCATTTTCCCGCTTGACATCTTCGAGCTCCGCTCTCTGCAGTGCAACCTCTTCATAGCGAGGCGTGCTTACTACGCTCGAGCTTCGGTGACTATGCGTGGGGTCGCCAGTCGCTGGCTGTGAAGATACCGAGTATCGATGTGCATAGCTGCCCGGTGGCAATCCGCTGCGTGAGACGCTGGAGGAACTTCGGTGGCGACGGGAGGGCGTGGGATGCATGGAACCAGTCATGGATCCGGCATGCGATGAGTCGTTAGGGTCGAGAAGTGCACCTGAAGCCGCGCTCGAAGCTATGGAGGTGGTAGAGGCTACGGACGCCGAATGCGCGCGCAGTGCGGAAAGCTCACGCGTCAAGCGATTCACCACAGCCTCTTGCTCTTTCTCAAGCTCTAGATGCATCTCTGCTGCCGTCATTGGGCGCGGATGGCGCATCGGCGTACCTGAAGAGTCCACGCTTGATACATGGCCGCTAATGCTCGGACTTAAAGGAGGAAACGCGTGACCCTGGGTAGACGAAGGAATGGTACCGCCAGGCGATGCAAGCGGGAGTGGTGGAGGGGACATGGGGTATATCTGAGAAGCTCGTCGTGATGCTGATGTTGAGTTCTGTCGCGATAGCGAGTCAGATGGGTTGCTAGTAATGTTTGGTCGTGGCGACACAGGAATGGAGTTGAGATCAGGAGCCATGGTTCGAGTCGGTGCTGGACCCAGAGCGAATGTGCGTATACGGATGTGTGCTCTTAATTTCAGTTGTGCTGTTCTGACCTGGCACACCCCGCTTGCCTTCGCGCGCCGTAACTTGGGCTTCGCTACGCGTCGGTTGCTCGCTAGAATAGTAGCAGCAGAGTTTGGTTGCGGTACCAGTCCTGTGGTGCTTAGGTTGGTTGCACAAATGCGCGCGGGGCGGAATCTCGTGAGGGCTGCAGTTGTTGGTGAGTGTTGTGTCGGGGAGAGGGGAGAGGGGCAGTCGCAATCAGCTCATAACAACATCATGGTAGATGCCTGTTCAGTCGCCCTGGACATGGCAGTGAACTGGGGCCAAAGACCAACCCACTCGTCTGATCTGTTGGCCAATCTTGGGCGATGACAACGTACGAGGTCGACGAGGAACGCCCATGTTGTTTATTGCAGCGTAATGGATCATTACCCGCCACGCTATCAACCGTGACGCCCTTATTTCCACAATCACAGCATCGCAACAAGGTCTCATGCAGTCGGCAAACCATGCGCAAAAAGTATGCAAAAGTGTTGTGTGTGATGTTCAAACTTTCTCCGTAAAAACTTCCGACCGTTCATGCCGCCTTTTTTATTTCCGCTGTCAGGCTTCATCCTGGAAGCGGGCGGGCGGAATGAAGTCCCTGCGGCACGCTATGGCGTCCGTTTCAATGCCTTCCTTGGTCAGGCGAGGCGTTCCGTTCCTTATAAACTACATGGCGCCGTTTAATGCCGTAACAATGCCATGATCTCCTCAACTCCAAGCCGTAATGCCCCACACTGATGTGTCTAGTTCCACAATGCAGGAACTGTCCTGTGCGCCTCTTCCGGTACTCTAATATGTCCTGGCCAAGTTACGAAGGTACCAGTCGACCAATCTCCTGCCCACCTTCGCTTCAGATACGTGGATGAGATCCTGTAATATGTCAGCAGCTATAAGATACGCATGACGACTCATCAAACTTACTCCTTCCATGGCATAGTCGAGATCGCTGCTGTGAATCACATCGCCCTCCAACAGACCTCCCTCGCTCCACCTTGTCTGCCTGTTCCTCTGCTTGTTGACAAGCAACCAGCATCTGAGCTTCTCAGGCTCCACTTCAAGGAAGCCCGCAAGCTTCTTGAGGTCCATGGTAGTGTAGAGCTTGAGGTAGCTCTTGACGGTGGGCGACATCATGTTGTTCTTGACCTCATCCATGAAAATGCGGAGGTGGTGCTCCACGGGATCGATGTTGACCTCCGGGTTGTCGAAGTCAGGGGGAGTGGGGCTGATGAACTTGGGGCAGGCGGCGCGGAAGAGCTCCTCGAAAAGTGGGAGTGCGTCAGGGCCACCACGCTGCAGCCTGTTGAACTGCTCGCCGTACTTCTCCCTCAGGGCGGTGTGGATGGTGTCGTCCAGGCGGGTGGGGTGGAAGGCTACGCAGATCGCAATAAGCGCATACATCTGGTCGTTCTTCTTGGTGATTGAGTCATACTGCGCGTTCTTCTGGAAGTTTTTCGTCCGTGAAACGTAGACGAGGATGTGGCTGAACATGCGGATGGCATCGGCGTACCGCCTCATCATCATGTAAGAAAATCCGACGTAGTAGTAGGTGGTGAAGTGCGCAGCCATGACGCGAGCGAACATGGCCTTCTTGTTGAGCTCGATGTCGTCGAGCGTCTTGAGTGCCAGACTGAAGTCTCCGAGCAAGCAATGTACTCGCAGCAAGCCAATGATGGAAAAGTAGCCCAGCATCTTGTACAGCGGTCGGTTGCCGTATTCTCCAGCATAGTTACTCGCGTCCTCGCCGCGCTTCATTGCCGCAAGCTGCTCGCTGATTTGCGATCTTTGAATGAGCGAGTACAGAACGTTGAGCACACTGTAGCAGCCCCAAGTGTTTGGGTTCTCCCGCAATAGCTGAATCTCCTCCTCGTTGTCATTTTTCAGCGCAACCTTCTGGCGGTAGCTGCAGAAGCTGTTGAACTGGTAGATGAACTCGTCGATTACATCCCAGGCCCAGTAGTACTACCCCGCGTTAGCCCTGCTTTGCCCCTGACGGCTGTCAATGTGCCTTACATTTGGCACCTCGAGATCAACCGGCCCCTCGGAGTTCAGGATGTAGTGAAAGAGGTTGCAGTAGTTGTCATAGCTCGCAAACTTCGTTTCGAGGGTTGCCTGAAATTCCAGAGGGGTTGCGGCGGCCTGCAGCTGCGCATGAATGTCCTGGTTGCCCGAAATAGAAGGCATCCGGTCCAGGTCCTCCATGCCGTCGTACTGGACCTGTTCCCTGTAGTCGTTCACCATGGCCTCCTCTTCGGCGTCCGACTCGTCGGCGGGCGCACGCCTAGCAGCGTCGCCATTCTGGTACTGTGGTGGAACACGCTCACGCAGGCTCATAGTTGCTGATCGTCGATGCGCGGCACCGGGGCGTAGGAGCGGGCGGGATGGTTCGTCGAGGCGTGAGGTGATATCAATGCTCCCCGCCTTTGTCACACTTGTGAAATTTGGCGCTCACGTTGTGCGTGAACGGCTTGGCGGTCGTTATCGATAGCGGACCAAGGCAGGCGCGGCAGGGATCAGGCAGGTGGGGCAGGAGCGATCACTCCGCCCCTTGCTTGCATCCACGGCGTTTCAACTCGGAACCGTCAGTATCAGCCCTAGCTTTTACACTCTACCAAGCCTGGAGCAACTCTGGCGAGCCTGTGCCGTCGAAGCGGGAGGCAGTCCCTTAGCTCACGCCCTAGTGCATGACAATGGTGAAATTGCCTCGACATGTACCAACTGAGAATTAGTGGCACTCATGTACGGTACCAGCGGCCTGTGGTTCTGTCCTTGGGCTTAAAGCCAGACGCTTTCCACCAGGCTTCTGGAAGTCATCGTGCTGCAGCTGTCAAAACCTACATGATCGCTTGCAAACCTACCCACATTCGTTTATCTCTCTCCTTCCAAGACGTCCAGTGCTCATTGCCTTGACCAACATGACGTATTCCAGTGTGTTCTTGTTCTCCATGCAGACCTAGCCTGGCTTATTCCTTTGCAGTTTTAATTTTCCTGACCCGAGCATCCCACCTCACACTCGAGCAATTCCAGGAATACTACGAACACAAGCATATCCCGCTCTTCTACTCGATGATGTCCGACATTTGGCCGACCACATTTTCCCGCCGCTACTTCGCACGAATCAATCGAAAAGGCTTTGGTGGACCAGCCAACCCAGACCATCCACCCCTGACTCTACGAGGAGAGCTAAATGAGATGGACTGCGATTGTGTTGGCGAGATGACCTTCCCCAGCGAAAAAGCTTTCCGCGTATTCTACAAGAGGATATACGAGAAAGAGACTGCTGCGATTCTCGCCGAGCATGAAAACAAGTTTTTGGAGCACGGAAAAGTCAGAGTTATCGTGGTCGGCGAAACATGGAGCACAGGCCCCGATGGTGTGACCACAAGTGAAAAAAGTGAGATCACCAAGAACGAAGCATCGGACAGTGAGATGAGCAGTAGCGAGGGATAGTATCGCGGCGAATTCACCAGCGAATATATGGGACCATGTGTGGGCCATCTGCGACTGTCAGGAAACCCAATCAAGGACATCTTCAGCTGTGCACGCTGCGCGAGCAAGTCAGATCAGATTGAGGTTGAAAGCACAGGAAGTGCAGATCCGGACCACTCCGTGCTCCGGCAATGCGAGTTGACGTTGACTGGAGTTGGCGTTATTGGAAATAAAGTTGTGGCGCTACTAGGAACACCTTGCTAATCACGTTTCGGATTTTGTGGCGTTACGGAGGTGCTTATGGGATTTGGTCAGGCCGTCGAGGCTGTGTATGATTACCGTTTCGGCAGACATCTCAATCATCCTATTCTTCTTTGCGGAGTTGTACTTCGTCTGGGTGCACACTATGGTGGTTGCATGAACGGCACTTGCCGCACGGCACGACGGAGCAGAACGGCGTAATCAAAATGCATTCTTTCCCCTGAAGCTGCCTTTTCTCCTCACTCCGATAAGACCAGCAATGCCTGTGATACTTCCTCTGACCTATGAAACGTTTTACATTATCATTCTTGCAAGAGCACATGCTTGCCTCGGCTTCGATGGGAAAGCCACCATTGTCCTTGGCGCTTCAACTACGACGACGACAGAAGCAAAGATGTTAGCGGACCTCGGGATAGCTCTCTCCGTGACTCGATACGACTTCACAGTCTCTCCTTCAGCCTTGAATGCCGATAATCATAGTGCCACCCTTCACTCGCAATATCACTTCTCACTTTGTAATTGTCCTCTGCATCTTCCAACACTTGCTACAGATTAGGGCACACAAAGTCAGTAATGTCTAAAACAAAGTCAATACAACAACAACTTACCATGTCAATGTCTGCCACGGCCATCCCCTCTCCGCAACCACCTAACTTGGTCAAGGCCCCCACAAAAGGCACAGTGACTTGTGATAGTCCTGCATAACCACGGCCCGGAGGTCCTCCTGCATTTGCAAAGATGATAGCTTGGAGCAGTCAGCATGTATACATCCGCGTCTCGACTAGACATGCAGCCATACCACAAGTGTTCTCAAACGCACGAGCTGTGAGCATCGAGTCCAGGAACAGCGCTTCAGCCGAAGGATTCAGTTTCAACCCTGCCTCATTGCAGTCGTTTAAAGTCCAAAATGTGGGAATGATACTGTACCCATGTTAGCACAGCCCTCCCGTTCGCCAAGCTGGCTGCAAGTGTAGGGAAGCGATGGCGTACATGATCTTGGCGCCACTTGCGATTAATTCGCGAAACGCTTCTGGGAACGCTAAATCCCAGCATATCAGCATACCCACTTTGCCAATGGGCGTATCGAACACCTCGTGCTCGTTTCGACCTGAGCCGGTGAGGTGATCGCGTTCGGGCCCCCTAGGGGAGGTTAGTGATGGCAACGAGTCAACGACATAAAGTTTGGGGGGCGCACGACACGGGACGGCACGATGTGGGGAGCATTGTTTCATGTGGTAACAAATCCAGCTGGACACATACCATAGGTTCTTCTTGATATATTTCCCCGCTATCGTGCCTTGGTGGTCAATGAAGTAGCACACATTAAGGAGCTTATCGGCTTCGTTTTCCGCGTCGCGGTGTGATTCAACGATAGTGCCGGGGACGATGCCTGTGCCTTTCAGTATACAACAGATTGAAAACATAGCACTATCGGAACAAAACATGATCTTACATATCTCACACTCTTTAGCAAGATCCTGGTACTTCCTCAGGTATGTTTCCCATTGATCGCACAGGCCGACAAACCCTGGGTCCTTTGGAAGCCAATTTGTCAGATGATACTCCGGTAAGACTGCAAGTTCAGCGCCTTGCGCTGCTGCCGACCGTATAAAATTCTCTGCCTTCTTGAAATTATGCTCCAATTGCATGGGCTGCCGAGGTTAGTGAACCGGACCTGAATGCTGGCACTGTCGGGGATGTAACCTTCGGGTACAGTTGTATAACGGCTACTTTGACAATCGAGGCCATAGTATCAATCTGATCTGCGATGAAGAACCGATGGATAGGATGTTGTATGATGGTGTTGCTGTGAGGCACACCTGGTGGCCGCGGGAGGTAACTCTAGTCTCCATGACCGAGCTAGCCATCCTCGCTGGATCCTGATTCGTCGGACATCAACGTATAGTTATAGTGCAGCACCACGTTGATGTTGGTCGGCGCATGTGTAGGGAAGGGACAACGTATGGTTATCTATCAGTGAAAAGCCCTAAGAAGCGATTGTTCCGACAGTGGTACAGAAGTAGTAGCATCCGTGATACGGATGACCACCTTACGCCATGTGGGTATCTAATTACAGGGATAATTCATTCCAGTGTAGCGCCATCATAGACAACAGGACCAATGACCCATACTTCCACAGGTAGACTTTGAGCTGCTTGCATTAGTCGACCGAAGAGTGACGATTCGTGGTGATTGCCCTTCATTAAGGACGAAGTTGATCATAATAAATATGACCCGGCAGGTGCATAGCATGTCCAGCCTGCTCATATTAAGAATCGAGCTAGCTGGACACCGATGTAGCATAGTCATGTCGAAGGCTGTGTTTAGGTCGACATACCAGTCTGTGAAGACTTTACGCTGCTGTAGCGTCTGCCCAGTGGTAGTGGTCAACACGAACTCCCTCAGTCAGGTATGAATCATCTTCAGAGCTAGAGGTGTCGTTGGAACCAGTTTCAAGGTCAAGAATGGCGTACGTGTTTGTGGTTGGCTTAGGTTTCACCACAACTGGAGTGGAAGCAATATACGGTTTGATGTGGGGTACTGAGACTGCACACTCGTCCACAGTATACTCGATACGCAATCCCTTGTAAGCTGTGCGAGACACCATACAAGTCCTAGCGAAAAGGGCGTTATGGATTGAATTGGTCGAAATAAAGGCATCTCCGTTGCGAAAAGCAATGTCAATTGTGAATGTGATCCAGGTGGTCTCTGATCTCTACAGCGGTAAGTTTACCAGCAGCACCGCGAACGACAAGGTTGCGTGTGGCACCGTTTGCAATTTTGTTGGAAACGTGACTGGGAACATGGAACTGGCGATCCGCCCAACGGACTTCGAGCTATGCGCCACCATCAGTTTCGAAACGTTTATATTTCTCACGTCAGGACTCACACGCTTCGTATGTAGGTAGAGGTCTGTACGCTTTGCATAAGCTAGGAAATCGGCAGCACCCTCAATGAAAGAGATCGTAGCTGTGCGATCATTCCTGAGGAAGATTTCCAGGAGCCTTCCGCCACGTATGATGCCCGTCAAGTCCTTGTGAGTGGCACGTTCTGGAAGATTGCTGATGAGCACTGTACGCTGGTCGTGAAGGGGTACACGTTGTGCGGGCATCTGAGCAACCTCGTCTGTGTACATATCGTCAATCGTGTCTCGCTGTGAACTGTCGCGCTTGCCATGGTGAAACACAGCACGCGGCCTGCCATAACCACAGCTAGTCTCTGTCTCATCAATTTCGATTGAATTATCAGTGGAATACAAAGAGCTGAGATTCGATGATAGTACGGGACGTGTCTTGCGATCGGTATCTGGTGTTGGGTAGTCTAGTTGTTGTGCTTCGGACGTGGTAGCAGCGCTGCTTTCTCCAGCTAACAAGGTCTCAAGTGTTTCGGTGGTAAGTCCTCCTCGAAAAAGTGCGCTCTTGAGTACGTCTGGTACGGTCAGATATGGCTTGTGTCGATGCAAGTGCCCAGTATGGTTACACTGAGAGCAACATACAGTAGTCTCGCTCGGATTGAAGCTGATTGTTATTGTTAGTAAATGATCAGGTATTGTGAGAGAGAACAGCTGTTGAGAGCACTTCAAGTATAGACAGTATGACGCGTTGAATATTGGATGAAGGTAAAAGGATCATTTCCACTCACTAAATAATTGTGCTCAGCCTGGGAGATAGTAACATGATCGAGAAGATTACGACGGAAGTCGACTTCTAGAGGGGAGATCTTCTACGTCTGGATATGAGTGAGAGGTAAATAGTAACACATGATCTCACCGACAATATCTGCCCTGGAAAGGTGGTCAGTAAGTAGGTAGCCTGTGTAGCCTGGAGCATCAAGATGCTCGTGGAGATGTACTGACCTTCGTAGTAGGGCCTCGAAATAGGAATTGCCAATGGTGACGGTGGCCATGGCATATGAATGAGCGTCGAATACAGGCTTAACGAGGCCGTAGCAAACGCTTCAGGAGTTTGCTTCAGAAAACGAGCAGTCGCGGCATGGGAGTTTATCGATGTAGAAGGCCCGAGCGCCTATGCTAAGTTAGCGCTCCGCGCCGCTGGGAAGCGCTGCGTACCCCAGACGATAGCCTTCAGCCCTGCAACACGTCTTTCTGGTTGCCAGCGTCCGCGGTCCAATCTCTTGACACGGCCTACGTGGAGTGCTACCGCTCGCTGGAGCCTATGTTGACATGTTCTATCAACCGATTCGTAAGTAAGAGCATCAATGCATCCCGCACGCAACACCTACCCATATTGCTTGGCATCGCTGCCATAGCGTCCCTTGGTCTGCGTAGAAAACCTCTGCCCAGGTTTCGAGCTTCATGGACAGCAACACAACGCCCAGTCAGGAGCTGGCGAAGCACATCACCGCCAATTCCGGTCAGAGCGCCAGCTTACCGTTCTCGCATATCTTTGACAATCCCTTCTTCTCTGCCGTACGACCAATCCCATCACGCGCGCAGAGTGGGTGGCTTGCTGACATTCGTCGCAGGGCTTTGGGCTCGCAGCGCTTGGTGTTGCAGCGCGTACCGGCCAGAAAGGGCTTCAACATGGCGCTGCATTCATTCGAAGGCGCATGCTCGTTGATCTGGAGGTGACGCGCCATGACGAGGCCTACCCGTGGCTTCTCCAATGGATGACAACCTACCACCGAGCACAGCAAGCTGGTGTGCGTCCCGATGTGCAGAAGGGCATGGTCGCGAAAGTGCTTAATCGCATTGATCCGCGCATGCACCATCTACAAGTGCAGACATTCTTGCCTCAGGACGGCCCGTCGCACGCAGCACACTTCTCCTTTGTGCCAGGACCAGGCAGGCACTTCCTCCGCTACCGCAACGCGTTCATCCTCGTCGACAGACAGCGCGAGCGCAATACCATCAGCGTCAAAGATGGCGTGCCCTTCGAGACTATCAGCCTGACTACACTATACTCGCAACGCAATGTCTTCGAGGATATATTCGCTGAGGCGCACAAGCTGTATCAGCAGTCACAGGAAGGAAAGACGCTGATCTACAATTCCATGGGCACCATGTGGCAACAATTCGGCGAGCCCAAGCGGAAGCGACCGCTGGACTCGGTGGTCCTCGAGCGCGGTGTCAAGGAGAGAATTGTTGAGGACATGGAAGCCTTCATTTCCTCGCGCACCTGGTACTTGGATCGCGGGATTCCGTACCGCCGTGGCTATTTGCTGTACGGCCCTCCCGGCACCGGCAAGAGCTCATTCATTCAGGCTGTTGCAGGACACCTTGACTTCAACATTGCCATACTGAACGTCAGCGAGCGTGGCCTGACGGACGACCGCCTCAATCATCTTCTGACCAAAGTCCCTCGGCGAACCGTCGTGTTGCTCGAGGATGTAGATGTAGCATTCATGAACCGCAAGGAGCCTGGCCCAGACGGATACGCCAGTGCTTCTGTGACCTTCTCAGGCCTACTCAATGCACTTGATGGCGTTGCTAGTGCGGAGGAACGCATCATCTTTTTGACCACCAACCATGTGGAAAGGCTAGATGAAGCTCTCATTCGACCCGGCCGCGTTGACATGACCGTCCGCCTGGGTGAAGCAACCGAATATCAAATCGAGCAACTGTGGGACCGATTCTACGGTGAGTTCGATAGAAGCGGTGAGGCCAAGCAGAGATTTATCGCGCGGGTCAAAGACTTGGGTCTCATGGACACGATGAGCACTGCTGCCCTGCAAGGCTTGTTCCTGTATAATAAGGACGATGCTGAGGGCGCGATTGCAATGGTAGAGGGCCTCACCGCCGGCCACAAAAGGCAAGAGGAGCGCCGCGTGGGTATACCTGGGCACGTGGATGTGTGATGGGTGGGGCGGTGAATGCGTCATGCCATGACCCGACGCCGCGCTTCAATATGTACATTGTTGTATTATTACAGTTTGTAGCAGTCGTGGCAGACCTAGATATTCTGCATCAATTGTCAAAGTAATAGCCAGCTGCACGAAATCATTAAGGTTCAAGGGTCGGGGTCGGGATACAATACGCACAGCGCGAGCCGAGCCAGCCGCACCGCCTAGGCCTTCTGCACCTACCGTATAGCGTCATCACTTGGAGCCCGCGTGTCACATCCTTCGTTAGGCTCTAGCAGGGCACTATTGCACCGATTGGCGGATTCGTGCATCTTCTCCGAGATTTTATCTAATCAGATCATCTAGAGCCGCCCTGGGCAGGTGGCCTCGCATGCCGCGGCCAGTTTTATCAGATCGCCTGACTGCGCGAACCCGCTTTGGTGCAATCGACAGGGCAGAGACACGCGCGACCACGTACAACTAGTCGCCAGCTCCTTACATATGGCTGACGAGGACGCTGACCATCTGAAATCGCCGTCGCTTGCTCCCTCTGCTGGCCACGTCGGTGACACCCGCTCCCCTACAGCCCCTCTTTCTTCTGCGGCAGGCTGCTCCTACGAATTACATGTCCTGCCTGAAAAAGCAAGGCAGATACCGGTAGCCACATCTGAAACGAGGCCTGATGACGGACAACCAGTCTCTTGTGCTTCACGCCTCAACACCCAACACAGGGAAGAGATGTCGCGCGCGCCCCTCCTGGTGCGATCATCTCCGGCCCAAGGTACAGGTAAGCTATTCGTGCATGAGGTCCCTGCGCGCTCCATACCAGATGCCATGGTCGATCGCATTCCGGCACGGCTGTAACGATGTAGTGTCACGGGACAGCACGGATACTGACGATGGTATAGGATCCTATGGAGGGTTGCCAATTCTTTCTATGAGTCCTGATGATTCCGACGAACATCATGTGACCCGCAGCAAGTCACGCGGAAAGAAGGGAAAGAGTAAACTCGCCACCACTGTGCACGCCCAGCGATCGCAAGAGTTCGAGCAAGAATTCACATCACAAAGCGACTCGAGTTCCTCTAAATTTGCGACGTCGCGACGACAGGCAAGAGATGAGCGTCGCAGCAGTAGGACGCTACTCGATAATTTCGAAGGCCAGGACGGGGCCTGTTTGGAGGCTCGATTCAATGCAAGCGGCTGCGATCCTTCCATCACCGGTGTTCCGACCCAGCTGAGCGGCTCAGAAACTTCATCCTTCAATGCCCGCCTGGGTGAAGATGAAGACGAAGATTCTGAAAGCGACGATCTCCACGATACCAAAGGCAACCCTGCAGATGACTCCCCTTATGCCCAAGTCCGCGCCTCCGTTGCACCCACTGACAATACATCGCTGTCTATTGATACTCCTCGCATGTGGTTCCTTTCCATAATTTTTGCTATTGCCGGCTCTTCTACCAACTTGTTCTTTTCCCTACGATACCCTAGCGTCAGTCTTACTCCTATCATTGCTCTTTTGCTTGTACATCCTCTTGGTCTTTTTTGGGACCAAATGCTGAAACGACACGACGACCCCGAGGAAGTTTTCCTCAACGGTTGTATCGTGAAATCTTCCTACTCCTCACATGTGCCGCGAAACAAACATGTCTGGAAAAGGCGATTTCGACTATGGCTCGCTCAGGGTCGATGGAACGAAAAGGAGCATTGTTGCGTATATGTCAGCAGCAATGTCTCTTTTGGCTTTGCTTTTGCAACCGATGTCAGTGTCTGAATAGGCATCCAATACGCTGCAGATTGCTAAAGCTATGCAGGTCATCGTCGAGCAGGTCAAGTTTTATCGACAGGACCTTGGCATCACCTACCAGGTTCTCTTAGTCCTATCAACGCAGATTCTTGGCTACTCACTTGCTGGACTTACGCGACGCTACCTTGTTCGGCCAAGTGGCATGATCTGGCCAGCTACGTTGGTGTCTACGGCCATGTTCACAGCATTACATAAGGAAGTCAACAAGCCTGCCAATGGATGGAGCATATCTCCAAGAAAATTCTTCGCACGCGTCTTCGTGGGCGGTGTCGCATTCTATTTCCTGCCCGGCCTTCTTTTTCCGGCTCTGAGCTCGTTCAATGTGATTACATGGTTTGCACCTCGAAGTGTTGTTGTGGCCAATTTGGTATGTATGGCCACGTAGGTATAGTGAGATATACTGACTCAATATAGTTTGGAACTGCATCTGGCTTGGGACTGTTTCCAGTGACCTTTGACTGGGCTCAGATTGCCTACATTGGCTCCCCACTCGTCACCCCATTCTGGGCTGCCATGAATATCGTGGGAGGTCTTGTACTTGTCATGTGGTTAGCGGCGCCAATAATGTGTATGTTGTTACTTATGTCAAGGGCCTTGCCTATGCTGAATTCTTGCAGACTACGCGAACGTGATGTATTCCGCGTACATGCCGATATTGTCGGCTGCTGTCTGGGACAATCGAGGCAAACCGTACGACGTCAGCAAGATCTTGACAGCAGATTTCATGTTTGACGAAGCCGCCTACAACGATTACAGCCGAGTCTACCTTCCAATCACGTATGTGCTCAGCTACGCCCTCCAATTTGCCGCCCTCACAGCGCTGCTCTCGCATACCGGACTTTGGCATGGAAAGGACATCTGGAGGCAGTGGCGTCGTTCGTGGGCAGAGATCCGAAAAGAAGCCGCTGCCGAATATCAACCTTTGAGGAATGAAGCTCAGGAGCCCGACCTTCCTGCATCCCCTACCCTGCACAGAGTACGGTCAAGCACAACATCAGAACCTGAGATGGAAGATCTCCTTACTGCCCAAGATGTTCACAATCGTTTGATGCAGAAGTACGACGATGTACCGATATTCTGGTACATACTAACGGGTGTCATCATGGCTGCTGTCGGCATGTTCGTCGTCGAGTACTATCCAGTCCATCTACCCTGGTACGGACTCCTGCTGGCACTGGGCATCGGTGCGATCCTGTTCATTCCTATCGGCATAGTGATGGCTATCACGAATCAGCAAAGCAGTATTTACCTCATCTGCCAACTCATCTGTGGCGTCATGTTCCCTGGACGTCCCGTTGCGAATATGGTTTTTACGACCTTCGGATACATTTCTTCAACGCAGGGGCTCAAGTTCGCCTCCGACCTCAAACTTGGCCACTATATGAAGATTCCACCACGCATTCTATTCAAACTCCAGCTCTCTGTTACCATCATCTCCAGTCTTGCGCAGATCGGAGTACTCAACTGGATGCTCAATTACATTCCTGGCATTTGTACACCACAGGCCATCAATGGGTTCAATTGCCCTATCGCTCGCGTACACTTCAACGGCAGCATTTTGTGGGGTGTTGTAGGACCCAAGCGCTTCTTCGGACCTGGAGCACTCTACCGTCCCCTCGTATGGGCTTTCCTCGTCGGTGCAATCTCGCCCATCCCGATATGGTACTTTGCCCGTAACAACCGCCGATCCATCCTGCGCAAAATCAACCCTGCGGTCGTCTTTGGTAGCCTCAGTTGGATCCCTCCTGCTACCGGCTTGAACTTTTCAGTCTGGGCAATAGTATGCTACATTTTCAATTACGAGATCAAGAACCGTCGTAAAGAGTGGTGGAAGAAGTACAACATGATGTTAAGCGCAGCATTGGATTCTGGTCTTGCATTTGGCGTTGTTGTCATCTTTTTTGGCATTGTGTATCCCGGCTGGATGAGCAACTTCAAGTGGTGGGGAACGGAAGTTTACAAACAGGTGAGTTGGCGGTCTCGACGATACTCGGATGCTGTGCTAATCTGGTTTCTAGGGGTGCGACTGGCAAGCATGTCCTTACAAGACGCTCTCAAAAGGAGAGACGTTTGGGCCCTGAGTTTTGATAATTGAGCCACGTGACACGCGTTATAGCATAGGATGCATATGAACGAGCGGCGTTTTGGGTGACATGAGTGGAGTTGGATACACTTTGATAATGGCGTTATTGGCGCGTCCCTCATTCTACATGTTGTTGATATGATTAGACTTGTTCTACACACACATGCTCTTCGAATTGAAATTTACACAACGACACACGATACCCAGATGGGCTACATCTGTTGTGAGCTTCATTGGGGATGATTAGCAAGTTTGGCCTCACAAGTTTCACGAAAAGCATGTCCTCCATACCAATGGTTCTTCAACGTTACAGACGCGGAACAGAGGGAGAGGTACGGTGATTTCACTGCATACATACGACAAGTGACGATCAAATATGTTTAGCATTAGTCCTGCTACGCTGGCAGGGAATATCTAGCCAAGAGCCTTCCACACCGGAACGACTCAACGAATAAGAATGGTATCTCAAAATCAACGAACAAATGCCCCATGCCTTCATCACAACTTGCCAAAATTCCTCGTAATCATAACCACCACACCAGCAACAACCTTGACCGCGATCTTAATGACAAACACCACACTCTTAAACGCAAACGTCAGTACGCTAATAATCGTCCTCGTCACAAACGGCAACTTGTCCTGCTCCTCCTGCTTCTTCCGCGCCTTCTTCTCCTGCTTCGTCATCACCTTGGCGCCCTGATCCTGCCCATACCACTCCCCCAGCTCAATGTCCTTATCAAAGCTCGCGCTCGGGCTCCGACTCGTCGTGGAACTCTTCATTGACGATGCAAACTTCTTGAGGCCCGAGCCGCTGATGGGCGTCTTCGTCTTGCCGCCGAAGCCCTGGAAGCCCTCGACGAACGAGTCTTTGAATGCCTTGGCTGTGTCTTCTTTTTGGTGCGTGAGCAGGAAGCTGGGAGGTGGGGGCTCAAAGGAGTCGTGGCTGGCTTTGCGCGCTTTGCGGCCGCGGGTCGCTTCGGCGACGGCGACGGCGAGCAGGGTCGAGGTGACAACGTCGGCGAGGAAGGGGTTGCCAAAGCGGCTTATGGCGCCGAGGTTGAGGGTTAGGGCGTCGTTGGCGAAGTCAAGACGCCCGAGGATGGCGTCGTCGGCGGTTGCGTCGGTCGTGGTGGGGAGTTGGCCGATCGACATCTCTGAGGGTGTCATTGATACTGGCCTTTGCATGCCATCGAGCCGTGGCGGTGGCGGGAGTGGTGAGAACGCATTCGTTCGTGGTGTTGTAGGTGAAAGTACGAACGGATTCAGTATGGAAATAGAGGCTGGCTTTCTAGGTGTTGCTTGTGGAGTCATGGGTGCATTGTGACCGTAGATTGCTGTCACCGGTCGTGTTGACGGAGTATTAAGTACAGAACAGTCACCTTCCGTCTTAATAGGAAATGTGCCTAGCGTAGGGTGGTGTAGTTGGTAGGATCCTTCGGAAGGAATATGTTGAGCCCAAGGGTTGGCCTGGCTCTGGGGGTCATCCCTCGCCCATGCGAGTGCGCAGCATTCGCGTTGAGCAGCTCCTGCAAGCACGTCCTCTGCCAACCTCTGTGCAGCAGGAGATTGCGCACCAGGGTCTGCCAAAGCAATGTGTGAAGCAGCAGGAGAATTTGCTGCAGCATCTAGTGCTTGAAGGGCAGCAAGCTTTGGGTATATGGTAGTGAGAAGTGTCGTTGTCTCTTGTTGTTGCGGGTTAAACATGCCAGCGTCCAACGAGGGCGGTGCAATCAGGTCGAGGTGAGCTACTGGGAGCACCCTCGGTTGAGTCGGATGATGTCGTTGGATCAGTAGTTCGTTCATAATGCTAGGGACGTCATGTCCATTCGCCATATTCGATTGTGCTAAACTGTAGAAGGGTAGCGATGGTGTCGTGCCGAACGTGATAGTTGGGTTCGCGGCTGTCGCTCTATGCATCCGCATGGTGTAGATCTGGACAGCAGGCTCCTCTTGGCCATTGGTGGCGAGCCACAGATTGTCGAGCAAGTGAGAGGGAGTGAAGAACGGCCTTGGCGGTGCAGGTGCGGTATTCGAGCTACTTGTCCCGACATTACTATGAGGGACATAGAAATCAGTGGCGTAGGGAGATCTACTGATTTGGGTTCGCGCAATATGAGATGGTGAGGCTAGTGGGGGTTGATAGGACTGGTTCCTTAGGGCCAGAGTAGGGTCGTAAACTGGGAACATCGATCGCATGGGTACATCCTGTTGTGGTGACATACTCCGCACTCGAGTGGCTGTGCTGTTTGCTCTGACGAGTGTTTCGCAGGTCGAGAAAGCAGGCGATGCTGCGCGGTTGAACTCTGGCGTAGCAACGCATGCTTGCTGGTTACTTTGTTGACCAGCCATCGGCGATGGCGCTTGTGGATCTTGCCCTCTATAATACGCTTCTTGAGAACTCTGGCTGGGCGAGGGTGCCCTTGCTTGTGAAGGTGTCCTCGCTGCATGTGTGTTGGCGAGATGCACCCTCGGAGGAGCTGCTACTGCTGGGGGTGGCGCAATTGTGCTCGAGGCGGAAACAGGCACTGAGTTGACCTGAATTACGAGCTCGTGGAAGTCTGTTGGTGGTTTTGCTACGTTGTTTTCCTCCATCCTTACTGCAGTTGGTTCAGCTGTCGGAGGCTTGATATGCAGGGTTGGTCTCCTGGCTGGACTTGTTTGTCTGGGAGCCCTTGGTGGCGGAGGGAACAATTGGAAACCTGGTCCGGCCATGTTGACTGTATGATCCGCCCCTTGAAGTCAGTCGAAGGAGATGCCAAACTTGGCTATGTAGTCGTCCGAGAATATTGTGAACCGTGGAAAGAAACGTGCAACACCACTCAAAACAGTAACACAGGGAGCACAACCACGGGACGCATGCCTCAAATATCAGATAGCCTGGGGATAAGGATTATAAGACGAAGCACGTCCACACCTACCAGAACATTGGTGGATCCCGGACTCTGCATCTAGGGCAATAGCGGTTCAAATGTGCTGCCCATGCAGAGTGGGCCGATACAGACATGGTGGTGGTCAGAGGGGCCCAATCAACGAAGTGAGTAATCCTCGGCGCTACGATCAAGTGATGAGCGGCGGTTATAAATTTGGTGGTTGGCTGTCTGTACAGTAAGCGCCAACAGTCCAGTCTCGCTACAACCTCCTGCACGCTGGCCAGGGTCGAGTCAGGCAGCATGTCGCTCTGATTGGACGGATGTTATGTGCCTGGCTGCGCACAGAGCACCACCTGTACGTGATGAGGCCAACAGCGGGCCGCCGCGATCATCTCGGAGAGCTATTTCGAGCGTGCCAGAGTTCATCAGCGAGTCTTCCATCGCCAGACGCGGAGAAGCATGTCTGCGGGGCCTGTCCGGATGATTACTCTATCCTGCTGGCGTGCGCCGTTCCAAAGTGCATTCCGGCACTTTTTGATTCCGAATGCACCTCATCTCTTTGTGCTATTCTCGAATTCTGCGCGGAAATGGACAAAGACTGTGGTAAGCTGGAGCAAAGTTTAGCACCAAGATGATCTTGCAGTGTTAGTTGTTGAGTCTCGACAGACTTTCAAGCCACTGGCGGTCTGGCGGTTGCAGGAGTGAGCCTCGAGAGCTGGCAGATGTCTGTAGCCGCCGCCCCACTTTGCATGTGAGCTGGCCAACCAAGAGGCGCAAGACACCAGCTTCTATCAGCGACTGCTCGCCACAGGCGCACACAAGTAAATTACGCTGTTGCGTCGACCCTATCGCAATCAGAATGCTCGGTGGGAACCATGACAGCATGTTTGCCGTCTCCCAGTAAGCCAAATACAGACTGACAACGAAGACGTGAAACATATCCAGAGATAGACAAGAAGAACCTGTCGATATCTCCGAGTACGCGGCCTGTACGCGGGTTGTACGCGGCCTAGACTCGATATACCATGCGGGCCAGACATGGTTATTATAGTGTTCAAGCGGTGGAAGATAGCGGCAAGTAAGCATGTGGCATGCAGGAAGGGGAATCACGAAGTGATCACGCTAGAACACAATTCAGCTTATCGATAACCTTAATTATTCAGAGAGCCGAAAAAATGCTCGTCATGGCTCACTGCATGACAGCACAGCCAACATCACCATGCCGACAGAATTAGAAGAGGTGCGATCCTCTTCCTGCGCAAGACTCCCTGTCTTCTTGACTTACCTCATCTACAGCTAGTCGAGTTCCTCCACCATGGCAACACCCAAATTCGGCAAGCTGGTACATGCTGCCCCTCCCCCGCCATGCGACAATTGCTAAAAGACAACAGCGGCGGAGCATCTTGTCGGCTACTCTCAGTCCGACCTTGCCCTCTTCAAACGCAACCAGTTAGAGCCTGTTAAAGACCTCAAGCTCCTCATAAAAGACTATGCCCCCATTGCGAAAAACGCTCTCACCATCCTCGTCAACATCTCGTCGGACAGCGAAGTCCTCAAATCGCTCGCCAAAGATGACGCCTTGCTCGAGTTGCTTTTGTCGCGGATAACAGTATGTCAGTTCACCAGAGCTTTGGGTACTGCAAGATGTGGAAGTTGACAACCCTCAGAATCCCAAGGAGCAGGGCGCAAACGAGATTGCCATGCTGCTCGCCAACATGGCCAAGGACGATTCACTACAACGCGTACTGGAGCTGAAACGCGAGGTACCAAAGGAGCTCTCGACATCCAAATGGGCTATGGATCAGCTCATGGACTGCTTTGTCAAGGGTGCTGCAGGCGCTTACAACAAGCACGCCGACTACGACTACCTGTCGTACTTCTTCGCAGACCTAGCAAAGTTTCCAAAAGGACGCGAGTATCTGACCAAGTCTCAAGAACACGACGAGAATATTATCCCAATCACCAAGATTCAAGTCTTCACAGATCATAGCTCACACATTCGACGTCTTGGCGTAGCATCCACGATCAAAAATGTCGCATTCCACGTACCTGCGCACCCAATCCTTCTTTCCAATCTAAACCCTGACCCGACATTGCCACCTCCATCCATTGGTGCGAATCTCTTGCCTTATATACTGCTGCCTCTCATGGGCCCAGAGGAGTACGCCGACGAAGACACGGAGGGCATGTTGGACGAGCTCCAATTACTTGAGCCGGACAAGGAGCGCGAAAGCGATGTCGAAATCATGAAGACCCATATCGAAACACTCTTGCTGTTGAGTACAACAAAAGAGGCAAGAGAAGTTCTCAGGAGAGTCAAGGTGTACCCGATCATCAGAGAGTGCCACTTGCATGTGGAGAACGAAGATGTCAGGGAGGCTTGTGATCGTGTTGTGCAGATCATCCAGCGGAGGGAAGAGGGCGAAGAAGAGGAGATCCCGGAAATGGCTAGTGGCGGTGGCGGTGGAAGTATGGTAGCACTGCAGAATGGAGAAGAGGATGAGGATGAGGAGGAGAGGATAGTTGAAATTGCTTGAGTTGAATGAAGACAATGCCTTTGCTCAAAAACTCCGGTCATGCATATGCAGTGTGTATGAGATGCCCTACACCTCTTCAGAGATCCATCATCATATCTTCTTAACCGATCTCATCTCAACTTTACTGCTTCTGCAACTCCCCTCCTTCTCATCTCCACCAAGCGGACTCTCATTCCCTTCCTCAGCAGCCACTTCTTCCAGGACCTTCTCCTCAGCACCCATCTCCTCGTCCCTCACCCTTCCCTCATGGAAATGTGTCTGCTCACTCGTTTTCCCATCTGCACTATTCGGATTCTTCTTCCTCATACTCCACCCTCCCCTCCATCCAACCCATCCCTCCTCCCAAGGCCCCCTCACCACAATAACCAAAATCGCCGCCCCTATGAACCCCACGCTCGCACTTCCAGACCCAATCCACCCCGCCGCCGCATAAATATGATTCCCAGCCGCCGTGCCGATAAGCTGTCCACAGAACGTCGCAACCATGAAAGCTGTGTTCACACCGTTCCGTCGCTTCGGCTCAATGCTGTAGATACTCGATCGATTCGCAATCTGCGCCGTCTGGTTTCCAAAATCGACAAGGAGGGCCTGCATCACTGGTCCCGCGACGCTGAAGGGACCGATATAGGTGCCTAAACATACGCCAATCATGCTGCAGCTCAGCCCGAATAGGACGGAGAAATGCGGCACGAATTTATCGGTCACGAGGCGTGCGTAGATGGGGGAGCCGAGCATGCCCGCTATGCCTATCAAGCCGAACAGGCCAATGGTCAAGGATGAGTAGTGGTATGGTTCGCCAGCGAGGAGGAAGGTCAATGTTGTCCAGAATGAGGTGAAAGGAGCAGAACACAAGAGGCCGGCGAGACATGCTTGGACGAGGACCGGGTGCTTGAACAGCATCTTGACAATATCGAACAGTATCCTGAAATAGTTCATCCCCGGGTTCGTTGCGGGGTAGTCGGGCATGAACAGCCAGAGCAGGATGAAGATGGTGTACTGCAGCCCGAGCGCCATCCAGTATACAGCGCGCCAGGTTACAAAGTTGGTCATTGTGCCGGATAGGACGCGCGCGACGAGCACGCCGAGCATGAGGCCTGATACAACAATGGAGAGCGCTGCTGCGCGCCGGTTCGGGGGCGCGAGATCGCCAACGAGCGGGAGCATGAGTTGAGGAGTTACAGTTGTAACAGCCGTAATAAAGGATATTGCGGTGAAGACGCCTAGATTGGAGGTAATGCAGAGACCGAGCCTATGAATGTGTAAGTCTCAGTCTCAGTTGGCTCCACATCAGATAAAGCTGTGAGGGTATCACGAACCACATCGTCGCCGTGAAGAAGACTAATCCGCACACGAATGGTCTTCGAGGTAATAGATCGCCCAACGGACATAGAAATAGCAACCCAGCCGCATAGCCAGCTTGCATGACGGTAGGGATCTGGGCCACTTGCTCATAGCGGACGCCAAAGTCATTCGCTAGAATGTTGAGGATGGGATGGTTGTAGTACAAGTTCGCGACTGTGAAGCCTGCAGCGAATGCGAACAATACGTCTATACATCATGTTAGATTGATGGACAAGGGTTCTCCGATGATATTAGACATACTCATTGACATGGAGAATTGTGGTGGCTTCGCTGGGTCCCATCTACAATTCGGAGGCGTCCAAGTCAGGACATTGTAAATCTTCCTCCATCTCGATCTTTCTTTGCGTAGTTTTGCGCCATCTCCTGCCAATGCAGTGGAGGTCGGACTCGAAGTCTGTGGTCCATCTGCGCTTATCCGATTTATCTCATTTTCCGCATGCTTTGGTTCGGCGGTGCTAGCTGCCGTCATTGGATCAACGCAGAGCCGAGGAGGTACGCGAGGTGGTACATGCGAGATAAAAATAAAATAAAAACAATGGTGGTACAGGATGCACAGAGACGCTCAGTAGCCAAAAGATAGCCATACCGTCATGCACTTTTCGCTTTTCCGGCCATCGGCAAATGATGGGAGGAGCCGATCGAGTTCAAGATTGTTCAGCCGTTTTTTATATCCGGCTACGACCGCCAATCACAGTGCTTTGTGTGGAGTTGTTCTGCGAACTGAATGAGGAAGGTAGTCAACAAACGCAAGTCATTCACAGAATCAGATAGGACGAGAAGAAGCGTGTTTTGAGCTTTTGATGTTGTATTTCTTTCGCTCATGCTACTCTATTCGACGTCCTTGTAGCGCCCAATCCGCGCAATTACCAAAGAACACCAGATTGGAATGCGTATTGTAACAGTCTGGCCGCTCTAAATCCATGTGCTATCTGTCAAAGCAGAACCCAGGAGTCGCGGTGATCACGCCAAAGCGCCGTCTCTTCGACAGAAAATCAATGTGCAACCTGCCTCCCCTCCCCTCTGTCTGGCACTTATCCAGCTGCGGGCTTAGGCTTGGACGCGTTCATGAAAGCGCTTATGCTTTCCTCGGATGGCATCTGAGACAGAGGTGTCAACCAGCTGTTCGCCTTGTTGAAGCTGCTTACTGCCTTTACAAGTTTGATAAATAGTGGAGAATTGGTCTTGTCGACACGGCCCTTGAACTTGGCGATCAAAGCCTGAATGTTCATGCCTTCAGAAGGAAGCGACTCGTAAATCTCTTTTGCAGATGGGATACCTGGCTTTGGGGATGCAGCATCGGGGCTTGCAGCGCGACTTCCATTGAGCTGCGAGGACGCTGCTGGACTGGCTGCGCGGCTCGTACCAGGACTGCCACTAGGAGAGCCACCAATGACCAGTCTGGACTTGTGTTTCTTGTGCTTCTTAGTCTTGCCGGCGTCGGTCATCTCGCTGTCACTACCAGACGCAGCACCCCTGGGATGTGCCAGAGATGACGACTTCCGTGACCCATCGAGAAGCTTGTCGCGATTCTTCTTGTGTTTCTTTCGTGATGACTCGTTGCCACTCGCTTCCGAGAGATTGGGCGAACCAGGTCGCTTTTTACCCTTGATGTCGACAGATCTGTGGTTGCCCGAGGGCGTGTTGGTACCCTTGGTCGAGGCGCCGGATGCAAGATTGCCACCATCTGGCGCTTTGCCATTGGCCTCGAGTGCCTTCTTCTCCTCTTCTTCCTTGGCTCGTAGTCGCTCAGTCTCAGAATCGGTGTCCGATTCGCTGGACGTCAAGTATGGATTCTCGTCATCACTGTCGAGCATTTCATAGTTCTTCTCTCGCTTGACCAATTGCTTTGTTGTGGTCTTTTTCAATAGTTTTTCCTCCTCCGCTGCTTTCTTTTCCAGCTCCTCTTGCAGCGCGAGCGCCATCTCGTCTGGTCGCTCCCATAGCGCGGCGTTCAGCTGATCTCGCTTGAGTTTCTCTTGGGCTTCCTTGACCTCTTCAGCTTCTCCTTCAAACAAGCCATTGAGACCCTCTTCGTCGTCAGCAAAGTCTTCCTCGAGGTTAAAGTCAATGTCTTTCTCGTCAGCTTCTCGCTTGACGTAACCAGCCCCATCATCGTCGTTACGAGCTCGTCGAATCCTGCCTTCGTCGTCGTTCCCACCGCCGATTCTTGTGCTCAACCCATACCGTGAGCGCGACTTCTCTTCCTCGAGAGCATTCTGTGCAGCTCGAAGTTCCATTCTTCTCAAGAAGCCAGGAACATTCTCGACCTTGAACATGACTTTTTCTATATCCTCGCCATTGGGCTTGATCTTGCCTTTGACGTTGAAGCGGTACCAACGCTCCATAGGTGCTAGGTAAATGGGATTGTGAGGATTCGTAGGGTCGGTTCTCAGCAAGACATGAGCTTCAGAGAGCTCTGACTCATATTGGCCAACCCACGTCTGTTTGTTCTCAAAATCTTCCAAATGCCATGGGAGCGTCTCTTCGTAGCGCAGCAACTGGCGCTTCTTGGCCTCGGGTGTGTCGTCTGGACGGTACTTCTGTTCGGTCTTCTTCTGGAAGGCTGGGGCCTTGGTCTTGCCGGTTGGCGCAATCTTTGCTTGATTCTCCTCGCGGATCTTGCGGCGATCCTCTTTCTGCAACTCGATGCGCTCGCGCTCCTTGACCTCATCAAGATCCTCCTTTGTCTCTTCTTCTTCAAAGTGCGAGCCCGCGCCGCTCGGGGGCGCCCGTGGATCTCGGCGATGCAGGCGGATGGGAGGCACAAACTGCTCCTTGTCCTGGATATCAACTCGAGTCTTGCTCTGCAGTCGCATGACGTGGTGTCGCAATTCCTTGAGGTCGCGACGTGTAACGAGGAGTGGTGACACAGTGGCACCCTGCTGCAAGTATTCCTGCTTGAGCTTATCCATTTCCTGCCTGCTGTCCACGGGCGGCGCGTTGAGGGTCGGAGCGTCCTTGCGCGCCTCGTTCATCTGCGTCAAAGACACCATCGGGCGCGCGATGCTCTTGAGCGGCTTTCGCGGGGCGCGCAACGCACCGCCATCTTTCTTTGGGCGTGGGCGGCGTACCGGCAGCTGTCCGTTCGCGCCTGTATTCGCGACTGGGGGTCCGGCAGGCGCAGAGCCCTGCGGCGGTTGTCCGTTCATAGCGAGCGTGTTGCGGGTGTGTGTGATGGAATATGGCGAAGAATATGGCGGGAGCGGGTGTAGAAAGAGTGCACGAGGAAAGAAAGAAGAGGAGACTGCGCCCGCGATGGGCTTTGTTTGGAGAGAGAGAGCACACAGACGTTACCGTTGCGGCGTCAGTGACCCACACAAGCTGCCTTTGGTGCCTTGCCAAGCCTGACCCATGCTATCCCAAAAGAGTGACACCATCAACGCCCTTCCCAATCCGCGCACAACTCCACGTCGCACAACTCTTCGCGTGTATCGTTGGGACAGCGCGCACAGGGCTACTACGGCGTAGTTTCTCGCTCAAATTGTGGCTCGGTTGCATACATGCACGCTGGCGCTGGCATCACAAGCAACATCGACACTATCATCAACGTAGATCCGCGGGTCGAGCCGGTGGCCCAATTTGAGCTGAGCAAGTGAAATATCGCACCTGGCGCAACATAGGCGTGCGAGCCGGTTTGTCTCGCAAGGGACTTAGTCGAGGCTACAGCGAGAAGACACACTGACCACCTATCGCCCGCCGCACCCAACATGGAACAGCAAAAAGAGTCATCCACTGGCGGCTTGGAGAACCAACTGCGTGGCATGATTCTAGGCAACGTCAGAATCTCTGATGGCCAGGCTAGCCAGCAGACCGGTACTCACACTACACGCGGACGCGGTCGTGGCCGTGGCTATGGGCGGGGCAACTACAATGATCGTCCTCATGGTCAAGCGCAGCATACTGCACCTGTTTCCTCGCCTGTAGTCTCTAGGCGGGGAGGGTTCGATACACGTGGCAGAGGATATCATCAACAAAGCAATCAACCTCAGCACCACAACCCTCAAAATTCCACATTTGCTGCAAGAGGTCAAAAGCCCATCGAAAATGGGCAGGCTCAAACAGTACTGCAAAGGACTCATCAAAACCATGCATCGGGCTATGGTCGAGGTGGTGCTAATGTACCGTATCAACATCGACCACAAGGACCTTACACGCCGCACTCACATCCCTCTCAGCCTCGGGAAAATCCAATAGTGCAAATCGAACATCTTGACAGGCTAGCCGCAGAAGAAGTTCCCAAGGTGGAGATGAGTCTTGCTGAGTTTGAAGAGAAAGAACAGTTCAGATCACAACTGGAGGGCATCTTCCGACAGGCTTTTACCGAGCATTACCCAACCTCTGGAGACATAGCTGCAATATCTTTGGTTGGCTTTGGCAGTCTAGCTTCTGGTTTCGGCATGCCTGGGTCAGACATGGATCTTGCTGTCGTGCCGGGATGGAAGGACCCTTCTCAGGCAGACAGGATCACTATCGACCGTGATATACCACGTCTGCTTGAGCGGGCTGTTTTGGATGCAAAGATGGGTGGCCGTCTTCTTACTCGAACCAGAGTTCCTATCTTGAAGGTGTGCCAGTCTCCAACTGAGGCGCTGTACTCGGCACTCACTGAAGAGCGGAAGAAGTGGGATGACTTACCGGAAGCGGAGCAGTATCCCACTGACGCTCCATTAGAGGCTTCACCACTGCCTAAGGCGACTGTCGACGCTGAAGACCAAAAGACTGCAGAAAGTTTGAACCGGGCCAACGGCGGCCCTGTATCCAGTGACGATTTTCCAGAGCTAGGCTCTGCGCCCGTCAAGAAGAAGAAAGTCGCCTCAAAGGTCCCTGAGGCAACGACAGCTGCAGAGGTCGAAGCAAAGGCTGGACCCATCGAGGCCGCCTCATCAAACTCGGCCACTGAGAACGTTCCGTCTAAGCAACAATCTCAGCAGTTCCAACAGCCTCATCAGCCTCGCAATGACAAAGCATGGGTGAGGGAGAAAGTCTTGGGGCCACTCGACTTCCCCAAGCAAGGTGTAGGCATTCAGTGCGACATCAACTTTGAGAACCCCCTCGGCATTCACAACACCCACATGCTACGCTGCTACTCCTTGACTGACCCACGCGTCCGCCTCATCGTGCTCTTCGTCAAAGCATGGGCCAAGCGCCGCAAAGTTAATAGCTCCTACTCTGGCACACTCTCCTCGTATGGCTGGGTCCTCATGGTCCTCCACTACCTCGTCAATATCGCCAAACCCCCCGTCTGCCCTAACCTACAACACTCCGTCCCTCAACCGAAGGATGTCAACCAGCTCGAAACTTTCTTCAAAGACCCTGAGATCAGCGGCTACAAAGTCCGCTTCTGGCGCAACGAGCAGGAGATAATGCAAGCGGCACAATCAGGTCAACTCACGCAGAACCGACAGAGCATTGGCGAATTACTCCGCGGCTTTTTCCAGTACTATGCCTCGTCGCCATCATTTGGCAACTACGCTCCTCGCCCGTTTTACTGGACCAACGAAGTCCTGTCCTTGCGTACGCCAGGCGGCATCAGGACGAAACAGGACAAAGGATGGGTTAGTGCGAAGACGACCATTACTGCGGAGAAGAAGGTGACGAATCGCTACTTGTTTGCCATTGAAGATCCTTTTGAGCTAGACCATAATGTTGCGAGAACGGTGACGCACCGCGGCATCGTGGCTATTCGAGATGAGTTCCGGCGCGCGTGGAGGATATTGGCGGCTGTTGGCAAAGGCATGGAGGCCGAGGGCGGGATGTTTGATGAAGTTGTTGAGCCTGCGCCGCCACAGCAGCAGCCGAAAGAGGACGTCAAGCAAGAGGAGGTGGAGAAGGTGGGATCGGAGGACGTGCGTGCCAAAGAAGGAATTGATGCCGAAGAGAAAGTCGTGCAGAAGGACGTAGCTGCTGTAGGTTTGTAATTCTCCGTCGCTGGTGTCTTGATGGATGAGTTCTCTTTCAGACTTGTATTACATAGCGAGATCAAAAGTTAAACAGCAGCATGGGTATGCGCCAACGGATGTTGAGAATCTTGGAGCTCGCAGTAATCTACAACTTTGGTGAACGGGATGTACGAAGAAGCTCACTTAGGAATGTACTCTTTTAGTACGGCTCACTATAATCGTCTCTCTCTACATCGAATACGATAACAGGTAGCTTTCTAAAAGGTAGCTTTCTAGTACCTTGAGCGCTAATTCAGAAAATTCTACAGTCTTAGAACGCGTTGTAGTACTCCTGGCTGAGACTTGCGAACGTAGATGACTGCATAGTGGTTACTGCGGTGCACTCCCCAAAACGAGCTCTTGAGTAATATGGGACTGGTTCAGTTATCATAGTAAATAGGACTTCGCAACACAACGTTCAATCAGTCAAGCCCGAAACACACAATTTCCAGCAACACGCACATGTGATCAGACGTGCCAAGTAAAGAATGCATGCGTTTGGAGAGCTATACAAAAAGCCCAATCCTCTTCTCGGAGCCCCTAATGCACATACGAAATCGATCAATCCCAATGCCATGTTCAGCACGCGATGCGTCTCAACGCCGTTCAACGCCACTTGATGCAACGAAACAAAAGTAACCATTTATATCACTCAAGCGCATCCGCCGCGCGGTTGATCACGTCAGCCGTCTTCTTAATCGCCTTTGCCGCCGCGTCCCAATCCTTCTTCTCAATAGCGTCGCGCACAAAGGGATACACCGACGATTCGAGCCCGTTGTTAGCGTCGGGCGCGAAGATGACGTGTTTGAACTGGTCGCGACCTGGGAGCTATTTGGTACGTTAGTACATGTAAAGAAGGGATACGGTGGAGATAGCAAGGCTGTGATGGTACTTACGCCATGTGTCTCCTTATCCTCTTTCCCCGTTGGTAGATCCAACAGATCGCTCTCAAACTTCGCAATCCTTGCATTGTGCGCCACGCGTTGGACAGTCACGCTCTGCGTCTCGAAACCACCCGTCGCGTAGACTTGGTTATACCAGTATGTTTCCCACTTGTGGAAGTCATCTGCTCTCTTCTTGAGACCAGACAAACTGTCAACAAGCGGCTGGAACATCTCGATGTCGTAGCCGCCTACAGCCATTGAGTCGGTCCAGTCGAGTAGCTTCTGTCCTTCCTCTTGGAGGTGGCGTGCATAGTGGTCGATCTTGAGGGGCATGATGGGGTCCTGAGCAAGTTCGAGGATGAGTAGGACGAGGACTTGAGCGAGGAGGCTATGGTACGACCAGCCGGGGTCGATATATTTGGCCATCCAGGAGTAAGTCTCGTAGCAGGAGCCAGTAAGGGGATTGGAAGATGGCGAACCGCTGGCTGAGCTTGAGAAGCCGAAGTCTATGGAAGATGCGCCCGCGATGTATTGAAAGGGTGCTGTATCGCTTGCGGCTGATATATGGCCGATTTGACTGCTCTTGCTTTCCCAAAGCTCCTTCAATGTCTTGTTTTCGTGCGGATCGCTTAGACGGTCCATGACACGGTGCCATGCGTGCTGGAAGATCGGGGAGCCTTTGGCCCAGAGCTGGTCGCCTGTGACGCCTACATCTACGTTGAGGTATGCGATGGCATTTTCGCGTAGTAGTTCCTCGTTTGCCTCAACGTGCTCGGTGGAACCAATCCTGTTGTATTCTCCAGCATCCCATGATGCAAATTCGATGGTGCGGAGCGGGCGCCATCCTTGAGCGCGAAGCGCACCAAGCACACGCGCAACCTCGAGCATAACAGCCGTACCCGACCCTGGATCTGCAGCACCAAAGCACCACGAGTCACGATGATTGCCGACAATAATCTTCCTGGCACCGTCCTCCATGCCTCTGAAGGTACCGAAGATGTTGGTGACAAGTTGTTGCGGTGCCTCATCTTGGACGTTCTGAAGATTAACTTTGGGAGCAGTATCAGGATGGCCAGAAAACCATTCATCGCCAACGTCTGGTACGCCGCCTACCCATTCAGCTGGTAGCTTCTCGCCTGAACCTTTCAATGACTGCAGTAGATGCTGTGCATCTTTCCAGGCGAGTGGCAAGCTGGGGATTTTGGGCAATGCAGGGTTGGCATCTTTCGATATGCGCTCTACTTTCTTGAAACTCGGCTTTCCCGGAGTGAGGACATCGCCCAGGATCATGTTCGACTGCGCAACCGAGCCACGCTGAACGCTCTCGGCTGGTCTGTATTTGCCATCTGGCCAGGAGTTGCCCTTCTTGAAGCCATCGTCGTTGGGGTCCGAGTATACCAACACACCAGCACATCCTGCATCCTGAGCAGCTCTGATCTTCATCGCAAGGTCTGGCTGTGTTCCATATTGACGGCAAAGGGCGATCGCTCCTTGCACGCTGATGTCACTGTCCTCTAGTCTTTTAAAGTCCTTCTTGTCGCAGTAATTGACATATATGAGCGGTCCAGTGACATTTCCTGATGCAGACATTCCGTGATACGCAGGCGTTTGCGGTTTCTCCGGGTTAAAAACTGACGGTTCCTCCAGCTTGGCTACCCAGCGCTTTTCCGGAGGATCAACAATGGCCACGCTTCGACCGTCTTTGTTTGCATAGTTCATGTAGACCCAGTACTCATCATGAGTGTATGTGTCCATATGCGCGTCCTTGAACTTGCCCTCGATCCACTGCCCCAGAACGTAGCTTCCTTTTGTGCCGCCAATATGATCGTAGCTTGTGATGTACTCCAGGTCTTTCTCTATGCGCCACCCTTCGATGCCGGATAATGCTGTCCCCCGCACCCACTCGGGGTTGAACTGTGCACCGAAGCCTCCCCCCATGGGTACCACTTCGCTCACGACCAGCAAGTACACCATGGAGACGATGAAGACCAAGCCGCACAGGCGCGCTATGATGGACCATCCAGGCCTGTATTCTTCCGGTATCGTGGGCATCCGCTGCGTTACGAAGGTGAGGTCGGGTCGCCATTTCGCAGGCCATCGTATTCGTGGGAAGTTGAACTTGGAGAAGGAACTCGTAATGCTGTAGAGACGTTTGGAAAAGCGCGAGCTGGAGCGATTTCTCCTTGCGCGTCCGTCCTCTACGGACTCGGGGTCCAAGATCTCCATCTCTTCCATGGTCTGGCGCAGGTCCTCATCCTGGCTCTCCCGGACCGGATCGCCAAGCTCTGATTCTCCATCTTCCACCGACTGCACTGAAGGCGCCTGGTAATATCCATGTCGCCTCCGCTGATCTGATTGCACCTGCGTAGCTGGGGCCAGGAGACCTTGCCGCTCGGCGTCGTCGCTGACTTCGTTGGGACCGAGGCGCGAGGAGGCATGGCGAGACGACGTCGCCTCTTCGTATGTGGGTATTGGCGGCGGTGTGGGAGGCCGCTCGTATCTGTGTTTCTCGTCCGACATTGTGGTCGTTGGTGTTAGGGAGTAGCTGAACCGCAGCCAATCGTCCGGGGAATGGTGAGATTAGGAGCACGACCTTGTGCACGCAGTCATGGTTGGGGAATAATAGTGGAGGTAGGGTAAAGAGCGACTAAGCATGCAGCAGAAGAAGGGAAATGCAGGCAAAGGTCACGATTGCGGCATGTCGGCACTGGGTCGAGTAGTCGTCGTGTCTTGGGGGCGGCGGCGGAGGCGCGGAACGCTGCCGACTCGACCTTCCTCTATGGCTTGGTACGTCGGCCACTTCGAAACATATTCACTGCCCTTGAACCTCACTTTCATGCGGGAAATGTTTGAGCACTCCAAATAACCTTCACGCTGCGCCCGACACGCTACCAACTCAAACGCTTGCTTTTGCGACTTCGACATAGCCAGCACCACATGAATACAGCCAGCACATTTACATTCCCCTGCCACCAGTGACGCGAATCGTCTCTCCGTTAACATAGCTCATCAGCGGACTCGCCAGCGCCAGAACAGCACTCGCCGCCTCTGTCGCCGTACCAGGTCGCCTCAACGGGATGTCCATGTGCTCCTGACCCGCGGGCGCCGCCTTCTGCGCAGACGGTATACCAAGCGCGACCTTCTCACCATCCGGCGTCGTGATGAACGCTCCCGCCTCCTTCGCAGCCGTCAATCGAGTCTGGATGTGCCCGAAAGCCACCGTGTTTGCGCGCACGCCGAACTGGGGACCCCATCTATACCAGCGTCAGTACTGATTCAACACTCGCAGAAGCAGGGCCGACTTACTCCTTCGCAATCGTCTTGGTCATTCCAGTAACACCCGCCTTCGCGAGCGCATAGTTAATCTGCCCCGCGTTGCCATTCACGCCCGACGTGCTCGAGATGTTGATAATGTTCCTCGGCTCGCCGTCCTTGACGCGAAAGTATGGCGCCGCAGCACGCACAATCTTGAACGGCGCAGTGCCGTGCAGGTCGACAATCGTGTGCCATTGCTTATCCGTCATCTTGTGAATCACGCCGTCCCATGTGTACCCTGCGTTGTTGACAATGATGTGGATCTTGCCGTTGCCGAATTCCGCTGCCTTCTCGATTAGACTCTTGATGTAGGCGTCGTCAAGGACATCGCCGCAGACGGCAATGGCTTGCCCGCCGTTCTTCTTGATATCGTCGACTACCGACTGTGCTTTCTCTGCGCTGTGTTGGTATGTGCCATGTGATGCGCTGAGCAGCTTCAATATGACTTACTGGCATCTACATCTGCAACCACAACCTTTGCTCCCTCATTGGCGAATAACCTCGCTGCCTCAGCGCCAATACCTTGTCCAGATCCTGTGATGATTGCGACCTGGCCAGCCAACATACCCTTGGGGTAGTTGAGGTGACCGGCGATCTGGTTAACGCGATTGGAAGCCGACATTGTAATTTGTTTTAGTATGTAAAAGGGAAAGAGAGGTTATTTGTAAAGCTTCAGACTTCTCTTGAATCAATCGCACACAAGTCTAGCTTGCAATGCAGGCCTGTGGAGAGCTTATGGGGTCCTTGCAAATGCGGAGTAAGTCTACCGCGTCGGCCGGCGTCATCTCTCACAAACCGAGGTTCAAAAGCAAACGCCGAATTGGGGCATGGTCGGCTTTTTCGGCTGACTCGACATTGGAAGCACTGCTCGTTGTATGCACGGTGGGGTCACGACCATGGAATGTTCATCTGAGTGAGTTCACGAAATTTGATTCAGGGAAGTCAAAATAAATACTGTAGGTAGTGCTTTAGCATTACTCTATTATATATCTTTACTACATGCAATGCGCTGGCTTGTGTATTCTGTTTGACCATCAAATAGCCACTCTTTGGCCTTGGAAACTTTCTCTTCTACCCCAATTCCTTGGTTGTCTCTTCAAGAAAGCACCTACTGAACCGAGATATCCCTCGTGCCTCAGGAAGTACGCTTGCTTGGCTCCCTTCGACCAGAATCGAATGGCGTACGAAAGAGTATTCATGGTCTGCGAATGACCGCCGATAAACGATCCACCAAAGTAGATACGCGGCAGGCCGTGTTTCTCTGCGTGCAGATATGCGATCTGGCCAATGTTGTTCGAGACGGCGTACAGCAGCGACCGGGAAATGTCCTCTGGTCTGAAGCCAGCAGCTGCGTGTGGTAGCTCTGACGATCCTTCAACATATTCAGCTTCCTCGCGATGCTTCATGTCGCCATTACAGCCATCTTCTGCGTCGCGTTCTGCTGCACGCTTCTTCTTGTAGACCTTGCCAAATGACGATGCAATGTGCGTGCTCTTGAGCCCAATCTTGTTGTAAGCTTGACCGTAAATGTCTCCGACGAGAAGGTCGACAGAAGAGTTGTCGCCATTCTCAGCAAGTCTCAACATATCGTCAAAGCTCCGTGCGCCTGTCAGAAGTGACAAAAGTCCCCAGAGCGTACCACCGCCCAAAGATGTGCCACCAACGCGCTCGAATTGCCGGGGGCCGGACACTTTGACCATGGAGACACCAGAGCCGATGTTCACAAGAAGATATGGGTAGATGTTCGGTGGGTCGGGCGGATGTGGCATAAAGGTCATGGGCTCTTCCTCGCTGTAAGTGAAGACTTCGTTCGGTATTTCGTTGATGAAGAAGTCGAGGCCTGTGAGATTGCTTAGCTGGCGTTAGAACGTGCTGGAGGCTTCATATCCTACCTATAATCAAGCACTCCATCTCATCTTCGCGCATCACTTCAACGCCCAGCGCCTTCGTTATCCTGTCATAGTATTTGAAGGCACCGCCACCAGTTGCCATGACGCACAAATCCTCTGGAGTCGATCCATTGTCCTGCTTGTGATCTGCTTGGAGCTTGCGCATGAATTCTATGCATGCGTCTATCCTATCTGTCTCGAATTTGAGGAAGTTCAACCGCCCACCGATGGCATCGTCGCCGGGTTCGCGCGAGAAGTATACGAGTTTCGCAAGTGATCCGCCAATCTATTGAAGATCAAGGTGTCAGTCGCATTGTTTTTAGTCGACAAATGTTGAAGGTGCGCATTGCTTCGAGTGGTCGCGTGCCTCCGATCAACTAGCACACGACCCCCTGATTTGACTTACATCGAGTGCAATATGGCTTACGACTGCCGTATGATTAGGCAGCCGAATATCCTTGGGATCGTGCTCATAGTCCTCGCTTTGTGGTGTGCCGGGCTGCTCCTCGTCCACAATGAAGGCGCCCTGGACATTGATGCGCACATTTCCAGGGTGCAGAATGGCCTCCTGAATGTCGCTCTGCACAGTCGTCCGCCTCGGTCGTTCAAATGCAGGCGACGACGATGCATCTGCAGGCTGCGCACGCGATGCGCTGTTGCCGGGTCCACCCGCCGAGGGGTCCATTTCTGCGGGCAGCGGCGACATGGATGCGGAAGTGGACGTTTTGGGCCTTGGCTGCAGCCGCGCTCTCTTTTTACGATGGCGCACGATCTGTGAACGTTTCGCGGTGAATTGGTACTGTGTTGGTCGGCAGTACGATGCAATAGGTAGCGGAGTTACTGATAGCGAAGAGACTTCCATTTGTCCGCTTTGTAACGGGTCTGATCACCGTGGGGAAGACGTGATATGAAGTTCTGCGCAGAATGGAGCCCAAGGAGGCAAGCGGAAATTGCTATCTTTTGTTGAGCGCATAAAACGCGAACGAGAGGCATATATCAACTCCATCCCATCGGCGGAAGGGGGGTTTGCCTTTGTGAGGCGCGCGTATACCCGAGAACGAGGGTGTTGTTAAGCTCGGCAACTCGTCCTGGCCCAGATTGATCGAGAAGTAACTTCCGAGGGTTTCCTGGGGCCCCGTGGAGACCGCACATTGCCACAGCGAAAGAGGGGTCCAGAAACTGCTAAGACCACACTATGAAGGGCTGGTGTGAACCACAAGAACAGTGATGCGTATTCACCAGGACGCCGCGCGCGCGGTGCGACGTTCTGTTTGCTGCCCGTTCCAGTATTAGCCCACGTGCTGCGTCGTTACAATACGTCATCGAACCGCTGAGGAACTTGCCCTGGACTCTCAATGAAATATGTCTAGCTTCATCACGCGTGATGGTGGAACAGGACGTCGTATAACAGTAGAACCACGTTGCTACATATATTCGAGGAATGTCCTTTGATGACGTCGTGCATCCTGCAACTCAGAACGTCACCCCTCAGACTCGCAACTTCACTACGCTTAGCCAGATCCACTGAGCTCTTCAACACCCAGCAGAGTCATACTTCACCCATCGTACTCTGCCAGAAGTTCAGCGCCATGTCTTGGATGGATTCTTGGTCACGACCGAACAAACATGCAGCAACACCGCCTCCACTATGGCTCACGATTGGCGATTCAGTCCCTTATTGCCATACCTGCGGACGCGTAATTGGGGAGAGAAAGAAGCACTCAGGCTCCGAAGTGAAGTACTGCTCGGCACGATGTCGCAACAGCAAGCCTGGCCCAATTGACCGAAAGATCGAAGCTGCATTCGCTGCACTACTCAACGGAGCGACACCAGAATCTTTGAAAGCAGGAGAGGAGCAGGAAAAACCACAGGAGGAAGCACCGTCAGATGGCAAGCATGATAAGAAGCACAAGAAGAAAGGGTCCAAGACTATCAAAGGCGACCACCGCATCATCGTTGAATGCGAGACTGTTCAAGAAATTGTGTTCCAGCGAGAAAAGGACCCAGAGAAAACCTACGGCCGCCGGAAGAATCGCAAAGCACGATTCGTGGTCGAGAGGCCAGAGGACTGGCGAAGCGTAGACATGGTCGACGGCCCCAAATCTACATCTCAGCCTCAGCCCACTACATCACTCACCAGCGAAGACGACAACGACGGCACAGTCTCAGATTCCGAGTCTGAAGAACAAGAAGGAGGCATCGTTCTCGAAAGCTCGAGACCCCAAGAAACCGGCCATGCACCGCTCCCAGACCAAGTCGAGTACGGCTACGGTGGAGGCAAGGTCCGTCCGCCTCAGGCACAGAATGATGTCAACGGTAGTGTTGGAGGCGAGAAGGGATGGGCAGAGCGGATCGAGGAGACCGAAGATATGAAAGAGAAGCGGCGCGAAGGGCAGCGGCGAGCGGACGAGCGTGAGATGGTTCGCAAGGCCGCGCGCCGAGGTTGTGCGTTTGGCTTTGATGTTGAGGGAGAGAAGCGCAAATGCGAGGCAGTCATGAAGGGAACGGTCGTTGAAGCGAGCTTCGCCAAGGGGGGGTGGGGTGTAAGATGGCGGGAGCGAGTGTAGGCACGCATGAGATCATGATGTGATGTGAAAGACTTGTAAACATAAAAAGCCAAGGTGGCCACTGGGTATCAATATCAAACCAGAGAGAACCGCTCTCTTTGCGCCGTCATACGTCTGCATTTCACCACCTGAATCCTTGGGCATATAGAACCTTCCCGTGTGTACTCGTGGGTCTGACGACATCTTCGAAGCCCGTCATTAGTCCAGTGCCGGATCTATTGCATCGTCAGCTAGCCTTCCCAATAGCTGTGAAGTTGTTGGCACACTTACTTGATCATATTAATTGCCATATTCCGCGCCTTGTCCTTCAAATTAACTTGCGTGCGTTCTTGTAGCACACTGTACCCTTCGTCCTGATCATATCGAAGAATCGCAGAATACTTGGCAGGGAACCGGCCCATGTATTCCGCGAAAGCATCCTCTTCCTGCGGAGTCCAATCTGTGCGTGGTTTTCTTTCAGTGCGCCGCGCTAAAGCTGGCACGGCGATGTTCTGCTTCGCAAGACGGCGTTGAGCTTGGTAAGTGGACGGTGGCGCTTCTTCTGTCATCTCGGGAGCATCGGTTTCGGACATGGACCCATTCTGCTCAGGTCTTGGAGCATCTTCCTCACCGACTTCTTGTCGTGCCGGAGGCTGATGACTTGTTGGAGCGGCAGACGAGCTGGGATCGATGCGGACTTTCTTCGTGACTGGTGCCTTTAGGCGACGCTCGTGAGCGCGTTCAGCACGGTCCGCAGCTTCGAAGGCTTCACCGTCTGACTCTGACTCTACTTCAATCGGCCGCGCTCGCTTTCTACTTGACGATTGTAGGGAGCGCTGCTTGCCTTTACCTCCACTCGGACGTCCTGGGCTAGGCTGGGTATCAAAGCCATCTCCGAATTCGACCTGTTCTGCGTTGATCTGCGGGTCAAATATAGAGACATGGCGATTTTCTTTCTCACGTTTGTCATACGCTCTCACCGCTTTGAGTATGCCAAGTGAACTAGTTGGTGGCAATCGAGACTCCGTTTCCAGCTCTTCGCTTGCCTCATGGCTCCGTGATCGTTCCCTCACTTCGACGTCCAACTGCTCGTTAGGCCTCTCAATATCATCGTCGCCAACGATAGGTTGATGGTCATCGATTTGCGTTTCGACAACTGGTAGCTGTCCCTCTACCTCGTTCGAGGGCTGAGACAGAGTTTCCTCTTGTACCTGCTGGCTAACACTAGGTTTGGACAGCAATTCTCTGGCTTTGAGAGCGTCGATTGCCAGTAAATCCAATGGAGCATTAGGGTCGAACTTGCGGCTACTGCGTCTTTTATCTCGCCCGAAAGACGTACGTTTCGTTCTTGGTGACAGCGCTTGACTTGGTACTGCCTGTGGCTGTTCAAACACAATCTGCGGGTTCTCGACGTGCGCCTTAACGTTACGAAGGATTGCCGTAGCCCCCCCAAGCTCGTCAATTGTTGTAGAGAGCTCTCTGTGTCTACAACGGACCCATTCCAGAAGTCGCAAGATTGTAGCCTCCCAAGGAAAGTTGCTGCCTAAGCCTTCAAGGTCTATGACGTCGCCACGCTCTAAAGCCTCGTCGTCGAGTGGAAAAAATTGTCTCATGATGTTGAGTCGCTCAACGATAGATGCTTCAAATTGAGTGGGCAGAGCGGCGTCTTCTCCACCCAGAGTTGCAATGCTCCACCCTCGCACAATTGAAGCACTTGTTCCCTGTGACAATTCCGATCGATAAAAAACCTCCTGGATCACCTCATCTGGATCGAAATTGTTGTTGCTTGATGCGCGTTCGAGTACCAGTATCGCAAGCTGGGTCCGCAGCTCTAATGCCAAATCCAACGTCTGTGTCAACATCGCACTTTCACCGGCAGTCGTTGGCTTGATATCAGATTCAAGTGAGTGCATGAAATGGCTAGGGAAAGCGTTATCGAGCTGTCGCAAAGCATCCCAAATCTCTTTCTCATTTCTGTCCGAATGGATCATCTGCTTCGCGAAAATGAGGACATTGGCCAAATACAGTATCAAATCCAATCCACTTCCAACTGCAGCTGCTTCCCGGTCCGCATCGAAAAGGGCTCGATGTACTGCTCGCAAGTGAATATAGCTGTGTTCTTCGCTCTTGTAGTGCTTCAGATGAACATTCAATTCGTCGTTGAAGTCGCGGTACTCCTCGGTGAAGTCGGAGTCTGGTTTGAGTATCTCTTGTATGTTGCGATGATCATCGCTCATGTTGCCGTTAGCTGGCGCAAGATGTTCCAGAAATTCTTGGGCCGAGTCGCACAACTTGCGCAGGTGCTTCAAGATGTATTTTGGCTCGAGAAACTCTGCTTCGACCATACTGAACGAGGTAATTGCCGTGGTTCCAGACATTTCAGAGGCGGCACCAGGCGAGCGGAAGAGGGTTGCATTATCAAGCGACGTGCGCATAGGAGTACCGGGAGCATCTTCAGGATCGACTTGCGTGTCTACTTCCTCGACAATGGTGAGGTCTGACAATGTCTAAGGTTAGCGCGTGATTAAGGTAGGTGCCTCGAGTGTGCGATATTTGCGTATCGATTCCAGGCACAAGACTGTGCTCGCGCAACAATCCAGCAGTGACCACTGACCTGCCACGACCTCTTTCGCAGGCCTGCGCTTTGTCCTACGCGTTGTTTGGAATTCATTCTCACTATCGTCGGTGCCAGTCGTGACACTCGCTTGTCGCGCGCTCCGTCGGGTGGCCTTGGGCGCTTCAACGACCGGCTCGATATCGCGACTGGCACTGCGCAACCCTCTTGTGCGCGATGCGCGCCCGGGATTTGGTGCAGTCGGTTTGGACGAAGGTTGCGGGGTGGGAGTTTTGCGCCGGCTGGCAGACCGCACACCTCTGCGATCAGCCATTGTGGTTGTCGAACGTGTCAAAAGGCACGTTGTGGCATGTGGTGTTGCTTCAGGTGAAAAGTGACTTGTGGAATGGTGATGCGCAGTGTTGTTTGTGATGATGGTTGCACTATCGATTGCTGAGCTAAGCAGGAGCAAACGGGCAGTCACGTGCAGTCGTTCCTGCGGGCGGCTGCTTGCGGAGTAGCGCGATGTCCGTTCAAGTTGCAAGTGCGGGAAGGTGGCGCAGGGAGTGTGCCAGGAGAAGGGGCAATGTGCGGAGAAAGCTAGATTGTACCGTGTTTGAGCGCGAGACGAAGGCTATACGATTGATCCAAACGACCTGTCGTTATCCAGGCAGCTGCATAACCTCTCACACTCCATCGGACCTCGTTAGCCCCTTTGCTAGTCGGCCGGTCGAGTACCTGCGCGGGAGGGGTGCCAAATATATTACAAGTGGGCTGCCTGCACGTACCCCTTGCGACGCATCTCAGTGTTCTTGTTCTTTCCATCCCTACAACACTCCACCGCTGATCTCGAAACTCGTTTCTGTGGCCCACACTTTCGGCTTCAGCTTTACTTTCTTGTCTCTCCTTACAATACATCTTCGCCCTGTAGCCACTTCACCGGCGCGCTCGCGACCTGGCTCGTGAACTTGTATTACCCCTGCTTACAATATCGTATCGCCGCCAACATGAGAATACGACAATCACGGGTGCCAGCACTCGTCTTGCTGCTCCCAGCCCTGCATGTCCTCGCTACCTCCATAGCAGTCGCAGAGGACAAGCCACTCGCCCGAGCAGCCGTGCCTGCATACCCAGACGTCAGCGCCGCTCCCAACCCTTCCCTCACACCCGCAACAGGACCAAAGGGCACCAAAAATGCGCCCTTCGACGGACAAGATGGCATGCCACACGCCGGACCATACATCAACGACGACCCTAGTCCGACTAAGAAGAAGCCCGCAATCGTCGAAGAGTTGGGCCCGAAGAAAACAGTAGTTGGACCTGCGCAGCAGTCGGCAGACGATAAAGTGCTGGACGGTGACAAGAGCGTGATGCAAGATCCAGACAGGAAACTGGCAACCGGTAACAAGGGTACTGAGGGTGGAGTCTCGGCAAAGGACAAGGAGCGTCTTGCGCATGAGGACAAGACTGGTGAGAAATTGGAGAAGGTCCCAGAGTCACCTAAGGAGGCACCCCAACTCCCACACAGCGACCAGAAACAGATCCAGGGAGATGCTCTGGGGGCCGAGTCCAGCACACGTGCACTTGGAGCAGTCGGCCTCGAGGTATGTGGTGGTGTAATGCAAAACATGACTTGCACAGCTAATGAGATGGTAGAAACCCACAGGTCTTCCCGAGAGCCCACACGATATTCCACATCCCAAGCCCGACTCGCTGGCTGACAAGGACCCACTCGACACGATCAAGAAGCCGCAAACTCCCGCCTCGAACTTACCAGATGAAGATGTGGGCGGTGTCATTCAGCCTTTCCACTCCTTTATTCTCTCTTTCACCATGATTATCTTCTCAGAGATCGGCGACAAGACCTTCCTTGTGGCTGCCCTGATGGCCATGCGACACCCTCGACTACTTGTATTTTCCGCGGCCTTCTCTGCACTCATTGTCATGACCGTTCTCTCCGCCTGCCTTGGCCATGCAGTGCCCTCGCTCCTGTCCGAACGCTTTACGCACTTTTCTGCCGCCGCTCTGTTCCTCGTCTTCGGTTTCAAGCTGATCAAGGAGGGTCTTGCCATGAGCCCCGACGATGGCGTGGGAGAAGAGATGCGGGAAGTTGAGCAGGAGCTTGAGGAGAAGGAGCAGCTCGCAAGGGCCAAGAGCGGACATCGCAAGTCATCCGTTTCGCCATATGCTCTCGAGGGCGGTCGCGGCGTGCGACGCTCGCGATCCAATTCCAGGTTGCCCGCTCCAGCGCGAAGCCCCTCTTCGTCCCCAGAACGATCCGCGTCTCCCAATAGCTCGTCAGTTTCCAGTGCCCTTGGTGGACTCAACAACCTGTTTTCCCTGCTTCTCAGCCCTGCATGGGTGCAGACATTCGTCATGACTTTCCTAGGCGAATGGGGAGACCGTAGTCAGATTGCTACCGTCGCCATGGCTGCAGGTTCAGATTATTGGTGGGTTACTGCGGGTGCTGTAGTTGGGCATGGTCTTTGCACAGCAGGAGCCGTCATTGGTGGTCGCGCGATTGCTGGCCGCATCAGCATGCGCAATGGTAAGGGAATTTCACATTTCTCAAGGGCACACGAGCTAACATGCCACAGTAACCCTCGGCGGTGCTTTCGCCTTCCTAATTTTCGGTGTCATATACTTATTCGAGGCGTTTTACCACGAATAGCTACCTCAAATACACAGCATTGCATGGCGCTTAGGTTTGGCAATACTGCCTCGGTATCGTAATATAGAAAGGGGGGCTGCCACGAAAATCTTATTGATTTCACTGTAATTTTAATTGTATCTGCAGTCTTTCATGAACACGACTTGAAAAAGCTGCCTGGCGTTAGATTGTTGTAGGAAACAAGAGGATGCATGGAAAACCTTCTTTGTAGAAAGAGCCCATGAGTCAATGAGAATTGATCGTTTCGGATCATAGTTCTTCGTCATCAGTACAGAGCCAACTAGGACTTGTGAAGCTGCAGCTACTCTGTGTGGATACGTCTAGCGCGAACACCTCTCGTACAACAATTGCCCCTCACCGGAGTACCACACACATCTGGTACGTCTCTGCACAATTGAAGACTTTACCACGACTGACCTACATAAACGTCATCAGCAAACAAGGATCCTATTCGACTACAGAATGACTGAATCAAATCCTCTCATCTTCTACGACATCTCCTCTCCTTTAGAGCCTCGCTCCTATGCGCCCAATCCTTCGAAGGGGCGTCTCACCCTCAGTTTTAAAAATTTACCCTTCAAGACGAAGTGGGTGGATATTCTCGACATTCCTGATGTTCGCAAAGGCCTTAATTGCCCCGCCACGCGTAAATTGGACGATGGATCCGACTACTACACGCTTCCCATGATGCATGACCTGAGCTCAGGAAAAGTCTTAGGCGACACGTTCGACATTGCCAACTATCTACACGACCACTACCCAGATTCGGGCGGTTGTCTGTTTCCTTCTGATTCAAAAGGCACCGGACTTGACTACCAGAGCCCCCACAAAGACACGCCATTCTACGCGCCTCTGACCACGAACGAGGGGTCGAAGCATTCAGCCTACGCCAAGTTCAACGTGCATGTTGACACAACTTTCACGTGTTACGTAGGGCTCGTGTCCTACAATTTGCCCTTCAATCCAGAGAAAGCTGAGGAGACGCGAACTCTGTTCATCAAGCGCGCACACTTGAAGTCATGGGATGACTTAGCTGTTGAAGGCGAGGCGAGGGAACAGCTCATGGCGGCGTTCAATAAGGCTCTGACATCACTAGCTGAGCTTTACATGGTCAACAAATCTGGACCGTATCTGGAGGGCGAAGTGCCTAATTATGCCGACCTGATAGTTGGAGGGTGGCTGAACATGTTCTACATGACCATGCGGAAGGAGGAGTGGGAGCAGGTTAGAACGTGGCATGGAGGCGTGTTCGCAAGACTGCATGATGTTTTGCAGGAGAAGTACTACAAGTATTAGCAACATGACGTCTGAGGCCTTGCGTACTGAAGGAATGACTGCAAATGTTGTGATATTCTGCTTGGGTGTGGTGATGCAAGTGCACAAGCATGGTGGAAGTTCGCTGATTGGCTGCGGAAAGGCGCTAATGGCGCGTCTTCACTTGGAAGCCTCACAATCAATCTTCTGGTACTATATCACTACCCGCCCGCAACGTCTTGCAAAACCACACTCACTCTGTCCACATCCCGAATCACGAACGACCTCAGTACCAGTAAAGCGCAAGCCAACAGTCCACCGATCCATCGTCATATTCTGAAGCAGCGATCTCAACTCGCCGGTCGCAGCACCGACAGCAACTCGAGATGGTCTCCACAGCCATACATGCCGCACACCAACGACGCGAACTGCCTCGGCCACCTCCACCAGCAGTCGTAGAGTCGGAGCAACAATGGGTCTTCACAGAGGAGGAGATTCTGCAGGCGCCCTCAATATCAGATGGCATGCCACCAGAAGAGGAGCGGACACTGCGGCGCAAGGGTGTCAACTTCATCTTGCAAGTCGGCATGATGCTCAAGCTACCACAGACCACATTGAGCACGGCTGCCGTCTTCTTCAACCGCTACTTGATGCGCAACAGCCTCAAGCCACGCCCAGGGTACAAGCCGCTTCACCACTATGTAGGTGCTTCTCTCACCATCTTCATGTGAACTTGACTGATCCGACTGAAGCAAATCGCCGCCACCGCTCTGTTCCTCGCAACTAAGGTCGAGGAGAATTGTCGTAAGATGAAGGAACTCGTTGTCGCCTGCGTCCGAGTTGCGCTGAAAGATCCCAATAAGCTCGTCGATGAGCAGACCAAGGACTTCTGGAAATGGAGAGACACAATCTTGTACAGCGAAGACATCCTGCTAGAAACGCTATGTTTCGATCTAAACGTCGAATCGCCCTACAAAACCATGTACGACATGCTCAAATACTACGGCGTTGAGCATAACAAGAAGCTGCGCAACTCGGCCTGGGCATTTCTTTCCGATTCAGCATCCACACAAATGTGCTTACTCTTCACATCCCGCACCATTGCTGGCGCCTCGTTGTACGCTGGTGCACGCCTAGCTGAAGTAGCGCTCGACGAAGATGATGGCAAGCCCTGGTGGGAGATTCAGCATGTCAAGCTACAGGATATCCGGAGAGCCTGCAACCTCATGGCCGATCTATACGAGAAATCGCCTGATAAAGACGGCGAAGCCAACATGTATGCTGGACTAAGGACACCGGACGATGGCATCGATTTCGGTACGCCACGCAGCATGGAGGGTGTCCAGAGTACTGCGCCAGAACAGACATCGAGTCAACCTCCAGCCAATGGGACGGGCGGTGCGACCGAGAGGGGCAGTGAGGAGGGCGAACTCGATGGCTAGAGTCCAGACGTCGATATTCCGTCCACCACTGGCGGATCCAACTGTTAATCCAGTGCTGCCAATGGTACAGCAAAACGTGCCAGCGGTGTTCATGCACACGATATTGATGCACGGTCTGAGTTCGTTGATTCTCACCGATGTCATCCGTAGAATACCTGCTAAAGCGTTGGCTTGTCCTTCCAAGCCCTCGCGTCACCTACAAAACTTACTGACGACACAATTGGCGACGACCACTGCATTGAAGACGAGCACGACTTCACAGGCGACTTCGACGAAAGCCATTAACATGTAACAAGACTTACTACGTTCAGCATATTCAGAAGTATCGCTCGCATGATTAAAGTCGTCACCTCAGAGAGCACTTTGCTCATCCTTGACCATGCAGGCTTGTCTTACATTTGGGAAGCGACATGACATAGTAATTCAGGTCCCGAGAGAGACTGTCAGGCCGAGCTATCTGGACGAATGGGACCGCGGAAGAGAGCAATCGATCGATGACTACTATGATCTACATACTTGCATACCTACGCATAAGTGTATTCTTCTGTACAAAGGAATCCATCTGTCCCTTCACATGATACTATTGGTCTTGCGAAGAATCCAAATTTTACCAATACATCATGTACTTTAGATATGTCAGACGTGAAGACTTGACTGAGTGGCGCTGGTGCGAATGAAGACATTACTCTTAATTCTATCTATGCGCTTGCCTCTGAGATCCGCATTTGCGACCCATTGTCTATTATGTGCAATCCGCAAACGAGTCATTTCTACAGACGAGAAGCCAGCTGCATCCAATCATTGTGCATCAAACTCGTGAGCCGAGGCACGTTTTCATCAATCACGCTGCCAATCTCTCGACGTCAACACTACAATCTACTTGAACTGCTAGTCGCCACTTTTCTGCCCCCCTTTCTCTTGTTGGAGCCTTTGTTGTGATACCCATAATTGAGTTCATCGCTGCTATTGCTTTGCTCCTTCTGTTCGCACCTTCATCCATACTTCTCTTCACGAGGCACAAAATCGACTCCGCGGAGTAAACCGTTTTCAACATGGATTCCTCGCCATCAGCGCTGCTGAAGTTACTGCTTCCCAAAACGCCCTTCTTGATGAAAACGGCATTGTGGCACACTCTCGCGCTATCGGACACGTCGTCCAAATGGGATCTCCGGACTACACTGACGGTGAACATGTTGCGAGAAATGATGGGGCCTGGATCACCCCCTTCATCGATAGGAAAAGTTCAACGCATGACGCTCAAGGATCCCGGGGTCAAAGGAAAAGTCTGGAGTAGTAAAGTCAAGCTGGCAGTCGCGGAAGATGATGTACGCCAGTTGATGTTCAAGGCCATCGACGACATGGGTACTGGAGAAGAGCAATGGACGAAGCCCGAGTCACAGCCACTGGAAGCCGAGTGGAATGGGTATCGTGCGGAAGCGAAAGATGATGAGCCTGAGCCTGCTGGCATGAGCGACCAAGAAAAGTACACTGCCATGATGAAAGAGACGACCTCGAAAACAACTGTTCTTTATTTTCACGGCGGTGCAATGTACCTTCTCGATCCCGTCACATACCGACCAACAACGTCCAAACTAGCTAAGGAGAGCGGCGGCCGTGTCTTCAACGTTCGCTATCGTCTGAGTCCACAGAATCCTTTCCCTGCCGCTCTTCTGGATTGCTTCACCGCGTACCTCGGCCTTCTCCACCCACCACCAGACGCTTTCCACGCGCCCGTCCCAGCAAATGAGATTGTTTTCTCAGGCGACTCAGCAGGCGGAACATGCTGTACCGCACTTCTCCAACTGCTCCTGCAACTCCACCGCAGCACACCCAATGGCCAGATGCCCAAGGTCCGTTTCCATGGACAAGACGTCGAGATTCCTCTTCCAGCCGGCGTGGCAATGACATCTCCTTGGGTGGATATCACTCGAAGCTTGCCGTCTATAGAAAGCGCAACTCTCTACGACTATCTCCCAGCACCGAGCGCAACAGACAAGCGCGAATTTGTAGCGGATGAGGCGTGGCCTGCCAACCCGAAGAGAGCAGATCTGTACTGTGAAGCAAGCGCGCTGATGCATCCGCTCGTATCTCCACTCGCGGCGCAGGACTGGTCGCAGTCGCCGCCACTGTTCTTCTCTGTGGGCGAGGAGATGCTGCGCGATGAGGACGCTGTGTTGGCGCAGCGTGCAGTTGCTCAGGGCGTAACAGTCGTGTGGCGCGAGTTTGAAGCCATGCCACATTGCTTCGCAATGTTGCTTGAGAACAGCCCCGGCGCGCCTGTTCATCAGCGGGAAATTGGCTCTTTCTGCAGAGACGTAGTGGAAGGCAAGATCACAGAGTCGAACGGAGTGTTAATTGAAGCGAAGACTTTGAAGAGGACGGATGTGGATGTGCGGAGAGGGTTGACAGAGATCAAGGATGAGGAGGTCGAGGGGTACATGAAGAAGGGCAAAGAGAGGATTGAGAGGAAGTTTATGAGAGGTGAGGCTCCTGAGGCAGAGGCCAAGCCGATGTTGTAAGATTCTATGAGGTGTCCATCGCATTTAGGTGATGCTTCAGCTGAGAAAGGTAAGCTGAAATCCGTCATCGCCTTCCAAGTCGTTCCAAGACCATTGTACAAACTTCCAAACCATTAGACTTTCCCAAATATTCCAAGCTGTTGCAATCCATCATGTCGTCGTCGATGTCGTTGCCAGCTCTCATCAACCGGGCATTTTCGTGTTCTCACTCCGTTGGTGTTCATCTCGTCGTCAGTCTTCATGCCCACCGCTCGCGCCCAAGAATGTGCAGTGCGTCCAAGTCTTCACGAGCTCACACAACAACGCCACCGCTCTGAACCATCTTCGCCTTCTCCTCCTGCAGCACCTTCTCCCAATCCACCATAAGTCTGCCGCCCTCTCCCTGCACAACTGGCACCAATTCCCTGAAGCCCGTTGTATTCCTCGCATGCTGCGTCCTCCACGTATACGCCGTATACTCTCCATCACATCCCTCGCCATGCAGCACACACTTGCCCACCCTGCTCTTCTGCATGTCTTGCTCCTGCTCCTGAACCTTGATCTGCGACGCCACCATCTTCGGCACTTCCTTCTTCGCGTTATACGCCTGGTTAAGCGCCATACTCGCGCGCCTCGGCCTGCCTGTCCCGATCGGCTTGTTGCGACTATACGGCGACGATGCAACCTCGGGCGCCCACTCGCGCATGTGGATATCTTCTGTAGACCAATTAGTATCTTGCTCTTGTGCGTACCCAGAAAGTGCCGAATTGCCTTCTGCGACGTCGGAGAGGTTGGAGCCTTGGTTGTCGCTGAGGAGTCCGTAGAGGCGCGTCGTGCTGGAGGACTGGCGGAGCGGAGCGTGAGAAGGTGTGACGGGGCGAGATGTATGAGGTGTGGTGGTGACGGAGGCGAGGCGAGAGCCCGGGGCGGAGTCAGAGAGGAAGCGTGCGCGGTCATGAGGAGTCTGGAAGAGCGAGGAGGTGTGAGAGGACATGCTGGGCGCACATCGAGTGGCGGCGGCAGGCTGGGCGACTTGGAGGATTGAGGTGGTGCGCTCTTGTTCAAGCGTCTCTGCGACATCCCTCTTCTTCCTCTCCTCGTCTTCTTTGCGCTCCTTGTTGAAGGATTCGCAGCTCTTCTTCAGAGCAGAGATGCTCGACTCGGAGACCAAGTCGTGCGCTCCAGCATTGTAGCGTGGAGCCAGATCAGCCGATATGCCCGCGATGTTGATTCCTTTTCTGATCACAAAAGGAATTGGCTGGATGGGCGTTCCAGCCGGGCAAGCGTAAACATAGTGGCCGCGATAGTAGTACGCGACCCCAGTCTCGAGGGTATGTTGGCCAGAGAGGCCGGAGATGAAGACAGGCCGGGCTGCCTTCACAGCCGCAAGCCTCGCGTTGTCTTGTTGTTTTGACATTTTTAAAGCAGTTGTCGACTGCTGTGCGTGGTGGGTGATGGGAGAAGAGAGGAAGAGAGTCTGTTGTTATACAGTAATTTGCGCACGAGCAAATTTTCCAACAGTGAAGGCAGAAAGGCAAACGAATGTGCATGACGACCAAAACAAACATTGGTGATCATAGGTGAACGTGGGAAGGACTGTTTGCACTGTAGTAGAAGTGAGTGAAGCTGACTTTGAATGAACAGCACTTGGCGATTGGTGTTCACACCACTTCCACACTATTTCACATCGTGAGGATGCCAATGTAGATTACTCGGCATGATGACGGCGTGGTGTTCATGCTATGCTCATCATGTGAAGAATGATATAATAAGTAAAGATATGGCATTCTTTTAACACAATGTTGAGCATTGCAAATGATATCAAGGAGCACTAGGACATACTACATACAATATATTTCCCCGATTATTTAGTCATCTGCTGAATCAACTGGGGGCCTCCAGGAGATAGTCTTAGAAGATCATCATGTTTAGTCAGACATATCCAGTACCTATCCCACATACTTAAGGAATGATCGAGTTTCTTGCCCGAACCATTCAAGGTCGTCAGGAGTATACGTTTAGAAAGACATTGCAATGTTGCTAGACAGGCAGGTCGAGAGCATGTCCAACATAATTTCACGGTGACAGATTCATCACCAAAAATATTTAGTTCTCCTCAGGATACATGTTTCCGGGAGGCTTTATTGATCGTGGAAAGATGTGTGAGTAGTATGTCAATGTATCAACACCAAGATATACCCACCTCACAGAGTAGCTGAAGTGGCTTGGGTACGCTATCAAATAGATATTGAATATCCAGTAAAACACAACACAAGCTTTTAAGGTACCATGTTATGAAGGAAGTTCAGGGTTTATTTGAGATGCATGAAATGAAACATAATCCTCCTTCCAGACATATGAAGAGTTCAAAGAAGTAATTAACTATGTCCAAGGCAAATATCACGAAGGCATTCGATTTATAAATCAACGAAAGATCTTCAGCGCATATTATAAAAATGTCATTATTGATTTAATCGATGTGGTATCTACGTAGGGCAAGCTGTCCAACTCCTACTGACGGCCGGAAGAGGTGCCATCCTGGCCGCCAGCAGTCAGGTTATCGACCTCCTCTTCGTCTCCGGGCTCGGTGTAAGTTCCAGATTTCTTTGTTGCGCCACGGGTACGCTCATCAATGATGTTACTCCTGTCGATGGCGTCGTTCTCATCCTTCTCTGCGGAGGGTCAGCATTTGGTGTGGTGCTAGAAGAACAAACAACGTACCTAGCTGCCTATCGGAATCACCACCGTTGTCATACTCGGTCGACTCGATACCTGCCTCGTCACTCTGAACGGGGATCTCGGACTGTCCGGTGCGAGACTTGTAGTCGTTATCGACAGGGGCGGCGAATTGATCGTTGGAGCTCATGACGAAGTTGTTTTGGTTGGTTCTTTGATCGATTTATGGAAGTGTGTTTGGGAGGACTTGATGTTATGTCGATGAGGAATGTTGTGATAATGAGATAGAAAAGTGGTTGACAGTCTGTCTTAAGTAGACTCACTTAACATTGTGCTACGTCACATTGGTTCGAGCGTCCGTCAAGCCTGTGACGAATATGATGGTGGAGAGCATGCTCAGGAACAATGGCAGCCATAGTCATGACAACATCGGTTAAAAGTTGGCGTCCAGATGAGCGGCCAACTAAGCTGTCTGTGGAGAAGCGGACCACATCCAGGGTACAGACGCATGGTGGTCCGGCCTGCGGGAGGCACACTAATGGCGGAAGCTATGTGATAGCAGCGATGCAGTCCGTACATTCAGATGTGATATCATTGTCGTCGGGCCGTCAGTGCTGATAGTGGAGAGCACCATCCAATCTGACTTTGGGCATTGGTGGCCTGGGCAATGAGGTACGATTGGCCATGCCCGTTGTATTATGGTGTGATCGAGGTGTAAATCGATGTGTCCAAGAATTTGGTTGCATGTCGGTTTCCCAATTTGCTGGATATGAAGCAAGTTGCGCATGAAAACTATACAAGAGCTGCACTTTTTGTCACAATCTCCCTAATATCTAGCTCTTGTCTGGCTTGGAACAGCATGCAAGGGGCGGGGTCTGCCATGTGAGAAGGTACAATCCTAGCCGAGCCATCCCTTCTTGAAAGAGCTGACGGTCGACGTCAAGATGCGATTAGCGTCAGGGGTCGCATGGGACCTTTTGTCTGAGATGCAGTCTAGCGACCCGCAAGGGCAGAAGCGAGATCGATCGTGGAGAATATCGGATTCTGCAAGATATCGATGATGCCGATGTTGAAAGAGCGGAAACTTAATTTTGGCGCGTGGCTGGGTTTGACGTTAGCTGTGACGCGAAACGCGTTGACACGAGGTCATGATATCACGAGAAAAACCACTTACACTGCCAATTCGGGTTTAGCGCATCGTAGATCTAGGGCCTACCATGAACATGAATTTTAGCTTGTGTACACATACACCTTTCTGTCAGAGGCATATGACGTCCGATGTCGTTGTAAGCCGTAAACCACCTTTTCGTCATGCATTATTCGTTCAATGTCAGGCCCTTGTTGCGACTCTGCAGCTGCAAGGACATTCAGTGACTAGACTGTGCGCCATATGTCAGTTCCAATCATGAAAGTGCATTTCGGAATGCTCTTGATGAGTTTTACCGTGTCTGCAGCGCTAATTCGAGGCTCGTCTGCACTGACATCATGACGAACACGTGAAGTTGTCAAGTAAACCAGCGACGTTGACACAACTATGAGTAACAATAACAATCGATTCATGTAACCGCTGTGTAGAGCTCCGAACATGCGCCATACTCTGACCAGCAGCGACGACCGCTTCGAGTTTCTTCTCCTATACAGCACCTCGAGCTCAATTCTTTTCTTCATAAATCATAACGACATTAACCAGTTTCCCACCGTAACTTCCACCACACACTCGCCAGTTACATCCTGTCCTGCCTCTGTGATCCATGAAACACCTCTTCTGAGCTCATGAAACATCTACCACAAAGTCGAGTCATGAGCATCAAGATGCCGCTACCGATGGATATCGGCCAAGATACTGCCTCTCGAGATCAGACACTACGGTTCCGGTAATACTCAACTCCCCGCCGTCGGGTCTCCCAATAACATCCTTCAAATCATGCTCCTCATTCGACATTTCCACCACCACAACCGGACTCGTCGTAATGAACGTACTCGCAACCTTTGCCCTCGCCGCCTCAGCCATGGTGACCTCTGGCATGCGCCCAGAATTTGCTCTGCCGTTTTCCAGGCTGGACTCGTCCGATTCCGTGAGAAGCCCAGCTCCCAAACCAGGTCTATGCGCCCCGTTCCGCACCAGAGTGAGTAGCTGGTTTAGAACGATAAACTCTAACTTCAACTTGAGCGCATACACGAAAGGATGTATTGTGCACTTGAGCGTAAACATATTCTTATAATCAAACGCCGTGAGTCCGCCGTCGAACGCAATGACGCCTATTTGTACCAAGACCAAGAGACGCACGACTTTGCGCGTGTGCATCTCGTAGCCGGAATTGAGGAAGCGGTAGGTGTGGAAGATGTATAAGATGCTGATGATAGATTCTTGGAGCGTGAACACAGTCTGTTGCACACGTTCCATGATCTCCATTGGTCGCATATACAATGCGTGATGGCGGCTTATGAGGCCGAATTCGAAGACGATGATCGGAGTGTGCATCAACAAACCATTCACAAGGATCATGATCAGTACGCTTCGTAGGATCCTGGTATCAGTCACTACCAGGTGGAGGCGCGACCAGAGCACAATGGAGAAGCCGGTGACGTTGCTGATCCAGCCAATCTTACATATAATCGTAGTGAGGATGGGTGGACTTGAGTGTGCGAATTCTTTGACGAGATAGCCAGTGGTTTGGAGTATGATGCCGAGTGTGGTGACGATGATAGACCAGAAATAGAGTCCTGAGTGCCGCTTGAACGTTACGTAGACGAGGACGAGGAGCTCGATTGACATCCAATATGCTATTGCGCAAAAGGACGCGATGAGGCAGAACGCCGTTGGACTACGTTTTGTCAGTACATGTCTGACACGAGTTGTAGATGGCGATTCTGTTACGCACTTCCATTTTAGCCATCCTTTCCGTTCAAATGTCCAGTCGTACTGTGAGAACGGAACGAAGGAGTCGCAGTTGGTATAGTCAATGTCCATCTTGACTTTTTTTCGACCCAGGAAAAGCTTGTGTATGCCTGTATTGACGCCAAAGAAATTAATCTGCACGAGTATGTACAGGACTAAAGCAGCCTTGTCGTCAGTGTGCTTCTACAGAAGTGCAAAGTCAGCGTCCATCTTGCTGACTTTATCATACTACACTGCTGTCGGCCCCATGTAATCATCCTGCATGACACTTGTAATGTTTCCCCATATGGAACGACCTGATTCGTCATCGTACGATGGCTGCTCGGTAAGTGCCTTGGTCGGGTCTCTAGATTTTGCAGCTGAACGCCAGGGTGTATGCTACAAGGCTAGCTAAGCGAGCTGCGTGGTGGTTAGTAAGGATGACATCGCGTATTTCTGGGGCTGAACGTCAGATGCTCAAGAATTGTGGTCGATGTCCGAACAATGAGCGATGAGCAGATTATACTAAGCTATTAATACATTTAAAAGAGATCAAATGCCTTGTTCATGCCGATAAATCTGTCGATGCGCAGCTCGGTTGACATGACGGGCGAAGCATGAACGTAATCGGGAGGTCGCCGAACACGAAAAACGGGCATCTAACTCGTACAGTAATCAGACCGTATAATAACGCCGGTCCTAGTGATGGAGAATTGGCATTGCTTGCACTTGTGGGCAATGGGTTACCTTTGTGGACTAGGCACAATGGAATACCAAGAAGCCACCCCAAGCCACCAGTGTCCTCGAAGTAATCTGTCAAAATGACTTACGGAATCAATTGCGGGCTTCCAATGCATAGTCATTCCTTCAAACGGAACCAATGGCCCTGTTGCCGCTCGAGATCCCGGGCATATTGCTTTGCACTGCGCCGGACCGCACAGTACCGCAAGACTCACTTTCGAGATGATTGAAAAGGCCTGTAAGAGCACGGAACTCCTTGCCGTATGCATTTACAGGGCAATCATACACCGTCTCCTTATGCGCTGGGGAGTTGAAGTGCAAATTGAGATCATGGAGTGAATTGAAGCTCTTGTGGCGGAGGTAGCACGCATAACAGCCACGCTGCTGGTCGTATGACGGGGACATTGCTGTGACGGTGGAGCTTGTCTTCTGGAACGCCAAGACTTCCTTGGTGACAATGTGGCTGTGGTCTCGGCGCCGGATCTCTTGTAGTATTGTGTCTCGGTTCAGGGCGCGAGCATGGGAACAGGACCCAGGCTCAACATGATGAGTAACTACTGTAGCGGATACGAAGGTGGGCTTGAAAAAAAGGCAAGCTATATTGCTACCTCAGTGGAGCTTACTCTTGAGATGCTGCTACTGTCAGAGTCAACGTCCTGTGAGCAACATTCGGTCTGGCTCACAGCGTTGAGATCGTTCTCACTCGGAAAGCCCTTTTCGCAAGCCTGACAATAGTGCTTTCGCCAGTAAATTTTGTCATCCATGTGTCGTCTCGCACTGGCTTGCGACCAATGATAGACGCGATGACACGTCGCATCGAACCGTGCTTCGTCTTGGAAATCGATCTCTCGCAGAACTAAACACATGTAGCATCTGTGGGCACGTACAGAGCAAATGAAACAGGAAATACTTTGTGCAAACATGACGTAGCAGCCACGGGGTATCTATGCTATGATACAGGATGCACTGGAACCTTTCCAGCAGTGACGATTGATACAGGTTGAGTCGAAGAGAGAAGACCCCGATGCCTTCAGCATAACGTACGTTGGACGGCAGTCAGCCAGAGCAGCAGCTACTGACTGAGCCTTCACTCGTCAGCAACCTTCTTTTTCCTGCCCCTGCATATATATTAGCGAATTCTCGACCCAAGTGACAAGACATCATACCTCTTCTGGGGAGCCTTAACTTCAGCATCAACAACAGCTTTTTTGCCGCGCTTGGGCTTGGAGATCTCGTCTTCCTGGACCTCGTCGTCCTCGTCGACTGCCTCCTCTTTTGGCGTAGTTTTCTTGCCTTTAGCCTTCTTCAGAGGCGGCTTGGAAGCTTCTGCTTCTTTCTCCTCATTATCGTCCTTCGCAGCCGCCTTCTTGGCTCTGACTTTCTTTGGCGCAGGGGCATTCTCCTCGTCATCGCTAGCATCTGCTTGCTTCTTGAGAGGTCGCCCACGAGCCTTCTTGGGTGGAGGAGCCTCATCTTCGCTGTCGTCTGCTTTTGGAGTAATCTTCTTACCGCGAGCCTTCTTCGGAGCGGGCGCATCTTCCTCCTCCTCATCAGCGTCCTTTACCTTGCGAGCACGTTTCTTCTTGGGCTTCTCCTCAGCATCGTCGCCGTCGTCATCCTTCTTAGCCTTCTTCTTGGTGACTTTGACGCGAAATCCAGACTGGCCTGGCCGATTGACTTCGATATCCTAGAGAAGTCAGCGATGATCATGGTCTACCAACGCACAGGTCAGGGATTTGCAAGTCATGTTCCAGCACAAACAACAAGATCATGCTTTTCTAGAGTGGACAGGAGAGTCACCTACACCTTTCCAGTCCTCGTCTGGGACGTGGCCGTTACTCAGGGCGAACTGGATCTTCTCTTGGAACTCAGCAGGTACCTCATCGTAGCCATCCACCAAGTCAGTATCGCCCTCGGTGGTCTCGATCAGGTTCTCAATCTGCTTAGGTGTGACGCATCCCCTGAAAAGGTTAACACAAAAGAGATGACGGGATGAAGAGAGACTATACCAGTGTCTATACTGCCAGCTCTGATGATCCTTGATGGTGACCTGGATTGCGTAGCGGAACTCGCCCTTGGTGATTTTGACACCGGCATCCTTGCATTCTTTGTTCTGGCAACCTGCGCGATTGTTGGGCGAAGCCTCTGTGCAATGGTTAGCATCTGAATTGATTGAAATACGCGTGGTTCAGAGACGGAGTCAAAAAGTCGAGCGTACTTACCAACACGAGCGACAACCATATTTGTGTGATGTCCTGTGTGCTGCGAATGCTATGTGTTGATGGGCGTATCAATCGACGCGTGCAAGTTGAAAGTGAGTAGAGGCGAGGGTTGAGAAACGAACGAGAAACGCAGAGCTCAAGTGTAACCAGGCGGTAGAGGTGCTGGTGCCTGTCCTGAGCGAAAGTGAACGCGTTATTTGTCGCGGGTTGTTTGCGCGTTGAGCGAGTGATGTCAGGCAGCTGCCGTTGGACCCTTGCCGCGGCCCCTACTAGTCGTTGACGGCATGACCAGGATCTTCACTCGTGTACCCAAAAAGTTTCCCACTCTAGCAATGCGGTCGACATTCACTCCGCTCCCCATTTTCGCCACCCCTCAATGAGCACTGCGCATACATGTTTTCGCAGCGCCCTGAATCAGGCTTTTCGCACGTCTAATCGTGGAAACGCTGCTTCCTGTACCGTCGCTTCCTTTCTCGTCCCCGCGCTTGCACAAACCGCCAAACGCTCATCTTCGTGTGCCGTCCGCCCATCGAAAGAAACTCCATCCTCGCCTGGTACTTCGAATGCCACCAAAAATAATGGACCTACTTACCGTATCCCACCGAAGCCCACACCGCAGCGCCCCAACTCCCACATACCTCTACCGCCAGCAGATGCCCGCCATGATGTCCAACAATGGTTGGCAGTCGTTGAACGAGTCTTACCAACCAATCTTCGACAAGAGCATACTCAGAACACCCGAGAATCTCTCTCGGTGACGTCACTCGATCTTGCCGTAGTAATCAATGCGGCTCAGGATGCTTCAGTGGACATTTTGAGCCACATAGGATTGGTGGAGAAGCGCTGGCCGGCTGTCGTATGGATGGCGAAAAAGCTGATTGAGTATGGCCCACGCCCAGGCGGACCTAACGCCCACCTCGACTCAGCGTCAAATATTCTCTGGCCCGAGACAGAGCGTCGATCGTTGAAGGACCTCACAGAAAGTCCTTGTCGTATCGAGAGGGTTCGTCCAACGCGCAAGCTCAACCTCACGCTGGAAGATCTGACATCAGCACCCAATTCGATCGACCTCCGACACTCGGCCTGGAAACGAGCAATGGGACAACTCTGGAGGAGCCTAGGTAGTGCAATAATGGCTAGCGCAGAGCGATATCAGGAGCAAGACGCTGGCATGCCTTATGTCCTGGAGATCATCGCCCATCTACACCATGTCGGCTTCATGCCAGATTCCGTTTACACATACCGTCCCCACGAGAGCAGATACGCTCTGCAACAGCCTCCATTGCTCCACATGCTGTCGTCCAAGATATTGACAGCCCTTTCGGATGCCACATGGAAAGCGCACGAGACCTCTGCCAAGCTTGCAAACATAACTCCAAAGCCTTCATACTTCTTGGGATACGAGATCCCAGGGTCTCGTTACAGACTCCAAGTCACCGAACTGGCTCCGGCGTTGTGGTTGGAGCTCGTGCTCTGGTCATGCCTTCATGGTGGATGGACATCGGATGGTATTGCAATTCTTGAACAAGTGGCATCGAAACGGGAGCAACAAGGCTGGAATCTGATAAGCTGGCGCGAGATTGTGTTAGCCGAACATCAAAGAGCGGCGACGGCATCGAAAAGATGGAGTCTGTTCTCTATCCCTGACGGCGGCCCCTTGGGTGCTGAGAACAAAGTCCGAACGCATAGGACACTGAGTAGCGAAGTTATAACTGCATTTGTGGATGCACTGATCAATGAGGTACGAGTTGGCGTAGGCTCTCGTGGGTTCAACCCGGAGAGGGTCATTCAGCAGCTCCAGATACTCAAAGGCTTCCTGGATTCGAACAACCTCAGCCTGGGCTCCACGTCATGGGATGCGGTCATGGCCCGTCTTTTGGAGTCTGGGGCTTTCGTACCTGAGAGGCGACCTGAAACACTATTGAGCCTCTTTGAACTCGCAACTGGCTTTGGCGCAGAGATCAACACTGCGAACACTTCTGCCACGGTCAGCAACGAAGTGCCATACTTTTTCGAGCCTACAACTTTACCTCTGAACTTGCTCCATCGAACAATGCGAGCTTTCATCAACAACGGAGACATCAAGGGTGCCATGACGACACACAATTTCTTGCTGCAACACACAGATGAAAACAAGCAAAAGTCTTTGCAACACTTCTTCGAAATGCTGAAGAGTCAATCACCACTCAGGGATGAGCTTTTCACAACCCAACTACCGCCGGTTGACTTCCCAGCCTTTGAAACGAATCTGCCAGTACCCTTACGTGCCAAACTTCTGGATCTAGCCACCGAGTCTAAGGCTTACGATCTGGGCCGCTCATTTTTGTTCGCTCAAGACATAGACGGTCCCCTCATTGGCCGTAATTTGTACAACCACCGCAACGTTGCGGCATCTATAATACGTTTCGGTACTCTGGCGGGCGAAAATGAACTCGTCTTGGACATTGTCAAAAGAGCTGGTGTCTACAGTGAAAGTCAGCAACAGCATCGTCTGCCCGTTGAGGTCTTGACAGCACTGTTTTGCAGTCAACTCAAACTTCACAAATGGGGCTCAGTACGCAGCATGCAAGACTACGTCGCCGAAACACCAGGTTTCAAGCCTCCACCTGTCATACTGTCTACTTTTGCTGCGGAGTTGCTTCGCTTGTCTAATGGGCTCGAAGAAGAAGTTGTGAAAGCTCAGGATGCGTTCACTGGCTTGCTTTATGCCTGGGAGGCTTCAATTATGAACAACATTCGCCACGAGCTTTACTGCATTTTGGCAATCATGTCTCAACTGGACGGCGCCTGGAACAGCTACTGCTCACAATTCCTTGCCACATCGTCTCGCTGCAGTGTCAAATTGAGTACGGAAAACTTCAACGCCCTTCTTTCTGGGATCCTTGACAGGTACGGCAGCTCTAAATCGAAGAAGATAGTCAACGCTTGGTGTCACATCACGCGCGACACATTCAATGCCCGTGAAGCACCCGGCGGGCTGCTTCGTATGTCGCGATTCCGGCTGGACGCTGGGAAAAGGTATGCGGATCGACCTGCAGACATTGAGGTCGTGCAAGAATCAGGGGCGAAGCTCGTCTTGCAAGGGCGGATATCCCCCAACCGCCAGACAGCCTGGGCCGTCATTCGCAAAGTTCAAGAAGAGGTGGATCCACGAAGGTGGCAAGGGCGACAATTGCCTGCCACTGAGGGCACAGAAGCTGGTGACACATTGAGATGGGCTGCGCGGCTACTCCACAATCTAGGCTATGACTACGAGGACATTGTTCGAGACATGGGTAGCGATCTCGCGAAGCTAGCCGGGCTTGAGGCTCCGGCGGCACCTGAAGAAATTGGCAGTCTTAGTGGCGTCGGTCCAAGGAATGTAGAAGACGCGGAGGGACTAGCATTCTTGTAGATAACTATTGCGTAACACTGTAGATATGCGACCCGACCTAGTATAGACGTTCAAAGTATTGTTCACCGCAGGCTGGACACGTTGCTGAAGGTACGAAATTCAAAAGGCAGATGTCGTGTGGGACCTAGGACTCCAGATAATGCTCGAATTGGAGCATGACACAAACTTACAATTCCGCGGTAGACGGCCAAAGCTCACCGGTACTTACTCCCTAGCGCTATTTGCATCTCCGAGTTGGCTGGGTGAAGGGCACGTGAGTCTACAGATTCTTGACTGGGGAAGCCAGGGTCCCATCGAATCGAGACCCTGGAAGAGTTTTGATGCTCATTGTTTCTCCACTGCTTCTCCACTCTGGTCCAGCTGCCACGCTTCACTGCCTAGACCGCTCAATCTTGTGCGCTCTGCAATGCTCGGGGGACAGGGTGTCGTGTTACAGAGAAGGTGTTGTGCGAATATCCTCTAGGCGAAGTTGACGTTGAAAGCCGAGTGAGCGAACGGGAGAAGTTGCCTGTCGTGGATGCACAGCATGGGCAGCCAATCAGCAGCATGAGGTTCGTAGCCACGTCGAAGATCTTTTGGCTCCAGGTGCAGCGAACTCGGGACTACGTCCAACCAACGCACTGTGGGCCAGCATACCGGACTCTCGATCCACCAGAGGCTTGCATGCTGCAACCGATCCAGGCAAGGGGCCAGCCTTGCAAAGCGGCTCTGAGATGGGTCGACACGTACGCAATTTTGACAAAGGAATCTTCATCATGAAGTTTTGGGGCACCAGAAACATGCAAATCACACCAGGGCCATCAAACATGCTAACATAGATGATACACCACAGGCTGTCTCAGAAGCATGGAGGCTGCATATTGTCACAAGCAACGGCCCGCTGGCTGTACCTTTTCAGAGCGGCTGCATTTACACCGCACTCACCGACTTTTGCACCCGGCGCCAGCGGCCAGTTGGGCGTATCGATAGCTGCTAGTATGACCTGGAGGGGCAAAGCTTTTAACGTCAAGGCACGTTTTGGTCTCCATGAGGGGCAGGTTTTAGTGAAGGACGGCTAAACGCTCAGAGCCAATTTTTTTTTGTTTGAGACATGATGGCGGTTCACGTGCTTGGGTGAGATTAGATATGACGAAGATGGAGAGACGATGTGCGTGCGCCGGTAAGCGCAAGTAATCTATGCGGGCTGTTGTTCGCTGCACGATGTAGCCGGGCTCGTGTTCTGCCACGGACCAATGACGAAGAGGCATTGGGGGTTTGACGACTTTTTTATCCCCCGGGTGCCTCATTGCTGCGCTTTTGCATGCGGTAGAAGATTGAGTTTTAGTGGGGCATGCGTACTTTGGCCGAGGAGGGGCACGCGAGCGCGAGAGCAGACGCTCCTCGATATCGGCCGCGACACGATGACTCTGGTGGTGGGCACGCTGGGTGGAGGCCAACACGCCAGACACGGCCCTGCGCCCCTGGGTGGTGTGGGTGCAGACAGTCGGGATGACTGTCTGGTGGTGTTTGGCGAGCCTCCGGGAGTCAGAGATGCAGACCCAAGCGATTCTCACCGCTCTAGCGCCGTGCTAATGGTCAAGCGCCAAGCGCCTGCCCAAATTTCCATATCCTCTGCTTCCTGCCCGCTTTCTGCACTCCGCAAACTCCACGGACACAAGTCGCACAATAAGCACCCTACCCAGCACAATTAACCCCATCCATATACATCTTCGTCGAGACAATGCCGCAGGCAATCGCTGAGTGCTAAATCCCCTCTGGGTGGCCTACATTTTTTTGTAGGCCATCCAGCCGGCCAGCTCGCGAGACTTCAACTCAACGACGATACAAATCCACGACTGCGTGTAGCACAATTTGCTCGCAACCGTCTCAATCAATCGATTCCTCGTCCGGCCTGCACTGCACACCACCTACATTGTCAGTTCACCCGGCCCCATCCACGAACACGACGACCCGCCGTCCGCTCTACCATAGTCAAGAGCCAGGCCCTTCAGTACACCACACGACCAGTCGACCGACCGCTCCATTCTTCCTTTACTCAATCACCTGCTCTCCACCACTCTTCCCCACTCGGCTCTCGACATCCACCCCGCCCTTGGTACCTATCCGCACAGACCTCAACCCTACGAGTCGCACAGCAACAGTGAGCAATGGCCCACCTCACCTACTCTCGATCAGCCATGTCGGATACCGGTGGACATCAGCACCAAGACCGAAAGCTCATGCATGATACCACCGCCAACCCACGCTACAGTGAGGCCAAACCTGTGTCGCAAAAGAGTGCACCAGGCAGCACCCACCAAACCGAAGGCCGAGGAGACGGCCAAGCAGTCACAGAGGAGGCTGCCAACGAAGACGACGAGGAAGACAGTAGCACCGCACACGATGCTGAACAAGACGATGACGATGACGATGAGCCAGAGGTAGCCGCCCCGTTTCAGGGTCACGGTAAGGGCAAAGGCAAAGGCAAACGTCCTGCCATCCGTGTCGAGCCTGTCGAAAATGACTCTCAAGAAGAAGACGACGACGATTTGCCGTCCCTTGGAGCGGGGCTCAGCTCAAGCAAGCATCCAGTGAGCCAGCTACTAATGAACAGCAAGAAGCGAACCTTCAGCAACGTGTCTAGCACATCTGTGCTCTTTGGCGACGATTCGACTGATCAGGAGTTCCCCAGGCGCAAGCTGGCGCGCAAACTCAGCAATGCCGTCACCAAGCCTCTGCTCACGTACAAGCACGACGAAGAAGACATGCATGAGAACGCCATCGAGAGCGATGATGAAGATTACAGCGCTCTCAATCTCATACCTGATGATGACTCAGATGTCGAACTGATGGAGCAGCAAGAGGAGACCTTCATCCTTCAAGAAGAGCAACAAGCCACTACGCTCCTCAACGACTTTCGTGATGCTCGTCGACTCAGCCTCGAGAGCTGCATCAGTGACAATATCTTCGACGTCACCGCTCCTTTAGACGATGCCTTCATCTCTGGTTTGTCAGACTACGGATTTGCTCAATTCTTCGAGCCAGAGGCTCTGCCCGCATCCCCTGACCCAGCCGTCAAGAGAAAGTATTCTGATAGTTCCACAAAGCGCGTTCGCTTTGATGACGAGGTTCAAGTATCAGATAGTTCCAGCTCAGAGTCGTCCGAGCTCGACACGAGTGTCTTCCCTGATCTCTTTCTCGAACAAGACAAGTTGCCACCAATTCTGCACCAGCTCCTTGAGTTCGATAATGATGACGACGATGGAGACTACTCTTCCCCTCAATCGGATGCATCGTTCTGGGACTTTGGTCAAGAAGAGTCTCGCATCACACAGGCTGACCACTCCGACGATACCGATAATGACTCGGCCGGCTCAAGTGGCTATGATTGTATGACCGTGCCCCATACCAGATCTTCTTTGTTCACTAACATAATATCGCAGCCGACATGGGTGACACTACTGATGAAGAAGACTTTGGTACTGATGCAGCGCCGCGCACACCGCTACAGAACAAATCGGTTCTGCATAGACCACTATCAGCACCAGGCTCACGAGCTTCTACTCCCAAACCCTTCCAACGTAGCTCTCGCCCGATCGGCAGACAGATACCACCTCCGCGCGGCATCTTTATCCACGAGGATACTACCAAGGCTATCGCCGTTACCAACAGGGCCACCAAGACCGTTACCTTTTACCGCCCGCGCCCAGCCATGATCCCTTGGATACCAATCAACGGATACCACAGCGGCACTAGCAGCACTGCCAACAATAGCCCTCGGAATTCCATTGCACAGCCGAACGCTTCGGACAGTGAGGCAAGCAACGAAGTTTTCAACAATGCTCTGAACACGGACATTATGCTCACTGGTATATTTGGCTCTGCGCCAGGCAACGAGTACTACTTTGGCAATGAGAGCATTGGTCCTCCTGAAGCATTTTATCCTTTTGTCAGCATTGGAGCCAATGGTAACATGAATGGCATGGATGAGGATGGGTATGATGATTCGGATGATTACGAAGACGATCTGAACATCACGGACTTTATGGACTTCGGTTCTGAAGCAGATGATACCGATGTGGAGCAGGAGTACGATGAAGAAACAGAGGTTCCAGCAACTCCAGCTACCTCGCAAGTGGCCAACCACGGATCAACTCCAGCTCCCGCGTCCATGACTGAAACACCTGTCAACCGCAGGAGAACCGCTTCCGATGTCGATGCCATGCTGGAGCACTTTGATCGTGGTGTCGTTACCGCTTTCCGCAACAATCAGAATCGGTACCGAGACGTCGCATCGCTTCCACAGGATCCGGCTGTGCGCGCTTCAGTATCGCGCCCAGTTCGATCAGGCAAGTCCGCTGAGGCCCTCATCACGCCCTTGCGCAAGCGATCAAAATCTAAGCGACTGTCTCGCACGCCTATGCACGCTGGTGCCGGCATGACGAACCAGAGCTCACCCCTTTCTGGCGTCACCAAGGCTACCTCGCGGCTACAAAACTCGATGATGGGCTCTCCTCGCAGAGCACCTCCAAGGATGGGGACCTTCTCATAAGGTTACTCATGTCACACCGAACCGCTACTTCTTGCGCTGTCCTTCAAGGACACGCAAGCTACACAACATACAGGGGATGAGGATGGGGAAAGAAGTTTAGGGGATTTCCAAGGGAGTTGAACGACGCTACGATACCCACGGCCTTTTTACCTTCTCGCTTGCTTGCGGCACTGTTGTTACTATGAACTCGACGATGCATTGGCATACCTACCAGAAGTTTTGGGCTTGGCTCTTCTTAGACGGCTCGGCAAAAGTTGGGAGCGCATGCTTTCGCTCAAAAGTCTTTCCATAGCGGCGACGCAAGAGGCTTTTGTCTATTTTCTGGTGGTTTACGAGTCTTTCGTTCTAGTCTTTCCATTCACTGTTACAGATTTCCTTCTTCGTTGAGCGTTCTGCAACTTGTATCTCTCCTTTTCTTTTCATTAGGAAGGATTGAGATCTACAGGATGATACCATGTACTTCAGCGGCACGATTTGACGGGTTCCCACTATCTCCGGCGTTCGATCTATAGTCATAGGTCAAGGATGGCGTTGAGGCTGTGGGATCTGTTTGTGCTAGCTGTGTTTTTCTCTCGTTTGTTTAAGAAGGGTTTCTCGGTTCTTGAGGGCGCATGTGTAGGATTATTGGCCATGATAGTGTATTGAATCAATTCAAATACCCCGCATATCATTGACGTGACTTGACTCAAGACCGCGGAAACCCTGTCATGCACGCAATATCGATGTATGTGCACGTTCCGCGTGCATCAAACAAGAGTTGCCCTGCATGGTGGGTGTGGAGTGCTTGGCGCAGTGAACTGGCTGTCTGTGCGCAGAAGTTCGAGACAACGACGTCACAGGACTGGCGCGCATGTGAAGATGTCTCGTGAGCATTACAGCTTCACGACACTCCATGCGTCCAGACGCGACCATGGAGGAACTAAAAGATGATTACCGAGAAGGAGAATCGATCGTACAATATGCGATAGTAAGCCTGCTACTTCTCACGCTCACGCACAACGCCTTGAACAGACGTTACATCATCTACTGCCCTTTCGTTGCTCATACTAAGACCGCCCCAGGACACCATCCTCCTCCCCTTTCGAATCGCAACCTCCCCTCTCCTTCTCCGAACCTACCTCCGCACCATCCTCCTCTTCCTCGCCTCCACCGTCCTCTTGGCCATCGCCATCATCGCATACACCTCCTTCTACTACTCCTACATCCCCATCCGCGGCATCCGCGCCCCCGTCTACCTGCAATTCCACCACGGTCCCGCAACGCACCCCACCGTCCTCCAATCGCACGATGTCGCAGCCAAGAACTGGCCCTACGGCATCGCCAACATCCCCGGCCTCGTGTCTCGCCAGAAATACGACGTCGTTGTTGAAATGACTGTCCCACGCAGCACGACCAACTTGCAGGCAGGGAACTGGATGATCGGGCTCGAGATGCGCGGGCCCTCGACCGTCGCCGCCGGCCTCAAGGGCATGTTGGGTTGGGACGAGGAGTGGGATGTACAGGACCATAGTCAAGGAGGCATGCCGGGCGAAGCGACGCAGAAAATGGAGGCAGGGGCGCTCGTCGATGCGCCGACTGTGCTTGCGAGGAGTCGGAGGCCGGCTATACTCACGTACCGGAGCTATGTGATTGAGCATGTTCATCGCTTGCTCAGGCTGCCGCTGTATCTTGTTGGATGGCATACGGAATCTGAACATGTCGAGGTTGCCATGATGGAGGGGGTGGAATTTGAGAGGGGGGTGAAGAGTGTGCCGACGTCGGTCAAGGTGGAGATTAGAGCAAAGTATCCGCTCGAGGTATATACCGTGGCGGTACGGCTCAGCGCGAAGATGGAGGGACTGAGGTGGATCATGTACAGGTATTGGCTAAGCAGTGCGGCGGCGGGTGTTGTGCTGTTTTGGAGCGTGGAAATGGGTGTGTTGCTGTGTACGTGGGCCGTGTTCGCACTGCTTTTTGGCAGTCCTACGACGACGCCGCAGAAGAGGATCAAGCAAGAAGATGGCAATGGGACGCTGAAACAAGAACCGAGGGACGACGACGCCACGGACCCAGGAACGCCGTATAGCGATACTTCGCGCACGTTTCCAACTTTGTCGACTCATCAGCCGTTGCACTACAACTCTACCTCTCCGACGTCTCCAAAGTCGGAGCGCGATACGCCTGCGCTAGAGGACATACCGATGCGCGAAGATGCAGAAGCCGACGATGAGGAAGACGACGACTTTATTCTCGAAGAGCCGTTGCCGAGAAGTGCAGAGCGGGACGGCACATTTACAGATTCAGGTATCGGAACTAGTGTCGAGAGCGCGGTGGAGAGGGAGAGAGGTCTGAATAGACGAAGGAGCGGAAGGAGGGACGATGGACGGTAGGATCAGTCTATCGAGGATAGGAGGGGAAGGGGGAGATGTGCATGCATGAAGAGGCATTTGTATTGAGATAATTATTCATCGTGTTCAATTCCGCTGATGCATGCTTGAAGTAAGAAGTAATTGGCAACCTTCAAAAGTAAAAATACACTCAAATCACACCACCACGAACACGTCTCTTGTCTCTAGATTGCAAAATCTTGCGCTTGGAGAGACTTGAAGGTCGTGTCTCTACCTATGAGGCTGAGCTAGCATCGACTGCTGTCCCGCTCGCGCTCGTGTCCTTCTTCGCTTCCTCTGACTTCTTCTGCGCAGCCATTTGCCATGCTGGGATGGCTGCTCGGCCACCCGCAGCTCTGCCGTACGTTGATGGTGCAGACTTCTCAGTGGTAGGTGTAGATGCAGCCGGGGTGCTGCTACTTCCCTGACCCTCGGTTGAGCTCGTTCCGTTGGTCTGTTCCGCAGGCGCAGGGGTAGATGATGGCTGTGGTGCCGGTGTTGAAGCGCCAGATGTGCCGTTCACATTTGGTGTTGGTGCGGGGCTTTGTGGCTGTGTTTGGCCGTAGTAGCTGCTGGGTGTGGTGGCAGGAGGGCGGGCAGTTCCGGCTCCCATGCGGTTGCCGACAAGAGTCTTGAGGCTCTTGAGCTCTGTTGACAACTCTCGTAGCCTGTTATCCGTCGCTTCCTTCTGCGCGTCCATGGCCTTGGGAATCAGATCCCTCAGGCCGCGCACATCGTCCTCAATGCGCCGGTTGTCGTCTCCTTGTCGTTTCGAAGACTCCTTCAAGGTGGTGAGTACGCTCTCGACCTCACCAAGCGCATTGTCTAGTCGTGCTGTCCTTGCTTCTTCTGATGCCTTGAGTGCAGCAGTGTCGGTGTTGACCTGTTCCAACAGATCAAAGGCGCGCTTGAATGACTCGTCGATGGAGGCCTTGTCCTGCTCCAGTTGCGGTGGTGTCGGTGGCTGTATCAGAGGCATGATGTAGCGCTTTGCCGTAAAGTACAGGCCGTAGCTCACACCTCCCATGACTGTCGCCATGATGAAGTAGTCGCGCCAGTCGCGCTTCGGTGGCTCTGGCGGCGGCGGTTGCTGCCAATAGCCCTGTGGTGGGTAGCCATGTGACGGCGCCGCTGGCGGTGGTCTGTTGTATGCATAACTGGGTGGTGGAGAGGATTGCGGCGGAGGGGGCTGGCTGCCATCCGCCTCGGCTGCGCGTGCTAAAGAGACATCGACTTCTTCTTGTGTGAGATTCTTCGACTGCAGGAAAGCGATGCGCTTCTCCAGGGGCGCGCCCGCAACAGACGGGTCCTGGAGAAAAGAGACAGCAGAGGTTATGAGGTCCTCGCGAACCATAGTGACTATGTGCTGCCCAGTGGCAGTGTGATGTTGGAGTCGAGATGCAATGAAAGGAGCTGAAGGCTGGTCGTGTCGCGACACATGACGGAGAAGCCGAAAGGTCGGAGGCGGGTAACTAACATCATGCCGAGGCTCTTCCAGCTCGGTTCCACGCACCAAATCTGGTACACATTATTCTTGGCGTGGACGACCAACCTCGCTTCATCGATATCAGGCATCTTATCCTGGCCTCCATCGAACGTGATTAATCCCTGGATGCGTCTAACGTATTCGTTTTGCTAATGTGGTATATGTCCGTATCGACATACAGCCAGGATGCCCGACGCTTTTTCTGCAATAACAGCTGCGGAATTACCAGCAGGTGCGAGTGAACAATACGCTTGACGGCCCTTTCATTTTCTCCTCTCGATGCGTTCTAGAAGTACGTCTAGGTAGTTGCACACATTTCCGTGTTTGATTTTCTTGTCGTCCTACCCAGTGAGGAAGAGATGGCGATGCGGAGTTCTTCAGGTCTACCAAGTTATCCTTCCTAGTCGATCACTTCCTAGCATTATGACATGTCTAGATCCTCTGCGAATTGCATCATTGCAAATTATGCAAGGGTAGCAAGTTTGCGCAGGTATGGACAGTTTTGCGACAATACTTCCGCAACCAGAGCGGATACGTCGAAGTGTTTGCAAAGCATCAAGGTACTTTGCGCATGCTATAGGCGTGGGATGCTCAGGAGCATGTTTCGTATGTTCTTTCATGTATGTTCGTCTTTCCACGTGACTAGTACGGGGCTAGAGCCACGGCCGTGGTGATCAGTAATATGCCATTTAGCAGACCGCATGAGCATATCAGCCTTACACAAACTCTAACACATCAACGTGGAGATGTTGGGAAGCCAAAAGTCATGCGACATATCCAGTTTCCGCCCGCCATTATACACAAGACGCGGATTCAGCGCCAGATTGCTCATCGTCCTCCTAAGCTCAAATTCAGACAAGTGCACACGGTCTGCATGTACTTTGTTAGATTATTCTATTTACAAATTAGTTTCCCGATTCTGCTGATTTCGAATCATAGTTCTTCATGGCGGGATCATTGTGTGGAGTAATTTTGACAGCTGGGTTGTTTTACACGCCTTCACCTCATTGTGCGCAATTTTGAGACAAACGAATGTCTCACTTTCCATTCGACTGTCCACTCCTCTGTTCCATTGTTTAATACCAGCCCTCAATTTCCTTCCCAGATCGTTCAGGTACACAAAACATCATGGATCTACACAATAGATCAGGGCGCACCAACATCATCAGCGACTTAGACGCTATTGCGCTGGCCCAACAAAGTCCGCGCAAGGCACACAAGAAGTCTAAGAAATACACCACATGTCTTTCCAACCCTTCAAAAGCTGGCAGCTCGAAGACTGTCTCTTCGAAGAAGTCGGGGGGAAAGCAAGATGCCCGCAATCCTGCTGGAGACTCCAAGTCGAAGCCTGCAAAGAAGACTGCAGAGCAGGTGACAAGCTCACAATACTATCAGAGATATGGGGTTCAGATTCCGCTATACGAGAGAGGCGGCAAGAAAAGAGCACATGCTCGTCTCGCCAAAGCTCTTCGCAATAAGGGCACAGACGTCTTACTTAATATTGTGCAAGAGTATGCTGGTGTCGAGAAGCGCAAGGAGTTCAAGAACTCCAACATCACCGAGGCAGAGATTGCGGACTGGATTGAAGAGGTCGAGACGCGTGCACTGGGCCCCAACCCCAGAAGTACCTTGAAAATCGTCAAGGATGCTTCTGTGGTCAAGAAGGAGAATGTGCCCATAGCCGAGCTAGAAGCTGTGCCAGAGCCAGTCAAGTACGAAGGCAAAGGCAAGGCGTCGCTCCACACTGCTACGCAAGACGAAGGTAAGCGCAAGTGTGACGACACATCGGAGCCCTTGCGAGGTAGTCAGCAAACAACAAAGAAATCGAAGACTCGTCATGCGGACACACAATTGGCTGAGCAATCACCCACAGAGGACACTATACTTAATACTGATGCCAGCACCAAGGATGAGTATCGCAAATCTCGAGGCAGAAAACCGGATTCTAGAGAGGCAGAAAAGCTCACAAAGCTCAAACCGGGCATGGAAGAAGAAAATACGAATCAACATACGGAGGAATACAAGCAACTAGAGCAAACGGCGAGACTCGGGAAGTTCATGAAGCAGGTCGACATTGATATGAACAATCCAGATGCCTCTTCAAAATTTGTCGTACTACATGAACAAGACGAAGTCCACATACTAACCGCAAGCACTGCTCAGACAACTGGGAAGATCTTTCTCCACGATACCGCAGTGCCTTTGGATGTTGATGGTGCCAAGGCCCGCCTGAGACAACTGCTTTCAACTCGGCCTGTCGAGACGCCTTTCCTGAAGGCGGGGCAACATGGCCGTCATGGTGATTTTGTCGATGATCCCGATCGCCGCACGGGCCGTGGTCACCAGCTCGCTCTCAAGGAAAAGGTTGCGCTCGATAGATACTTACAGTCTCGCGGCCAGGCTTTGAAGCAATTCCCTCGCTATTCCGCTGTGACTGAAGGCCAAAAGACTCGCCTGGATATCGAGGAGAGTTGGGAGCAAAACGAGCTGTGGTACAATAAGTTCACCATTCGCTATCCCGGATTCTCTGTGAACCATCTCTGGCCTTGTGGCTGCGAGAAGCTCAGAGGTGAAAGTGAAAGCGGCGAGAGCGAGGAGGAGTGACGGTGAAGGTGAGGCAGCGGCGTTTGCAAAGCGAGGCTGAGTCTAGTATGAAAGCGGCAGTCAAGAGCTAACGGCCAAGTAAACGCGAGGGCAAGAGACAATTTGAAGATTCATCCGAGGTCATGTCCTCAACTTCTGTCTTTGCTAATATGTTTCTAGCTATGGTGCAGTGCTGCACATGCAGCCGTATCTCAACCAATAGTGCTGGCGTAGTGCTCCTCGCCACATGTTGATCAGACTGTCGTGGGCCAAACCAATCAGTCTATTTCGCATGAGCACGATACACATCAGGACCATGTATAGAGTCCCTATCAACTATTCTGCATCGTGGAGTAGCTCATGTTAACATCGTGTGACCAAGGTCGCAAACAAACTCTTTGTTGTCGCCTTGACCGCTCCTTCCGAACTTTCTCCCTCGCGCCAAACACGATTGACTTAAAACAATCAGACAACACGTGCCAGCAAACGGAGCTGCCGGCCAGCTTTGGACTTACTGCTTCGCTCAACACCAGCCCTCATGGCTGTCTCAGCTACAATAACAACCCTCACTTAGCTTCAACCCCAATCTGTTGTATAGCAAGCACGGGAGCTTGCTACAGACCAACCCATTGCCCCAGCCGGCAACTGTCAAACAAATACTCGGCACTCTTTACATCATCAACATTCTCTTGTATCCGTACACGAGGATCAATTCCACTCATTCGCGATTTGTTAACCATCAATGGAGCTGATACGCCAGTCTCTCAAGCGCAGGGATACTGACACAGACGGCGAACGTAGCATCAAGAAACAGAGGCTGTCATCCCCAAAATCAGCGACCACCAACGGGTCTTACACGTTCAACGGACCATTTCTTTATACACCCTCAGTAATCACACCACCCGCAACTGCCTCCCTCAGGATTGTTATACCCCGCCCTGTGCTCACTAAGGATGAGCAGCGAAACATCAAGATACGTCAGGCAGCAGCTCTACGATGGATACCGAAACTTGGAAAGCCATTTCCAAAGCGCAGAGAAATCAACGAGGCCTACAACTTGAAGCTTATGAGGCACTATCGGCGCTCGACCACGAAACCCGAGCCAAACTTCGTCAAGCCCATGATCAACACTTCTTCTCGTGTGATGAGGTTACTGCGCCAATTTCCGATTACAGTATCTACATTAGATGAACACATACTGGGAGCGGTCAATAAAACTGGGATACATGCCAGGGCCGACCACATGACCAAGCTCAGGCTGGATCCCGAGAATCTGCAGATCAACAGGAGGATCACAAAGAGCGAGAGTGCGAGACGACTTGCTTGGAGAAGCTTCTCATCAACGGAGAGAGACAGGAGGGATAATGGTCGGCAGGCATTGATGGAGTCAGGTCTTGCACTGGAGGACTTGGTTAAGGAGCACAAGGGGATCAAGAACAGATTACCCGAATGGAGGAAGCGATTCACTGGTAAATACGCTGCGGAGAGGAAGCTACAAAAGCAGTAAATCCAGCTGTTGAGGGCGTTCGGAAGGGGAAATTACTGCACAGATGATCGAGTCACACGCCATCGGGCATTAGGCGGGCTGAACGTTTCCATGGTTCGCAATTTGGGGTCCTCACCATTACCATACATTTTCAAAGAATTTCCTCATACAGAATACACACTACAAGCCCAACAATACAGATACTGGATCAACCGCAGTTGATCCCACAGCCTCTTGTTGCCTATATAAGTGTGAAATAGCTGCATATTCTTCAAACTGCTCCGTCACATACCACATCCTGAAGCATACATCCCACTTTACCACCCAATTCCAAAAAATGACGACGATATCCATCTGCCTTCGACATCACATCATGCCTTCTACCAACAGGTATGATCCAGCGCCGAAGCTCTCAAGCATATCCTACCACGAAACTATGCGCCTCCAAAGTATAGCCATCTCCGCCCTCGAGCGCTGGGGTGCAGCTCAGAGCAGCAGCCCAGAGCCCAGCAACAGCCCTTCTCCTCAGAACCATCTGTCCAAAAGGGCCACCTCGTCACCAGAAACCCCTATCACGGAGGAAGCGTGGAGCGCGTCTGCCTCCGAAGCCAGTACGGAGATGCTTTCACTCCCATGTACACCGTCACGCATACCTAGGACACCACGAACGCCGCGCTCGCTGCCATCGGGCACGCATAATTGGGTGCGAACGAACAAATACTTGGACGAGGTGAAGTTGGGCTTGACGCCTTGTCCTGGGGACGTTGGGGTACCAAACGGTGCGAAGTTGAATGGGAACTTGATGGTGGGGAAGCACTTGCTTGGGAGGAGGGGGTGGAGGGATATCAGTGGTAGGCAGAGTGCGAAGGAGAGGTGGTTGAGGTGGAGGTTGAAACGGAGGGGAGGGGCGGAGTATGAGTTGATGAGGAAGGGGAGTGGTATGAGTTTGAAGTTCGTTTGATATAGTGGGAGTGCAGGCGCTGAATTTTCGCTTGTGCTTAGTATTGCGAGACTGGTTGTTGCGTATTGAGCAGGATCATGGAGCCTGATCATGGGGTCTGTGTTTATCTGTTTGTTCATTGAAGGTACCTTTGTATCAGGGTCACGGACTTTTACTTGTTCACTGATGGCCGGTTCTCTTTTTCAATCAGGGTAACGCTAGTAATCATAAAATCCCTTTCCACTCTTCTTGCCTAGCCAGCCTGCATCGACCATCTTCTTCATCAACACTGCGGGACGATACTTTGAATCTCCGGTGTCCTCATACAGGACGCGCATGATGGCGAGACAGGTATCGATGCCGATGAAATCAGCCAGCTGTAGAGGGCCCATGGGTACATTTGTGCCGTTCTTCATGATGCTGTCAATGTCTTCCTTGGAGCCCACACCAGTCTCCAGACATATGACTGCCTCGTTGATATAGGGCATCAGAATGCGGTTTGCGAGGAAACCAGGGCTATCAGCAGACTGCGATGGGATCTTGCCCATCTTTTTGCAAAAGGCGATGGCAGTCTCAATGGTGGATTGCGAGGTTTGCAGACCAGTGATGATTTCCACGCCTTTCTGAATGGGGACAGGGTTCATGAAGTGGGTGGAAATGACTCGCGATGAGGCAGAGAGATCAGTGGGGTCCTTGGTGGTTGATGCAGCGATCTTGGTGATGCTGATTGAGGATGTGTTGGTTGCGAGAATGGCATGGGAAGGGCAAATCTGAGCGAGCTGGGCGAATATCTTGCTCTTCAAGTCCGGAATCTCAGGTACGGCCTCAATAACGAAATCGACATCTGACAAATCATCAAGGGTTGTGCTAGACGTGAGGCGTTCGCGGGCTGCGGTCGCGTCTTCTTTGGAGATTCGTCCCTTTCCTACATCCTTTTCGAGAAGCTTGTCGGCAAATTTGAGACCCTTGTCGATGGAAGCTTGAGAGTTATCAATAACGCGAACGGATACACCAGCTTTCTGTGCTGCGACCAGCGCTATTCCGAGGCCCTAGACCTGTCAAGACGAGTGTTTAGAACATTTGGTCAGAAATGCTTACCATCTGGCCCGCTCCAATAACACCCAGCTTCTTCACCTCAGCAGCAGCTCCCACAGAGGGCGTGCTGCTGAAGGTGCGACATTGCTGTCTCGCTACCCCTCTAATCGCTTGTCTAGACGCTGCTGAAAACATTTTGCCTGTGGTGAAGAAAATATAACAACGCACACAAATTGTGGGAGCTCAGAACATGTGATGCAGCACAATGCGGCCGATGAAAGCCGCAGCAGGCGGAGCCGAGGTATGACGACGTGGGAGACATGCCTGTCGCGGGCGTGGTGTGGCTCCGATCTTGGCGAGTTTGCTGCATTTGTCCCGTCTTGGTCAATTAACGCGTCAACGCGTCTCCAGATTTACCGTGACGCGGAGCACCGCCGTTGAACGTCAACCACCACAATGGCCCAACAAACGACGCTGGACGAGTGGGCAAGGGACCCAGTAGACCCAGAGATTCGTGCCCACGTCTACAGTCTCATTACTGCTGTATGTTGCCGCATCTTTGTCTCTGATCTGGCTAACATGCTCGAAGCTCGGTGGTGCTGGCGACGATGGCACCTATTCACTGGGAGACGACGCCCTGCTGTGTCTTAAAGACCTTCGGAGATGGCTGAAGTTTGCAGACGGGCAATACAACCGACGCGATGTGGCACGATGCATGGGAGAAGCAAATCTTGTCAAAGGCGACCTACTAGAGATATTGGCCAAGATCTCACCTCGAGTAATGGAGGACAAATGGAGGCACAAGATTGCAGTTGCGACATGTATGTAACAATCTTCTTCGAGAGCTGACCTCTGCTAACTCAGGCAAGTGGAACTCCTGGTGCCTCTAACATGGCCCTTCGAGATCGACCCTGTAGAAGCCACCGTGAACCACCACCGCCATGGCCCGTATATCCAACTCGCACAAATCGGATACAAGCGAGCGATCCTTCATTTCGACCGCGACCGAACCCTGCAGACGGCTGTCAAGATCGCCTTGCCGTCCATGGCCGTGCCCCTCCGAGAACGAACCCCAAGAGACGAGGGCATCATCCGCATCGCACTATACTTCATCCGCAATGTCGCCATGCTTTCGCCCCCTACCAGTGTGCCAATGGACATCGACGAGGCTGAAGTCTCCCGGTCAGCGACCATCGATACCTTCCATGAGCAGGATATCTTTCAGGTTCTGCTCAGTGCTGCTTCGAGCATAGGCGAAGACTTTGTCGTTCAAGATGTCATCATTCTAGAGATCTTATTTTTCTTGCTGAAGGGAATAGATGCAGAAAAGCTGTTTATGGAAGAGAAGAAGCTGAGGAGCAAAGGTGCCGAAGACCTCAAGAGCTTAATGCAAAAAGAGAAAGCATTGCTTGCAGATTCTGCACGAAATGCCCCAACGCGACACAACCGGTTCGGAACAATGGTTTGGGTAAAGCGCGACGACGACAAAATGACCACCATCTCCGGACAGGATGCACTCAATGCACAGGCTGGCATGCAAAAGATGGACCAGTCGAAGAAATGGAACAAGCCCAGGCGGCCAGGCAAGAAAGTGGGCGGAGACCAAGAACGGGAGGAGTTCGACGTCCCTGTGTCGCTGACCGCCTCAGCACGCAAGCACATCAAAGCTTTCGTCGAGGAATTCCTCGATTCCGCCTTCAATCCCTTGTTCCTGCATCTACGAAAGGCCATCGAGCGCGAGACGGAACGAGTCGAAGTGCGCCACCCCCGACAGTACTTCTATCTTACTGCTTGGTTTCTGCGAGCCGAGTGTGCACGGCGTCGGACAATGAAGGAGCGTGCAGCAGACCCCAAGAGCGCTGCGGTCCTTTCTGCAGAGGATGAGAGCTACGGTCTAGTAGCTGAGGTCATGAACCAGGAAACCTTCATTCTGTTGAATCGATTCATCCAGAAGAGCCAGGACGAGAAAGCATGGCAGGACCTGAACGCTGGGATGAAATGCTTCACTCAAATCTTACTCACTGTACATGAGATGTCAGAATCGGCACTAGAGGATGACCAGGAGATTGCTGAGAACATACAAAACCGCATCTTCTACGAGGAGTCTACCCACGACCGTGTGGTGATGATCCTTCGGTCTTACAATGGCCAAGGATTCGGCTATCTCGACGCAGTCACAGAACTCTCGCATGTATTCCTGCGATTACTAGAGCGTTACGCTAAACAAAATGTCGACATGCAAATTCGGTCTAAACGGCGCGCGCGTAAAGTTAAGAAGAAAGAAGCCAACACTGAAGGGGCCGCAGCTGACGAAGACGGCCACGTATCGGAAACCGAGGACATCCAACAAGCGCAGCGAACCGTATCGGAACGTAAATTTGACTTCACTCGGTTCGCAGCCAAGTTCGTCAACCAAAGTAGCGTCAACACATTTGTAGCTTTTGCCAAGTACTTTGCCGACCTTGATACCGAGCAACTGAAACGAGCGCACCGCTTTTTTCATCGAGTTTCTTTCAAGATGGAGCTTGGAGTTCTTTTATGCCGAGTCGACATACTCCAACTCTTCACCAAGATGATGAAGGGTCCGGGCGGTTTGGATCCTGAGCAACCTGCATACAGAGAGTGGGATGATCTCGTTAAACACTTCTTCAGACAGGTAGTCAAGAATGTGCAGGAAAGACCCGAATTGGTTGTAGAGATGTTGTTCAGCAAGATCCCCGCCACAATTTTCTTCCTCGAACATGGATACGATCGAGAAATTGTTACACGCGCGCCGCGTGCTCCAGCCGAGCTTGAAGTCAAGCCAGGCATGGAAATATCTGAGCAGATTGGAGTTGCCGTCGGCATACTTGTCAACCAATCGAAAATGGATGCCGTACAATGGGTGCGCGATGTCCTCACTTCTGCAGCAGAAGAGCGTAAGGCATGGGAAGACGCAGATGAGGCACGCAAAGCCATTGCGGCTGCAGAGCGTCCCGAGGGTGAAGACGGCAGTGCAGAGCACGAGGCTGATTCCCCCAAACCCCCATCAATCCGTAAGTGTTTCGTGCAAGATGGTCCCCAATGTGCTAACGAGTTTTAGTTATCAAACCTGACAGCGAGGAGCGCCGAGCAGCGATGTTCAAGGACAACAAGCTGCGACTGCTGATGACTCTTGTCGGGTTCTCCAGGCTGGGCGAAGCACACGATCCAGATGCGACGTGGATTATATCTCCAACATTCACGTCAGCAGATTTGCAACTAGCCATCGATTTGATCCGCAAATATGAGTTCGACCCTCCAACATACGAAGATGGTAAAGGACCAGAAAATCTTGTCCGGAGCAAGACATCAGCAGCACGCCGTTCTACCCGCCGCGTAGACTTTGACGATGATGAGGACGATGCAGAGAACGCTTCGGAGGAAGACCATGGCGAGTATGCTGCTGATGCACCCACGGCGCGAAAACCTGACGGCGAACGAAAAAAGCTCAAGCGACGTCGGCGAGCCCGAACACCAGTTGAGCTTGACGAGGAGGAGCAGGACCGAAGAGCGGAAGCACGCCGCAAGAAAGAGCTCGAGAAGTTGGCTAAGGAGAAGAGCACCATCTTTGTTCATGACTCTGATGATGAAGACGACGAGGAGAGAGATGCAGCGTTCTTCGCACGTGAAGAGGCACTCCGTCAAGACATGATGAAAGCTCTGGGCAAGTCACTTGCGGTCGCTAGCATAGAGCCTGCGGCCTCCAAGAAGCGGAAGGGTGATGAGTCCTCATCAGTACCCAAGAGGCGGAAAACACCACCAAAGCGAAAGGCTCAACCTTTCGCAGACAGCGACGAGGATTCGGACGAAGATTTGGGAGAAGCTGCGAGCATAAGCAGTAGAGCTGCGTCCACAGAGGCAAGAGTTGTGCTGCAGATCGATAGCGACGATGAAGCCACGGACACTCCACTGTCTTCACAACATGCGCAAACTCTTCACGAAACTGATGACAATACGCCCATGAAGTCTCCTGCGCCGGTGTCGAGGAACGATCGAGACACTGAAATGGTCGATGACGAGGATGATGACGAAGAGGATGCGCCTGTGCCACGAAGACCAGTTGGCCGCAACAAGCGCGCAGTCTTCGTTGACAGCGATTCGGAGTAAAGCATGGTGTGTGTAGGAAGGAGCATCAATGTTGCATAGCGTGGCGTAATTGGTTTGTGTTTTCCGATTGTATACCCATCATCTTATATTAGTCTCAATGCTACGCAAAAGTTGCTGACTCGTCACCGTGACTTCAGCTTTCACTACAGTGAATTGGTGTTGCATTTGGTTGCTTTCATCGTTTGTTTAGCGGCGTGGAGATGACGATTTAGTCGTCTTCTGTATCATTGTCTTTGCCGTCGTATATGTCAAGTTGTGGCACGGGAGTACAGCAACTGTGCTTCTCTTGAGAGAATTATAGTACTACGTTACCGAGTCCGTTCGTTCTTCCTATTTAATGGCGTCGTTGCTATCTGCATGACTGTTTTGCTCTTTCCGTGTTTGTCTTCCCCAGACTACCCGCCCTGTCTCTCGACAACTGCATTCACCAAGGGTAATCACTTTCTCCGCAAACAACCCATTCATCCACGTTGTAGCCATGCTAATGCACCCAGATCGACAGAGATTTGAGCAAATACGTGCTCGTTGGGAGGCTGCTCAGCAGCCCGAGAACGAGGTCGCAAACATGGTAGGCAGACGAATCTCTCAGCAGCCTACCAGTCACGAAGCTCTGCGCGATGGCTCCAATAAGTTTCGCCGGACGCTCAGCCAGGGTCTCGCGTTTATTTCCAACCCATTATCTCAGCGAAAGACAACGCCAGGTCGACAGACGGCGCACAGAGCCAGCCTAATAGTACCCGCACCGACAATCAATACCAGCACACTGTCGAGTCCGAGGCGCAGCGAACGTTTGATGACAGAGACTGGACGGCCTGCGAAGGACGAGAGTAATACCCCAAGCCTGCTGCCAGATATGAGCACGCAAACAGTACTTCGATCACGGACGTGGAGCTTCTTGCCCCGCCCTGTTGATCGAACGCTGCATACAGTATCAAAGATACCGGCCCCAAGCCCTCCTCTCCAAGGACGACGCGTGTCGAGCCCGCGTCAGTACGTTCCTCATAATGCTCCGTTATGGGAGAGACACGTTGCGGCCAAACAGGAAAGCAGGGAGCATGGTACCGGTTCACCATCGAAGGTCGTGGTCAGATCACGCACTACACCCAGTCTGCACAAGGCAGCAAATCCACCGCAATCAGCCAACTTCATGACGCCAAAGAGGACAGACCACAAGACGCCTCGACCGATGCCAGTAGCTCAAAATCATACATTGCAAGAGAACGTGCCAACCAACAAGCGAGCGTCCCAACGGTTGGCACAGATACTGGAGAAGACTACGAGGCGTGAAAGTCTGGCAACACCAGCCCCGCTTCAGTTGAACACGGAGAAGGATCTACAAAGGAAGACCTTCAGTACACCAAACGGTCTTGGAGGAATGTGGAGGCCTTCACGTACGCTCGCGGTAGCAAACCATGAGGTGAGGTCGCATTTTGTAGATATGGAGTTCAGCTTCGACGATTTTGATGACCCATAATCTACAATGTCAAACACAGTGCTAACTCCGAACTTCCATTGCAGATCAGAGACTACATGCCATCTCTTTACTGGGCTGGACGGTTTCAGGCACGATATGATCAGTGGCGCACCGAAGCTATGGCATTTACGCTCAACCTCGACTCCAATCTTCACCTTGATGGTCAATTAGGCCATTGCAGCCTGGAGCAGGAGAAACTGGCTGCCTGTTACATATTCGCGCAGCTTCAAAGCCTATGTCTTACAGAGCAAGCAGCGGACAGTCTCTGGGTATATTCATATCCCCACTTGCATCAATTAATAATCGACTGACGCTGTACAAAGGAGTTCGAAGCTAGGTACCGGCAAGATCACAATCTACCTGCCGCACGATCGTTACAGCCTCCCCGTAAGCATGACGATCAAATCACGCCGAAGGGAGCCTTAGGACGAGCGGTGAGAAAGCTGACCCCTCGGAAAAGTAGCTTGGTCAATCTCCTAAAAGGCAGGTCCTTAGGCAAGGGTGACGAAGCAATGCCTCATGGAAGACTCGAACAAGATGTCGAGTCATATTCAGATGTAGCTCAGCCCTACCAGTTGCGCAGTATCATGCCTGATACATACGAACATGGACAGTGCAAGGGAGAGGTTGAAGCTCGCTGAGGTAAAAGGTCGCAAGGCTGCGGGTGGCTGGCCTAGTACATATTCCTGTATAGTACTGGGATCTTCCGAGGACTCACGCATCGTGGATTTCAGGCGCCCTGGAATCAAATACGCTGACTCAACATGCGGAGAAGAGCATATCCTGCCTTCATCCAGAGCGTGGGGCGAGTAGATTGCTTGGTTCTTCGGCACAGCTGAAGCATGTTTGTATTTCTAGCACATGACTACCAGGCATCAAGTAGTATCGACACCATACAAGTGGGCTTTCATGGTTTTTTCTCCCCCTTGGGAGATAGCTCCTCAACGATGTTCTTCGGGTCTTTGAATGCCAGTGCCACATACTTTGTGTGACTTCCCCTTGCAAAGATGTCACCCTTGCTGTTGGAGAATTGGATAGAAGTGTAGGCTAGTGTCTTTCCGACTAAGGTAGGTGTCAGTATTCATGTATTAAGAAGTGCAGTTGAGGACCACAAACATTTGTCACATGTAACCTCTGCTTTGATCAGGTCACCAATCTTCCCACCCGACGAAAGGTAGGACACGTTGAGGTCCGTGGAGACTCCAGTCGCGAAGAGGCCGCGAGATGCTACTGCTAAGGAGCCGCCGAGGTCAACTAGTGGTGGTCAGTGATGGAGGCAGGCATCTAGCTATCTGATTTGAGTGTCGAATTACCCATGCTCGCTATCGTGCCGCCATGGAGGATATTTAGACGATTCTGCAAACAGAGTCAGTCACGCAGAAGAGAAGAAGACAAGGAGACAGGTACGGTATGCTCTTTTTGTATATCGAGTTCAAACTTGACTCGGCCGGGGACGGCGGATGTCACTCGCAACTAGCATGTGGATCAACAGAGTTCAATTCGAGATTGGGAATATACGCGACTCACGCCATCGAGCAATCTATGCTCAAATCGTTATCAGCTGCTTCGATTATGATACCCGAGGATGAAGTTACCTTGGCTCCAGACCGGAGTTTGCCCTGAAGGACTCCCAGACCTGAAATACCAATTAGCTTCAATCGAATGAGCTTTTCGTCCTGGTCACGCGTCCTACCGAGCGAACAAACTTCAAAGCTGGCATCTTTTCCAAATATCGTTGCGGATTGCGGAGAGTGGTGTCGATGTTCTGTCGGCAGCAGAAGTAGCCGCATACTAACCAGGGGCGGAGCGGACTGGTGGAGGCTCTGTTCCGCCCACTTGGCGCGATCATTGAACTTCAACTTGGACATGTGCCGTTCTTTCACCTTTACTCTGCACTGTAGCGACGCGAGACACGCGCCCTAGAGGATCCAAAGGCTAGCACATAGCTTGAATATGATAATACGATAGCACAAGACATACCCAACCCACATCTACCACGATGTCGGCGTCATCATCCATTCAAGCCCTCGAATACCTGCAGGGCCTGCCGCTGCAGACGCACCGGAAGCTGTATGAAGCGCCTTCGACGGTGCTGGCGGTATTTCGGTGCATGCTGCCTCATCTTGGTGCGTCGCGTCAGTCTGTCGAACTTTATGCTCGCTAACCACATTACAGCCAAGTCAATAGTCATGGCAATGCTCTACATGCCCTCGTCGTTCCCTGCCGCCTCCCTCGAGGCCTGGTTCAAGCCCTCGGCGCGCAGCGAGCGCGAACAAGCTCTCTCCATCCTTGACCGCCTGCATATTCTCGCTTCGAAGCGCGAAGACGACAGGAGCCTGTCCTACTCGCTCATTCCTGGCTTCCAACGCAGCCTGCGCCATGCTATCGAAGGGTCAGGCACGCACCGAACCTTTGGCGTGCCTGCATCTGAGGCTGAGAGTGGCGGCAAGAGACTTAGTATCGAATTTCTAGACCAGCATGCACGAGAGCAGTGGGAGAGCATATTGTTCTTCATGGTCAGTGGAGCTGCGGGGTTTCAGCCAGGGAGCGTGAGGATGGATGTTGGTCCGGGCACGAAGAAGCTGTTGCATGCTGGCGATCTTGTGAGAACAGTGCATGGAACACCGAGAATCACAAAAGATGGGTTCAGTTTTGTGCTGCAGGAGACCAATGCGCAGGTCTGGAATCTGCTCATTATTTACCTCAAGATGGTGAACGAGGTAAGGACTCGGCAGGGTATCGTGATGAGGACTGAACAGCTAACAATAATCAGCTCGGCATGTCAGAAACTGAAGTCCTTTCATTCCTGTTCATGCTTGGATCCCTCGAGCTCGGTCAAGATTACTCCACATCCACGCTCTCTGATACCCAGCTCTCCATGCTCGACGACCTCTCCGCAATGGGCATCGTCTACCGCGCCTCAAAAGAGTCCCGCACGTTCTACCCCACACGACTCGCCACAACTCTCACATCAGAGTCTGGCGCCCTACCTGGCTCCGACATAGCCAGCTCGCAAAAGCCAGAAAGCAAAGCCCAGAACAAAGGCTTCATCATCATAGAAACAAACTACCGCCTATATGCATACACAAACAGCCTCATCCAAATCGCCATCCTCAGCCTCTTTACAAAGCTCCAACACCGCTTCCCCAATCTCGTCTCGGGCAAACTGACCAAGGAATCCGTCCACCGCGCCGTCCAAGCAGGCATCACATCCGCGCAAATCATCTCCTTTCTAACTACGTACGCGCATCCGCAGATGCAAAAATCTAACCCGCCTCTACCGCCGACAGTCATGGACCAGATCCGGCTCTGGGAATACGAAGGCGAGCGCGTCGAGGTCACGCATGGCTATCTCATGCGCGAATTTGGCAGTGAGGCCGAGTATAGAGATGTGCTGGGTTACGCCAAGGATCTGGGCGTGTTGATTTGGCAGAACGACGAGAAGAGGTGTTTCTTTTTAAACGATGTGGCGCAGATACATTCCTATCTGGTGAAGAAGAAGGATGCCAAGAGGAGGTGAGGAGCGATTTGCATACATGGCGTTTTTGGGCGTGGACGCATAGCGTGGGTTCAACTATACGTGTTTGATTTGGAAAGAGTGATGCAGTCGATGCAAGCTTGCTGAGAGATGGTTATCTAGACAGTATCAAATATCTAATCGCTATGATTGGAAGGGGTTATTAGGTTGGCTGCTTGACTTTGTCACGTTCAAGTAACCTTTTATGAAATCAGCCCAAAGCGCATTCGGGTAAGATCACGTTATCCCAACACAGTTTCAGGTTCATCAGGTATATAGCGTAGTGCACCGTATAGCTTCTGGCAATGTGCGTCTCCGCAACCCAATGCAGATTAGTGATGTATGCCTATCGTTTCTTGCTACGTGTACAGATGATGTAACAACCCGGCCACGGGGGTACTCCTCTTGCGCCAGCCCTACATGTAGTCCGGAAGTATTCAAGTCTATCGCTGGACCTCGTAATATGTCCAAGGCGGGCAGTCTATAGCTGCCCAAAAGTGCGCACGCCGCTCCGCGCATAACGAAGAAGGAACTGGCGGATCTCATGAGCGCTCAGTTTGCGCCTGGGTAGCGCGTCTTTCCTACCGTAAAGGGCACGTAGCGGTACTTGATCATGTGCTGGATTTGTCGTCGCACTGTCATGCATTAGCCTCTTAATTCCAGTCCGTTTGAGAATGGCTACCTACTTGTCAGGCCGAAGAGAATCAGCCAGTATACAACCAATACAGGCCAGAAGACAGGCAAGTTGAAGATCTCGAACCAACTGCAGAAGAAACCAATGGCGATGGCCTTGGTCGTTGAGTACCAGAACTTGAACTCTGGGAGGCGGCGGACGAATGGCCTGAACTCCTGGTCCTCTTTTGTGGGGAGTCCGCTGGCATTGCCGTCTTCCATTCCTTCATCTTGTTCGAGCGCGGGGTCGAATTTGGGGGATAGAAAGGCGAGGAAGAGGTTGAGGAGGTAGATGCCGAGTGAGTACGCGACTGTGATGGATTAGCGGGGTGATCGCGGAAGTGGTTGGTATGGAGGGGCGACTGCTTGTGGGCAGCCGGTACCCTGCAGGAGGAGCGTACCAATGTACCATCCTTGTGCGAAGAATATGCGCAGGAAGAAGAGCACAAGGAGTGTTGCTGTGCCTACCCATCGGTAGGGTGTGTATGGGGTGGACTTGTCGAGGTACGACTGGAACATCTGCTGCGCGTTAATCTCGACATGTTCTTCCGCTCCAAATATATCCAGGATACTCGGAAGCAAGTGGGATGCGAACGCGCCAGGCTGTCCGTGTATAACCTACCCTTCCATACTTTGTGGTTTGCGCCGTGACGGCTGCGAAAGGGGTATCCGGCTCTGGGGAGTCCATGGTTGCGAATGTGTGCCGGTTCGTGTCCTCCTCTGTATAAGCTGCGCCGGGATGGAGATGGGGTGGGTGGCCGGGACAGGGGGGATGTTGGGCAGGAGGCGTCGTTGTTGAGGCGTCGTGTCAAAAAGTTAAGCTGCGTGTCGCAAGGCTGAGCAAACGTCTGGAAACACCCCAAGCCGCTAGGAACATGGAGGCATGCTACGACGCATGCGGCTAGTCAGCTTGTACCGTCTACAGCAGACTGCAAGCGGTAGTGCTTTGGCGGAAGCACAACCGAGGTTCGCCGATGCTACCCACTTGAGCTCGAGAGCTCCATATCCTTCAATGTAGTCTGCACCTTCACCAATTGATCCTCTTAGCGCGAATCGATTGATCACACACGATGCATGCATTCAGGTCAACCGCCCGAGTGGCCTCGCAATTCAGATCGAGCGGCCTGCCTAGGTTCGCACGAGGATATGCTTCGACACCACAGTACGAGCATCTGATGGTCTCAACGCCAAAACCTGGTGTTGGACTTGGTAAGTCAACACTGTTCCCTTTACCTGGATCAACATCTGTTACTTCATTGCCCACTTCCCTCCCCGTTCATGGCAGCTTCACATTCTACAGTAACTAATAACATCTAGTCCAGCTCAATCGTCCCAAAGCCCTCAACGCCCTCTGCACACCCTTGATCCTCGAGCTCAACCAAGCCCTCCGTGGCTTCCAAGCCGATAAGAGTGTCGGTGCCATCGTCTTGACCGGCTCGGAAAAGGCTTTTGCCGCGGGTGCAGACATTAAGGAGATGAAGGATCTCACATTCAGTCACGCATACGGCAACGACTTCATCGAAAGCTGGTCCGACCTCGTCACCTTCCTGAAGAAGCCCCTGATCACAGCTGTGAACGGATACGCGCTAGGTGGAGGGTGTGAACTGGCCATGATGGGAGACATCATGTATGCTGGCCCCAAGGCAGTTTTTGGACAGCCCGAGATCAAGCTGGGTGTCATTCCCGGTGCAGGAGGCTCACAACGTCTTACAAAGGCCATTGGAAAGTCAAGAGCTATGGAGACTATTCTTACTGGCGACAACATTTCAGCGAAGCAGGCCGGCGAATGGGGACTAGTTGCGAAGGTGTTTGAAACGCCAGAGGAGTGCGTGAATGGTGCTATTGCGACAGCGGAGAAGATTGCAAGCTACAGTCAGATTGCTGTCAAGGCATGCAAAGAGGTGGTCAACAAGAGCCAAGAACTTGGTATTCGGGAGGGCGTTGAGTTTGAGCGAAGAGTGTTCCACGGCCTGTTTGGCAGCCAAGATCAGAAAATTGGAATGTCGGCATTTGCAAACAAGCAGAAGCCTGAGTGGAAGAACGAGTAGTTCCGAAAAGAAGTACGACAATTTACGTCATTAGAGATTGCTGTGATGTTCTTTGTGGAGCAGGCCAAAATGGCACTCGAGATTCTCCACCATTAAATGACGGTACGGCCAAATGGGATCAGATGAGGTCGAGTAATACATATAATCATTGACCATCCATATGTATTATGATCTTGCTGTTTATATGATCTATGGTAAGAATACTACACATGTATATGCGTGCGACAACAAATAGTATCAGGAACAAATAGGAGAGCCACTTGTAGCCTTAGGGTGCAGCACAACTCAGTAAAAAGCTCCTCCGAGATACCCGACACCGTTCTATGTTTCCAATGATGTAGTTCAGGGTCTGAGCGTGTTCAATGCATGCGTCGAAGGGTATAGTCATAACCCCCACATCTAGCGTCGCGTGCCTCGGTATGTGCACCAGGATGTTTATCTGAGCACACATGCATCGGATAAGAGCCGTGTAAATGACGCGAGCACGCGGGACATGATCTGAGACAACTCGTGAGCCTGACATAACGATATCTCGATGCATTTCCCCTGTTATCCTACCTCGCATAATCGCTGCCATGGATGACACACCATGGCTGCGCGACGTTCTCCGCTTCGCACTCCACGCCTCTTCAGCGACCGAAATACCGTGGTTCGACAATGACATTGTACAGACAACAGCGGGAAGAGGCGAACTGGTCGATCCAGATGATCCAGGGAAGGACCCTAGGTTTCGAAAGATGGTGGAAGCGATACTGTTTAGCAGGCGGTTTCTGAAGACATATAATCTGGTATTGCTGGGCATATTACTGGTGTTTACAATATGGCACTGGGGCGGAAGGCTAGTCCTACATAGGCGCAAGAGACGGATTGATACCACCACAGCAGTGACAGCCAACACAAGAGAAGGCGACCCTGAAGCATGGAGCTCATCGAGCAGCACTCTCTCTGGCACAGCATCCCCTCCACAGCCCAAGAAGCTTGACGAAACAAGCCCATTACTCCTGGCATCACCACCACGGACTCCCTTCTCTCCGCTCTGGAAGCCCTATTACCTACTCAAAGGCACCCTACACTACCAACCCCCTCCAGTCCCCTTCTTCAACAAAACCCTCCCCTCTAATGCCGTCTCCCTCCTCGTGCTCGCATGGCTGGCCCTGATTCTCTTCTACAACCTCTACCGCATGCCTCTCAGCTTCTTCTACCTATTCGTCTTCGCCGACCGCTGTGGCATCATCTTCATCTCCAACCTGCCACTGCTCTACCTCCTCGCAGCCAAGAACCAGCCGCTCAAATTCCTGACCGGTAATTCGTACGAGAGCTTGAACGTCTTACATCGACGGGTGGGCGAGGTCATGTGTGTGGAGGCGCTGCTGCATCTACTAGGCATGTTCGCTGTGTGGTATGGCTTGCTGAGACATCTGGGCTTCACGCTTGCGAGGTTCATCATTAATCGTGTTGTGTTGCTGGGCCTCGCGGCTTTTATTGCGTACGAGGTGATTTACTTCACGTCGCTGGGGAGCTTCAGGAAAAGGTGGTATGAGCTATTTCTTGGCTTACATATTGTACTGCAAGTTGCTGGGCTGGCGTTTTTATGGTTTCATCACTATACGTCGCGGCCGTATGTTGGAGTTTCGCTTGCTATTTTCCTTGTCGACCGCGTCGTGTATCGGCTGTGGTTGAGGTCGAGTTCGCATCCGGCTACGCTCACGGTTCTCGAGGACGATGAGACGATTTTGCTCTCTGCGGATTGGGACGTACAAGCCTCCTCTGCTTTGCGGAGGGATATGAAGCATGGCTGGCTACCGAATCAGCACATCTTCCTCTCTATCCCTGCGCTCTCAAGATTGCAATCTCATCCATTCACCATCTTCTCCGCCGCACCGACATCCACCACGTCGCAGGAGGAAACTAGGGGCAAACACGCATGGTTGTCTCTCCTGATTCGTCCTCAATCTACAGCAGGCATGACGCACTCCCTCTTACAACACGCACGCACTCATCCCTCAACACGCATCCGCCTCGACGGACCCTATGGCTCCTCACATGCCCTCGACATGCTCCAAGCATCCAATACAGCCGTAATCGTCGCTGGTGGGTCAGGTATAGCAGTCGCATATCCACTTTTGTACGCTTTGCTCTCTCCGTCTTCCACCGCCAGTGATCTGGAAGCTACCTCACCAGGGCAAAAGAGGAAGGTCAAACTACTCTGGATCACGCACTCTCCGCGCCATCGCTTATGGGTACCGATCGACAAGATGAAGGAGTTGGAAGAATGGGGCCTCGATGTCCTAATGCCGCCGCCGACAGAATTTGCGGGCAGGCCAGATGTGCGAGATGTATTGCAGGAGTGGACGAGAGATGAAAAAGACGGGAGGACGGGGGTGATTGTGAGTGGACCTGACGGTTTGGTGAGAGAGGTGCGGAATGTTTGTGCTGGCATGATGGTAAGTGGAAGGGATTTGAGTGTAAGTGTGGAGAAGTTTGGGTGGTGAGAGGAGCATTTTTGATCTTAGAAAGATGTTTTGGTGTTTATACTAGAATTTCATTTCTTTGTAAACGATCTAGGTATCATCCATATCCCATCATGCAGCACTGGTCAATCGACATGTATGAAAACCATGGTGCAAACGAAAAAGAGTAACGTTCATCACGACACTACTCCATGCGCATAGCCGGCCCCTCGAGCCTCAACTCCGCCAGCGAAGCCTTCCTCACCCCACCTTTGACTTCGTCCATCTCAATACCCACTTCCTTTGTGCATATCCAGGTCGAAGCATACATGTTCACCCTGTCAACTGTTAGCATTCCACTCCAACATTCAGAACGCATAGGACATGACTTACCGATCAATACAGCTCCCTGGCACTCTTACCGCCACCCTCTTGCAGCTGAAACCACACTCGCCAAACACCTTCAGATACCACGGCTCCAGCCCCGCACTGCGCAACATAACCCTGCCCCGGATCTTGAGCGCGCAGTTAAGGGCACGAATCTGTTTGAGCGCTTGTGTGCCTGTTGGCGGGAACCAGTCCATGCTATCCATGACAACCACAATAGTAAGTGTACCAGGCCGCATACGCGAGATGACTTCAGAGATCTCATCTGTGTGGATTCGCAGCCCACTAAAGGCGTTGGGCTTGCTGAGCCTGATGTGCGACTTGGGCGAAAGGTATGTTGGATGTGATTGCGGCGTGTAGTGGCCGAGGAGGGTGAGGAGATAGTAGTGATTCGAAGTTGAAAGCAGCGTGGTGTTGATTACCGGCTCAAACGTGTTGAGCACGTACTCGTAAATCGCATTCCCAGAATCGGACTTGAGCATCTCGTCAGACGGCTCCTCATGGAACGCCATGTACTCGTCTCCAGCAGTTTTCTCCACCGTCTTCTTCTCGTCAAAGTCGGACTGTTTCTTGAAATCGGCTTCGATGACGGCCCGCTGGGCAGGTGGCACGCCAAGCGCTTTCCAGAGCCATTTTTCGTTGCCGAGAACGGCCCAGGTCAGAATCTTGGAGTGCAGGAGGTTCTTGATGCTACGTTGCCAAATCTCGCGTTGCTCGTTGAGAGTCTGGGCGGCACAGAGTTTCTTCACATCCTCAGACATGCCGAGGAGGCGGAAGAGCCAGCCTGCGGCTGAGAGGGCGTAACCTGAGCCACCGGAGTAGTAGAGACCTTTGGATGAAGCGGAGGAGAAGACCGTTGGGCCGTTGTGCAGCCAGAATTGGAATGCCTCCGATGAGAGATGAGGGCTGAGCTTGCGGATGAGGATATCGTGGAAGTCGGCGTGCTTGCCTTCGCCAAAGAGCTTCCACACATCTTGGTAGCCAAGGGCAGTGAAGGAGGCGACTTTGAGTTCAAGGAGATGGTTCTGCGAGGGGTTGAGGTCGACAGCATGTACACGGCGGCAGTTCTCCAAGCAGAAAGCAAGGATGTTATCTCCAGCTGAGCCGATGGCGAGAACGACATCGTTCTGAGTTGGCTTGAGAAGGCGCATATCGGCGACATCGTCTTCCCAGGTGAAAGCATAGATATAGGAGTTGTTGAAGCGGGTGTGCTTGGGCAGCGCGGAATCGTAGTGGATCCGCCAGTGGTGGTTTTGGTACCATGTAGCTGGTAATGGCAGACTAGACTGGAGATTGACAATAGCAGATTCGTAGGCCTTCGAATGCACCTCGAGATCAGTCTGGCTGACGCCTGTCTGGAGATCAAGCGCAGACAGGTAGGGTGACTCAGTAGCAGCGGCATCGATCTCTGCCAGCTTCTGTGTTGCAGCTCCGCTATCTTTCGAGCATCCTATCCAGATGTAGTACGGGAGCTTGATGCCGGTGTTGAAGAAGTTATTGCGAGCGTTGATTCCAAGAACTGTGCCGAAGCGATATTCGAGATAGTCGCGTCTTGCAGGTTCTAGATTGACGCGGTCAATCTCACTAATCTGAGTTAGTATGTTCGGTATGCCACCATAGTTGTACTTGACACTCACAACCAAGTCCTCCAGAAGACACGTGATATCCACATACAATGACGATCGATAGCACCGCCCATGTAGTTGCGACCCATAAAGTCTACCTGGTTTTGTACGTAGAAGTCGACCACCCCGATGACACCATTGGGGCTAAGAAGGCTGTCGATCGAATCAATGGCCGAATAGAATTCAGGTATCATCGATAATGCGTAGCTCATGGTCACCAGCTCTGCACCACCAGCATCAGCGTTCTCATCCAGATCGTGTACTGCATGGTTCCGAGATACAGTCTGTTTGCGGTTATAGGCTTGCGATTCATGTTCGTGGAGGCGGAAAGCGCGGGCGTCCTGGCATATAACCTTGACATTAGTCCACCCAAGGCGTGTAAATCGCTTGCGGGCCATCTCGCAGAGACTCGGTGAAAGGTCAACGACATCTATCTCATTAGTGTATGCTCGAAAATGCATATTCGGTGACCGTACAAACTGCGCGGAAGAATTCCGGAACGGAGATAAAATCGTTCATTTGTTCGACACTAGCATCTTGTCAGATAGTGCTCGTTCGTTGAAGGGCGCTTGTGGGCATTACTTGTGGCCTGTTCCGCCGCCAATCTAGAGCTGTTAGCATGTTTCGACGCAAGTCTTCTGATACATACATCAACCCAGACGGGACGCTGCGTGATTAATCCAGCTTCGGCACGGTGCTTTAGCTGCGCTGCGACCAGACCCAACATATCCTCGCGACCACGAAGTAAACGAACACGAGTAGCATCGTAAACATCTGCTTGTGCCTTGTAAAAGCTCTCCTGCGACACTTTAGCTTATAATTCGTAACTTTGGTACCGTGAAGATCATACAAGAGCGTCTTGTTGGCTGCCAGAACCATCACCCGTATGAGGCTTCAGAAAGCATCCATAAATGAATTTCAAATATGCTTCAATTGTCCCCACAGGCCGACCCTTGCTCTGCGGTCTCAGAGAGAAGACAAAGACTGTGGCAACCAAGATACCGACGAAGCACAAGGCAACCGTAAGCTGGTAGAACGGGTCACGAGGGACAAAAGTCGAAAGTCCCACCATGGCTGCGACTATAGAGAGAGCAAAAATCAACGAGAAAGGGAAGGGGAAATGCAGCCATGTGCAAGAGTGCCCCTCATGGCTTATATGAGGATATGTGGCCAACGTTCCGAAGCATCTTTCCGACTTCGGTTCGTCACAACGCTGGCCCACATGATGCTAAACAAACGAGCAGCTGCGTAAGGCTTCGGCATGACTCTTGGGGAGTGTATCAGCCAATGAAAGGCGCCACATGCTTCGATGATCCAGAGACGGCGCATAGCACCATATTTTGAGGCGAAGTGGGATGTCTAGTACCTCGAACGCGCTCGTGCAACCGCTCCAAGCGGTTATGCAGGGCCTTGAGAGGGACCGAAAGCTTCTCCAGATTTCGTAGGAGCCATAGAGATAAAGCAGAGGATGGGCCTATCAGGACGAGTGACGCTTGCGCGTGGTTGAAGTGGGCGTGGTGTTGAGCTCCTGAGGTTGAGGTTCGTTGTCGTGTCGGTAGCCAATCACGCATCGCTGTGCAGCGGCGTGCTAGCTTTGTGCCTCGATGCAGGGACAACTCCGGATCGACGGCATCTGATAAGTCTGAATGTCAAAGTGACTTGCATGCGGGCATGGCGGCCGAGAACTGTTGCGCTGTGCTCACATTGATGCATGCAAGCGTTGGGCGACGCCGGCAGTGGCATCGTCATAATGTTAGCGCTCTTGCCGCTTGTCAGTATCGAAGCTGTTACACGACACTCTCCCAAACTTCCTCGATGACTATCGGCGTGTAGATAGAATGGTCTGTCAACATACTTCTTTGTAGTTCGAATCGTGGTCACTGGCCTATTGTGCACCCTCGCCACTTACTGACCACACACAGCCGCCCAACAGGCACCAGAAACATACGGTTGAACTACACGTCACGAGATTAGTGACCTATATCAGATATCTTTAGCTCATACGATAAGAAACCGAATCACTTCGCCGTGGCGCAGCTCGGTACCTTCATTTTTAGTCAGCTGTCGATCGTAGATGCTCATTGCTGCGGGTGGAAATGGGCAGCGGTGAAGTAAGAATCCAATGCATCGGTTTCTCTTAGTTGAAGTCATTTCATTAGGTTCAATGGCCATGCTGATCCTCTATTTGATTTACAGACCCAAGTGGTATTGTGAATATGCAACCGTTAGTCCTCAGGCATCCCATCGGTAATGTAGGTGCCTTATGCGTAGAAGTTGACTGTGTCCTTCTTCTTGGCCTAGATAATGGTTAGCATATGACAAGTAGGGTGATGAACGCAGTAAAGACTTACTTGAACCTCCGCAATGGCATCAACGTAGTGCTCGTGGCTGATCTTCTGTTGTCCAGATCGTAGCGCAATCATACCAGCCTCAACGCAAACAGCCTTCAGCTGCGCACCACCGAACTCGTCGGTACTGCGAGCCAATTCCTGCCAGTTGACAGCCTCGTCCACGGTCATCTTTCTTGAGTGGATACGCAGAATCTGTGCGCGAGCCTCCTCATTTGGCAAGGGAAACTCGATTTTCCTGTCGAGACGCCCAGATCGAAGCAGAGCAGGATCCAGAACATCGACTCGATTTGTGGCTGCCAGGACCTTGACACGGTCATCGGAAGCAAAGCCGTCCAGCTGGTTTAGAAGCTCCAACATGGTTCGCTGCACTTCCCTATCACCGGACTTTTCAGAATCGAAACGCTTCGTGCCGACCGCGTCCAACTCATCAATGAAGATGATTGAGGGGGCCTTCTCTTTGGCAAGCGCGAAGCAGTCACGAACGAGCTTCGCACCGTCTCCGATGAACATCTGCACAAGTTGTGGGCCTGCGAGCTTGAGGAATGTGGCATCGGTCTGCGCAGCGCATGCTCGGGCGAGAAGGGTCTTGCCGGTACCGGGAGGCCCATACATCAGTGCACCTATGTCGTGTCAGCCGGAATAGAATGGTGAAATTGTATCGTGTGCATACCTTTTGGTGCCTTGATACCAATCTTCTTGAAACGCTCAGCCTCCTTCATCGGCCAGACTACCGCCTCAACGAGCTCCTCGATCTGCTTGTCCAGACCTCCGACATCGGTGTACTTCTCTGTTGGCTTCTCGTCAACCTCCATAGCCTTCACGCGGCTATCGTACTCGGCAGGCAATGTATCGAGAACGAGGTATGAGTCCTTGTTGACACCAATCAGATCACCAGGCTTGAGCTTCTCGTGATCTACTAGGCCAATGAGGGGCAGGAAGATGGTTTGTCGCGTCGAAGTCTTGATGACGGCGGACTTGCCAACACGAGTTGCGTCCAAATCGATGTTCGCTCCTTCCTCCGCCGCCTCGGCAGTGACGTCGAGATCAAGTATTTCAACGACATTCCCGACAAGATATGGGAGTTGCCTGCGCATAATCAGCGACCGTTGATGTAGCCCGCCACCACTCTGTCCACTAAGCTGGTAACGGGTGTCAGCAGTACTCACCTGTTGTTCTCGATCTTCTCGAGATTGTCCTTGATCTTCTCGTTCATGGTGGCCTTCTCGTGCGTCAGACGTTGGAACTCGCTCTTCATGATGCGCATGTCATTCTCCAGTAACCGCCGCCGCGCGACGATGTCTCGTGTGCTTGAGTTGAGAATATCTTCGTCGAGCTGTTCCTCCTCCTCTTCTGGCTCAGCGTCTTTCATGTCTGCATCGCCGTCCTTCTTGCCGCCGTCTCCGTCTTTCTTCTTGTCCTCATCCTTCTTCTCATCCTTCTCGTGGCGCTCAAGGTCTTCGAGATCTTCGAGTGTAGACATGGTGGCGGTGTGGGGCGAGGTGGATGATGGAGACTGTGAGTGTGTCTGATACGGTAGCGAGAGTACGGCGTTGTCGTTAAAGAGCTACGAATGCAGCAAAGCCGAAGGTGCGATATGGTTAGGTGAGTGTTTGGAGGCAGCTGTCGATTACGAAGTGGAAGCTCCCGCGATTACTTAGCTCCAGGCTTGGCAGTCGGCGCTTTAAACCAAACACCGATCAGCCTCACAAGGACCAAGTGTTCGCAGGTTCTCACATACGATAAGTATATGGGTGGATGGAATGTGACCAAGTTCTGTAGATGATCTAGAGACCTAAGAGACATCTGAGTGAAGTTTCAAAAAAAATTCTGCTACACAGCAACATGGAGGGAGATAGCAGGCTTCGCCTCACGTCTTGGGGACTTTCTGCCTCAAGTGCGAATTTGGTTGCCACATTACTCCTCAAGGCCTGTAACGAACGAACGCTCGCAAACTGTAGCGTGGTTCATAGCATGGAATGTTGCAGGGTTGTGCTGAGGTCTTAGATTATAGGGAGGTGCGTCAGTCATCGTAAGAATGCCATCTGATGTTGCCATATAGCAACGAGGAGATCGGCAAACATTTTTCTTTTACTCGTTCCACTTGCAAATCCTCGAGAGATAAATCGGTCACTACATGCTGGCGCTGAAAGTGTGCATCCGTGAAGTTTCTGTTGCAAAACCAGGTTGTGTGGGAGCACCATAGCACTTGGAAAGAGTGCATGGATTTCATGGTAGAGCTCGCCAGATCATAATGTTACTAGGAGAGGGTTCATATTCTTGCCTGTAAGAGGCTGTAAAAACAATGTATCGAAGTTGTGGTGGGGTGGGTTCAAGGGGGCGGGATCACTGACCATTCGCTCGATACGAGGACACCCTGCGCCCCAAAGCGGGGTCAAGACCAAAGAAAGAACCTTCAAATGATTGAGGAACCAGTAAAACTATTGTAGTCAATGATACTATCAATTTGTTATGGTTATATATTATCTAATTTGCAAAAATCGTTATTCATCCACTCGCTGCAGTGGACTACGGGCACCATGGCCTAATGGTAAGGCGTTGCTTTCCGGTTCAGCCTGGCAAAGATTGTGGGTTCGAGTCCCACTGGTGTCGTTCTTTTGCTCTATTTAATATCTTTTTGTTTTATCTCGTTGCGTGGAGGCTGGCCCGAGGTGTTGTGGTGTTGATGCGCGGGTGTGGTGGAGCGCCACAACGCTACCTACCCACCCACTCACACTTTTGGAACATCTATTTTTGCTCATATTACATTCGGATTAATGCGCAGAACATCGTAGAACTTTGGGTTTTCTGAATAGTACCAATGTTCGCCCTTCGACGCGTCTCTGGCGCATTGAAAGCATCGTGAGCTTCATGTACATATTCAGCACCGCAATCCAGCTAATAATCGACAGATGCCCTACTACCACAGCGTCCGCACGCGTAGTATGCTCAGCAACAAATGCTTCACGCGTATGCCATGCGAATCAAAATTTTACTTTAACACTGACCCTTGTGAAGCCTTTTACTCGTCTACAATTCTCGTCCACCACCAATCACGTGTGTATCTCAACGTGGAGTGCTCTGTGTGTTTGACTGTCGCTGATTTGCGTTGTTGTGTCGTAGTATGCGCAAACAGTCACGACGGGTATGGATGTCAAAGTCCCAGCAGCTGATATCGAATTTGCCAACGGCAACGTGGTTGTGTCACAAGAGAAGATGTAAGTCGCTTCGGCTTCGGATACAATAGTAGACTGATGTCTTTTTAGCCCGAATATATGGCTGCGGTAATTGATCATCCCGCAAGCATTTTTGAATCTCACATTGGCTTATATTTTGATGCCAGAGACAATTGCCAGTGCCAGAGCTGCGTGCATGATGCGACAAAGCAAAGGCTACTAGACACATTCACGGTACAATCTCTCAAGAGATGCTTTTTTGCATCTGCTGACCTCGGGTACACCTAGATACCCAAAGACATTCAGATCAATGAGCATGATCTACTTGACACAAATAATGTGAAGATCAAATGTAAGTCATCACCTTGCATGGTCTCGATCATGGTTACTAATGATCTTGGTAGGGAGTGACGGGCACGAGAGCGTTTATCCTTGCGCTTTTCTTGCTCGTATAGCCCATAAAAAACACAGCATGGCTTCCACGCGCCAGGGCTTGACAAGGTAGCTTTCGCCAGTATTGCTAACAGCCGCCTGACTGACGACTTCCAAGGCCGTATTACTGGGATGCATCTATTGCTCAAGACCCACCCCGTGTGTTATTCAATCAGGAGGATCGGATGCTCGCTATGCTCCAAAAAATTGTACGTCACGCAGCTTCCTCAAGCCAGCTCATATCTAACAACTCAACCCCTAGCGCACTCACGGCTTCTGCTACGTTGACGATGTGCCTCACTCTGATCCCTCTGCCACCGAGGAGCTTCTCAGGAGCATCGCATTCATCCGCGAAACCCACTATGGCGGGTTCTATGACTTCACCGCCGACCTGGCCTCAAAAGATACAGCATACACCAACATTGCCCTGGAAGCACACACCGACACGACCTATTTCTCGGACCCCGCAGGTCTGCAGGCTTTTCACCTTCTCTCACACACCGATGGCGAAGGAGGAGCCTCTCTCCTCGTGGACGGCTTCCAAGTCGCTAAGCAACTCCGGAGGATCAATAGGAAGGCGTATAAGATCCTCTCAACTGTGGAGGTGCACTCTCATGCTTCCGGTAACGATGGAATCAGTATCCAACCCTATCGTGGCTTCCCCGTCCTTGAACATGGCCCGGCAAACGACACTCTCCTGCGTGTGCGTTGGAATAGTGCTGATCGTGCAAGTATCGAATTACCCATTGGGCAGGTGGAGAAGTGGTATGATGCTGCGCGTGTTTTCGACGCTTTATTGAAAAAGAAGGAGAATGAATACTGGGAGCAATTGACGCCGGGGCGGGTGTTGATATTCGATAATTGGAGAGTTATGCATGGTCGGAGCGCCTTCACAGGCAAGAGGAGGATTTGTGGTGGATACATTAATCGCGATGACTGGATCAGTAGGTATAAGATGGAACACTTCGGCAGGGACAAGGTGCTGGAAGCCCTTGCTACTGGTTAGAGCGGAGGGGGAGCATGTTTATAGCACGATACTGCATAGAGAGGTCTTGAAAGGATCGAAATGCATGTTGATACATTCTGTCTTGGCGCCTGAGATCTTATGTACAGTTGCCACGATGTCAAGGAAATACTCTGGTCTCTTCTCTTCATCTTCTCCCCCTCGCGATTCCTCAACTTCCCCGTGAGGTTCGCTCTTGCTCCAATTCCAGCTCAGCCTGTCGGTAGTATTTGGCAGTGTCGACACCGTGGTAAGGGTGGTTGACAAAGTTTGGCCACAAGAGGACGTGGGAGAAGGTCGACGAGTATCGCGAGTTCCTGTGCGCAACACCCTGCATGTACTCGGTCATTTCGGAGGTGCCATACAGCGACTCGCCCTTCTTGACCTTGTCAACCATCTCCCTCATGTCCATCTCGACTTCACGGCGGTTCTCGCGAGCTCCGTAGAAGCGGGCTGTTATGCACAATTAGCTCTGCCTTTTCGCGTTCGTGCTCCATGACATGGTGCCTCGCTCGTTTCAATTCCGGGGCCAAACATACAGCATGACCTCGAGTAGGCGAAGACAAAGGCGCCGCAGACACCGACAGCACCGCTCAGGCGCATGATGGGCGCAAATCCACCCTTGCCGACGAAAGAGGGTGAGACTCTCTCCCAGTAGAGCATCAAAGCAGGGCTAATAGCTCCGACTCCAGCACCGTATGCCCAATCGGAAGGGCGGGTATACCGCATTACTCGCTTGAAGTGTCTACAACATGGTAAGTACTCGTATACGTTCGGGAGCGTCATGCAGCGTACGGGTCATTGTCGATGAGCTGCAGGGCGTTAGCTATATTGACCCATTGCGCGCGGTGCAGTGGTTCAATTGCTTACAGGATACTCTCCAGTTGGGACCTTGTCCGGCACAACGGCCTGATGCCTCACAGCATTGTCTTGTGCGCTCGACATTTTGCTGGTGGAATGACGAATTGCGGAGTCGCTGCGCTTGGTACGAGTGAAGTTGACGGCCAAGCGGGCAGGCGGTGGTCCATGCGCCAGAGAGCGCCTTCCGCGCGCCTGTGGTCGCTCCTGCAACTTTTCTCTTGGCGCGTCATGCGACTGACGAAACCGCAACAACAATGAGCGCGCACCCCGTTCACTACGCCATTCAAGCCTGAAGACACCATCTCCGGGTCTGGAACTATCACGATGGAGGGCATCAAGCAGGAAGTGTCTTCTAAGCCCCGGAACGGCGCGACCATGGCGCATGCGACCGAATCGTCGAACCTCCACGCTCGCCCTACTGTCGCCGATCTACACGGAGAGAATCACTTCGCGCAGGTCGCGAGAAAGAACTGGTTGGCTGCCAAGAAGACGCCCAAGGTGCGACCTGAAGTGGTCAAGAAAGAGCTATGGGATGAGCTGGAGAACGTCGACTTTGCATACTCGTCGCTACTGATACTGGAGAACCTGCAGTTACTGGAGAGATACCTATGGCCTGGATTCACCGAGGATGCATCGAACTACCACCATTTGCTTCTGGCGCTCATGGTCAATGTCAAGAGGAGGGAGAATCTCGCGTCTTGGGGTAAGAAACTCCCAGTGTGTCGACATGCCGTGAGCAGAAACTAACCTATCGCAGAGCATTTTGCGAGCAAGCCGACCGAGTTCTCGTCCTTCTTCCGTCGCATTCTTTCCATGACCGTTGACCCTACGCAATCATCCAAGATCCGTACACAACTCATATCTTTCGTCATTGGCGCGTTCCAGTCTCTAGACAGTGGCCTGGTCCGAAAAGAGTGCGCACCTTTGGTCGGCATTTCAGTATGGCATAACTTGCACTCGGAAGCCGTGCGCGACAAACAGTTTGAGGAACACCAGATGTTGCGTAAGGCTTGGAGGGCTACCTCGAAGCGATTCGATGCTGCCGACGAAGCATTGCAGGCCAGGCTACGCTTCGAGCGGACATGGTTATATACGCTCCTTCTCGACTTCATAAATCGACTTTACAACAGCACGACAAAGGAGGAGATCAGGGACAACTTGGCATACTGCGAACGTTTCCTCGAGTTGCTTACAGATCTTGAAAGTCAGTTACCAACACGACGATATGTGAACACCCTTATCAAAGATCTCAACGTCCTGGCTTCCATCCAGTTGTCTCCAATGTACGCCGATGAAGACAACGGCCTGTTTCGGGACTTGTTCAATCTGCTCAGCCACTTTGCGAACTTTCCCATCGAGGACCAAACTGGCAAGCAATTGTCCAAGCTAGAGTACGACCAACAGCACTACGATCTCCTTGCAAAGCTGCAGCGAAAAGGCTATGCAGCATTCCAAGAAAAACTACAGTTAATGGCACTCGCGAACTATGGCAGCATTGGCAACCGAGAAGAGCTGGATGGTCACCTCAGAGCGTTAAGCGACGATGAGCTCGTTCAATTGTGCTCCCTGATGGACTTGCGAACTGAGTATCCAAGCTCTACGTTTCTGGTTCGCGACCGGGCTTTCTACATGGAGGCCTTGTGCTCGCTCGTCGAGCAAAGGTCGACGTTCAAAGACATTGTCCGTGACATGCCCATCCTACCGACCGAAAAGATCTTGTACGAGACCACGTTCCTTCGAAACGAAACATATAACGGATCGAGGCCACTCGCAATACCAAAGCTGAACCTGCAGTATTTGACCATCGGCGATTTTCTATGGAGGTCGTTCATTCTCTATAGAGCCGAAGCGCTCTACGGTATTCGCAAGGACATGGAGGATGTCGTCAAGAGGGTGAAGCCGCGAGGGAAAGGAGCCAACTGCAAGTTTGGTGGTGTGTCGAAGATGGCACTGCCCATCATGAAGCCGGCTGTCGTAGACGTGGCTCCCCCCAAGGTTGGTGAAGAGCATCCGGCATATGTACGCGCAGAAATCATCCTCGACGTCAGCAGGCTTCAGTACGGCGTCCGCAGAGAATGGGAGCAACTTAGGACAGACGATGTTGTCTTCCTTGTCGCTATCGAGGGTCAGGACGATGTCCCTATGCGTAATGGTCATCGCGATGAGCAGACATCAATGGAGCAAAGTGGCATACACAGGTTGAGATGTGCTCAGGTCGTCCAAATCCTGGACGACAATGGACGACAGCTTCGAGAACAAGCTCACACTGACGGCTTCGTCCCTCGAGTCCGCCAGCGCCGGCTCCTCGTCAACATCGACGCGAAGCAATACAAGCACGATATGGACAATACTGCCGAAGGCCGGCCCAACGTATACGAGCACATCAACCACATTGTCCGTCGGCGAGGGCGGGAGAACAACTTCCTTCCCATCCTTGAGTCTATCAAGCGCTTGACGCTTTCGGACATTCCAGCACCCTCGTGGCTGCAAGAGGTCTTCCTAGGATATGGGGATCCTGCATCTGCATCATATCAGCGTCTGCATAACCGACTGCATTCAATAGACTTCCGCGACACGTTTTTGGATTGGCAACACCTGATCGAGTCCTTGCCCGGCAAATCAATCGAACCCCACGAGGAAGCACAGACTTCCTTTGGGCCTCCATACGTCGTGCAGTACCCTGTTGCAGCTGAACCAGAGATCGCTCCTGCAAAGCCTTCGAAAAAGCGGCGTCGCGATCAAGTTGAGGTTGCACAACCTGTGCATGAAGCACTGCATGTCTCCACCTACAAGCCACCAAACATGGGGCCATATCCTGCAGATGCACCTAAGCTGAACGTTGTGAGGTTTACCCCTGCACAAATAGAAGCTATCAGCTCTGGTACGCAGCCAGGCTTGACGGTGGTGCTCGGACCTCCAGGAACCGGAAAGACGGACGTTGCGACCCAAATTATATCCAATATATATCACAACTTTCCGGATCAACGGACTTTGCTGGTCGCACACAGCAACCAGGCGCTAAACCAGCTCTTCCAGAAGATCGTGGCGCTTGACATTGACGAGCGGCACTTGCTACGGCTTGGCCATGGTGAAGAAGATCTCCAGACCAGCGCCAGCTACAGCAAGCATGGCCGGGTAGAGTCGTTCCTCGAAAGGGGACAGTACTACTTGTCTGAAGTCGATCGCCTTGCGAAGAACTTTGGTGCGCCCGGTGCTCATGGAAGCTCGTGCGAGACTGCAGATTACTTCAATCTTGTCTATGTGAAGCCAGCATGGACGCAATACTGGGACAGTGTTTCATCTGAAGACACAAGTGTTGAACAAATAGTGTCTGAGTTCCCATTCACAGACTACTTTTCCAATGCTCCCCAGCCATTGTTCCCGCCAGCAGCAGATCGCAGCCAGATTCTCGACGTTGCAGAAGGCTGCTACCACCATGTTGAGAAAATCTTCACCGAGCTCGAGGACATCCGTCCTTTCGAGATCCTCCGCAACCCGCGTGACAAGGCAAACTATCTCTTGGTGAAGGAGGCTCGTATCATCGCAATGACTTCGACACATGCTGCTATGCGGAGACAGGAGATAGCCAATCTGGGCTTTCACTACGACAACGTGATCATGGAAGAAGCGGCTCAGGTTACTGAGATTGAAAACTTTATCCCACTCGCACTCCAGAACCCCCGAGATGGGGAGTTGCCCTTGCAACGCATTGTGCTTGTCGGAGATCATCTCCAAAACTCGCCCATCATCCAGAACCTTGCTTTTAGACAGTACGCTAATCTTGAGCAATCACTCTTCCAGCGCCTCGTACGGTTAGGTGTGCCTATCATCACGCTCGACCAACAAGGTCGCGCTCGCGCATCACTCGCGGAACTTTACAAGTGGCGATACCCGAAATTGGACAATTTGCCCTCGGTTCTTTCTGCTCCTGAATTCCAGACTGCCAACGCAGGCTTCAAGTATGACTACCAGTTCATCGACGTGCCGGACTACAAGGACAAGGGCGAGCAGGAAGTTGCCCCCCACGTATTAGCAAATGAGGGCGAGGCCGAGTATGCTGTAGCAATTTTCCAGTATATGCGGCTCCTGGGCTATCCCGCGAACAAGATTTCTATCTTGACAACTTATGCTGGACAAAAGGCTCTGATCGGAGACGTGCTCGCGAGGAGGTGCAAAGGAAATCCCTTAATTGGCATGCCGAGGATCGTTGCTACCGTGGATAAGTATCAGGGCGAACAGAACGATTGTAAGTGCTTTCCCAGTGTTACCTAGTGGATTCGTATCTAACACCACACAGTCGTCATCCTGTCATTAGTCCGCACCCGCAGCATCGGCTATCTGCGCGACATTCGACGTCTAACAGTTGCACTCTCACGTGCCCGTCTCGGTCTCTACATCGTCGGTCGCCGTTCCGTGTTCGAGTCTGTCTTCGAGCTTAAGCCAGCATTCGATATCCTCTTCCAACGCCCCGACAAGCTTACTCTTGTCACAGACGAGATGTACGGCGAGACGGCGCGCCCAGCAGAAGCCAAGGCCGGACAAGAGATCGATGGCGAAGCAGTCATGGAAAGTGTTCAACATTTAGGCCAATACGTATACGACATGCAGAATGCAAAGTTCGCAGCGCTCAAAGCCAATGGTGGACAATTGCCTACGCGAGAGATTACCATGCGCGATGCTGTTGTCAACGATGAGGAGGAGGATGGAGAGGAAAATGTGCTTATTCCAGAGGATGCGGCAGATGATTTCGAGGAGGCCGATGAGGATCTTGAGATCAGGAATAGTGGAAGACATTTGGAGGTTGAGGCTACAAGCAGTGTTAAGTTAGAATAGCGGTAGGCATTTTTGAGGCGTGGTCGTGTATATGTATATCTATATCTAATTGAATAGCGCGGCGTTCGATATAGCGCCAGAGCACAACCGCAGGTTCTTGCTGAGCGAACGTGTCGAGTTTGGCTTCCCTAGAGGTTTCATGAAGTAATGCACACATGTACTTCTACACGCTCTCGGACTCGACCCCTAAATCATGTTCAAGCACCTCGCAACATCCTCTGCGTGATTTCTCTGCGCCAATCAAGTACATCATCAGACGACCTCACCAAGCCCGAGTGTAGATTATTCTCCGCACGAGCAGCTACCGCCACTTCACACCTGAGATTCCCAGAAGCTTATTGCTTCACCTATAACATGCACAACATGATCGTCTCCATCGTCCAAACATCTGAGTTCTCCTACTCGAGAGCCAGCGCGCCTCGATTCAAAAATGCACTTTACAATAGCTACACTTGTTTCCTTCTGCACTATCATCCAGGCCATGCCAGCATCCACCTTCCTTGATCCATCGCCATCTCCCACTATCCCCACCACATCTACATCCCCGCCCAAACCCTCACCAAGCTGCAGAAACTACGGCGTTGATCAGGGGATGGTACGTCGACATTGTTGTGTCCATTATCTAGCCACACGCCATGCTTCTTTCTGGCGCAGCGTCGACGGTGATGAGGATGGAGAGAACGGTAGATGATGCAAGACTAACCTTAACGTTTCCAGTGCCTCCAGCCCTGTCGCGAAGATAGACCAGATATATGTTGCCCCAAAGACAGGATTTCGTGCGGGTATGTAGTGTGCTGTAAGGACTTTAGGCCGATGTGGGTGTAGTTATCTCCACGCATAGAGAGGCAGCGAGGTTTCTCGTGGTCGAGGGAGAAAATTCGGAGAACAGGGGGCTGCAGACTGCGTTTGTGGAGAGGCAAAGGTGAGGGCATATCTTATCGGATGTCGCAATTGCTGGAAGGGGGGTGGCGTTTTGTTAGAAGGGAGCACATATAATTCCTGACCGGATTCAATTGACGGCCTCGACTGAAGAGGTATACAGCTCAGCTCAGCATGAAACGCCAAAACTATGCCCGACAATGCTCTTGATACTCATACACGCACTCGACCCCGTTGCCAATGAACCCATGCAAGCCCCCATAACCCCAGGGAAAAAAAATGAAAAAAGTCATGCACCAGGAAACGAATCTCCATATCGTACTAATACCGCCTTCCAAACCACCTTTCCTCCTTTTCCTTTCGGCAATTCCATGCCACCCCTTATATCTACCAGAAACTACACCAACCGATGTAATGCTGACACAGGTTCTCCAAGTTGGTCGCTTCAGAAATGAGTCTCGAGACCTGATCGATCACATTAAGCTCCTCTCCGGGTCGTCCATCCTTACCCGTCAACTTCTCTTTCACGCGCGAGAGTACTTGTAGCGCACGTGCGTTCTGCACTTCCTTCGCTTCAACGTCGTTGGTAGGTGGCGCGACCGATGAGCGGTGCCGGCGCGGCTGCATGGACCCAATGGGATCAACGGACCCGGCGTGCACGTCGCCCATGATGGATTGTCTCCGCTCGGATGGGAAGGAGGGCTCGACAGGGGAGGCGGTGTGGTCAAGGCGCCAGGTGAGGAGGGGGTCGTGGATGAACTGTGAGAGGAATTATTAGCACTCGTGTTTGCAAGAATGTGTACGTGATATAGAAAAAACTTACAGCTTCCAAAACAGCCATTACACTCTCTTTATTACTCCTCAGCACGCGCATGACATGCTCACACGTTGTTCGATAACTGCCTTCGATGTTGCTAACTTCCATGGCATACGTCAACATGCGCGTCAAGCGGAACGGAACACGCTCAGGGTATTTCTCGCGGTGCATGGCCACTTCGAAACAGTCACCGAAGTCAATGTGCACAATCTTGCCTGTAACGCGGTCGAGCATAAGATTGGAGGGATGGCGATCGCCCAGGCCGAGGATGTAGCCGACCATGGACATGACGGCGAGGGAGCGTGTGTAATTTGTACGACGGTCAAGCCAGGCTTCGGAGGATTTGGACTTGAGCCAGAGGACGCGGTAGAGATCTTGGCCGGTGGTGTTGTCGAGAGCATATCCGAAGACTTCAACCTTTTGCATGAGCGTGAGGCAGTCGTAGTCCGGAGCCATCTGCAGCATGATACGGTGCTCGATGTTGAGAAGAATCTTGCGACTGTCGCGGTACTCTCTGATGAGCACATGCAAAGTATCACTGTTTGGTACGAAACCCAACAGACCGGATTGCGTACTAAGTGGGATGGCAGCGTAGCGCTGAATATTAAGGTGGCGCTTTCGCGATTCGACATCGTTGGCAAGCAGCGTATTGCAGAGGCCGAAGAGTTGCATGACACGCTCATCTTGACGGATATCCTCGTGGCCCTTGAGAAAGTGCGTATGGGCTTTGCCATCACTACCCTTCATCTCCAGCTTCCTGGGTCTTTGCTTGGACTGAACGACAGTCGCAACCGGATCAAACGATATGATGCGGATGACCGTTTTGCCAACCCGATAGGTTCCAGGGACCGCAAGCTCAAGATCGTGTGCATCCTTGAGCTTCGGCGAGACGTATTGCAGCTCGAGTGTCATCAAGGAAGGAAGTTGCCTGGCAATTTTCCTGAAGACCTGGTAGTACAGGTCCCAAGCTTGGTTTAGATCTCCAATCTCGTTGGACGTCCTGAATGTGTTGCACCAGTCACGAGCTTCCTGCAGCTCGCGACCGAATGATTGGATGAAAGATATCTCACGTAGTGTCTCTGGACCCTTGTCGAGCATAGCGTGAAGAGGTGCGAGCGTGGCAAACATGCCATCGATGTTGTGGTCGCCAAAGTACAATCGACTGGCTTCCTCAAGACCCTCGTGCCATTGCTCGTGCCAGAGGACAGCGATGCGAATGAGTTCATGACTGACCAGGTCTGCCTGTTCGACCAAGCGAGGAGAGTGCTCGCGCATAGCCTCCATGAGCTCCTTAGCAGAGCGCTGTCTACGCGAGACATCTGACTTCATGGACACAGTCAACGGGAAAACCAAAGCCTGCGGATGCGCCTTGCCAACTTCGCTCAGCAGTTGATGAATAGATTGTCTGACGGTCGGGTTCGGCTGATTGATTCGGGCTAGTAGTTGCGGAACAACCTCCAACCAAGTATCAATTGGTACTGACTTGATTCCTTCGGAGATTGTCCTGTTGACTTCAGACAGACCACCATGGCTGAACCATAATGTGAGCAGTCGCAGCGTGTCCTGAAGTGAGCTACTCGAGGACAATGCAATTGACTTGAAGAAGCCATGTATAGCCGGAACGACGTGATCGTGCACCATGTTAGAGGGCACATCTGTAGTCTCCCGATCGGCCTTGGACGTGATGGAGTTGATAACCTCGAAATTGGCGAGTGCCCAAGCGTGCCATGCCTTGTACCAGTTCTGGTTGTATCGAGTTGCCGCTGCGTAGGCAGAGAGGATCTCGTGCACGAATTCGTGCTCCCATTCACCGTCCTGTAACTCTTGTTGCCAATCTCCCTGCTTCAGGTAGCATTTTGCGAGTAGGCGGTGAGCTTCGGCTAGTTCTGTTGGCGAGACACCCATGCCAGAGCCGTTGAGGACACTTGAGCCATTCATGCCGTTGTGACCGTTAGTCGCAGCAAAAGGATTCATGTTGTTGAACATGTGCTGGCCACCGTTTGCCATTCCATTCATGCCATTCTGCTGCATCATGGGGCCGGTGGCCGCTCTCGCTCGCATTGCGAGGTCGTCGGATAGTCGCGCAGTGAAGTCTTTCATAGAGTCAAGCGCTTCTTGCTTGAAATTCTGATCTGCCCACATGTATTTGTATGTCGCGTATGCGACTGGGTGCGGAATCTTGTGACCGTGCTCGCGGACATACTCGACCACCCTGCCATCACCCGTGCCTTCAATGTCGAGTAATTTCTGCAGCGCTTTGTTCGCGAGGTTCATCCTGTTGTTCTTCCGGCAAAGGTTGGTGTACTTGATCCACATGTCGGTTCCTTCATGTGGCGTAATGACAAGTTGGCGAACCTTCATCATACGCTGCCACACTTCGGGATTCGGTTGCAGTCCCTTTAGTCGCTTCATCCAGGTCTTGCGCATGCTGGCTTGCTTGTCTTTGTTGTTCTCGTTCTGCTTGTACTGCATAATCTCCTCGAGTTCTGCTAGCATCTGCACACGAATCATTGGCAGGTAGGCGCGCTGGTATGATTCTCCCAGTAGTGAGCTGAGCTCCGTGTCGAGACCCTTTCGAGCCTTGGCGATCTCATCGATCGCAATTTCGAAGCGGTTGTTGTGAATGTTGAGGATGGATGCGAAGAACGCTCGGTCTGGTGACTGTTCCTTCATGACGCTGAGGTATGAGTCCATGTCGGCAAATTTGCCGAGACCCCAGGAAGCCGTTGCAGCAAGCGGTGCTATCGCCTTACGATACTCCTGACCCGCATTGGCCCACTTCTCCTTGGATAGCGTTGATAAGAGATCCCACTCTCCTAAGGCATGCAGACAACGCATCTTGCCCATGGTAATTTCGAAAGAATCTCCTTCTCTCTTCTCCCGGTCTTGATAAGCCTGCAGTGCCTCGTCCCATCTCTGCAACTTCTCGTACCAGGTCTCTTTCAGCTCGACGTCATTGTAGTGCTGGGCCTTCCGCAATATACCGAAAGCTGCGTCCGTTTGCTGCAATTGATTGTTGATACTGATCAATGCTTCCACAGCATTCGAGTTCTGCTCTGCATTGAACTCGAGCTCCTTGTAATGTAGCGCTTTCGCAAAAGCATGGCACTTGCCAGCGTACATACCCAGTATCCGGACATCTATAGGCAAAGCCTTATCATCGTGCTCCATGAACTCGGCCAAGTTAAGAAGAATCTGCAAAATCTCCGGTGGGATGTTGGGCGAAGTAAGAGCAGTTTCGATGGACCGGACAAGTTCTTCTTGATACTGGTCGTACAGCTCCGTCCAGCAAGAAACGAATGCCGAGTTGAACAGTATTCTCGCGATTGGATTGTAGACACTGCCCAAAGGTGTACAAGCACGCAAAGCCTGTTGAGGAGACTCTCTAAGTAGCTCCACGCTGAACCTTCGCATCCACTCGATCCAGTCTTCTTTCGTTGTCTTTGAGGATGCTTCCCAAGCCTGCTTGAGATGTTGTTGATTGACCGCCAGTTTCTTTGTTGAGATCTCGGCTGTGTTCATGTCTTCGTCATCCTCACCATAGCGCTCGTCTGGGCTGAGATCTTGCGGCAGAGGCTCGCCCTTCTGCAGCTTCGAGACGATGCGCCCATAGTTCTCGTGAGGGACTTTGTGAGTGATGAGAATCTTATTCACTGTGGGCACAAAGTGCACGTAGTCTGGACCGAGCTGGAAGATCAACGCGCAAAGCGTTTCCAGTGCGGTCTGTTTGAGAGCCGGATCGTTTCCAGACAAGACTCGGCACAGCGGATGTACAATACGAGCGGCGAATTCCGAGACATTGGCCTGTTTTGACAGTCGACCTAGCGTTTCTATTGCCAATTTTCGAATGTGCATTGGCTGTCCCGGCTTGTCGAACATCTTGACCATGACCGGGATGATGAGATGCATATACTCTTCCGCGCTTGACCCAAAGATGAGGAATGCATGAAGCACCCTCTCGGACGGAAGGCGCTTTCCCGTGTTGTCTGAGTCCAACACACTGAGCATGAGGGGCAATACGTCTGCGAGGTAGACCTTGAACTCTCCCTCAAGTGATCGAGCGATAGCTTCGATGAGCGACAGAATGGTGGCTTGCAGCTGCGGGCTACTGCTCCAGTACTCTTTAATAGTAGCAAGAATGCTTGGCAGGTACGGGCGAATATGCTGACGGACCGTCTTGACCAGCTGGCTAAGCTGATTGAAGTAGCCTTCGGAGCGTCCTGCTGGCGTGGACCGAATAACCTGCAAGAACCCGGGCACGACCTGACCAAGGAAAGGAACGCACTTGAGTCCCATCGTAGCATATATGTTCATGACAGCATCCACAACAGAGGAATGGAATTGTATGAGAGAAGGGTCTTTCAAAAGTCCCATGAGCGTGCTGATGACGATTGTTGGGTAGTAGTCCTCATTCGAAGGTGTGATGCCCTGCATGATAAGCGAGACATCGGTGACCGCCTGAGCTTCCATGATGAGATGCTTATCTGGCGACTGTTCCATGATCTTCTGGTACTCGTCCGGGTCGAGAGCGCCGAGTGTGCCCATTAGTCTGACAGTCTCCCTTCTAAGCTCACCCTCAGGCTCGGTCTTGACGATGTTCATTAGTATGTTCATCAGCTCTGGGTAGTCCCTGTACGGCTCAATGACGTATCCAGCATTTGTCGCTAATTGTCCAAGAGCTCTAAGCGCAGAGAATCGTTTCGAGTCAGAGCTCATGTCTTGCATGAAGTCGAGGATAACAGGCATAAGCTCTGGGATGTACTTGATCATGCCTTCACCACCGACCGTGGCTAGATCACCGATGGCCTTGAGCGTGGTCGACGCGACCTCAGGGTTTGGGTCTTTTGCTTTGGGCAGCAGGACGGTCACGATGGGATCGACGAGTGGCTTAATGAGACTGTCGGCTGCACCAACAAGACTACTAATCAGTTGCGCGCTCTCCTCCTTGCTCCTCGGGCTGTTGGCGTAGTTCACTTCTGTGAGCAACTGTAAGAGTACCTTTCGTAATGATGGGAAAACGTAAGCTGGGTTGACGGAGGTAAGTCGGCCAATGATAGACATGGCAGCCTCGCGGATAACAAAGACCTCGTCGTTGAGCGCAAGAAACAAGGTCCGAACGTTATCTGCTCTTCCAAGGTGGCGGTCGAATCGAGCATCTAGTGCCAGAAGGACTTCGAAGCGAATGTCGGGGTCGACATCACCCACCCCTACTGTGAGTAACTTCTCAATGATATCGCCGACGACTTTTGTAGCATGCGTACTAGTCTGATGTACTATAGGATCCTTGACGAACAGCTGACAACAGGTCAATGCAGCGCGCTTCCGAATCTCTGCGTTGTCTGCTTCGACGTAGCGAATAGCTACATCGCGGACGAACTCGTTCAAGACATGACCATTGAAATCGAAGCTTCCAAGCGTATGCAGTGCGAGTGCGATTTCTGCTTCTCGAGGTGCGATGGTTTGCGGATCTTTGTGATCTCGGGTCCATATTTGTGGAGGTTGTGAGACTTGGTAAGGGCTGCCAAGGGGCAAGAAATGCCTGCCAGCGAGAATCTGACTGAGGAGATCGAGTAGCTTTTCCTGAATCATTGGTCGAGAGGGAGGAACGTAGTGCGCCATATCGACCAAGGCCTGGAAGAGGGAGTCGCTCAGTCCACAAGAGAAGATAGGGTCCAGTAATCGTTCCACGCTCTTCGTAAGAGCTTGACCGACCGCTGCAGCAATCATGCTGAGACACTGGAAGATGGGTGCTTCGTTGACCATGAGTTTGTTCCGAGCCTTCTGCAGCAGACCTTCCTGGATGAAGCCCAAAATGCCCTCAAGGTACGGCGATATGGCAACACCCACAGCATTTGCAATTTGCCCAATCGCAACGAATGCCTTGTCCCGATCCCGGTCTTTTCTTATCAGACCCTGCAGATGCAACATGCACTGGTGGAGGTACTTCGTCGCGAACTCGGTAGGTGAGTAACCAGCGAGTATCGGAATGATGAGCACCACCTCTCTGCGGACCAAGGCATCTCTGTGGTCCTTGTATTTGAGCACCGTCTCGACCGTCTCTTTGTATTTCTGGTCGTTCATGAACATAGGGCTCTTGTCCAGCAATTCTTTCATCGTGAGGAGCGACCCGTGGATGGCCTCGTTGCTGCCAATGGCAAAACCGCGTAGAATCTCGTCGTATACTTTGCCGAACCAAAGCTGTCGCATCTGGGAGTCTCGCGGCGATATGATCTCGAAACACGCGCTGATGGCTTCGGCTGCGGACTCTCGAATGAGCACCTTGGGATCACGCAGCGCGACCCAGATGACCTCGAAGATTTGGGCAATCCACTGGTACATGAGGGTCGGCGAGTTCTTTGCCAGCTCCCGCAGAATGAGGACGGCGGCGAAGCGGCGGTTCTCCATGCGCTCCAGCTGCAACCATTCTAGGGCCCCTTTGACTTCGGCCTCGACGAGTTCGGCGGTGAGTGTCCCTCCAGGCTTTGCCAGTCGTCCGAGGGCCTTTGCTGCGACAACCATGGCAGTCGTGTCCTGCCCGTTCATGACGGCGCGCAGGTAGGACGCAAAGCGCGTCGTTTTCTGGCCCGCATCATCGCCGCGGAAATCGATGAGGGCATTGAGCGCATGGATACCACCGATTCGTTCGTTGGAGTCGTTGCCCGACTTGACTAAGCCGGAGATCTTGGAGTAGACTTCATTGTAGAAGTTGGTGAAGGCGGTCGGCGCAAGCTCTGTCAAGTCGTCAGTTTTGGGGAGCTCTCGGTGGGGGCTCGTTTGCGCAAGTGGAGCTCACCGCGATGCGCTGCCTCGACCGTTTGACGGAGACTGTGTGCTCCTTTCTGGCGTGTCTCGTCGTTTCTTGGAGATGTCAGCGATGTATCGCAGGCAATGCGGACGTGTGCAGCTCACTTTGAGCGGAGTTCGAGCACGATGCGGTCCAGCGAGGACGACGCTTGCTGTGACATGGTGATTGCTTCACCTGAAGCTCCCAACCGCAGGGGAGGCTTCGATGGCGAGATACGGGACGCTTTGTCCTTCCATGGAAAGGACAGGAGAGCGTGTGGTGTTGTTGTAGTCGAGCTCGTAGAATTGGTCCCTGTAGAGCTTCCCGACTGGCGTTGTTCCGATGTCACGAGCACGCTAAGTGACGCGCAAAGCACAGACGGCAGACGACGCCTTGACCGGGCTTCCAAATAGGGCCTAGTCCACTGTAAGACACGTTCGGTGAGTGCAACGAGCCATTTACTGCCGACCTTCACTAGGAATGCAACCACGCTGAAGCACACTCGCAATAGAAATGCCGTCTCTTAGGGTCTATCTTGACACACCTTGTCTACAACATGCGCCAATCATCCAAGACATCACAGACATTACCGATTCATCCCAAACACACCCATTCACCGAGAACCACGACTCCACACTGTGGTAGACGTGACACTCACTTATGCACACGCTCCCAGAACTTACCCAATCACGCCTTGCGCAACCTGTCCCACCAGTCCGCCAATCTGCCCGAAAAAGATGCTCTTGAGTATCGTCTCTCCCTCCTCAACAGCCCACATGCCTGCGTTGCTTAATTTCTTCTTCCAAAGCAGCTGGTCCTCCTTGCTAAGCTCATCCCACCTTTTTGCTTCAGCGTGCTTCCTGAGCACTTCCTCGTCGCCGGCATGGACCTCCGTGCTTAATTCCTCGCCTTCGGGGTCATGGTGAATCACAAGCGCTTTCTCTGCTCCAGGAGATGATGAGCCTGTGGGTGGGTTGCTGAGGTGTAATATGTCGCGAATCCGTCTTTCGACCTTGACTGCTGGCGTATCTACGTTGTTGAGGACTGCAGCGTGGCGTTTCGAGCGGTGGGCTTCGCCAAATGTCTTCCCAGCATATCCTTGGAGACTTGCAGGTACTATACTGCGGGTGAGAGAGCCTTCGGGGTCGACGAGAGATTGCAGCATGAGCGCTATCGCTGCGACTACCATGGCAATCACCAAGTAGGTGGCGCCCGTGTACAATTGTCGTGTCCGAGCGGTTTGTATCACATGTCGCACGTCCTTAGTGCCCGCAGAGATCTCTGTTGTCTCAAATGTTTCCACCGAAATTGTGTTGCCTAGGGATGTAGTAGCTAATCGGAGGTATTGTGGACCTTTCGGGTTCCTGTCCAAGGGTGAAAAGAGTACCTTGGTCATTTGCATCGGATGGACCTATTCTCCTTAGTGTTGTCCCCAAGAACTGTCGCCACAGAAACTTACATCATCGTACGTAGCATATTTGTAGAGTTGGCTCAGCGAGTCTCGCGCAGGGCCATGATAGTCGATCGTATATATGCTCAGGGAAACATCGATTCCACCAACAGCCACTGCGATCTGATATGCGCCCTCAGCGTCGGCGTCTAAGAGTGCAATGTCGAAGTCTGTAGCTGCCTTGACATGTGAAGGAAGAGTTTTCCGCGTCACAATACTACCAGGACCCTCCTCGTACATGTGAAGCAGGAGCAATTCTACACCACTTCGGTTTGGTTTGTTCGCGAGCAACAAGAGGTGCTTCGGCGACAACCATCGTACGCCTCGTAGTTTAGATCGGACCTTGCTTGCAGTGGCATCAGGATTTGGAACTGTGTACACTTTTCTACGCTCCTTTTCTGTTCTGCTCTTCGACTTTCCAAAGTCATAATCGATGTCCTGGATGTACACATCACCGTCCAGACAGTATGCGATCTGGAACTGGCCTTCTCCGTGATCCCAGATGTCCAGATCGTTCGCTTCTTGTCCGCCAGACAGCTTTATTCGCTTAATGATGTCCTGAGCTTGCGGTCTAGTCGATGTCGCACTGAAGACGACGACTTCATTCTCGTCGCCAGCAAGTCCTGAAGCGATCGCGCCGATGCGCTTGTTAGGCGTACTCGAAGCGGTCCGTGGTGGTGGAGACAGCTTCAGGATGCGCTGATATATCTCTTTCTTCGCAACATCAGCTTTCGGCGGCGTGAAGAGCTGCGTCTTGCTCAGAAAACTGATAGCTGTTGGCTTGCCCTTAGGTAGCTGGACCTCGAAAGCCTTGAAATGCATATCTTGTCCCTTCAACCGCTCATCTACACTGCTGCCATTTCCCGCGAGAAGTATCAAGCCCTCTTTCGTCGCAAGGTTCGCGAGACACGTCACAGAGTCGTCTTTGGAGACTTCAAGCTCGGCGCTTGCTTCGACAGTGGGGGCTCGCGAGCTGAAATCGAAACACGAGACCATGTTCTTGACGCCATGCGCACCACTACCACCGCCTCCTCCGACTACGAGTACACCTGGCCTGCCATGTCCGAAAGTGCAGCTATAGATTGGGAACGATGTTTGTCCTTTCGAAACGGCAGGGCGCGACATTCTTGAGCTTCGTCTTTATGCGCCGGGGCGCCGACCCGATCGTACGCTTAGATGTGTATGCTGATTGGCAGATGTTTGAATCGGAAAAACGTTTGCAATGAATTGTCGGGGCTGAAGAGTGGTTTAGGGATAGATGTTGAAGAGGACAGGTGTTGTGCGCGTGGAATTGCTTTTGGTCCAGGACACACACGGCAGGGTCATGACGCGCTTTCCAAGTTTGGCTTATCGATAACCTCACGGAACGAGATGCCACAGGGTGCGATCGGGTTGACGCTTGTGTCATGCAGGGTTGTGGTCTCAGGTAGAGATTCCAATTTGAACAGAAAAGTTACTACAACTCCTCGCGTCTCTGGACAGCTGTAAAAGAGGAACTGTTTACAAACGACTTCTTGCTGGCTGCGACCGTCAACATTGATTCACTTCAGCAGCACATAACTAAGCCTCGTCGAAGCTACAACGTTTTAATTCCAACGCACTATCGCTCCGTCTATATCCCTTGACAGGAATGCTATCTACTTCTTCACCAGATCCTTCGCCCTCGGCAACAAAGGCAACCGTCTCCTCCCATATTATAGGAAACAGAGTACAACAGAGTCTGTCTGTACCCTTGGATATCATCCGACCCCAAGTCCTTAGAATTCCTCCTCTTTTGTGGCGCAACAACACAGAACGCCATATCATATACGAAATCCACTCACAACCACAATCATTCCTCCCCCAACAAACACAAAAACGCCATAGTACGTGCCAGTTGTGGATGCTCGCTAATCTTGAAAAGGAGGGGTAATCCAGCATGAATTTTGATGAGAAGGGAAAACTATCTAATGTCTCCCGCAAGCGTGAACTGAGCGTGCGGCCGCCGAGAGGACTACTGCTGCGGTGCTGCGGTACCATTCGCTGCAGCTTGCTGGGCTTGTGCTTGTGCCTGAGCAATGACGTCTGCCTGGTGGACCGCTCCTTGGACAATTTGCTGCTCTTGCTGGTTCAGATTCTTGGTGAGATTTTCGTACAGAGCGGGCTGTTCTTGTTGTAGGCCTATGAATGGTTAGAATGATCTGTATGGGAAGAGAGTCGTTCGACTTACGCAGTAATGCGTGCTTGAACATGCCATATGGCTCCACTTTGTCGAGCGGTGTCTCGAGGAGGCTTTCCTCCTCGAGCTCATCATCGTCATCATCATCAACCGAGGAGAATTTCTGGGCCTGTGACTATTAACATAGGAAGAGATAATTCGTCAATGCAATTACTCACCTCTTCGTTCAAAAACTCCAGATATGCAGCGCTCTCATCCTTGACATCCTCGGCCTCGTCACCCTCATTTTGCCAGTCTGCTTCTTGTTCCCACTCCTCATCCTCCTCTTCCTCATACTGATCGGCAAAATCGAAGTTGTCTTCCCTCTTGGCGTCTTCGCGGTCTGTCAGGATAGTTAGCGAAGCTGGTCGACAAGGGAACGAATTGGTAAGACCCACTCTTGAGTGCGGCTGGAAGTGTCTCAAAAAGTCGGACAGCGCCTTGAAGCAGACGAGGCCAACCCTGCTGTACGCTGACAGGGACATCCTCAGCACGGAGTGTGAGCAATGCGCAGATACCTGAGATACAGAGCTTCTTGTCGTGCACTCGAGTGAAGTTCTCAATGCTCGAAAACCATAGACTGAAGAACTTGTTCGTCCAGCCGTTGCTCTCGAGTACGTGGAGTGCTAGTGCAGGGTTGTAGTAGACAGAGTTAATGATGACTTCCATCAAATGAATCTTCAACGACTTGACCTTGGGCTCATCATTGGTGAGGACTTGCATGGTTAGTGAGATGAACTCAGGAACGTAGTCGTCGACGTGTCCACGCATATTGAGCATGATAATCTCGGCAAGTTTGCAGCCGCAAATGCGATCAACGCCTCCAACCTTGTCGTCTTTGAAGATTGTTCGAACCATGTCAATGACAGCGTCGAGATAAGGGCGATTTTGGATCAATGTCTGGGTTCCGTAATTGACAAAGTTTTCAAGTGCAGGTAGCATATCTGGGAAATCGTCAGCAATATACTAACGAGCAGTTGTAGTACAGTCTTACCCTCAAGATAGAGCTCTGCACCAGCCTTGAACGTCCGGTGGATCAGCTCAAACGCTTGCCACATAGTGGGCGATATACTTTTCGCGGCAAACGTGCAGCTATCGATGATCTCGAAGACCTCATTGTACAGATCTGTGATGGTGTTAGCACTTGCATGTGTCGCATTTATTGAGCTCGCTTACCGTAGAGCTTGTTCTCAAGTGTAATAGTAATGACAGGCATGAGGATAGTCTCGAGATGTAAGAGTACATCAGGTGTACTTTCCAGTGTGAGGATCAGGGTACCAATCGTTTGCAGCACACCAAGAGCGGTGATGCTCTTCTCGTCGAGGAAGTCACCATACTCGCTATCGTCACCCTTCTCTTGATTCCTTGACACTAGCTCGCGGACGATGCGGAGATAGGTATCACGCAACTGTTCGCTCAAAGCCACAGCGAACGGTGTCAGTTCGGGTGCAAAGACCTCGACGAAGTCTTCCATGACGTTGGCCAGCGCATCAACGTCCACTTCATTGGCAAGTTTGAGAAGCTGCTGCATAACTTGTGGAATGTTCTGCTTCATGTTCGTCCTAATAACATCGTGGCGGATAAGAGGTTGAAGTGCCAAGGCGGCAGCGACACGGACTGGCAATGTTGGATCGGCCATAGACTCGAGTATGTTGCGGTAGATGATGATCAGGTTGTTGGGGTCCTTGAAGTCGAGTTGCTCGAATTTCTCCAAGCTGTCACACGCGCGCGCACGAAGGAAGCCGTGGGGACTGCGGAATTCGGGGAAGACATGGCGGACGAAAAAGTATTCCACCTGGTCTGCCACGGGGCTTTTCTTTCCTAGTATGACACCAGATAGCGTGCCAATCATGCGCAGGGCCCCTTCCTTTTCTCTCGGGTTCTTCTCGTTATCAGGTGCAGCCTCGTATCGGTTGACGATTTCGTTGACAAAGTTGAGTACACTGAATGTCTGCTTTCTTCGGCTCTTGGTCAACGTGACAAGGAAGTTGGTAGCGGCAACATCAGGCGCGGTGACATCTTCGTAGAAGTTCAGTTTGCGGTGAAGATACTCTTGGGGCTCCTCCTCAAACAGCTCAATGTCTTCATCTGACTGGCATAGTACTGGGAATATAAGATGCGAGATGAGGTTGTCGGTGTGGGGCTTGAGCAGAGTCCACATGGACTTGGGCTTGATACACTCGTCGAGGAAGTTGAGAGTGTAGTACAAGCTGGCCTTTGACAGCCACACTTGCTTGCCAACCCACTTCTCAACTTGCTGCAAGTAAACCTTGAGGATCTCGGGCGCAAAATTGGCAATGAAGTTCTTGGCCACGTCCGTGTAATCGACTTCGTTGTTTTTGCCGAGCGCTCCAGGGTTACCGTACCTGTGATCAATTAGTTTCCATCCCATGTAAACGAAGCGATGGCACACACCTAACGTATAACCGGTTCAAGTTGGCATACGACCACTTCTTTGCCTTCCACCAATGATTCGTTTCCCGCTCGTCGAGATCTTCGGGAAGTGACGTCTCTGGGGGCTCTTTGCCGACGACGGTGAGGAACAGCGTACACCAGCCAACCATGGTTTGCTGCTCACGAAGGGAAGTGGGAAGGTCAAACTGCAGTCGATCAGTCCAGGTACATTTTCAAGATACAGGCCTGCTCACGTATATGGCGTGCTTGTACACCTTGAGCACAGTCCGTAATATTTCTCCAGCCTCCAGGCTCGTCTCGTTTGCCAGCGAGTTTCCGATATTGAGCAGCTGTGGGAACGACACGGCGACAATCTTGTCGAAATCTGCGCGGCTGTCGCCGGATTTGAATCTGTAGATCTTGCATATTGCCAGCAGGCACTGCACACCAGCAAAGACGGAGGCAATGTCTCCAGCATTCAGCAACTGGACGGTAATGTCGAGGAAGTCGGGCCACTTCTGGGGGAAGTCGTATGCGAGGATCTTCTGCAGCGTAGGAATAAGCTGGAGGCGGACCTGGGGCGGGGAGGCAACGAGGATGGGCACGAGGCGGCTGCGAAAGGACGTCTTCTCTTCCTCTGGTATGGGCTTGGCCTGGCTGTATTCCTCGGCGGGCGACCAGCCCTTGGATATGCGGTTTTTCAGGTATACGACAGCTGCAGGCACGCGTCAGCATTACATCGGCTGTCGGCGAGGGCAGGCGCTTTCTTACTCGACAAGCGCACGGCCTGGTCCTGCTCGCCCTCGAGGATGTTCAGCAGGCCGTCAGTGAAGCCGGGCTGCTCTTCGGCCTGTATGCCCGTCAGTGTCATGTCGAATGCGCATGCTGGATACTCGCGAGCGCACGCACATGCTTGAGGTCGAGCTCGGCCTGCTGTCGAATGGCAGCATTGGGGTCGAGGGTCGCCTGGATGCGGTCTCGTAGCACGCCGACGTCCATGGTGGCGGTCGTATGTGGAGTGGTGCAGTGTTTATGCGGTCTGCCAACTCGACACGGGCGGTGCGGTGTAGCGGCGGTGGGGTTGCGGGCGTCTTCTCTGCTGCAGTGGTGCCCTCCACTGGCTCTAGGGATAATCGGCGGAAGTGAATGGAAGAGAGGCAAGGGCCGACGGTCTGCTCTGGTTCGGTGCGCCCCTTGCGATTGGCATCCAAATTGTATTTGGTGGGGTTCTAGATCGGATTGAATTTTGGTGGGTGACTTTCTCAGAGTGCACGTGTCACACGTGGTTAGTGTGTACCCAGCTCGTCTCCAGCTAGCCCTGCACTTCAACCTCTGCGACTTTGGCGTATGCACAGCATTTGCTGCCGTCCTCTGCAGACTCCATCACCCACATACATGACCAGCTCTTTTCTCTGACTAGTCTTGCTCGAATGTGCTTGTGGTACCTCACGCACCGCCCATATTACCAGCATGTACCTGCAGCCTTGCCTTGCATCCGCTACTGCTCCACCATTTCCAGCTACAACGATGACGCCGCGGTGTCGTCGGGCGTGCTCGTGCTGCTCGGTCAGAGGCAGTTGTTGTGCAACTGCAGCGCAGAAGCCCATTGATGATCGCGAAGCCGTGGCGTCATTTGCACGTGGCCTTCTTTGATGGCCAGACTCAAGTTGCAGCCCCAGCCGACGGCACTGTCAGAACCTGTGACCGGTACGACAGGATGCATCGGCAGATGCGTGTAATCCTAGTATGTTGACGTGCCCCTCGCATGTCTCTGCTGGCCTATCATCGCGAAGAACATGTATCTGTTGTGGCACAAAGCATAATTGGTGGACAGTATACCTATGCATGAAAGGTCAAACCATGAAGCCACCAAATGCTCACAATATCACTGCTTGTATGGACCGGCACTGAAACAAGCAAACACCAGCTAAATCGTAGAGTGGTGTGCTGCCGCCACCTCCCGATAAAGCGATAAAGCAGCGAGACTTTAGATCTATATCCGCTATGCTATGCTACGCCACGCCACCATGCGCCGCACCACACCATGCATGAAATCGCCAAGTGCATTTGCACCTCGCCGCAGAGATGCCGATGATCGATCACGGGAACCCATGATCCGATTGTCCATGGACCCAAAACCTCAAGTTCCGTCGAGCCTCGGCGGGTCCGTTTCCTGAAACACAACTACGCCTCAACAAACCGCGCCGTCAACCTCCACTTGCCGCTCGAAACAGGCCCCAGCTTTACAGGTACAAGCTTGCACAATTGCAAATGTCCCTGTCGATACAAGTCAGCATGATCCTTCACACGCAAAATCCAGCATGCCTTGACATTCACTAGCAGCAAGAACAAACTTACCGTTTGATCAGTTCCTGACAGGTCCCCATCTTTTGAAACAGCGTCGGGTCACCGATGATTCGCGCCGCGTTCTTGACTTCGCGGCACGTTTCGTCCAGCCGCGTAATGACTCTGACAATCGTGCCTTCCATGACGTCGGTCAGGTCCGTGATGCGGTTGAAGCTCATGCCCCGGGCCCACTCGTACACTACCTCGACCATGCCAAAGCGGGGCTTGCTGACAAAATCGTTGGAATCATCGGCGGATAGGATGACTTGGTGCAGTGTCTGGATCTCGTTCACTTTCTCGGATATCTTGACGATTGCCGCAACGCCGCGTTCCAGGCTGGCGGTCAGTGTGGGCTCGATATCCGTTTTTTCTTGGAAGACAAAGGCGGAGAGGAGGGCGACAATCTCTTCAGGAGTGTAGTCTGCGAGCACGTTCTCGAGGACAAGTTCGGTCAGAACAAGCTCGTCCGCAGAGTGGATCTGGTTGTGTCAGTCCAAAGCTTAGATATGAAATGAGATGAGCGTACCTCGCAAGCTACTTTGCCCTTGAGCTCGACACGTGAGCCTTCATCTATGAAGCCAAGATCTTTGAGTACCCGTATTCGCTGTTCATAGTCAGGCAGTAGCTGCAGATTTTGATCCGACATGAGCTGTCGAAGTGCATCGATATTCTCCTTGATTACCCACTGGTCGTGCTCCATCTCAAAATGCTTCAAGAAATCAGGACATCCAAGGCACTTCTTGTCGATTGCATTATGTCCTTCTTTGACTCGAGTCTCCATCAACTCACGGAATTTGAGGCTCTTGATCCGACCATAATCGTACTCGTCCCAGTCTTCGTAGTTCCAAGATTGGCACAAAGGCAGGAATTGATCCTGAGCTAGCTTGAGGGTGTCTTTCTTCCTGTTGAGGTTCTGTACAGACTCCGGGATTTCGATGATTGTCTTAGTGAAGCATTCGATATCGTTGAGGGGCACGAACGCAGTCTTCAGTATCAGATCCTTTGGATTCTTGGGCAGGTTGCGGAAGAACTTCGCAAAAGGACCAAGATATGGCAACAGATCATCTGCCCTGCGATCCTGATTCTGAGCAATCTCCAGCACCTTGATTGTGGGCTCATTGCCTCTGCTTGTACCGTCTTGCATGAGCATGCCGGCCGTGCGTTTGTTGTCCTGGATGAGTTAGCTCAACGCCCTTTAGCTGGTTAAACCACATACCTTTTTGTACACTATGAGCCTGTTTCTACTCAGCACTCGTCGACCAACTGGATCAGCTAAGAGGCTCAGGTGCATTTCATTTGTGAGACGTTTGTAGTCTTCGCACGATTGGTGACATGCCTCGAGATCGATATCACAAATCTTGCAAGGCTCGCGTTTGATCTTCTCCAAGTCCGCTTCAGAAATTTTAACGTTCTTCTCGTGTTCTGGGAGCAGTGCTTGGGTTGCATTCTCACTGAAGCTGCGCTTGATCATCTCCTCAATCTTCAGAGCTTCCACGCGAAGCAGATTCAACATCATGTTGTATGTAAGCCGGAATTGCGATCTCAATTTGGTGGGCTCGCCCAACATCATTTGCCTAAGCCTTGCAGCAGGTGGCGCTTCATCGGCTCCGGGTGCACAGATGATGACGGTGCCGACTGTATCAAGACCTCTTCTTCCAGCGCGACCCGCCATTTGAGTATATTCACCAGGGAGTAGATCGCGAAATTCGCGACCATCGTGTTTACGGAAGCCGGAGAAGACGACCGTCCTAGTAGGCAGGTTGAGACCCATAGCAAAAGTCTCAGTGGCGAAAAGCACCTTGACAAGCGTTTTGGCAAAGAGAATCTCTACCACTTCCTTTACAATGGGAAGCATGCCACCGTGGTGCACAGCAATGCCTCGGCTGAGTAGTTCTCTGAGACGCTTGATCTGTGGCAGATCGCGATCTTCAGGGCTGAGTCTGGCAAGCGACTTTTCTATCGTCATATGAATAGCACTCTTCTCTGCCGCAGTACAATAGTCGAGATTCGATAGCGCCTCGGCGTTTTCTTCGCATCGCTTCTTCGAGAAAACGAAGATACATGCTGGCAAGAGGTCTTTACTCCGGAGGTGTTGGATCAGATGGACCCAAATGTTACGATCCTGCGCAGCTGTGGTTCGACCACCTCCACGGCCTGTACGCGCGATGTTGCCACGCCCTCGTTGTGCAGGTGGACCTCCGCCTCGCTGTCCGCCTCCACGGCCTCCATTTTGCTGACCTCTGCCTCGTTGGTTTTGTCCACCTCTTGCAGGTGGACCTCCACGGCCACCACCTCCTCGTCCGGTAGGGGCTTCTTTTGCTGCCGGTGCTTTAACCTTGTCTTTACCGGACATGACATCGTTGGCTTCTTTCCAGCCATTATCTATAAATTTCTTGTCTGCGGTAACAATTTTGTAAATGCCCTTACCGGCCCAGAGATAGTGTTCGAGCGGAATAGGACGTTTGGGAGTTGAAATAACGTAGATATCCTTCTTCTTTGTTCGGCCCACCCATGAGGCGAACTCATACGTATTAGGAACAGTAGCTGACAGCAGGATAAGAGTAACATGTTCCGGAAGCATGATGATGACCTCTTCCCACACAACGCCTCGTTCGAGATCGTTAACGTAATGAACTTCGTCGAAGATGACAAACTCTACGTCTCTGATCAGATCTGCTCCTCGGTAGAGCATACTGCGAAGAATTTCAGTGGTCATGATGAGACAGCTTGCTTCTGGCCGTATCTGCACATCTCCAGTCAGAATACCCACGTCATCGAAAGTGAGACGAAAGTCACGGAACTTCTGGTTGCTGAGAGCTTTGATCGGAGACGTGTAGATGGCCTTAGTCATGTGCTTGGCTGCAAGCGCAATAGCATATTCTGCGACAACTGTCTTTCCGGCTGATGTGTGAGCGGCTACGAAGACGGAGTCGCCATTCTCGAGATGATATACAGCCTCTTTCTGGAAAGTGTCCAGTTCGAAGGGATATTCACGTGCCATCTCAGGAACCAATTCGCGAAAGTTCGTGATGTCGCGGTTGATGTCGACCATATGCGCCCATTCTCGGCCGCCTTTTCTTGACGCAGCCATTGCAAGGGGACCATGTGGAGCCAGAGCAGGAAATTCGACGGGCAAAAGCGCATCAATTTCCTCTTCCAAAGGAGTTTGGCCATCTTCGCCCATCGCGCCAGGATCCCTAGACCCGTTGAGGTCAGGGACGTCGTCCTCATCAGGTTCGGCACTTCTGCTAGCTGATGCCTCTCCAAGGGTGTCTTCCACCTCTTTTGTCGTCTTCGCATCTGCTGTTTGCTTCTTCTGAAAGTCGAGACCCCGCGTGAATCCAGGTGGCGTGGTCAGCAAACCGTTAGGATCACTGAAATTAATGACTCGATTAAGGCCTCCGGGCTCTCGTACGGCTGCACTCTCTCGCTGCATTATATCTTCATCTTCGATCGCGGCGACAGCTTCAACGCCATCGAGACCGCCGGGGGCGAATGGAAAGAATCCAGCGGCGCCGCGTACAAATTCAGCCCTGTTAGCGGGCTTCCGGAGCAATGAGGTCGAGTTTTTCGCTGTGGCCGAATTTGCTGGAACGGTGACTTCTTTGTACCCAGTGACACGGCCCTCAAGCCCTTCACGGGTGAAGCGAATGATGGTGCGAGTCTGAGTCGGGGCGATTTGGCACAGGCTGCGATAGTTGGCTGGAGCTTCCCAGCGTTGTTGCAATTGATTCAGCCATGCTGTATTGAACGATCGCGATGGAGTTAAGAATTCGGCCTCCAGCTCTTTTTTGATGGCGTCCTTGGTCTTGCGCTGTCGCTTTGGCGGTCGCTGATCGCCGACAATGGAGTCAACCCAGCCTGGGTCTTCCAGCGCACTACTCAGCCGCAGCCTCTCAAGCTCTCCGGACAGTTTATCCATTGCGGATAATTCTAGAACCCAGCTCGCTGTTGTTCGTGGGTGAAGTCAGAATGTATGACGTTGTTGTTCGATTATGCGCGCTACAACAGGTCGATTTCGGTGGGGCCCACTTATGCCAGTATTGACGCGGGGCACAAACGTCGTACTTTGTATCAACAGCACAGCAGGAACACAACGCAACCGTGGGTGATACTGGACTTGTACATCTAGGTGGACAGAAAGCAACAATGTAATTCTTGAATAGGTTTAGTACGCCCACCGACGCCGCGCTATGCATATGCAAAAGTACCAAATGCTGGAAATGAAAACATCAGGCTACCACATATCTTCCATATCGGCCATGGCCTCCATCTCGTCGGCGAACGGATCTTCATCGCCGCCAGCGGTTCGCACAGGGAACGTCTTCGGTGTTGCAGATCCGAATTGTGCGCCTTCTGCAAGTAGTGCGTCAAGCTCATCGTCGTCAGGATCGGCATCACGTTCGGGACTCCGTTCTGTATCGTCTGGCCGCCCAACTGGAGCCCCCGTTGCTTGATCTATGCCATCCGTATCCTCTGTATTCCGTGTTGGTGGCGGTCGTTCGTCCAACTCAATGTCGGCGGCTTCCTCATCTGGCTCTGCAGTGCGCCCGGGTTTGCCCTCATTGATCCAATCCTTCCGGCGCATCTGCATGTTCTTTGCATGTCCAACCTTCTCGATTATAGCGAGCGCATCGGCGAATTTGGCGCGAGGGTAGAGGTCATCGAGCCACAGTTGGTACATGTTCAGCATACGGGCAACATCTCCATACTTTGGTATAGTCAGTATGGTTGTCTGCAACGTTGGAATAAAATGCCTATGCCTACCTCATGTCCCTTGCCTTTGAACCGCAGACGCTCTTTAGAGATTCTCTGCAGTCTTGGTATGCCCGCCTCGGAACACAGGCGGTTTTCATCAAGCTTTGGTATCGGTATGCGCTTCTTGGTAACAACAATCTCCTCGTCGATGCCTAATCCATCACCGCCCGTTCCCGACGCCTTGTAGTTCGCATGCGGTTGGGCATTGTCGTCGTTGGTGCCGGGAACATCTCTGCCTTCAACAATGCCATTGAGGATGTCGTCGAGCTCGTCATCGATCGGCTGCGGGCGGGCATGGGGATTCTTGGCAGCCATCTCGTCGATGATTCTCGTTTTGAAGAGTTAGAGCAGGCGAGGTTGACTGCAAGATGTCCGCCGCGGTGACGCAGCCCCAGCGAATGCTCAAGTGCTGTACTTCGTAGATCTGTTCCCCACCCACGCGACGCGTTTCTAGCGCGTCTCTCAGCCAAGACTTGCCGCTAGTGCAGCCACATCATTGTGCCGCACTCTAAATCGTCGACAAGGTTTCGTCTTCAATATCAAGATCGACACAGCACTCACACGGCGCAACTGCACACTCAACACTGCTTACATTCACAAGCTGTCAGTCTATGTTGCCAACGTTCACCTCGTCTAAACAGTAGAGCGGGCCCAACTCTGTCCTCCCATCTGGACTGGGCTTTCCTGCGCTTCACGTCATTCTACAAGCTGCGCGAACACTGCACAAACTCTCCCTCATGGCTGTGTCCGCTTCTGAGTCACAAAATGCCGTAATAGCGACGCTGAATGACCTTCTGCAGCGTGCGCGCATCGTGAAACCGAGCACGACCATTGATCCCCCATTGCAGGTGTCAGACCTTGTTCCTGATAATGAGCCGCTTTTCCAAGACATAGAGGGCGAAGATGAGGCCCGCAAGCTCGCAGTGGACAGTGCTGCCAAATATCTTTTCTATGCCAACCTGGTTAGTCTTTTTCATCCAGAGACTGTACAGCCCACTTATGTCCCTAGGGTTCGACCAGGATCGACGACGCCGCATTTGTGACCATCTGGAACTTGCTCGACGTTCTTCAGTATTGTGGGGATCGAGGTATGTGGTTCAAATCGAGAGTGATGCATAGATCTAACCTCGTTAGAATTATGTTCTCCGCAAGCCACCTTGCTGCTTGTCGAGGAGCTCCTGGACAGTCAGTCTATCGAAGGCTGCCGGACGGTCTTCAACTTCCTGGAGTCTCGAAGAGAAGCCATCATCGCTGTATGTTCTGCAAGCTTGTTCTCCGCACGTCGCTGACCCTTTGTATAGATAAACTCCAAGAACAAAGACCTCGTCATTCTGCGCTTGTGCAACGAGCTCCTACGACGGCTGTCAAGAGCCGAAGATCCAGTATTTTGTGGTCGAGTGTACATCTTCATGTTCCAAAGCTTCCCGCTCGGTGACAAAAGCTCGGTCAATCTTCGTGGTAACTTCCATGTGGAGAACGTGACGACATTCGAGGACTTTCTCAAGGAGTCCGGCGAGGACGAGGATGCCATGCAGGTGGACGAAGCTGTAACCACCGCAGCTGTCAACGAAGATTCCAAGTCAGGAGAGCAGACAAGTACCCCAACAGAATCTGACACACTCAAAGATAAGAAAGCGGAGACTGCAGACATAAACCATCTGTATCCAGTGTTCTGGTCTCTACAGCACTCGTTCTCGAACCCACCACGGTTATTTGAGGAGGACCACTTCAAGCATTTTCAAAAGAGCCTTGAGATCACCCTCGCAAAGTTCAAAGAGGTGCCAAAGGTCATACAGGCTAGCGACCCGGATCACAAGAAAGGAGAAAATGAGCGAGAGGGTGACAATTACGACGCCTTCGCCAACACCTATAACCCCAAGTATCTCACAAGCCGCGATCTATTCAAGCTCGAGGTACGCAATCACTGTCAATTTCGTTGAGGCGCTATGACTGATCCATTACAGTTAAGTGATCTCGCTTTTCAGCGGCACATCCTTGTCCAGGCTTTGATTTTAATCGACTTCCTCCTGGCCCTGACGGACAGATCTAAGAGCAAGTCGATCTATCAGAATGCGCAAAAGGCAATGCAGTATAACTTCACCCTTCGTGAAGAGGACGTAAGTTCTTCACCCTGTTGCTTCCCCGCTCGGCTATCCAGGCTCGCTCGCCACTACCATAACGATCACATTGGTCTCGGCTGACCTAGAGAGCACAGACGGAATGGGCGTTGGGCATCAAGAGCGCCATCGCAAATTACCTGCAGGAGGGTCCCGATGGCAAATTTTACTACCGAATGGTCGACACGGTCCTGTCCCGCGATAAGAATTGGGTCAGGTGGAAAATGGAGAACTGCCAACCGTTCACTCGCGACAGAGTGGCGACGCAGGATTTCTTGCAGGCGAAATCTGGGGCGCGACAAGCCCTCCAGACTAAGAAGAATCCAAAGCCTATGGGGGTACCTGGTAGCCTGAAGTTCCTCTACAATAACGAGGCAGAGACTGGGCTTGCGAAGTTACGACAGGCTGACAGGTAAGTGTTCCCTTCGGCCGGCCAAATTCCCAACTCGCACCTAACGCTTGTCAGATCCAGTGTGCTGAGCCCAGAGTCATATGCAACCAAAGTCCGGATGACTGACTTGGACCTGGAAATGGCTGATACGGACGAGGAGAAGCGTCAACTGACAGGCAAGAAATCCAGTTATGTCTGGAAAGGGCTTCGTCTAGCTTCCAAGAATCAGCTAAGCTCATTCGACAGAATTGAACATGGCAAGGGCCTGGAGGCTCTTCAGCCGGCTACCACTTCCCTTGAGGCGACTGGGGATACGCCAATACCAGACAGGCAAGAAGAGCATCAAAGCGCTGAGGAGCAGCGGCCCGATCAACGTCAAGTGACTCTGGACGCAGCGGCGTAGGAGATGCAGGGGCAGCTGGCGCCTATACACAATAGGTATGAATTATCGAACAGTGAGAGCCCATGCACGCCATTCCACCTATGCCTCTTACGACGACGTGCAGTATGGGGTTGTGGCGCTTTGCCACCGGGGTTCACTGTCTATACGAATTGGTATGGGGAAGCAAGTTTCCGAGCGATCTTGGACGTAACGACAGTGTCAACGTTTGGGGAAGCACGCGCCTATGCGTCCCTTAATCTGCGACGCCACCATTCGCTATGACGAATTCAACGCAATGGCAACAGTTCTGGAGATGAAAGGACGACAGCGAGATCAATAATAACTTGCACGATATACTATTGCTAGGAAGCAAATGGCTTCCCCAGACTCCTTCTCTGTGTAACGGCAGTCGTTGACGGGCCTGGAATCTGTCCCTGGCTAGAATGACGGTATTTCTCTGGCGTACCAAACTTCACGATTCTCGTCGCAGGCATGGCTAGAGGCGGGCCATGGGCCGTCCACTTCAGGCTCATTCTGGAATCATAGTGCGTTGTCAGCAATCGATCCACGCATGTGGGCGATACTGCATGCTGCCGAAATGAGAGGGTGAACTTGGTGTGCAACCTGTCCCGGCTGGAACCCGCTTGCAATAGCATTGCTGCTGTGTAATGATGCGTGGTGGGACGGTTCCAGCGCCAAGTCTCGAACACACCACGACAGCACCCGCTCGTTTCCAGCAACGCAATGGGATGGGGCCCATGCGGCAGCCACAGGTGGGTCGGGCACAAATTTGAAGGAAGCATGTTCTGCCGACGTGTGGTAAACACCCTTGCCGATCATCAAACCCACAGTTACTCTGACGTCCACCAATAGCCGCATGCAGGAGAATACCATTGCGACTTCGCTGCTCCTGTCATTTCACTGCCCACACGCAATGCTCCAACCCGTGAATCTTGGCGGCGTTTTGCAAATGGACGGCGCCGCCGCCCTCGGGCATAGCTTTGGAGATTGCGTCTGCCAGCTAACGTGTCGTTGTGTTGTTGCTTGCGAAACGGCCCAGACGCTGGTGGTTACCCATGTACCCCACGAGCATGACATCGCGCACCGTTCGCTTTGACAGTGTGTGTGCATGTGCCGAGCATTGCATTTTGTACCAGCTCGGTGGTCAGTTTCGATGCCCGCCCCTAACGTGACTGTTGGACCGATTACAGTGGTCAGTGTCAGCCACGGGAGAAGTTGGCGATCGCCGCCGCGGAAAACGGCCTTACAAAATAAGCATGGGGTGGCTTGCGATCATGGCGCAGGCACACCTCCCCTGCAGAGATGACAGACAGCTTTCCGTCGCAGCCGCAGCCTCATCGAACGGGATACTTTTGTCATAGAGCATCGTTTCGTGACGCGTGCAACGACGCCGTCGTTGTTCTCGCTCTGCCTAGAGTCGCTCACAGCCGCTGTCAAATTTCCAGTGACCCACCGCCGGTGTTGCACGACGCAGCAGCAGCAGGCTTCGAGAAACATGATCCCGGGGCGGGCCGGACTGAGGCCGTTGGATCGCTCGACCAGCCAGATCTCTTGCTCGTTCGCTGCGAGGTGCATTGATTGGTCGCGTTCTTCCAACCACTAAGCGCCCACCATTCGCTACGACGCATTGTGCAGGTGTGCAGGAACAAGAATACAGCACTAGCTAGGCGCGCTTTGCTGTCTGATGCTGCCAGGAAGACAATGACGGCTGAAGGCGTTCGAGGTCCGATGTTCATGCACATCTCACGGGCGCGATTAGCGGCTCAAAGGCTACCTAGCAAGGCTGATGCCAAAGCGTTCCTGACGCAATATACGGCCCACATCTGTGAGCAAGACAGGTGCCAGAGGGGCTGCTAAACTCAAAGCTGCCAGCCATCGTTGCTGGAAGCTCCCGCATCCAAGCAGAATCCAAGATCGCCGTGAGGTACCTCGGTTACTCGACTGCAGCATGCCACAAAACGCTGGCTCGACGTCCCAAGCCAAGTCCGACGGTAGACCTTACCACCATCTTCGCCCACCCACCACCTTCGACTAAAGCAGCAACGCCAGCAGACACCCCGCAACATCTTCTAATAAGCGTTGCCGAACTGGGGGGCCCTGTCACTCTGTGCCCTGAACCCTGTCTTCTGCTGCAGCCTGTCCCTTGAGTTCCCGTTTGTGCTTGGGCCATGCATTAAGCCAATAATGGCGGCCCCATCTGCCTCGATGGTCGATTGTTCAACGCCACGGAGCAGCCCATGCTTGTCGGCGGTTTTCTCCACGCATCCATGAGCAACCTGCAGAACCCCCATGTTGACGCACTGCCGCCATTCATCTTGAGTGGATGGGACCCCGGCACCAGCACACATGATCCAGAGCCCTTGCGAAGCGGGAGCGGGCGTCTCTTCTTCACAGGGCCGAGCTACCGCATCCCTGTGTCCAGGCGCTCTTGGGTACCTGCTGGCCCTCCGCCGTCACGCTTCTGCTTGTGTAACGGGCTCCAGATCCTCGATAGAAAATCATGTTCCATGCGTGGCCCTACCCCAGTCTTCGCACTTCTCTTAACCTCGATTTTATCCGGATCGTCGACAGTAGAGTGCCGTCAAGCCTTTCTGTGTGAATGATCTGTTGCTCTCCCCTGCTCTACCGCTATCGCTGATATAGCCTCCGACTGTTCCTGACCTTCCATACAAAGGCTCCTCTTCATCGTCAACTTCGTTTTGACGCATTTGAATATCAAGGGCCAGCCGGCTGCTCATCATCTCACCTCAATCAAGCAACAAGCGCCCGAGTCGAGCGTCAATCTTTATTTGGCTCTCAGCATAACCTTCCTGGCAGCTGCTATTTCGAGCTCGGTGTTGCACCGAACCAGCGCCTTGATCCAGTCCAAGGTGCAACATCAGCCATTCAGCCTGACTCTGCATATCAGCAATTCCAAAAACTCCTCGACCTGGAACTTGGAAGTTGTTTGTTTGTAACAGCACTGCGACCTTAACGTGCAGAGTACCCTATACGTCGCCCTGGGCCTTAAAGCATCGCGACCACCTTCCTTCTCACGCCGATCACCCGCAGCCAACCCCGCACCGGGCCTAGAGACTGAACAGTCCTGTTCATAACGAGCTTCATCGGGTTTTGTCCTCCATAGAACTTGTTGGAGTCATTCGTTCCGGTCTGCAGCTCTCGGTATCACTCTAGCTAGCATATTGCACACTCATTGTTCTCAACGAGGTCAGTAACAATACCTTACTCAAGCTACTATTTCTGATCATAGTCGTCCAGTAGATCTGAAACTGTCAAACATCTGCACTGTCCACATACCAAAAACGTCTACCAAGGTACCAATGGTTGACGGAAGCTTCATCATCCCTCTGTCTCCGCCTAGCTCGCCGCACATGTCTGCGTACAGCACAGCTGCTGCAGAGACCGAGTGGCAACCTTCCGACATCCGGACACTGGAGCACACTCCCCCACATTCGGACAGCGATATGGCGATGCTACAGGCTGAAGTGGCTGGGCACAATTTCGATCTTAAGCGACCTATGATGCGATCACACAAGAGCTTCCCTTACCTGCTTGACAACAAGACCCATCTGAACGGCGGCTCCGACTCACCATCTGGACTAGGCGACATTGAAGAGCACGATGTACCCAACGTTACCTTTGGTGGATCTGCACCAACGAGCCCCATCTCGAGACTTACTCCTCCATCGACGCACGATGGGTTGTCTGTTGAGAAGATGGAAGACCAGGACGATGATCTCATCCTCGACGAGAAGGATGAGTGCGATGATGGAGAAAGCAAAGGCGAAGAGAGACCTCCAATGTCTGCTGCAGAGATCCGTGCCGCCAAGCGCAAGATGAAGCGCTTTCGATTGACTCACAACCAGACTCGCTTCCTTATGAGCGAGTTTGCCCGTCAAGCACACCCTGACGCTGCTCATCGAGAACGTCTTGCTCGTGAGATTCCTGGTCTCAGCCCACGGCAAGTGCAGGTCTGGTTCCAGAACAGGTAAGCAACCTAGTGAAGGCAATATTGACACCGCTGACGTCCTCCAGGCGTGCGAAGCTCAAGCGCTTGACTAGCGACGATCGCGAACGTATGATGAGGTCACGAGCTCTACCTGACGACTTCGATATGGCCCAAGCACTTCATTCTCCATTCGGCAACCACCACGGCCTCGGGACCCCTCTTGCCTCACCCGGATCGTATGCTCCCAGCTTCGCTGAGGGTAACATGATGCGACCCTTGAGCATCGATACGCTTCGAAGAGGACCCCTCGACTCTCACATCTCACCCACCGGCATAAGTCCTGCCTTTGGTAGTTTCACATTCACGCCACCTCAGTCGGCAACCGATACTCTCTCACCTGTGTCGGCACACGGAGACTCGCCCTTCGGCTTCAACTCGACACCACTAGACACCAGCCCAAGAACATCGAATCCCTTCTCTATGCCAGTCAGCGGCCCGCCAGCCTATGCTGCGCAACATAGCATCCCTAGACTGACCCTGCACGCTGATCGCATTGCACGGAGTCGGGCAGAGTCACTGTCATCTCCCTTGAGGACGAGCATGAGTTACAGTAGCGACAATATGCACGGTTCAGCAGATTCCAACAGCCACTCTGATGGCTCGCGGTCCTACTCGAGCTCAATGATGCCTTATGGAATCGGTTACTCCTACTCACCGGTACCGGGCTTTCAGGCATCAAGCTCCCACAGGATGCGATCTTTCTCCAATGGAGTACCTCGCCGTATCGAACTCAGCACACACTACGCTCCTAATCGAAGTAGTCACACTCCACAGACTGCCCACTTCCCTTCCTTCTCCGGCTCACCATTGGTAACGCCTCAGAGCTACGCCATGCCTCAACTTAGTGCGCCACACCACCTCAGCTCTTTCTCGAGCTCGTATCTGCGCAATGACTCGGCGCACGGCGAGCAATACCCAGGCGTGGGATCCGTCCTTGGTGAGGTGATTGAGCATCACTCAACCCACAGCCAGGACAACGATGACAACAACGATCAATTATCTCAATCTTACTGATCGATGGAGGTCACGCATATCCGTTTGTTTCACCACTGCAATACGGGGCTGCTTATAGCAAGGGCGTTTATCATGGGAAAGTGGCGCCGACGGTATTGCATGAAGGTGTTAGAAGGGACGCGACAAAAATGAGGCGTTCCTGGGGCCACAAACACAAGGATCTGACGACTCTGAACGGCTGTTCTGGACTTCCTCGGTATCTTTTCTGTTCTTTTTGCCTTTTGGCGGTTTCGAGTTCCGCAATGCCGCGCATTTTCGGTGGCTGTTTCATGTTTGGGCCGGTGGCGTGCAACGCTTGTCTGCGATCCCACAATCTTCCATTCTGAATGGCGCTAGGCCCGCGGCTCTGTGCCAAAGTTTTGGGTGGTTACTCATTTCCTTTCAATCTTACTTGTGGACCAATATCTTTTTGAAAACCAGAGGCCTAATGGCGCCCTGTATACCCTTCGACTGTACCTACTTGTCGCACCCTCCACACTTGTTGTACTGCGCTTCAACATGGTTGCTGGATGGGCTGGTAACCTTCTTCACTTTTTCACTTCTTCCATTCCTACTTGTTCTTCACGACTTATTACTATTGGGTATCAAGTTACTCCATCTACACAAACACGGTCCAACTGTACAAAAACACTTCGCCTCCCTTACGAAAATGTCAAATACGATATGATACGCTACGAAATACTTCAAAAAGATACCCCACAAACGTCGCCCCCCCACGTGCACACACTGTGATCTGTGATCGTCCCTGCTGCATGCGGATATTGCTGCCCGCAGGACTGGCGTGCTGTTCCTGACTGCATGTAGGAATATAGATTGGAGGCGCAGGGGATCTATGAACAAGTGCGCTGAACGCATACGACGAATTATATCCAAGCGATTCAATAATACATGCTCTTGCAGTACAAGTTCGCCGCCGGGAAGTATACTCGCAGGCGACATCGGAAGATTCACTTGCTCGGGACTGACGTTGCACAGAGCAAGGTACCTCAGCTCCACGGCCTCGTCGATTGCAAGCAAGCAAGCAGAACAGGCACGAAACACCTTTTTCCGCCTCAAGTTACGGCCTCACGATCCGAATATCAGTGTCGACCATGTCGCGATGGCGTGCATAGTAGCGCAGCGGAAAGTGTTGAAACATACTCGCCCAGTGAGCTTGTGCGTGTCCCTGGAAGAGAGCAAGCCATGACGCGAGAGAAACTTCCGCACAGAAGCTTCTATGGCTTCTTCGCCGTCGATCATACCTCTGGCTTTGCCTTTCCTTACCCCTCATCAATTTACTCCAGCCGCATGACCTGCTGGGCGTGGGCTACTGCTTCTCCACACTTTACCCCAGACAGAGGCCGGCTTCTGAGGCTCAGGAACCGAGCACGACGACCAGTGGCCCGCTTGCTTGATTGAGCCAAGAATGGGGTTTAGCTGGTGTGGAGGGATCGGTGTAGGTGCAGCTGCAGCTGGCTGGCTGGCTGCATGGTGCGTAGGCAAGTTTTGCTCGCGGTGGCTAAATTGCCAGAGCAGTAGAGGTGAGCTGTGAAGTGAGGGCCCTTGCGCCTGAGTCATGAGATATCGCACAGGAGCGACGAAACGTGTGCCTCACGTCAAACGTGTGTCGAGCCGCCTCCATCTCAAGGATCTGCATTTTGCGGGGAAGAGCTCGTATGGGAAGCTCCTTCACTGATAGGCTCGGTCTGATCGGTTCGTGCATATGGGCGTTTGTATCGAGGGTCATGGTGTTGTGGGTAGGGATCACTAACCTGGTCTAGTCCAGGGCAGCGACAATGCGTGACTCTCGATATGAAGTCTTTCGCTGCAAGCTGCATGGAAGAAGATGCTGGATGTGGATCTTCACTCTATTAGAGTTATTAACGGCTGCGCTGGCCTTCGGGAAGCATTGATTGCAGATTAGATTGATGAGGTGCCGACTCGGGCGAGCCGCCAGGGCAGGGGATCGGTCAATGGTACATCTTAGGCTTAATTGAGGCTGGGCATTGGCTGTAATCAACGAATTGGATGATAGCACTGATGCTTCTTCCAAGCGCGTTCCAGAGCTTCGAGAAGTGCTAGTACGCCATGGTTAAGCGGGTCTAGTCAGGTAGTATGCAGAATCTGGTGGATACCTGGACGTGTGATCTGATGATCTCTCGGTGAGTGTTGTTGCGTCTTGGTGGTGTGGTTGGTGGGTTGTCCTCTGAAGGAATTAGCAGTTGTTCACATATCGACTGGGGTATTTCATGCAAGGGTGCGGTGCAGGGAGACCGTTGAACACTGTCAAGTCGAACCGACGTCTCAGGTCATCCACATGGGCCACCAGCGGAAAGACGCATGAAGACAACAAACTAACGAAACGAAACATCGGTCCCAATAGTCTCAAGTCATCCAGGAAGCCCTTGGATAGCAGTCGCCGCAACGCGGTACGCTATTCCGAGTGTCCCTGCCGCTCACACCTGAACAGTGCATCAAGTGCAGCAGCACGTCGCTGCAGCTAGCCACAACATGGCTGCTTTTGCAGCGGAGCCCCTCCGCATTTCTTCACGAGGTGTTCGCATTCGAGCTAACTGCAGAACACGACCGGAAGATAGGGTGAGGCGCTGACATCCAAGTGCGTTAATGTCCGTGTGGTGCAGGTACACACGCCATCAGAGGCATATCCGTCTCGCGACTGGGGATTTCTTTGAAGTCATCTCCATGGGGTCCGGAACGTCGTGCCTGACTTGAGGCATGCCACTGACGCAAGCGCCCATGTTGCCCATTACGTTTTGCTCACCATGCCGGCTGAAACGGAGTGGTTCGACAGGAACATTTCGAACTGTAAGACATGCAGAACATGTCGAGGGCTGACGCCGTCCCGTATTGGCCCCCCAGAGCCGAAAATGATCGCGGAGTGAGATGCAGTGCAAGAGACTGGAATTTTGGGGTCTGCAAGATCAGCCTTGTGCAACGCTGCGGTCGGCCTGTCGGCATGGTGCTGGTGCAGTGGTGTAATCGGACGTGTTGGACAAGTCAGCAGTGGTTGCCTCTTTCGGACCGGAGGATGTTTCGTTCGAGGAAGTGCCCACTAGATCACGTGTTGGTTATGCGCGGCGATGCATTGATCCAAGATTTGCATCTGGAGCTTCACATGTCACCAGGGTGCTGCCAGAAGTTGGTGGGTGGCAGGTGGTGACGGCATACGCTCCCGCTGGCAAAGCCCAGGCTGCGGCCTCCCGTGACGAATGAGAGAGTGGGCGCAAGCATCATCGTGGGAACAGCAGCCTCAGCACTTCGGCCGCGGTTCTTCAAGCGTCTCCATATCTTTTTTTGCAAGGTTCGATGGCTTGTGCGTCATTCGAAGACACAGAACAGGCAAGTCGGAGCGGATAGTTGGTGACAGTACAGCACACAGTAGCGGCGGAGGAGGAACGAGAACGAGCTACTGCCACACCAAGATCGCTGGCAATGCTCCCGCATCATCTCTTACACCATCTTATCGAGTCTAAGCTAAGCACCTGTGGCCAGCCAGCAAAAGCAAAACAAAAGTGGAGGAGTCAAGCGATGTCGGTTTTGGCTCTGGCCTGGCTTTTCCTTTCTGGCTCGAAGGATTTCGAGGGTGCTGCGATGGCGCCTCTAGTGCCCGAGCATGTCTTCCACCAACGCAGCCATACCGCCGCCTTCCCAGGTCGTCGTATCGCAAACCCGAGGATCGATCATGGCTCATGAAACAGCGGCGGTGTGGCGCGCGCCGCTGACCGCGCTGGAGGCCTCGGGTGCTGGACGACTCATGGCGGTCGGTGTTTCTGGGGCTGCAGGGCTGTGCATAAGAGGTAGAGGTACCCAGGTGTGGGAGTTAGCGACAAGAGAGGTGGAACTTCTCCAGGCCCGCTAACTCAGCGATCAGCCACGCATACTCGAGTACCGGCTCATCTGGCTGCCGGAGATACTTTTGCGCCCTCACTCCCCTTCGTCATCTCCAGGCAGCGCGGACACGGTCCGACATGGTGGAGATTGTGTATGCGTGTGGGACTCCATCGCAGGCACTGGCGTTGCAGTACGTTTTGATTGAGGATCCGGGGTAGCTGAGCATTACCAGCGCATTGTTCGGCTTGTTTGGTGAGTCTCACATGTAGAAACTTTCGGTGTGGAGTATACCACGACCAGGTTGAGTACATGGGGACCGACATCGAAGAGTCGCACCAACGCTTCATGCCAACGTGGCCAGCCACCGCTTCATGCCAGCATTGCCAGCATGGATCAAGGCAAAATGGTCGCTGCAAGATCCTGGAGAACAACATTCGATGCCCGACGTTGCAATATAGTTCCACGAACAAGAACGTCGGAGTTTCAAGTCTGCGTTTTTCAAGATGCTGTGTCGCCAGTGGGAACCTGGCGCTCGGGCACTCCACTAACACGACATGAGGCTGCACGTCAAGTTAGTACACGCCATGCGGAGGAACACTGCCGTTGTGCAACCGCCTGGTATGAGTCAAAATTGACTTGTTCTCATGTTGTGCCGCATGCGATCCACGTCGCTTCGCTCAGCATGATGGAAATGTTTCAGCCATGGGCGCACAATGGAAGGAAATTTCGGTTGCTTGAAGAATGTAGAACCGGGCATACCGACAAGCGAGGCTTTCGCTCGCCAGTGAAGAACTTCGTTGATCTCGTGCCGTTGTTTTCACAGTTAATCGCAGTCTGTATGATATCGAGAGGGGCAGTGGACATGGAAAATTACATAGAAGAATCAAGGTCAATGTACTTCACACGATCAAGTTGGGATCGCTTCTACTGCTCGGTCTAATTTGGCTACGATCCTTTCACATGCTCGAAGGTATGATTCAGGACTTGAAGATGTATGTCATGAAAGCCAGCCGAAATACTTTTCGCTGTCACATGCAATCAAGCGGGTAACGCTGAACATGTGGTGGTGCATATGAAGTTGAGAAATGTTCATCCCAAGAACGGGGGTACCAACAGGGCGTATTCTTCAAAGAAAGCACGAAAGCCCTTTGCTCGATTGGCACTCGGATCATCAGGGCACGCCTGCGTGCAGTCGTCGGGATGGCTTCTAGAAGCATTCTAGCAGCACAACAACGACAGCCCGGTCGATAAGGCAACGGTCGTTGGGCTGAACTGTGATAGGGGACTCACGTGATGCGGACTTAAGCGGAGTGGGCGGCCTTTTCACATGTATGGCTCGATTTTAAAGAGATGTCATTGTGCATAGCCGTGCATGCGAACTTGAAATTCCCGGCATCTTTTTTCTCGATCACCGCGGGGTAGAGTGATGCGCAGAGCCCATGTGTACGACATCTTATGGCAGCAGGCATGGCACATCAGTTGACTGGGAAGCATGCTCTGCTCGAATGCTGTCGAGCTGGGCGCGGCGATGCACGAGACATGGTGTATGGACAACGGCAACAGCTGGTGGTGGCGGTCGGGCTTACCATCTACTGTGGTACAATGCTTTGTTTGGAATATTACCCGATTCACGGGTGCTGTTCATCGAAGTGCGCATCGATTGCGTTGCGGCAGAGGGCAATCGTAGGTGATTGCGATTCTGCAGTGTTTGCCTCAAACACACTCGAGAGCCGTGCTGCTGCGCTGAGGGATATGGCTGCCCAGGGAACCACAAGCGTATTGCCATTACTCGTCAGAGCCACGTCAACGAGTCGTCCAAGAGCCCTGAGATTGCTTCTGCGATGACTGCGTCCTGGCTGACTTTGGTGGGGAGTCCCACGCCCAGGACTGCTGGATCCGAGGCCGACGGCAGACGGCAGACGGGCGGTGCTGTGCTGCTGCCTCTCGTGACTCCCACTGCGACGGACAAGTCGTTGTTGCAAGTGGTGCAAATAGCAGCATTGACTGGCTCGGCCCAGAGCCACAGCACAGGACAAACCAATAGTGTGCCCTTGAATGAACGCCTGTTGAGTGAGCGTTTCCTGGATCCCCAGGCCACTTAGAGCGTTGAAGCGGCTTGGCAGATTTTCCTCGCCTCACAACATCACCACCGGATTTTTCTCTCCTCACCCACCGTTGAAATTCTCAACTCCACACCATAGCAGCGGGCTCAGTGATATTCACGCGAGCCGCTTGCCATTTCACAGACGCGTCTGTCGAAATCTCCCCAGGAGCACCTGTCTCGACTCATTTCACTCCTCGCAGTGGAAGCGCTCGGACAGCCTCCCATTTCCGTCGCCCTATTTCCCCTAGGAGTCGACCCCATACCTTCCTTTCCCACGCCTCTTCGATTCTGCATCCGAGTCGCGCTCCCAGCAGACTCTTAATAGGCAGTTTCTTGCAGCGCGCGCCGATCCGACATCAGCGACGTCACCCGAGCCACCGCGCAAGCCACCGCATCTCGCACTCGCACGCCCAACGCCTCTCCACTCACCCCCCAACCCACCACCCAGGTTTCTAATGAGTGCATCCACCTCGAACGCGCAAACCCCCGCCATCGCCGCTTCCTCGACCGCTGCCGCCGCGAACAATTCCTCTGCAGGATCGTCCGCCAACGTGGCCGCTGGATCGGCTCAGCCCACTGCCCGCAGCACTTACGCCAACGCGACCCAGAAGAACTCTTCTCCTACCATCGCGTCTAGCGGAGCGCCGCCCGTGGCAGTGGGAGGCCCGCAGCATGGCAAGAGTTCGTCGGCATCCCCAGTGAACGGGGGCAGCGCCATCAAGCCCGCCATTCCCACCATGCCCGCCATTGTCGGCGGAGGCCCCAACGGCGCCGGCGACCACAGCCGCAAGTCCTCTGTCCACATCAAGCAGACCCCGCCCACCACTGGCCCGCCCTCGGGCATCAAGTTTGGCTCGCTTGCTGGATCACCAGCGCCTGCCCATGCATCACCCGCCCAGGGCAGTCTGAACATCCAAGCGCAGAACCCGCGTGTCGCCTCGCCAGCGCATTCGCCTTCGCCCATCCCAACGCCCATCTCTGGAGGTCCCAAACCGGATAGCTTGCCTACGCGACCGAATCTGGTCTTTGGTGGTCAGGGCAGTGAGAGCAGCGACGCCAACGTGAGTTACCATGGTTCTGGACATGTGAATTTTATGCTCGAGATGTCAATCACCACGAACCCTTCGGCTAACACATGAAATAGGCTCGCAACCCCAATCTGCCTCCTCAACCCAACTCGCTCCCTCAAGCTCAACACCTGCGCCGCGAGTCCTCACAGTCCGCACACAGCGACATGAGCAGCAACATGAACCGCGGTTACCCACCAAATGCTGGGCGAGGTCGAGGTTTCCAGCCGCACTACAATCCTAACATGCAGCCTGGTCAGTCCCCCCAGCCGTACCGTCCGCTCCCGCACCAGCACATGGGCGGTCGCGGTATGCCTGCGCCATTCCAGCCGCAAGGAGGCCCCATGCAGCAATCACCTTACCGCCAAAATCGCAGCCCTGCTATCACCCCCGCCACCATGCATCAGCAGGCTCATCTCGCCAACCCGCAGGCCATGCCCTACTATCAAGGCCAACCATACCAGCAACCGGTTCGTACACCCTTTTCTACTCAAAATTCTTTTTCAGCGCTCCAGTCTAGCAAGTCAGCTCGTTGTTCAACTATGTCTCGGTCTTCACAGCAATCTTGTCAATTTCCTTCATCTCCTTCAGTGAACTCGGCTGAACTCGAATTTCGAGTTCCGTCTGGCCAGCCTAATTCTTTCTTAACAATTCGCCACTGTTCTTTTTCTTCTTCAACTTGCGATCTCGATCATTACCTAACGACCTTACAACAGCAAAACATGTACGGAATGCCCCCACAAGGTCTCGATCCGTACAACGGCTACTATGGTGGCGGTTATGGAGGACTGCAGCAGTCTATACACTACCCTGGCCATGTTCCCGCCAGCCCCGGACGTACCCATGGCTTCCCTCAACAGATGCAGACTCCCTACGGTGTGCCTTACGGCCAACCACCACAGGCACAAGGCATGTCTCGCACTCCATCAAACATGTCCGAACGCCCTTCCTCCGCAGTTCCTCAGCCATCTACTCCAGCTATGACCAACGTGAATCATATTTCGCATACACACACGCCCAGTGTAACGGCTGCTAGTCCAGCTCCTAGCTCCACCTTCGAACGCCCCAAGAAGCAGAGCAAGGCAATTATCATCAAGAATCGTACGTAAACTGCATGCAACGTCTGCCTGTCATTACTAACATGCTGTAGCTGAAGGAGAGGTGGTTGACTTTAACAAGAAAGGTGCTTCTCCTGCACCTGCTGCTGCGAACGCTCCTCCTGCTCAGCCCCGTTCACCTGCTATTGCTGCTACTCCCACACCACCACCCGCTACTTCGAGCGTCGCTGAACGACCTCGGACTGAAGACTCCACTACGAAGACTGCTGAAGAGAAGAAGGCCGACTTCGTCAAGCAGTTCCAAGAGAAGATTCGCAAGCAAGAAGAGGCAGAGAAGCAAGCGAAGGAGTCGTCTGATGCCAGCGTCAAGGCTGAAGCTGAGGCGAAGCAGAAGGCGGAAGAGGAGGCAAAGGCAAAGGCTGCACAGGAAGCCAAACAGAAAGAAGAAGCCGATGCAGCTGAGAAGGCGAAGTCGGACGCCGAAGAGAAACAGCGTCTCGATGATGAGGAGATGGAGCGCATGATCGCCGAGATGGAAGAAGAGGAGCGAAAGCGTGACGAGGAAGAGAAGAAGTTTGCTGAGGCGAGGAAGCTCAAGGCCGAAGAAGAGAAGGCCAAGGCTGCAGATCGCGTCAAGGAAGAAGAGGAGCGCCTACGCAAACTCGAGCGCGAAGCTGAAGAGGCTGAGATTGCTCGTGAATCTGAGACTCCTGAGCAGAAGGCTGAACGCGAAGCCAAGAATCAAGCTCTCTTCGCCGGCCTCAAGAAGAACACCCAATTTGGACCAGGTGCTAATGGAGGCGACGACGTCAGCGGCGATTCCACACCAGCAGAGCAGGCAGTTCCTACTCCCACTCAAACGAAGCCGACTAGTGCCACCAGGATCAAGCCAGCTGCTCTCAAACTCGAGACGAACAAACCAGTTGAGCCTGCTCAACCTACGGCTGGTATGCAGTCTCTCAAATCTGCTCGCTTCCTTCAAGTTCGCAGTGAACTAGTGGCCTATCCCGAGGGTATCCAGTCTCCCAACCCTGCGCTCAATGCAGGCAGTAGAAACAAGGGCCGCCAGTACGACAAGGACTTCTTGCTCCAGTTCCAGGAAGTCTTCAAAGAGAAGCCTTCTACCGACTGGGACCTCAAGCTTAAGGAGACCGTTGGTGATGGTACTGACTCCGCTCGCCCACAATCTGCTCGTCCGGGCTCCATGATGGGTGGCCGACAACCCTCTCGTGGCGGTGCTCCAGGCAACGTCATGGGCAACTTCCAAGGCTTCTCCAGTACCCGCACATTGCCTCCTGGCACTACATCGCAGCAGCGATTTGAGCAAGCTTCTTCGGGTCGCGGTCCTATGACCAACCCCCTTGCCCACGTTGTGATGGGTGGCGGCCGTGGGCAGTTCCCTATGGGTGGCGCCCCACAAATGGCCCGCCAAGGCTCCTACACCAACATGGGCGGACCCAACTCTCCCCGCGTTGGTTCCTCACGTGGTAAAGGCAGCCGCCGTGGTCCCAGCAAGAACGAGCACGCCGAGGCAAAGCAAATGCCTCTCACAGCTGGTCAGCAAGTCAAGGACCTCGAGCGCTCACAGACCGGATGGAAGCCGCAGAGTCTCACCTCTACTCAGCCACAACAAGCTGCTGGCCATATGGCTCCTGATATGGTCCAACGTAAGGTCAAGGCTGCTCTCAACAAGATGACCCCCGAAAAGTTCGACAAGATCTCAGACCAAGTCCTCGAAATTGCTGCACAGTCGAAGGACGAGACGGATGGCCGTACGCTCCGACAGGTCATTCAACTCACTTTCGAGAAGGCTTGCGATGAAAGCCATTGGTCTTCTATGTATGCCAAGTTCTGCAGCCGCATGTTGGCGACAATGAGCGTCGAGATCAAGGACGAGAATGTCCGCGACAAGCATGGCAACCCCGTTGTTGGTGGCGCTCTCTTCCGCAAGTACCTCTTGAACCGATGTCAAGAAGAATTCGAACGTGGCTGGGAGATCAACCTGCCCGATGCGCCTGAAGAAGGCAAGGAGATCACCATGCTTACGGATGAGTACTACGTTGCTGCTGCTGCCAAGCGAAAGGGTCTTGGTCTCATTCAATTTATTGGTGAGTTGTACAAGCTTGGCATGCTTACCCTGCGCATCATGCACGAGTGTGTCCTCAAGCTGCTCGATTTCGAGGGTCTCCCCGACGAGTCGGCCATTGAGAGTCTGGTCAAGTTGCTCAGGACTGTTGGCGCGACCATGGAATCTGCCGAAGCCGGTCCTAAGATGATCAACATGTACTTCGAGCGCATTGAGAAGGTCATGAACATGGACGGTCTTCCCTCACGTCTCCGATTCATGTTGCTCGACACGATTGACATGCGCAAGTCCGGCTGGAAGTCAAAGGACGTTCTCAAAGGTCCCAAAACCATTGCCGAAATCCACCAAGAAGCACTGGTTGCCCAGCAGGCTGCGGAGATGGAGCGCAATCGCTCCAACCAACGTGGCGGCGGCGGCGGTGGCCGTATGCCCATGGGTCGCGGCGATGCCCGCTCGTTCTCTGGTGGTGGTATGATGCCGCCACCAGATACCAACAGTCGTGTACAAATGGACGACCTTCGCAAGCTGTCTAAGGGTGCTTCTGGCCGCAATATGAACGCAGGAGCAGCTCTTGGCCCGTCCATGCTTGGCAGCCGCAGTGGAAGTGGCCGCCGTGGCCTCGGCCCTGGTATGATGGCTGGACGAGACGATTCTGGTAATTCGTCTCGCACAGGTACACCGCCTGTGCAAAAGGAGAAGGAGTCAACCGCACACGCAAATGCATTCAGGTAAGAATACCTCCCATTCGTGAATTAAGTCGCAACATCTAACATGACGCAGTGCACTAGCCGCTCTTGAAGATGCCGGCGATGTCAGCTCCCCTCCCCCGGTCGCGGACGAATCTGCAGCCAACACAGAAGCCAAAGCTTCTGAGTGATTACCTTCCTCTCTTCGTTCGAGCGCGTGATGGTCATACCCATTAGACAACACCTCACGCGGTAATCTAATCGCTTGTTTCGTTGCATAGATCGGGGGCATCAGCGCGCATTGCATTGCATCTCGCGGGGTTTCTTTAGTGCAACATCAAGACGGGTTTCAAAAGTTCTTTGTTGTCGTTCCGAGGCAGTAGGAGGTGGATAGGTTGGTTGTATTCGCCATCACATGCCCTCTTGACTCTGGACGATGTTTGGGCTAATGACGGCGTTCCGGTCTGACAGAAGACTAACTGCCACACGAAACGCTTCCCAAGCAGCGCGTCTGTAGTGGCACAGTCGGCTCTGTCTCCTCATACTCATTTTCTTATACTAGCGTTTCTTGTTTGATGGCATGACCGCGATGATTAGGTCTGCCAGTGTCCTTGGGCCTGAGATGGAGTCCTTTTGAAGTCCTCCATTCATGTTCATTCCCTTTCCTGAACTTCGTCTACGAGGGTGGTTTGGTGGTGCGAGATAATTCAGACGGCAGAGGCAAGACAGCTTTGCTTCGGCCCACGCTGCTAACGTCTGTGAATGAGGGGTATTTAGGAGAGGAATTGTGGTGCAAACGTTTTGTGTGCATACTTCAATCTCATTAGAATACACCAGTCACTTCAATCCCATACCAATTGCGAGTGATGTCAAGTGTCATTTTCGCATACTCAACCATTTATGCTCTAGCTAACGTCACCCACGGCCAAGACATGTGTCTGGCGCAGGTTCCCTGTCGATGATGTTAGGCCCCGATGATCAACGCGGCATCTCGTATCTGCAAAGCAGGCTGCAGCACCGTTTGCGCCTCCAGCACCGCGCCTCTCGCACGTAAGTAAGGGGTGAGTGACAGGGATCAGATGGAGATACTGACGGCTACGTCATACGACAATCATACCTTTTATTGTAACTGCAGACGACTCCGATCTTCTCCTTGACAACAACTACTACAACAGTAACAGCACTGCAATCAAGTACTCAAATTCCAAAAACGTTCATCAATCGATCAACTCCATTAGACAAACGAGTCTCTCAGTCACCATGTCAGATCAGAACAACCAGCAGCAACAGAAAGGTAAATTTACTCCCCTTTGGCCATTTCCAAATCCAGTAGAACTATATACTAATTCCCTGACGCATAGGCTTCTTCGGCACCGCAGCTAGCGGGATAGGTACGTTTCCTCACCCTCCCAATCTTCGCCTTTTCCCAACTTACCAAATCCAGGCAACACCCTCGGCGCAGCAGGCAACACTGTAGGCAAAGGCGTGTCCGGCGTCACTGATGCAACTGGCAACGTCGTGTCTACTGCAGGCAAGGGGCTTGGCGACGCTGTGACGGGTGTGACGCAGGGATTGGGTGACACTACAAAGGGTAAGCACTTGCGACAAGAAGAACATCTGATCGGAGTAGGATTCAAGGGCTGATGATGACACAGCGGCGGGAAATGCGGTAGGAGATACGACTAAGAGTGTTAGTGGGCAGGGAGGGAACCAGACTGGGGCGAAGCAGTAGGGTGATGCTAGGATGTGTGGATTGCTCCATTCAGGTTCGAATTGAATGAAATGAAGTGGAATGGGGTGAACATGATGTTTGACGTTCTTTGAAAGTTGGCGAACATGATACTTGTCCTTCAGGATAATATGTATTGACCCTGTCCATCACTTGTCTCTTCTTCCTATTACACTCTCTCATATCGTGGAAGATGTAGAACGATTCTGAAAAGGCTCAACGAACGCTCAATGTCTAGAAACATTCTCAGGAAAATCACGCGTGTCGGATCGGCGTCGACTCGTCTCCCCGATTCATGTGCACCACAGGTCCATTGTAATATGCGGTTTATGAGATACAAGGTACGCATGAACTGGCCGTGCGTGCTAGGCTTAGTAAGATGGGCTTAGGTTCCGGCGATGCACAGGGTAGATAAGTGTACAACATCATGTGCTGTGGTATATATACACACCAGAAAGACAGCTCTTTCACATACGACCATAGGACGTTGAAAACAAGGCTTCCCGTTCGCTCAGCCCTATTTAAGCAACGTACCGGTGGATTAGTAGTTAAGTCGGTGACGATTAGCGAATCCCCGCTGTTGTATGTTTTTTTGTGATTTGGTTTTTGTCGGGTCAAGTGTGGTGGAGTCGATCATTAGCGGCGTTCGGATCAACCGACCACACGAATCAGCATATGTTCCACTGCTTACACGATAGAAAACTCCCTACCTCAACGATTGCCCTCTACAGGATCCATCTTGATGCTGTCACAGGCCCCACAAGGTGTCTCAGTTCGATATCCAATCATCACATTCCCATGAGTCCTGTGTGTGTTTGCGTCTGTCTCATGTTCACCTGTCCTATTGGTGTTTGCATTCGTCCCTTCTGCATCTGTTTGTATCCGCCCATCAGCCTCAGTTGCGTCTGGTACATCTCAACTGTATCTTCCGTCTTCACATTCGTTGTCTTAATATTTGCCGTCTTCGTCTTCGTCATCTTCGCGGACGTTGCCGTTGCGTTCTCCGCAGGCCTAGACCTAAACTTCCCGTTGCAGTACAAGTAAAACGACACCGCTATAGTAAGTCCCCCTGTTGCGGCGCCAACAGTCCCTAATAAGTCAGTCTATGCGTATGATACGATCAGGGTAAGTACTGGAAGTTTACCTAGCCAGCGCGCCATGTACGAAGATCTGAACACCCTGATGTTACCATCTACGTCTTGGGTTTGCTCTCGCACACATGGTCTGATAGGCAATGCAGAAAGACAAGTCATAAAGCTTAAGGGCGTGAATATGACAGCAACCAAAGCAAAACCCGTAGCAGCAAATTTGACTATACAACTGTTGTGTGTATCTTCGATGCTTGCATAGGTCCTCTTCAGATTGAGGTACGATTCAACAGTTTTTCGACCCTGTTTGTGTCGCTGTGAATCTTCTGCACCTGATTCAAATCTTTGTCAAGCAACTCGCGCGTCTCCAGTATAATCGCCCAACCTTCTTTGCTTCTCTCTCATCGGCAAGATCCCACTGATGTGTTGTTAGCAGGCACTAACGGCACAGCCTCAAACGCCTCGTCCTCCGATTCTGAGAAAGAGATGAATAGAGCGCTGTTTGTGATCGTAACGTTGAAGTAGGCACTAGAATTTAGACACAGTAGTACCTCTAACACCTATCATCTTCGCCTCACTACCCTCAACAGCTCCGCTAACGCCTCCTGGTCTTTCTGCAAACACTCAGGGTATGCAATCTTCCTCTTCACATCCTCATCTGTCTTGCGGTCCTCCTCCCACCACCAGCGCTCCCTCTCCAACCATGAATACATTGACTCCGACCCATTGGGCGACATTTGCCAGTCAAATCTCGGCTTTTCGTACGGAATCGTTCCTTCCCCAAAATCAAAGATTGCATATCGCGATGAATCAATGCAAGGAATAAGTGAGTAGCGGCCATCGAACGCCTCGTCCGCACTTAGATCTGCCTTGAAATGGAAAGCAGGGTTGACGGGACCGCGACCCATGGAAAAGTGCTTCAGGTTAAGCAACTCTTCCTGAAAGCGGGGAAGGACATGATGCCACCGTATCCCACAAAAGATATTTGTTGTTGGTGGTTTGCCACGCTGTGTGCCACGGATACGTTGATGCAACGCGTTGGCGCTTTGGTGTGAAGTCATCCGGGATGCGTACAGGATGGGGCAGTCAGTTAAGATGAGCTGTTCTAGCGTTTCGCCGTGGGAGGTGATGAAGTCGAGTTGCCAATCGAACGTGATGGTCCACTTGCTGAGCGCTAGGGATCTGAGGGATGGGAAGTGCAGACCTTCAGGCTGCCATCGTGGGAACACCCCCCAATACGTATTGCAGTGGAGTGTAAGGTGGGTAAGTCGGGACTGCGAAGGGCTCAGCCACACTGCGTCCAGGCGTTCATTGAAGAATTTGTGGCGCTCAAGATTTTCAATGTCATGATCTGGACAGGCCTCGTCGGTCCATGTGGTTATCAAAAGATTTAACTTCTTGAATGTTGGTGAAATTTGCGACGAGTCTGGCCTTTGATCCGGACAAAATTCCTGCAAATGTTTGATTGTCAGAGTGTCGATGTCGGCATAGCGGAGAAACTTTGTGAGAGCAAAAACTAGAGACGCGCAATGCCCGTCGCTGACGCACGCCCAAGCGGCATCAAGCACGACTTCCTTTATGTTTAGTAGACCAGAGCGACTCCATCTTTCAACAGACTCTTTCCACCAATCCGATGGTGGATATGAGCAACATTCGTCGTATGAGGCGTACTCGTCGATATGTGAATCCAGATAGAGCTACACGCTGTTATATTTCGAGAGGGCGTGAAAGTGAGCCATTGGAGCATATACCGTATGAATGCAACATCGAAGGCTGACTTCGTTGACCATGCTAGTGAACCTATACGCGCTTTCTTCAGTGACACGAAGCGTGACCAAGGCAAACAATAACTCGGTTGCGATATCCCTGAATTTTCTGGAGGTCAACCGCACCGACTTCAGATTCGCGCCATCAAGGTATTGGAAACACTGTCGCTGAAGTTCAGTCGGAAGCGACAGAAGTTCCGTCATAGTGTTGCTTTGTCTGGGAAGAAGAAAGGTCAAGATATGATACTGTAAAATGCGAATTTAAGCACGAGGAGCGGCAGTCTAGGCGAGCATGGTTGCCTCACTGAAGCCGTGCGCGCAATGCCTTGATGCACGTGATGCTCCGAACCACCAAAAAATATCTCCATCACCTCAGCTTCACAACACAATGCGATAATATTACAATAAACCCCTCAGATATGATAACCTGAACGCGAAAGCTGTAGCTTGTTAGGGAAGAAGGCTTCTACTCATGTATGGTATTTTTTAGAGCGCCTTAGACTACACCAGGACAGAAGCAGTGCCACGTTTGCGTTGCATGCGCCCAAATTTAGATAGGAGAAATGTAGATCTAAACATCCAAACATCAGGACTCGAGAATTACACGTTGATACCTGCAGAAATGTTCCGCATTGGAAATGTGGGAACCGCTGGAGCGGACGAGTTTTGGGAGCTATTGAGCGAAATGAGTCGTGGGAACCATGGTACAAAACGAGCGGGGAGAACCGTGGTACGAAACGCGCGGAGAGGACCGTAGATCGCACCTAAAAAGAAATCGTGTCAGCCTGCGCGTGATTCGTACTTGACTGGTAGAGTGGGGAAGAAATCTGCTGTGCAATAGATAAGAAGCCCGCCACCCATCACCCGACGTCCGCTCAGCTATTCTTCTCTTTAGCATCGACGGGGGGTAGGGTAATACATACCGTAGACCACCACCACACCCCTCAGGGAGAGCTTCCTCAGCATGACGAACTGGGATCATCTGGGGACCAATCCTGCCTTTGCAATCTGCCTTTGTGTCTTTCCTCCCAGAACCCTAGTAACCCCAAATGTGTCTTCGTTTCGTTAATGCATTGTGGTGGATGTTTGAGGACGCTGGAGATGGAAAAGATGGTTGTAGGCGTAGAGGAACTGTCGGACTAGTGATGACGCGTCTTCAGTAAGCCAGGCTTTCAGATGAGGGTACAATGGCGGACGAAGTAGTTCTGAAGTTCGAGGAAGCGAAGACATGACATGGAGAGTGAAAGCTGAGGTGACGGGATGTTGGAAGAACATGCGGGAGTTGAGTTACATCGTAAGTATGCTCCGATTGATGTGCTCTTGCTGCCTTTTCGATATAAACGATCTTTTGACATAAGCGTAGGGACATCGAGAGGCTCAGGCACGAGGAGACGGAGGGTGGGAGATTCCTAGGTAATAGCTTCTGAAGCATCTCATTTCTGCTGTCATCAGGTAATCTCAGACTAGGTACGGAACACTGAAGTTGTATACATGCGAAAAGTTAAACACGACGAGGTCGAATTGTTCGGCTTATAGCACAAAATATTCAGGAAGACTGAGTGGTCTTCAGACCGCAGCAGCTGGGCCATTCTTAATGTGACCACAGTGCGCCTCTACTCTGGAAGTCTGGCAAGCTTCAGCTGTCAAGGCTCGTTATAATGGCGTGAGGAAGAGTGGTATAGCTGGCGAAACATCGTTCAATTCGATCACACAAAATCTTATCTCGCCTGGAGCCTTCACGCATCACACTTGGTCAACACCAGCCATGAGATCTGTACTCTTTCCTGAAGTCGAGGCTGACGACATCCGTGAGCCCTCACCACGCCTCATCCATCACCATATCACTTTCCCATTCCCACACATGAGTCGCCGAGCGTTCGACTTATTCTCCCAACCCGCCCCGCTGCGCAAGATTCGTATCCACTTCTGGACCCCACGTCCCGGATGCCTTGCTGAGATACACGCCTTGTATGCCCACCTTTTATACGGGTAAATGTCAATAACAGCAATAGCGCTCGAAGTTTATTTCCACATACACCATGCCTCGTTGGAGATGGATCACTTGAGCATATTCTTTGCGTCAATCGCCCAGATGAGTTCATCTTGCAACTCATTCGCCATGTATGGGAGACTTTCCATAATCCGTGGCTGGGCTAGTAGACCTCCGTATCGCTGTGGCAGAGCGTCTCATGCGCATGCTTAAGGACGCCGATTTTAACGGCCAAGCATTCTAAGTGGGATGACAGAGCTTCCTATCGCACAAGACACACGCTCTAGACATGACTTTCTGCATGCGGAGTGGTTTGGAACGGTGAAATTCAAAAATATAGTTCCGAGCAGATGCCCAGCAGAGTCTTAAATGATCAACACCCCCAATCTAGTTGCCTCTGGTCAAGCTACCAGCGTATTAAAATACTAATTCTTACATTGTCCGACTGTCCCTCTTTCTCAACTTCATCGATACAGCTATTCTGGCATTGTTACTACTACCATAACTTAATAATCGTTCTCCCCAGCACCGCAGCGCGACCCACTACCCAGATCGCCCACTCGGCTCCTCTAGAAGCTCTAAAATGACTACCTGGTGCTCTGACCACTGAGCCCTACGACTATGTTATGTATAGAATCCGCATGAATCACGTGATTAATATAATCCTAATTGAGCTGAGGCGTGCAGACTTGTGGGCGAGAGCGTGGTGCCTTCCCTATCTAACCAATAGCTCAACAACTCAAAAATCATCAGCACGACGATCACTATTATAAGTTAGACTTGGCAAGGCGAAGTAGGCGTACACAGTTTACTATATTGGGATTTCATAGCGTTGGGGTGGTTCATAGGCACTAGAACGATCATTGGAGCCACTACCCTAAATTACTTTGTCCCGCATACATAAATCCCTTTCGATCTACTTAGCGTTGCTACCTTGATACAATTACACCTAGCAGCAATAGAAATACTTACAAAGCGCAGCCTGCTTGCCGTGATACAAGAATTCGGTCAAATCTACTTTTGATTGGTCCTAGGAAATGCCGAGCTCGTTAGCGCCGATCTAGCGTTATAGTAGCAGGATCCGTAACAGTCTAACAGTTAGCATCACAACACTTAACGACCCAGCATTCAACGCCAAGGACGCAGCCATGACCTTACTACAGATGCTGATGAGCGCTGGCAAGAGGAGTTGGCGAGGCAGCGACTAGTCCGCGTCGGCCCGTTCCTCACGTGCTCTCTCAATTACATGTCGGGGCAAGCCCATCAGCCGCGACGAGCTGTTTGCTTACACAAATGGCCGTTTTCTCGTCAATGAGGCCCACGCTTGCAATCGCAGATTTGTTCAATTTAATGTCGACCATCTTTGCTCTGTAGCCGCATCAGTTGGCGGGCCACTCTCACCTATTCAAGCAATTGAGAAGCTTGAAGGAGGATTCAGCAAGGCGCTTCTCATGCGGAAAGAGGATGGGCGGGAAATCATCGTCAAGATTCCATTTCCTATTGCCGGTCCGCCAAAGTACACAACTGCCTCAGAGGTAGCCGTTCTTCACTACCGTAAGCGCATCATCGCCACGCACTTGTATAGAAACTAGTCATACCACTATTGACAGTACAAAAACACACTAGTATTCCCGTGCCTAGAGTCTTAGCATGGAGCTCGGATTCGTCGAATCCTGTTGGCGCCGAATACATTGTCATGGAAAAGGCCGCTGGAGTGCAGCTGTTTAACACTTGGGGTACTATGAGCGATTCCGATCGCTTTGAACTTGTCCAGCAGATAACAGAACTAGAAGGTGAACTCGCATCTATACGCTTTCCCGCAAATGGGAGCTTGTACCTCCGTGAACAATTGGCCAACGACGAGTCGCAGGTTGAGTTGAGTCATGAAGCAGATCCTGCGCAGAAATTCTGCATAGGACCGTCCTGTGAGCGACAGTGGAGCAGCCAGTCCGAGAAAGGTACAACATTCATTTCTCCAGAGTTCGACCGAGGTCCATGTGAGTTGAATGGGCAACTACAACCTTCTTATTTGACATCCACAATAGGGCTAAACATTTCATCGCTTGGTGAAGCCCTCGTGAACCGCGAGATCGCGCGCATCAAGGAGGGTAACTCAAGCATGATGTCTGACCGGCTCACCATCTCTACTGAGGAACAACTTGCCGTTCTAAACATGGCTCTGGAGGTCATGTCTAGACTTGACACAGGCACGATCATTGACAAATTTTCCCGGCCGGTATTATCACACACAGATCTGCACATGGGTAACATATTCGTGTCCTCCAAGGATCCAACAAAGGTCGTATCACTCATTGACTGGCAGTCAATTTCAGTCTCACCATTGCTTGTACAAGCTCGCTTCCCAGAATTTCTGTCGGTGGACCTCGACTTTGTCTTAGACGCAGCAATGCCGGAGCTACCTGAGGATTATGAGACCTTTGACGCTGTTGATAAGCAAATTGCTGAGTTCAAGACGAGACAAGCCAAAATGGCCAAAGCATACGAAGTAGCTTCTTCGGTTCACAATCTGCAGGCATACAAAGCCCTCTTCATGCCCTCATTCCTCCAGGATCTGTTCACTAGATGCGGAGAAGCTTCAGAGGAGGGTATAACACCTCTTCGCGCATGTCTCATACAGATTTCGGAGGCCTGGGATGATGTCGGCTTCGAGGACCAATGCCCATTCAACTTTAAAGAAGAAGACATCCAAAAGCACAAGCAGCAATTCCAAGAATACCGCGACTACCATAGAATTCAGGAAATCGCTAGAAAGTTTCTCGATACCGATTCTGAAGGCTGGATCTCCCCTCAGCTTGACTTCACATTAAAAGCACAACAGAACAAGGATTTCCTGGAGGAGGCCATGCGCAGAAGTAGCGAGTACAACAAGTCATCAGAAGAAGTCCGCAGAATATGGCCGTTCTGAAACACTCGATCAGAATCTTTGCAGGTCCAACATTTCAAGGATTTCTTATCAACATTTATTACCCATAACACGATACTAAGACTACTCCTAAAGTGACGCGAATCTGGCGACGGATGAAGTAATTTAGCTTGGAAATGTATTCCGTTGAGCACTGTTGTTGAGTTGAGAAAGTTAATATACCTAAAAATTCAATGCAGCCAAAAGCCGAGGCAAAAGATCAGAAGATTCACAACCTCACGAAATATCAATCGATATTCGTGCAACGTCGCCATCACCGTTCACTCACCAAGGCTCCTTCTTTATATCATTATGCCTAATCTATGCCTCATCCACCGCTTCTATTATGAACTTCTTCTAAGGCTGAATTGGAGGCACCTTCTCTGATTATAAAGAGCTCACTGATAGGCAAATTTGCTTTTGATTTATATCATGAGCTACAAAATCACTACTTCACATACGACCATAGGACGTTGAAAACAAGGCTTCCCGTTCGCTCAGCCCTATTTAAGCAACGTACCGGTGGATTAGTAGTTAAGTCGGTGACGATTAGCGAATCCCCGCTGTTGTATGTTTTTGACTAAATTTTTGAAGATTTTTACTAGCCGGTTAGTAGCGAGTGGAGATAGGCAACAAGACCATCATCGCACAAATAGACAGCATTCTAGGCGCGAAAGACGCACAATTATTGAGTCCAAGGCATTCAAAAGAATTTTACTTATCTTGGTGGCTCTTCAATTACGGCTTAAAAGCTGCTCATTGTTGTGCGATCCTCAGGACCTGTGCATCGGTATGTGGTTCCCCCGTTGTCGGATCACCGGAGAAGAAAATGTCATCAAGTAAGCCGACAGGCATGTAAATGGTAGTACTATCTCTTGTAACAAGAGCCAATCTCTGCAGGGCTGAGCACAATGGCCGATGTGGTGATAGCAGTAGTTCCAACCGTCGCCGTCATCCTTCGCCCCGATCTTGCACATGATTTATGCCCTGCTCTACTTTCTGAAAGACATGATGTGGTTTAGTATACTTCCTCATCTTGTTGAGTTCATGCACGAGTCATGCCTTGCTTTAAACTGTTGACGCGTGATTAATCCAAGCACTTGCTCTTGTCCAGTCGCTGCATTGTATAGGAACCATTTTGCTTCGTGATATCGACTTTCGCAGTGCAGCATCTCCTATACTAAAAGTTACTCTTGAACAATTCTCGTCCGCCACAAGCGGCATAAAGTTCTTCTCGTCTTCTAGCGACCTCCTCGAAGGCGAACTCGGCTTTGAAGTAATCTTGCTCGAGAGATGCCCTCCCGACCTAGAACTTGTACTCTAACATGACGTGTTCGTCTCTGCCAGAACAATAACCGCGCCCTTGTACTGCCTGCTTCAGTATCTAATATGCATCACCGTACAGGTTCTGCTTGAATAATGCTCGGCCTAATCAGAACTTGCCCTCTTGTATATGCTCATGATTTTCGCTGGGTGTTCCCTGCCATTTTTTGAGCCATTTAATAAAAAGACTCATCAGTATCAGGGTACCTGTGTTGTTCATGAAGTGATATTACTAGCGTTAGATGGTCATTTTCCCAGCAATTCCACTCAAGTAGTGCCACGCGTACTTTAGTCTGAGAGTGGAAGGGCGTTTACCATCGTCCACAAACGTCAGGCGTCAATCAGTAGTGACAGGGCGCCGACGACAACAGCGTATTCTTGTCTCGAGCATTGCCAGGTATGTGCCAAAGTTTCAGCAGAATTTCAGAAGCGTAATCGAAAACCCCAACATTGCTACGAGACGAATACTCATCAAAGTACAACTCACGTTAGGGCTCACGCCTGTTCCAGCAACCAGCGTCCCAATCATGCTCGCGTCTGTTCCCTGTTCCTCTTCTTCTCGTGGAACTCCTAATACCTGGAAGATAGCCGCCATGAACGCAGAGATAATTGTCCCAAAGAGCCGCAGCTATGATAATTCTAACAAAAGACATTCCTTCGCAATTTCGCGGGTGAAGATGAGCCAGCTAGGAAAGCTACTTTGTCGCCTATCTTTACGTTTCGGGCTGCAGCTAGACCTGTATGAAATTTTGTCCATATCTGCTATTTCCGCATCAATTGTAGTACTTCGAGTGATACCCGTACGGTCCGATTGCCTTCGCTACTTGGCTTACGTTTGACTTCAGTGATTCTACTATCTCTCCAGACGACGATGATCATGAAAGAAAAAACACTATTCGGGCAATTGCAAGTAATCTGGGGCGTGTTGCAGATATTTTCGAGATAACATCACCATTTGGGAAGCATGTAACAGTCAATCCGTGATAGTAATGATATTTACATGACAACACAACCAGATTCTTCTTTCTGTAATTTGAGCCGAAGAGCGGCATTCTCATTTCTCTTCTGTTGCAACTCAGCCTCAAGTTTTCCATGCTGCAGCGTGTACTTGTGTCTCTCTTGCTGTTGTTGCAGGCGGACCTCCTCTCTAACAAGTTGCCTTTCTGCTTGTCGCAATTGTTCCTGTAGTTCGTTTCGTTCCCGCTGTGCTTCGAGTGCCATCTGTTGTCGGATCTCTTCACGGGTCGCTTCTAATTGACGATCGTGCTCTCTGGCCTCTCTCAATCTGCGCTCGAGATCGTCTTTCTCTGCTTGTAATTGTTCCTTCAAGTCTGCATCCATCTTCTTCATTGCGTCTTCCATTTCCTGGCGCAGTGCTGCAAGTTGTTTTTCGTATTCCTTTTTCTGCTTTTCAAGTTCGGCATGCAGCTCCTGGCCTGCACCAGTCTCATTCAAGCTCTTCTTGTTGTCCACAAGCTCTACCTGGATGTCGAGCGTGACGGGTTTCCGGCGTTGGAGGAGGTACTGCAAAATCTCGTATGCCGAGTCCTCATCTCGGTCTTGTCGCATGACTTTACTTCCATAATCGATCATTCGCTTCCACATCTTAGGGCTGCTGCAAAGTTGCTGTTCTCGTAGGAGGCCTTCGTCGGGGTCAACGTTGCGCCACCGAGTGGTGGCAAGCACAACAGAAGCAAGGCTGTTGTCGCCGCAAAGCGCCTTGAACATGCGCAAATTGCGCATCCCAGCACCTCCAAGCCGAACATCCTCGATGCGGTGTAAATAGACGATGCCAGCAAGCTTGATCTTGTCCTCGTACGCAGTGCTTAGCCAATTTGCTATCTCTTTCAAGATATCGGTGTCAGATCTGTAGGTATCATCGAAGCCTGGCGTGTCCACCAGGAATAGCTTGGTCTTGTTAGGAAGCGTAGATGGATACACCTCCACTTTGCCCGTGCCTGAATTCCAGTGTTAGTATCTCGATGCGACCCAGATAAATACGACTTCACCCACAGGCTTCTAATCCGTGGCCGATAACTGTTTGCTCGTCCGAGAAATGGTTAATGAAAGTGCTTTTTCCAACACCTGTCACTCCCATCACGGCGATCACAGTATCTCCAGCTCTGCACTACAATCAGCTATGTTAATCTGCTGGGATAAGAGGTGTACTTACGTTGGGATTGATCTTGTTGAATCTGTTGATTCGCTTGTCTTCTCCATGATGCTTGATGATGTCCGCTGTGTGTGGATACTGGAAGGTTTGTGGGTTCCGGCTGATCTTGGTCAGTATCTTTAGTGATCGCCAGTAGCTGCACGGTTTATGGCGAGTCGGGTCGAAGATACTTTGAGTGGGTATGTATGCTAAAAGGCGCTCATAGTTAGTTCCAGGCGCGGCTGCAATTATAGCGGCTCTGAAATAGGTTCCACAATTCGCTCACGAAAACCATCGAAAGCATAATTTATTGGATGGAGTTGGCGCGCATGGCCGTGCATGTGCCGCCCTGCGAGCATCAGGGTGGTGTTCTCCTTTTTCCCTCGTCTGGCCGCTCTAGGCAGGCATTCTGAGGTGGACCAATTGTGAAGTCGCAAAATCGCCAATTTGGCCCCAAGTCGACAGGGCGCAGTGCAACTCCTGCATGCAAGCATCTCAGCTCTGCGCCATGGGATGTAAGCCACTCGGGATCCAGAAGTTCCCCTGCCCCAAATATATTGCGCTTTGAAGCCTATGATGCTTGTGGACACAGCGCTACAGACTGAGGTGCAATGAAGAGTCGTTCTTCTTTCCAGGCTGATGTGCACAGCCCTCCTGTCGGAAACTGACTGGTCGGCGCAAACGTTACCACGCACCAAGACTGACGGGGCTCAGCTGGCTCCCAAGAGCGACTTGTAGAGGGGCGAGATGGACGAGGTTTTTGTTGCTGTCATGGGTAAGCCAATCTCCAGTACCCAGTGAGAGAAGAACTTGACAGGATCTTAGGGCCGACAGGATCCGGGAAAAGCACCTTCATCCAGCAAGTTACTGGAGATCGAAGATGCAGAATTGGCAAGAGTCTATTATCAGGTTGGTTGCAGACATGCCAAGCAGCTTTGCTCCACAGCTAAAGGATGTCAAGAGACTCAGGGAATCCACGAATACCGTTGTCAATACAGGGGTCGGACTTATGTCCTCATCGATACACCTGGCTTTGATGATAGCTATAGGAGTAATGATGAGATAGTCGAAACTATTTTGCAGTGGCTAGAAAAGACATACCGAGCTCGGATGCTACTGAGTGGGATCATCTACCTACATCGGATCAGCGATGCGAGAATGCAAGGAAGCTCGCTACAGAACATTCGCATGTTTCGCAGATTGTGTGGACTCGAAGCACTGAAGAATGTTATCCTCGTGACAACATTTTGGGACACAGTAAGCGCTGCCGAGGGTCAACGACGAGAGCAGCAATTGTCAACCAACGACGACTTTTGGGGGCGTATGATCAAGAAAGGAAGCAAAGTAAAACGTTGGTCCCATCACGATCGTGGAGAAGCGACCGAAGATATTCTGGATACCGTAATACCTAGTGCAAGGCGCGCACTCCAGGCTCAGATCGAAATCGTGGACCAAGGGAAACGATGGGAGGAGACCGATGTTGGGCGAGCCACGTTGGAAGCAATGCGATTGGAGATGGTATTACGACTCCAGGAGGAGACAACTCGAATCAAAGAACGTCGCCAATCAGAGCAGCTCATAATTCGTTTGCAACACGAGCAGGAGAGAGAAAGTCTAAGGCAAGCTGCAACACGACAACGTCAGATCGAAGAGGACGCCAGGGTAGCGGCAGACTGGGCTGAACGTGATCGAATCGAGATGGAGAGTAGCACAGCAAAGCTGGAGATACAACGACAAATACAGGAGATGCAAGAAGAAATCCGCCAGGCAGAAGAAACGCTCGTGGAGGGAGAAGCCAGGAACCAAGCTTTAGCACAGTTCTACGAAACTTTCCCGTGCCACCATAGCGACGCTGACTCGGGGCACAAATGTGATAGTTGCGGAGTCAAACTACACAAAAATCAGAGTCACTACTTTCGTAAGTTCACACCCTTCAAGACACTACCATAACATATTGACAGTTCTAGATTGCTGCCACTGCAGCAATGAGAAGCACAAATGGAACTATAACCAATGCAGCACATGCGGCATGACCTGCCCAATGTCTGAACATCCTGTTATGGCTCTGAAAGCAACTGTTGATTCGCATAACTGTGTATTGATGTAGATCGATGTAGCGTAGAATCAGAAGACGGGACTCCCAAGACAAATATAGCGAGAAATCATTGGAGCACAGTAAAATGGCTCGCTACTAAGATCGTGGTGTGTTGGCTTGTACATAGCTACGCCTAGAGCCTACAAATTGTTAAAATCTATCAATTAAATCTCATTCGGCGTTCTGCACGGCCGCACACTGCTTTCTAGTAAGGTAGTGATATACACTGGGCAATTTTGGTCACAAAAGCGGACACTCTGCAATCTGATTATGAAGATCGTCAATCAAAAGTTGTCGTACTCCATAACTATGACTACGACTACTAGTATTGTCGAATATGGTAAACTTCTTGAAACATCACTTCCCAAAAGAGTCCTGTAGTCCGAGTAGTGCGACGTCGAAGTACTTCTCGCTCGGCATGCCTCCTTGCTTTCTGAAGCGTCAATCGTTCCCTGTCACGTCTGCCGCTCGCATGTTGTAGCCTGGCTTTCTCCTGTTGAAAACTTTGCTCTTCCCAGTGCTGGTCGTTTTGCAGCGAACGAGTACGCTGAGTTGTTCTTCGAATGCGTGCTCTGATATCGTCGTTGACATCTTGTCCGACTGCAAGATCTAATTTTCGCGCTTCTTCAAACTCCCGCTCTAGACTGGCATGCTTCATCTCTCCTAGTTGCTGCACACCGAAATTGAGCTGGCGACGAGATTCTTCCAACCTTCTCAGCGACTCCTTCTGTCGCTCCACGTCCTCCGTGAGCAGCTCTATCGCTGCGCGATCATTGCATCGCTGAGCCTCGAGCAGCTGCTGTTCCATATCCTTCAGTTCAGCGTCATACTCGTTCTGTTGACGCTGTATGTCATGTCGAAGGATTTTCCCCACTCCAGTTTGCTCTAATGTAAGATTCTGTAACTCGTTTTCGCGTTGAAGTTCCAGAAGCACGGGTTGATTGCGCGCCAGTACATTCCTGATTATGTTCTGAGCAGATGGGGCCGTGCCATTATGTTGCCCAACCTGGGCTCCCCTCTCGATGAAACTCGCTAAAAACAGCTTCTTCATCTCTTCCGTGCGGTCCATGCCCTTGGTGTCTGCGTCTGGACCTAGCTTGTCCCACATTGTGGTCACAAAGGTGATGTTTGCCGAAGCCGGGATCCCACATATCGAATCAAGTATTTCCAGGGACCTTCGCGATGCACCTGACATGCGAGTGTCTGTTATACGCTGTACATATATGACTCCACGCACGTTCAAATTTGCGACATACAAAAGATGCAGCCCTGTTGCAATCTCACTTACAATATCAAAGTCAGTGCGGTCCGTGTCGTCGAAACCAGGAGTGTCCAGGAGAAGGGTGCAATGCCCGTCGATTGTTGCAACGTATCCTCGCGCTTCACTTGTGCCTTGCTAGTATATGAGAATGGAGTTGGGGGAGACTTGGGGCGCATTTGACCTACACGAGGAGAGGTCATGCCCGACCTGAACCGCTTCATCTGCAAGCAATGAGATCAAAGTACTCTTGCCTGAGCCAGTCAGACCCATAAAAAGTACTGCATCTACCGGCGTGCTGTTTGTAGATCAATGAATGTGCAAAGAGATGGTTGAGATATCGACTACCTTGTTGTCGACAGCGAGTGATCCTGGTTTTGATTGTTTGTTGCGATCTGTGACGCGGCATCTGGCATCTCAGGATACTGGAGACTGCCTCGTCTTGATGTGCTCTTGATGGACCTGTATAGCGATAAATTAGACCATGTGCTGTTTCTCTCCTTTCTTTCAATAGCATATTACCCTGCACTGGACATCTTCTCTGCTTTGTTCGGAGTCATGAATCAAGCCGTGGCTCTTGACAATCGAAGTGAAATTGCAGCCGAATAGTGACGATGATGCATGGAAGCTGTAATGGCCCATCTGCCTACTAAACCAGGCTGAATGAGTTGGCGCGCGACAAGGGTTGTTGTGGCTTTGTTGTGGAGGCTGCGCACATAAACTAAGGGGCACCTGCATCAGGCCTCCGGGGTTATGTTCAAGGCAATGCCCCCACCATCTCAGCTTACATGGGCTGTGGCGGCTCTAGATCTGCAAGCTACGCCATGGGTTTTAGGTTGCAGCAATCAATATTGACGATCTGCATTGTGTGTACGCCATGCATCCATCAATGCCTTCCGCGCACATTGCAAGTCGAAAGTGCTGCGGATTGTGGGGGCTAAGTGAGCTTCCGCGACAGCAAAGCCACGCCCGAACGACTGCGGCTCTTGCACAGCTGCACAGAAAGGCTAGATCGAGAAAGCCTGCCTATATGCCCTGCTTTTCGCCGCGCGTTACGATTCCGTGATGGCCTTGTCCGATTTCTATGGTACTGGCGAATTGACACGAATGCGACCATGTCTACCCTAAGGTAAGTTGCGACATTCGTATGTGCTCCGACGTTCCACACAACCTACTAAAAATGACAGTCCAGATGACATTTTTATCGCCGTGATGGGAATGACGGGCGCGGGGAAGACTCGATTCGTGACGAACTGCACTGGACAACCAGCCGTGGAGACTCAGAGTCTCGAATCATGTAAGAACATACGACCCAAAGAATACGGAGCTTATTGACATTTCGTTCACAGGTACAATGGGTCTCACGATGCACACATTGTCTGTGCCTGGCCTCGACAAGCGCGTGTGCCTCATCGACACGCCTGGATTCGACGACACAAATCGAAGCGACGCAGACATCCTCCAAGAAGTCGCATTTTGGTTGATTAAGTCCTACGAACTGGGTGTCCGCCTCAGCGGAGTCATCTACCTTCACCGTATCACAGATGTACGACTTGGCGGCAGTGCGGTCCAGGGGTTAAACGTCTTTAAAGCAATGTGTGGCGCCGATAACTTTCATGGCGTGACAATGGCTACAACTTTCTGGGACAAGGTTGATGATTTCGACAAAGCTCGCGAAGACAATAAAGAACTACTGAATAATTCGAGCTTTTGGAAAGACCTAGCTGATGGAAATTGCACAACGAGATCTTTGACAGCTGGAAGAACCTCGGCCCTCGAGCTCGTTACAGCAATAGCGCACTCGAATAAACGGTTGGTTTTGAACATGCAGCGCCAGCTAGTCGATGAAGGCCTTCGGATATACGAGACAGATGCGGGAAAAGTGCTCCAAGAGTCATGGTTCCAAGAGAAGAGTGACCTGCACTCAAAGCTCGTGGACACTAGAAAACAGCTTACAGCAGCACTGGCAGCGAATGAGACCAATCAACAGCAAGAGTTACAGCTTTACTACAATGATCTGTCGACGAAGATCACACAAAGGAATGCGGCGTTGAAACAGCTTTCCCAGCCCACTGAAGTCATTACGGACGCGTGGTCCGAGAAGGCCTTCGAATCGCTTGAGTTGACCGAGTTGCATTACGACGATGTGACTGACAGGTTAGAGCAAGCTATGGCTTCACTTGATCAACAAGACATGGACAGCACGGAGTATATGGAGCAGGAGGAAGTGGTGGACGAACTCGCCAAGGAGCAAGAGGTGGCAGACAGATTGAAAAGCATTCAGATCGCGTCGTACTCGATAAAGCTTAACAAGGCCGCCCTCGGAACGGCCGTCGTCAGTGCCGTGGCTGGTATAGCCAGTGCAGGAGCTGCGGTGGCGCCGCTCGTTCCGCTTCTACTAGCTTGCAATGTTATGTAAGATAAAGTTGGACAACTTTGAGCGAAAAAATCTTGATCAAATCTACCGTCATCGTCACCGAAGCTGGGAGTGGCGTTGCCCATGCGCAATGACTCTGATTCAACAAAAGATGGAAGGCCTACTGTAGCCAGAGTTTGGATGGAAATCAGCGATCTAAAGGCGCTATTTCGACTAGGAAGTCTATCAAAGCTGATGCGATGATAAACTTCAGCCATCGAGTGGCATCAACGATGGAATCGGCATAGAGCTCTGAGCATGCTCCCATATTGGCTGGAAAATGACCACTATGGTTCTGTCACGACTCTGGACGTCAACTACGAGCATGCTTGTATGCTAGTTAGACCGACCTGAATTTTGATCGAATTGCGATAAAAAAATGTTTGAACCTTACTGAGAGTACCACGTGAAAGGATGCCGTAGTTGGTGCTTGAAGGACAACAGTGATCCTTTTCTTGTTTATCTAGAGTTCTGTGTTCCTAGTATAGATTGTCTGTGATGAGTTACATCTCAATTTGTGTGTTCTTTTTCTTATCTGCTCCTATTTAAACTAATTATATACCTAGAATCTGTATATGAGGTCTTTGATTGCTAAGAGCCCATTAGTGTTAGGATAAAGATTCCGCCCACCTACGGCATGCAGCCAAAAAGGAACTTATACCCGATCGTTACGATTGCATACGTGACAGAATAGTATAAACGTGGGACGACAAATCGTCAGATATGTGTACAGACCCCGGCCTCAGCCGAATCGTTACACCTAGCAATTTGGTTTTCTCTAAATAGGATAATGAACCCATATACAGCTACATACAGCTTCTATATATAATAATACCTATAAGGTCTTATAGTAACTACTGCTTCTATACTAAGATCTACTTGCTTTAACAAAACACATAATACTAGGTACTACTGAAAGTATTAAACCCAGTAAGTAGCTACTGAATATTTTTGATTTCATATATATGTACAATATAGCTTCAAATAATTCTCGTGACTCGATAACTAATATCAAGAACTATTAATATAACGCTACTGTGCTAGCAGACTTACTACCCCCTGAGATCTAGAAGCGCCACCTTGCTTGTAAACGAGAAATTGTGCCTTTGATAATAGTGCCGGCTCTTTGATGTGTCGACAAAGCACACCCAGTTGTTGTTCTTAGAGATACTTAGGGGAGTCTCAAGTATTGCTACAGAGACATCTACTTTGTTCTAGCAGCGTGACGAACGACAACCCATTTTTACTCGGTGTGAAGCTGCTCAAAAATGACTTGTTAGAGCTCAGGAACCTCTGTCACTTTCGTGTATGTCAATTCCACTAGACTTAAATTTCATCGTCGCAGCCTACGGACGGGATGGTCCTGGACAATAAGATACCGAGCCATGTTCAGAAACCAACTACATGTCTTGTCAAGAAACTCAGAGAACTCGGATTCCTGCTCGGTTTGCGGTGCGGTAAGAACGTTGGCAGTATAAGTAGGAACCTTGGATTATTGAACCAGACGGGTAAGGCAGAAATGTGAGCCTTGGTATGTGACACAGTGCTAAACTGACGGACCGTCAGAATCTAGTACCTAGCTCCATGCTTAGTCTAGCAAGATTGAAACAGCCGCGCACTCCATGTGGTAAGCAGTGCAGTCTTTGCAGCTATTCAAACCAAATCAAATATCTCAATCTTTATCTTCGCCTTCATAAACGTCTCTTTAACACCCTGTGTCTCAAGCTCCCTCATCGATGGCTGTTCCAAGACTCCATTCTCCACCAAGTCACCCAGGAACCTCTCAACACGCATATCAACATCCACGATGCGCCCCAAGTCAGTTTCCATGAATCCTGCGCTCTTCAAGCCTCCTACCGCATGTGCATCCAGCAGTCCATGCAGATTCCTGGGTAGAGGGCCGAGAATAGGCTCCGCATTCATCAGGCCGTGTATATAGCAATCGCCGCCCACGACTCGATACTGCGTTTGCGAGACAGGTCGCAGAACCACAGGCTTCCAGGTTCCAAAGAGAATGCAGACCTCGTTATTGGTGGTCACACATTCGGGTGCCATGCCTAGGTGTCCGTTGTCCGTGACAAACAGGGCGCGGTCTCGACACGCTGTGCGAAGCTTCTCGAGACATCGACCTGCCTCTGGTAGAGAGATTGCTCGAGATATAGGATTGGATGCGTCGAGCAGGGTGCGTGTGAGGCTTAGGCTCTCTTCGAATGGTGCTTCATGGGGCACAGCAGGAAGCCAACGGGTGTTGAAATTGTTCAGCCAGAGACAGCGGCAGAAGGCTTGGATAGCATGTGCAAAGTCGTCAGCTGTGACGACGTGATCTTTCAGACTCAACAATGCCTCGCGAACTCGTTCGGCTGTTGTTGTATCATCTGCAAACTCTAGTGAACTGCCAAAAGCCCGTGCAACATGCAGAACCGTTGCGCAGCGCAGCCCGTAAGCGCGCAATGTGCTATCATTCATCGATTCTAATGCAGGTAGTTGGTTGAAGAACGGTGGTTGAGCTTCGTGTATTGCGGCTGAGAATAACGGCCTCGACCAATCCGGTACCCAGCTGGGCAGGTGGAAGGGTTCGTCGTCACTGGTCGCAGTATCGCGTAACTCACACTGACACAATACCGAAAGATCCCCTAGGATGCGAATGTTTTTCTTTGTGGCATCGACGTACACTTCAGCCACAGTCTTGTTGTAGTCAGGCACAATGCTGAGCTGCGTTGCGCCGCGGAGTTGCCCAAGGACACCATAGATACGGTCTCGTTGATCTGTACACTTTGACCTGCCAATCTGGCGGCGGAGATTGGTGAAACGGAAAGCGCGGTTCGAGTACAAGGCTACAGTATCAGCCACACCAAGTCGATCCCGAAGACTATCTAGTCCCTCTCGATCGAGGACACCGGAATCTTCAAGAGGCCTCCGGTGAAGCACAAATATGGCCCGACAGAATGATGACCATTCAATCGAGTCGTGTCCGCAGAGAAGGATCGCTCGAGATCCACCAAGCCCAATCTCCTGTCTGATCCAGAGTCTCTCGAACCACTCGCGATGGATCAGATGGTACAGTGCCAGAAGACAATCACGCTCGATTCTCAGAGGCTTGTGCATGTTTGCCCATGATGGGTCAGCGTTGGGGCCAGTCGAAGGTTTCACCAGTCCAGAGCCAAAGTCGACTTCGACAGAGCACGAGATATTGTTGATCATATTCATAGCGATGGAGCTGTCGTCTACCGCAGGACCAAGGAAAGCCACAACGTTTTTGGCAGACCGGTAAATGTCGCCCATCATTAGGACTTGCTGGGCTCGCTCGTCATAGTCGCTCTGGTTAATACAGATGGCGTCTGCCCAGATAATCCTTCCCGCATCAGGGCGCCGAAGGTGCCGAAGAGCAGTGGCAAGATTATGCGTTACGGAGACATCGAAAGCGCGAATCGTGCCATCACTCGATGCGATTTCGACCTTGATCGATTGTGGGCTGTCCGGTGATCCCCAAACATACGACAGTGCATCAAAGGCAACAGACGTCTCGTGTTGCAAGGTCGAGTGAAAAATATCCAGAGTCAATGCTGCATCGAACGGACCATGTTGTATGTTGATGAGTCGAAATTCATTAGGTTTCACCAAGGGGAGGTACTCGAGAACAGCCATATCCCATGACGCAAGATCTGTGAAGGGGCCACTGCGATGTCTCGCGCTAAAGGCCATGATATATTCTTGATACGAACATTCAGCCTCACAATTATGGTGAGTCAGACACTTAGGCGAGTGCGAAGGATCGTAAAACCCACTTCTTAGAATAAGCTTCGGCTTTGGCGGCAAGAATGGTCGTATCAGATAATTAGAATGTGTAGCCACGTGTAGTTTGAAAAAAGCTGGCACTGGTAGACGAGCGAGTGAGGCTTACTAGGACCGCTAAAAACATCTCTCCGGTACCAGCAGCCTGGGGTAATTCGCAGAGATGCGAGGAAATCGTGATTACTTGCATGTGAAATGCTGCCGGAACAGGGTAGCTCTGTCAAGTTGCTCTAGATTCCATGTGGTTGTTGGTATGTACGTGGAGTTAGCAAGTGACTTTTGTTCGAGTGCAATGATGTCACCAGACGTATTGCCAAGCATGGCGCTGGAGTTTAAACAATGCGTTGAGGTTCCAAATCATGTCTACTGCCTGGCGGAAACAGTAGAGTTAAACACATCTGTACTAATCGGGTAGGGGACAATTAGGTGTCCTGTTCGCTCCGCCCTATTCATGCAATGTACCAGGGGTCAGTACTCAAGCCGGTGACGACAAGCGAATCCCCGTATAACGTAGTGGAAGAAGTGTTCACGTCAAGATGATGCGTCTCATAACGCACATCAATTCATTTCTATAAAGTAATCCCACAGCGCCATATATGCTATCTGTTATTCAGCCAAACCAAAATCCACGAGGAATGCCAGCAGTGTTGAAAGCCGCGCATCGTATCGGCGCCCAAACTCCGTCGCTGGTGTTGAATGCAATAAACTTTATAAATACGTCGTCCGGGCCTACGTGGGGTTTGGCGCTGCCATTCCTGTCATGTCAGAATCCTCAGGCTCAACGGGTGCGCACGTGCAAAAGAGGTTGGTGTCGCCGTATGCTGGTGTTACGTTAGGTTCTTGCTCATCCTTTGTCAATGGATATATCAGACTTACCGTCGTCCAATCGCGTGACCGACGGCCAGAACTTCTTCTCCTTGAGATAGTTCAATGGGTACGCAGCCTTTTCCCTAGTATATGATCTGCTCCATTCACCAGTGATAAGATCCATCTGGCTATGGGGTGCCATCTTGAGCACGTTGTTCTCCTTGGGCTGTTTGCCGTCCTCAACCTCCTTGATCTCTTTCCTGATGCTGATCAAGGCATCACAGAAGCGGTCGAGTTCAGCCTTTGATTCTGACTCGGTGGGCTCGATCATCAGAGTGTTGGCAACGGGCCATGACATGGTAGGAGCGTGAAACCCGTAGTCTTGTAGACGCTTGGCAATGTCGATAGCTTCGACGCCGGCGGTCTCCTTGAAGCCACGGACGTCGAGAATGAACTCGTGAGCACATCGGCCCTTATCGTTGGTGTAAAGAATCGGGAAATGCGGCTTCAAACGCGAAAGAATGTAGTTGGCGTTCAGCAGGGTGATCTTGGTGGCTTGTGTCAGTCCTAGCGCACCCATCATCTTGATGTAAGCCCATGAAATGGGCAGGATGCTCGCGGATCCCCAAGGTGCGCCAGAGACAGGGTGGATGGCCTGTGCACCACCAGTCTCTCCGCGCAAGTGCCCTGGCAAGAAGGGGGTGAGATGTTCCTTGACACCGATGGGTCCAACACCAGGTCCACCACCACCGTGTGGGATACAGAAGGTCTTGTGGAGGTTGAGATGGCATACGTCCGCGCCAATCTCACCAGGTGAGCATAGTCCGATCTGCGCGTTCATGTTGGCTCCATCCATGTACACTTGTCCTCCGTGCTGGTGGATGAGATCGCAAGCTTCCTTGACCCTAGGCTCAAAGACGCCAAATGTGCTTGGATATGTAATCATGATAGCCGCAAGTTCTTCGCTGTGCTTTTCGCACTTGGCCTTCAAGTCAGCAATATCGAGGTTACCAGTCGCGGTGTCGCATTTGACTGCTACCACGCGCATACCGGCCATGGCAGCACTAGCTGGGTTGGTACCGTGGGCTGACACAGGAATGAGGCAAATATCTCGCTTCTTGCCAGGCTGCTGCTCTTGGTATTTGCGAATTACACGGAGACCAGCAAACTCTCCTTGTGCACCCGAGTTGGGTTGCAACGAAATGGAGTGGAAGCCGGTGATGTCAGCCAAATCGTCCTCAAGCTGCTTGATCATCTCAACATAACCCTGTGCACGCTCCAGAGGCAAGAAGGGGTGTAGATTGGAAACGGTATCGAAGGACACAGGCGCCATCTCAGCTGTCGAGTTGAGTTTCATGGTGCAGGAGCCGAGAGGGATCATTGAGTGAATGAGAGACAGGTCCTTGGACGCGAGATGATTAATGTACCGAAGGAGTTCCGTCTCTGAGTGATGTGAGTTGAAGACCGAATGTGTCAGGAAATCGGAAGTTCGCTTGAACGGCTCAGGAAGATCGATTTCCATCTCATCGGTGAAAGAGACTTTAGTGCCGTTGCCAAACTTCATGAAGGGTTGAAGCAAGTCGTTCAATCTCTTTACAGACGAGGTTTCATCGACTGAGATTCCAATGTGGTGATTGTCTATGCGACGCACGAGTACATCGCGCGCTTCCGCGTCGGCAATGATGGCGTCGGTTTTGTCGCCAGTCTCCACAACGACGGTATCGAACAGGACGGGCGCGTTATCCAGCTTCCCACGTTGGCCAGTCTTGAAGCCGTTTTGCACAAGAACCTTTTGAACAAGTCGAGATTTGGCGAGGACCTGCTTCGCGATCTGGGTCAATCCTTTGGGTCCATGGTACACAGCATACATAGCGCTCATGTTGGCTAATAGTGCTTGAGCGGTGCAGACGTTGCTTGTAGCCTTTTCGCGACGAATGTGCTGCTCTCGAGTCTGCAACGCTAGTCGTGCTGCAGGGTTGCCCAGCCTGTCTTTCGATAGACCGATGAGGCGACCGGGGATTTTGCGTTTGTACTTGTCGTCACATGCAAAGAACGCAGCGTGGGGGCCTCCAAAGCCCAGAGGTACACCGAATCGCTGGGCATTTCCGAATGCAATGTCGGCTCCAAATTCTCCCGGTGGAGTGAGGAGTGTTAAGGCAAGCAGATCGGTCGCAACACTGAAGATGGCACCTGTCTTGTGCACCTTGTCCGCTAGGTTGCGGTAATCATGCACTCCTCCATCAGTATCCGGGTATTGGGCCAAAACACCAATGAGGTCTTGTCCAAGCTCCTCAACCCTTTTGCTACCATCCTTGAGAACGTCTGCGACCTCAATGTTGATGCCAAAACCTTCAGCTCTTGAGTACAGCACGGCAATAGTTTGTGGGTGGCATCTTTCTGACACTAGGAATGTCTTGTTCGGCCTCTTCTGTCTGCTCGTGGGCATCATACCCATGCTCAGAGTCATGGCTTCGGCGGCTGCAGTCGCCTCGTCCAATAGCGAAGCATTGGCAATGCTGAGACCTGTCAGATCCGTGACCATGGTCTGATAGTTGAGCAGGCTCTCGAGACGTCCCTGACTGATCTCAGGCTGGTATGGAGTATAGCTGGTGTACCAGGCGGGGTTCTCCAGCACGTTCCTCTTGATGACTTCTGGTACCTTGGTGCCGTAGTATCCCTGGCCGATGAAGCTCTTACCAGGCCTGTTTGTGTTCATGATCTGTTTCGCTCTATCGAGGAAAATGGACTCGGGGACGCCATTGTCCTGCCACTCCTTGGGGTGCTCCTTCGTAAGCTTACCCACCTCGAGGTCGCGCGAGTTGAGAATGTCCGCAGGAATGACCTGTCGAACAAACTCGTCTAGACTTTGAACAGGTGGATCGAGGACTTTGAGCATGGCCTCGGTGGACGCGGCCGAGGGCCCAATGTGGCGGCGGGGAAATGTGTCGAGGGCTTCGATGGGTCTCGCGACTTCGCTTTGTTGAGGCGGGGTGTCGAAGATGTCGTCTGCAGCCTCGACGGCAGCCGCTGCCTGCTGTGATGTCGGTGCATTTTGCTGGAACGCTCTTCTTTGCAGCCAGGCTTGGCTGTTGTATGCAATTGCGCGAGGTGCGCTTCCTGCGAGCTGTGGCCGCGCCAACTGCGCTGTGCACGTTGAGCGGGTAAGCCTGCTCGCCGATGACGCCGCCCTCAGGCAGGCTGTGCGCATTTTGGCTGTCGAAACAAGGTCAATGCCGCGCGGGGTCCAACGAGATTTGTTTTGTGCTGTTGTGGGAGCAGATGTTTGTTGGTGGAGTTTGCCGCCGCCCAGTGACGTCGGTGTAGTTTGGGTGCTCTCCCGTCAGTTCTCCAGGAATGTGGAAAAATGAAAAGCAGTGCAGTGATGGGATGATGAGGCTCACAACATGTCAAGACACACAGACTTGAAAAGCAAAGGGCGCCAGAGTGGTCTCATGGAATTATCTTTCCTTTGGAGGATAGCCCGTCACTATCCGCGCAACAAATGTTCCAACCGTCGGGAGACCGTCCGATAAGACTCCCTGCGCAGGTCAAGCGAGCCAATGGCGGGCGCACCCTTGCAGCGGCCTGCATTTCGCGCACCGAACGGGCAAAACTAAGCATCCAGCCTCTGCTTTCTATTACCTGATATCCACATGGTGACAGCCACCGACTCCGCACACCAAGAATGCACCAGGGTCTCGCTCAGATACTAGCCCGTCGCGGTGCCATTGTCCGTCGGAGATTCCTTTCTTTCTCCGTCTCCTCAGTCACGGGCAACACGCCTTGTTCCCGCAGCTGGGCTAAGAATTCTTTGCCGTACTTGTACCCTACTTCGTAGATCTCCTCGAACTTGGCAAAGTCGAGCGTGCCATACGGATCAATGGGTGGTCGCATGTACCTGCAGCCAGGTGTGTTCTTCGCGCGTTCTAGCGCGTCAATGCTCGACACGTACGCGAGCCGCGACTGGATCTCAGACAGAGTTGGCGGATTGGGGTATCCCGAGAAGGGATTCCACCGATTGAAAGTTGCCCAGAACCCGGACAAAGAGTCACCAAAAGCTTGAGGTGTATCCTCGTCGAGACTGCCTACGTCGATGGCGAAGATGACGTCTGCACCTAGGCTCTTCATGTGCGCCACTGTGAGGTTGTCAATGTACCCACCGTCTAGGAGCATGCTGCCGTTGTCGCAAAGCGGAGGCAAGAGTCCAGCCAATGACATGGACGCTCTGACGTATCGCCACACGTAGCCGCTTGTGTGAATCTCCGACCTGCTCTTGCTGATGTTCGTTGTGTTGCAGTAGAACTCTAGCCAGAAATCCTCCATCTGAGAGTTACCAAACGTCTTGAAAATGCCTCGATTGAACTCGTGACCCGTCGTGTATGAGGCACTGTCACAGTTAGCGCGGCACGCTTGAAAGGGGTATGCCTGCTTACGAAGGATAGGTGAGGTCCAGAGCAAACCTCCACATGCTGCCCATCCGACCAGCGAATTTCTTTGCCCTGCCATACATCGGCACGACATCTGCATCCCACGCGTAGAGAGCTCCAATGAAGCTACCGATCGACGTGCCACCTACGATGTCGATGGGAATGCCGGCTTCTTCGAGCGCGCGAATGATGCCTATTTGCGATATGCCACGAGCACCGCCTCCTCCAAGAACTAAACCGACAGACTTGCCACACAATCTCCTGGCTAGGCGATGAAAGTCTCCTTTGAATGGTGTATCGGCTGAATAGAGGGGAGTCTGTCGCACTCTTTTTGAAGTGTACTTCTGGATCTCTGCCTGAATGACTTGCACTCGTTGCTTGAGAGCGCTTCCAAACCGGCGTCCTGCATGGTGAACTGGCTCTGCTGTCGCACGGAACGACATCTGTATGTGATGATGACTGCCGTTGATCCAGGGACGGTTGCGCAGCCACTTCCTTGTTAGACCCGATGGACAATAACGCTCCGAATGCAAAAGTACTAGTTCCTTGCGTGCAGTCGTCTTGGTCGTTAAGAGAAACCTCTCGTATTCTCCGATGTTGGGCGAAGATTCAGCAAGGCCCACGAGCAGAATGCAATCGGCTTGACTGATACAGGTCTGTGTCCAGGGTGACTTGACCGGTGTATCCGCAACGTACAGAACCATCCCATATTTCTCTTCCAGATCAGCCAAGTACTGCGAGAGCTTGAGCTTGCCCATCCGGTTGAAAGCATGCCGACCCAAGTGGTTGAGGATAGCAGCTTGATTGAGAGACACTACACCTTGTGGCAACCCAATCTGTGTCAAAGCATTCATCAACCGGCTTGCGAAATCGACAACGGGTATACCTGCAGTAACTGGAAGAATTGTAACTGTGCGAAGATTGACAGTAGACGATACATTAGTTCGTGTCGCTTTGTTACTCCTCTCCTTGCTTTGCTCGTGCAATGGGTCATCAACCAAAGCCCGCATCCTAGAAGCGATGATTTTCGAGATCTTGATAGTAATGCCAGGATGCTCAAGCGCGAGGCTGTTGAAAAGAGTCTTGGGGAATTTTGCCAGTTCTGTATCGCGGATCGCGTGCAATGATCCAGGGCGGGCAGATTCCGTCAAAACCTCAAGCTCGCCAACACTGTCGCCTTGTCCATACTCGCCTATGACCTTGACTTTGCTGTTCTCTGCATCTTTGATGGCTCGCAAGCGACCATTGAGCACAATGTAAATTGCATCACTTTCTTCACCCTGGCTGTAGATGACTTGTCCAGCATTGACTTGAACCCACTCCAAGGCAAAGTCTATGTGCTGGATAAGACGAGGAAGTAGCGTCGTGAGTCGCTTCGCCATGGTGAGCAGAACCACGGGATAGCGTTCCACAATCCTCTCGATGGCTGCCCGTGGCAGGAATCCCACATAGACGTCAGTCTTTGCAGTCACATCGACAAACGAGCGGTTGGAAGAGATGGTGCCGAGATAACCTGCTAGACCACCAGGTCTTGTCATAAACAGGCTTTTCCGTGTTCGCTTCTTCTTGTTATTTTCCGCCGGATTCCGAAGAGATGTGTTTGTTCCCGTTCGCTTCAGAGGTGGACCAAATAAGTCGTCTTCGGTCACAGCAGGTCCCGTGGGCATGGTACCCAGAACATTGTGGTCGGAGCCATCGTCCTCAACGGCAACGCTCACATCCAGGAATCCATCAATCACGTAGTACAGCCCCGGGTTTCGCTCACCTTGCTCTACGAGGACAGCATCCTTGGGAAAGTAGACAATCTCAACGTCATTCACGATCTCTTCAAGTAGACTGCCATGGCCAGACGTGCTCAAGGTAGACATGTTAGATGCAGAGATAATTGACTCAGTATCGCCGTCCCTTGATCCTTCATATGGGTCAAGAAAGCCGAATGCATTGCTGAAAACAGCCTTCTGTCGCTTCGCGTCGAACGACACCAATCGTGGCGATTGTTCGACTGAAACGGCTGGCCGGGCCACGGGGTTCTCTGGGTTGGTCAATCCTATTGCTTTAAACATACAGCCCAGAACAGATTCTCGGAAGACCGTTGCCTCGTCTATGGACTCTTGGCGATGCAGATTGGGGCGCAGAGAGGGCGAGGCAAAGGGGTTGAAGCCACTCGCATCAAGCGGGGTACGAGCATCTCGACGAATATCATGAGGATACGGCTGCGAAAAGCTGCTGCGACCTGGTCGACCACCACCGCGAGACATTTGAGAGTTAGTCAACAGGTCACCAGCACTGATTCGATCATTGCGCGGCGCGGGCTCCGGAGAAGTCATTCTGTTGAGGACTTCGGAACTTGCATCCATAGATGTGCCACGTGCGGCTGCAAGACGAGCTTGTGCAGCTGTACTTCGTCGCAGGGTCACACTTGATCGTCGGCGGCGGCGCCCTGCTCCTGGGTTATGCAATGCGATGCCCTTCATTCCCTCATCAGACCCAAGACGTTCTGTCTCTTTCGTGAACTTTTCTTTCAAACGCTCGAGCGGGGCATCGCGCAGAAAGCCAGGAAGATCGTATGTCGTATACTTGTTCATGAGCTTTTCGGTACGTAGCACTTCGTTTGTGAGGCTCAGATATGCATGGCTAGTCGCCAAAGTAACCCTTTGCAAGCGAGTTAGAATGACCTGAACAATGTGCGCTGTTGCCTTTGGATAGATGCGCGTTAGCCGGCGAAAAGCTGTTGCTGGGATGATGGCAATCGTGGTGTCAACGGTAGCTCGTGCAACGATATCAGGGTGCGCAGACTTGGGCTTTGTGCTTCGTGATGGTGATCTTCGCTTCTTCGAGTGTTTGAAGTTGCTGTTGAAACCATCTGTATCAAGTGACAATGGTGGGACTGCTGACAGACGTCCGCCAGCTGTGGGACTTGCAAGCGCCGATGTTGTGCGATGCTGTACTGTAGCTTCTTGACCGTCATTCGGGGTGTGTGGCCGCGAATCTTCCATTGCGAAACTGCTGTTCCTTGTCATAGACGGGCGCAAGCCGCCTCCTTGAGGTGTTCCAGGAATGCTAGAGCCAGGATCATCATCCTCATCGTGGCGAAGCTTGACATCCTCGGTGAAGAGCGAAAGAATGGAGAAGAGCGAAGACATGGGCGCACCGTTCTTGACTTCAGTAAGTAATTGATAGCCCTGGCGATGGGGTTGTGCTGTCGAAGCTCCAGAAGCACCCTCCATGTCCTCCTCATCAGAATCGCTTCCCTCTCGGTTGGACTTGACAAAGATTTGTACGAGGCCGTCAACTACGAGACAAAACCCTTTTTCTTCTTCCAGTAAGATGGTCTCGCCAGCAGCCAATCGACGGGTTTGCATAGTCCGGGTCAATTCATGAAAGACTGGTCGCTCTAGATAACCGAACACCTTGATAGCGCTGAGAAATTCATCCAGGTAGTTGGAGAGACCTCGCTTGGAATCGCCCTCTTGGCTCTCAGGAAACACCTCAACCTGGGGATCTTCTCGTTGTGGTTCTGGAGGAAGTCTTGCGTACATGGTCAGGTATCGGTACCTGACGAAGTAACTTCCGGTCGACACTACGAAAACAACCACTAGCATGCTGATGTCATTAGTAAAGAGCTATGTGCATGCATTTAAAAGGACTCTTACAGCGTGGTGAAATTCATGGTGAAGGTCAGGCTCATAGAGAACAGGGTGAAAAGCCACGTCGGCAACGTATATGAGATCCAGAAGAGAATGGTGGGAAGTACGCTCAGAATGGAGAGAACAACATGCCCGAGTACACCAAAGGTTGACGATGGAGTAATCTCTGCAGCTTTGAGGGCAGCAAGGGACGTCTGGACAGCTTCTGGCACACTTGAGATGGCAGCAGCTGAGCCCTCGACGAGCGGCGTGACAGCTTCTGGTGCCGCCATGATTGATAGGACACTCTGTGGGGGAGGGGTGACAGAGCTTCCAGTCTTTACTTATCACGAGGAACCGTTCCGAGGCCCACCAATATACGCACAGTGGATATGGCCAGGGACAGCACTGCCCATAATGTTGTGAACTCGAGCCACGTTCGGGGAATCTGCAAACATACTGGGTGAAGTTGGGGACATGTGACAGCCGGGGTTTTGGCTGACTAAGCCGCATGAGCTCTGCCGCGCCTGTCTCGCGCGTCGAAGAGGTCCAACCAAGGACGCGCCGGAGCTCGTTCACAATTGCGCCGCAATGCCTCCCTTCAAAGATGACCAGATAATAGTATGCGCTCATGTGGATGAATGCGCTCAATCGCCCATTGCTAATGCCGGATCTAGATTATCTCTCCAGGCTCCGAGACTACAGTCGCGCAGCTTGGTCTGCCCGAGTCTTTCACTCCTGGCAAAGTGCGCTTCAGGTCGCGCATGTTCCCTGCTGAGAAAGCGGGCGAGTTCGAGCCGTACAAGATTCGCCGAAAGACGGATAAGCCTGGTGAAGCTGCTGCCGAGACCAAGACCGACGATGCGCCAGAAGATGCAAAGCCCGTGGCTGATGGTGAAGACGACGAGGTCATCTGGGAAGAAGACCGCGATTCCGATGATGGTGCGATATGGCCGATACAGGACGGGCGCATTGTAGACTGGCCGTGCTTTTTCGCACTCATCACCCATGTCTACAACCTGTTGAACCCGCCTTTCCACACGGCTATACTCCTCGTGACCCAGCCTGCATGGACCCCGCGCGAGCACGAGAAACTCGCCCAGTTCTTCTTCGAGAAGTTCAAGACACCGGCATTCGGTCTCCTGGACGCAGCACTCGCAACAACATGGGCATATGGTGTCCATACGGCAACGGTCGTAGACGTGGGGAAAGGCAAGGCTGATGTAACCGCCATCAGCGAGTTCATTCCTCAGACACAAGGCAGAGTTATCTCTCTACCAGGCTGTGGTGGAGAGGCCCTCACATCTGGGCTACTGTCCAAGCTGAAAACAAAGGGTTTCAACCGAGACATGTGCGAACAGCTCAAGAGATCCCAAATTTGCGAGATCTTGCCACCTGGAGTGCCTCTACCAGGTACAGGAGCGGCTCAAGAGAAGGAAGTCATCTCCAACCCCGCAGCAGCAGCATCCACTGGCGCCACCAGCTCTGGGCCTGCTGGAGCAGCAACAATTGGAAATGTACCGCGAGGACCAGGCGTCGACACCGAGGTCGGCGAAGACACCGCCAATGATGAGAACGAGGGCGTGCTTGACGTTGCGAGCATCGTCGCAGGCGGCAAGATGTCCGAATACCTGGCTAAGAAGGAAAAAGAAAAACAGGACAAAGCATTGGCAAAGAAGAAGGGCGTGCCAGCTCCAGACACGGCAAACAGGCAGATCCGCCTACCTAATTCCAAGCGCGAGACGGCGACATTCGTATACCAAGATCACACACTCCTCGACACTCTCAAGAACATGGATCTTGGCACACAGGCCTTTGCCGATGCTAAGAGCGCTCTGAACGAAGTCACAGGCAAGCAAGCCCAGGAAAATGGTGAGAATGGCGAGGCCAGGCCCGCAACCGAGGCGAATGGCACGGGCGACGAAGTTCCAGGCAGTGGATCAATCAGACGTGAGATTGAGGTCGGCACTGAGCGCTTCCAAGCGGACAACGATGGCACTATCGAAAAGATCGCGGCGGCTATCTACCGGACCATATCATCGGTAGACGAAGTCCAGAAGCGTAGTGATCTTTGGGAGAACCTCATTATTTGTGGCAACGGCTCCAGATTAAGAGGTCAGCATCTCATGCATATTTAACACTTAAGCTAGGCTAACTTTCGAACAGGTTTCAAAGACACGTTACTTCAGACTCTGCATGCCAAGTACCTGATCTCGCCTTCCTCGGCAACAATGTTCACTTCAGAGATTCCGTCCAACATCTCCACGCCTACTGGAACGGGCGCAAACACACCACAGCCGCAACTAGGACCACACGGTGGCTCCCAGGTCAACCCATTGCTCTTCGCTGCTACCGCTGGACAAAACCAACATCTCACTCCGCACGGCGTCAACCCTCTCATGCCTGGCATGTCACATAATGCACACTCGGCGCACGGACAAACACCGACCAACATCAAGACAGTCAAGCCGCCAGAGTACTTCCCAGAGTGGAAGGACGTTGGCTTCGATGAGTCGTCCTTCCTCGGTGCGCAAGTCGCTGCCAAGGTCATTTTCGTCGTAGATCAGGGACAGAGCAAGGGCTACATGACCCGTCCTGATTACAATGATCAGGGTCCTCAAGGCATCCACGACTACAGCCTTTGATCCGCACACAGCTGCTGACGACTTGTCATTATCACTTGATGCTCTGCTCGGAGCTGAGCAAGGAAGCTGGGAGCCAGTTTATATACCTAGATATGGAGTTTTGAGCACTTTAGGATATCCCTTTGCGATCTGGCGCATTCGGCGAGAAAGAAAAAGCAAGCTTTCAGGAAGAAGCTTTTGGATGACTCTTGAAGATAGGATAGCGGCGAAATGCAGAAGACGGACGTCGATCGATACCCTTCATTGTTCATGTAGCCGTGTCTTGGATTTGTGAGATTTACTTTTGCAGGTGATAGTGAGCGTCGGAGGACGCCGACAGGGGATCGGACCGCTCCACGTGCCAAAGTGCATTCCCGACTTAGCGAGCCGCTAGCCGGATTGGCTAGAGGTACATGACATTGATAAAGCTCGACTGTGCCCCACGGCGGGACGGCTTTTGCTCTTGAGATGTTTGCTGCTGTATACTCCTGAGTCCTTGTGTTTGCATAGCAATTGAAGACGTCTTTGATTGCGCCGAAAGCTGTTCGCCCCGTTAATACCGTTCGGAACCGAATCTATCCATCGACACAATATCGCGAACGAGATCTAGATTTGAATGTTGAAAGCCAATAGCTATTCCCAAAGGACATAGAAGAGAAGGACAGGAAACAACGAATTCCTATGATGGCAGCCTCATCCCCCATCTCCAAAACAATCTACCTCGGGGCCTTTGTGCACAGCAAATCGCTCTCTGACCTCGACATCGTTCCATCAGGGGCCATCGGAGTCGACGAATCTGGCACCATCGCCTTCATATCTCGCGAAGCTCTATCTATCTCTGACCTCAAATCCCAATATCCAGCTTTCCAGGACGCCGTCACAATCAGCCTTGAGGGAAATGGCTTCTTCTTCCCCGGCTTCATCGACACGCACAACCACGCTCCTCAACATCCCAACACGGGGCTCTTTGGCAAAACGACACTTTTAGACTGGTTGCAAACCTACACGTTTCCGATGGAATCGTCCATGTCAGACCTCGGGCGCGCAAAGAGAGTATATTCGAATTTTGTGTCCAGGACGCTGAGCCACGGCACCACGACGTGCGCGTACTACGCCACCATCCACGTGCCCGCCACAAACCTCCTCGCAGACATATGTCTCTCCCGAGGCCAGCGCGCGCTCGTGGGACGGGTCTGTATGAACAGCGCCCTGAGCCCAGAATACTACCGCGACGAGAGCGTAGAGAGCAGCGTGCGTGATTCAAAAGCAAGCATAGACTACATCCGCAGCATCGATCCCTCGGGCTCCATTGTGCGGCCCATCGTCACGCCCCGATTCGCGCCGTCGTGCACGTCCGACTGCCTTGCGCAGATAGGGCAGCTCGCCAGGGACGAGGACGCATATGTGCAGACGCACATTAGCGAGAATAAAGGCGAGGTGGCGCTGGTGCAGGAGCTTTTCCCAACGAGTAAGAGCTACACCGACGTCTACGAGACGCACGGGTTGCTGGGCGATAAAACTATCCTCGCGCACGCGGTGCACTTGTCCCGCGAAGAGCGCGCTTCGATCAAGGCTGCGGGGAGTAAGATCAGTCACTGTCCGGCGAGTAATACTGCGATTACAAGCGGCTGTTGTCCTGTCCGCACTTTTCTTGACGAAGGACATACCGTCGGCTTGGGCACAGATGTATCGGGCGGCTTCCACCCTTCGATTCTCGAAAACGTCCGTCAGGCAATCTGGGTTAGTCGCCATCTTTCTATCCAGACCGATTCAGAGGCGGCGAAGCTTTCGACCGAGGAGGCGCTGTACCTGGCTACTCGCGGTGGGGCGGCGGTCGTGGGGTTGCAGGATCAAGTCGGAGGGTTTGAGGTGGGCATGGAATGGGATGCGCAGATGATATCGCTAGGCGAGGTTGGGGAGGAAGGGGGTAACGGGGCGTTTGGGGATGGGCCGGTGGATGTGTTTGGGTGGGAGAGTTGGGGGGAGAGGGTGGAGAAGTGGGTTTATAGTGGGGATGACAGGAACACGGTTGCGGTGTGGGTGAAGGGGAGGTTGGTGCATAAGACGGCGAGGTTTGCGGGCGTTGACAAAGCATGATTAGAACATGGACGGCAGGATAGAGAGGCGGAAATCAAGGAGACAATGCGTCGGAATACCCTAGACGGCACTTTTAGAGGTTAGATTTCGAGATTTACTCACACTGTCACATATACACTTAAGGCATGAAGAGTGGTGCAAAGAAAGGGGTATATTCATCTTAGAGCATCATGCTCGACTTCACCACATTGCATCATCATTGTAAACCGCCCGTCATCAATACCCGGGGCCTCTGCCTCCAATATTGCTCGCAGGATTCGCCCTGTTATCCATGTCCGAATCATATCTAGGATCCAGCTTATTTCCCAAATTACTCGCATGCGGTCCGGCATTCGTGCTGCCTACTCCTCCTACTCCACCAGCACCAGCGCCCTGAATCCCAGCATGGCTAGTTGGGTTGGCGCGATGGTCCTGATCCGAATCGACCTTCGGATCCAATTTGTTAGCAAAGTTAGACCTATGAGGTCCAGCATTGCTCGATCCTGCCAAAGGATCGCTTGGTCCCATGCCAGACGTCGGGTTGGCACGGTGATCTGCGTCCGAGTCGATTCTGGGGTCCAATTTATTGGCGAAATTAGAGGTATGGTGCCCTACATTGGTGGATCCAGTCGCAGTTCCACGGTGATCCGTGTCCGAGTCGATTCTGGGGTCAAGCTTGTTACCCGCGTTTGTGCTGTGAGGGCCATAGTTTGTTGACGCAGAGGTAGCGTTCTGCACTTCAGCGGCAGCGCCAGAAGTGGGAGTGGCATGGTGGCCTACGCCGTGTGCGGGCTCAGAGCCCAGAGCTGAAGTAAATCTTGTCAGTCGAGCTCCTGGTTGCATGCATGCGGTGAGACTGAGAGAAAGGGAAATGTACCATGCCCGCGGTAGCCACGATCCCACTCGTCGACACCTTTCTGTGCAATCTCTTGATGCTTGGTAGCGGCCCGCCTTGTCTCCAGATGCGTTATCAACCGCGGCGTTGAAGTTTCCGCGAATAGCCTCGCCAGTGCCATGAATCATGCCGACGCCTTTGCGGATTGATTCTGAGAGAGGCATATTGATGCGTGATAGCTGTGTGATGGATGATGAGTAGGTATGATGTTGATAACTTGTTGCAGAAGAGGTTTTTGGTTAGGTGTGCGGTTTTAGATAGTTTTGAGATCACGGCAGAAAAGCATCAGTTTATACAAGAATATCGCATCTGTTTCACGTGGCGCTGACCTCATTGATCGTCGTAACAACCACATCTGCTACACATGCTTGCTGCAGATCATGAAGTTGGCAAGCAGCAAGGATATCGTGACTAGATATGATGTCATTGTTGACCATTTCGAGCCTAGTTTAACAGCCGATGGCCAACTGCAAATGCGTACACATTGCGTAGAATCAACTTGTCTCAGCCGATATGCAAAAACTGTTGGCGAAATCAGTTCACAGTGCGACCGAGCTACAATGACATTTCAAAGCTTGACTTATCAAACTACATTATTTTCGTAAGCATGCTTGAAGTCGTAACCAGTTATACACGAGCTATCATCCCAGGATCTCTTGCACTATTGCACATCCTTCCACTCTACACTACTCCACTTAACGCCGTGCCTGCTTAACCGTCTTCTCGCACTTAGACCTTGCCGGCGGCGTAGAAGTCCTCAAGACCGACCTTGACACGCTGGGTCATGGTCTTCTCTCCCTCACGTACCCAGACACGGGGGTCGTAGTACTTCTTGTTGGGCTTGTCCTCGCCATCGGGGTTGCCGACCTGGGTCTGGAGGTAGTCCTTCTTAGACTGAACGAAGTCGCGGACACCGCTGAGGTAGGCCCATTGCATGTCAGTGTCAAGGTTCACCTTGACGACACCGTATGAGATAGCCTGACGGAAGTCGTCGCTACGCCTCGTTAGTCATTGCGCTGTCCACAAAAAGGAACGGTTGTTTCACTTACACAGATGATCCGGAACCACCGTGGAACACAAGGTGGACGGGCTTGTCCTCTTGGCTCTTGGTCTGCTCCTTGACGTATTGCTGGTGCTTCTGGAGGAGCTCGGGTCGGAGCTTGACGTTGCCGGGTTTCTAGTCCAAAGTCAGTATGTTGACATGGGGCAGATAGACGGCGAGGCGTGGACTCACGTAGACACCGTGGACGTTTCCGAATCCAGCAGCGATGCTGAAGTATGGGGACACAGCAGAAAGAGCCTTGTAGATGTCGTAGATGTCCTCGGGCTGGGTGTAGAGGGAGTTGTTGTCAACTAGAGTTTGATCATTAGAATCCGTTGGTTATTCTCTCAGTGTCAATCATGCGTACCATCTTCGTTGTTGACACCGTCCTCCTCACCACCGGTGATACCGATCTCCATCTCGAGCCATTGCTCTGTTTAAGGTCAGCTTATATGTCTCTAGTATGTATTGGGGACGACGAACTCATGGGGGCAGCGCGCTCGAGGTACTTCTTGGTGGTGGCAATGTCTGTCGAGTATGATCAGCAATGGTTTGTTTGGCCCGATTGAGATGGCGTACTCCAGTCCTTCTCCTCCTCACTGAGATCGATCATGTGCGAGGACTGTTATTCATGTGTTAGTGGTTGGAACTGACAGTTTTATCCAGGTGCAGGTTATGCACTTACGAAAAGAGGCTCGCCGTGCTCCTTGTAGTATGCCTCATCAGCATCCATCATGCCGTCCAACCATGGCAACAGTTTCCTGATATTGTCAGACCATCGCATCGCGCGAATAGAGAGAGCACACGTACTTGGCGCAGTGGTCGGTGTGAAGAACAACGGGAACTAAAGTTTGTAAGAACGAGTTCACAAGGTCGCCTCGATAAACTTACCACCGTAGATTGGTGCAATGCTCCTGATGTAGTGTGCTGCTGCAACGGCTCCGGCAATGGAAGCCTCCTGGTTCTTGTCTACCGATGTGTTAGTATTCCGCGAATTGTCTCCCTGTAGTTGCGCTTACTGTCTACACCCTTTCCGGCGAAGTAAGCGGCCTAATTCATGGTGTCAGTTCATGATTGTGAGCCAAGTTCTCGTGGTCGACGTACACCACCCTGAGAAGTCTGGAGGATGCTATTCCAACGATTAATACGCGTCAATTGCCTCATAGTCGAGCGGCTTACATGGGCGATCCTGCATCGCGGGCAGCCTCGAGAGCTAGATTGTGTCAGATGTGCGGAACGCGTTTCCGAGATGAGGAAGTCTCACAAGCGACAACGGTGGAAGAAGAAGTGACCTGGAGATGTTAATTCTGCTGCCTTCAATGCGCGAGGTGCTGTAGATGGGTACATACGTTGATGGCGGGAATGGCGTAGCCTGTAACATAGAGACGGGAGGTCAGCCGTGATCAATGAATCTCGAATGTGTTCGCATACCGCGCTTCTTGCAGTCGTTGAAAAGAGCAAGGACATCATCGCCAACGATGACCTGAGAGCTGTTAGCCTCTGGTTGCGCAGCTGAAGCTCAAGGAAGCTTACACCGGACTTGCGGGAGAGAACGTCCTTGGCACCCATGATTGCTGTGTGTATGTAGTTGCGAATTGGTTTATAGGATGGGTGTTATTGGGGATCGAGTCTGAGGGCAGGTATGAGCAGATTGGAGTCGTAGAGTTTGCATGCGGTGTTGAGAAGTAATATCCAAGGCTAGTGGGGTGACCCCGCTGTTTTCGAGGATGCAGCTGCGTCACTGCGGTCCACCCACGCGCAGAGCTCAGCTCCCGTCCAAAAGGAAAGAGACTTACCGATACCGGGAAGCCTATGCAGGGTAAAAGAAATCTTACTCACGTACACTAATGGCGATAGCAATCAAGCGACAATTGCTTCTCTTCGAGGCGCGTGGGAGGTGCAATTATGAGGCGAGCCATGTATGCACAGGCTACGGGATGCTTCACGGCCGCGCTCTGAAGTCATCGCGGGGCCGCTCGCGCTCGGATAGTGGAAACTCGTTGAACTCTCTTTTTCCTCGCCTGGCCTGCCGTCAGGCATGTTTGTCCGAGTCTCGCCGTGGATCGTGTGATCTTGAGCCTCCGCTTACCGAGCTCCCATACATGGTCACATTGTACACATGGTGTATGTCACGGGCCCACCAATCACGTCCTGTCGCAGCAAGGAAGATGTGCTCCGAACGTGCGCGCCACACTGCCTTTCTGCCGATGCTATACTCAATGCGTGCTTCTATGGCTCTTGGTACATATAATATCTACACATGGGCTGAAGACGTCCCGAGGGTTTGCATCAACTCCAAGAGCTCGTGACCACAGTCGCGTTGTCGTGGACCCGGCCTATGCCTCGGATGCCTTTTCTCTGACCCGAATGTTCCTCACGAGAGGCTCCTCGGTGCCTGGAACGCGAATCCCTATCTGGAAGACACCAAGCTGCTTCACGCGCGATGTGTCTTCGCCCTCGTGGCCTGTCACAAACGCCACGTCCGCCTCGTTCAGTATCACTCGAGCTGCCTCGTCGTTGTGCGCCAAAGCACCCCTTATAGTTTGCACAATCTCCGCCGTCGATACTGAGCCATAGATGGCGTTGACGGATGCCTTTGGCCGGCTCGCCATGGCAGCAGCGGTGAGGACATCCGCTGCACCGGAGGCGCCGACTTGTTGTCTTGACTGGCTGTCCTGTTCGATGCGTTGCCGGTAGAAGTCGATGGTGTTTGGGACGAACGTGTCGATGAGCTCCGCGGATCGTTCAGGCTGGGCGTGTCAGTTCTGCTCAGAGGATACGCTGGTGAGCACATACACTCAGCACATCAATCTCAATTGGCCGCACTTGGCGCGCGAATGCGACCACTTCCTCGTCCTCCTCTACCTCCTCGAGCGTGGCGCGGACGCCATAAGTAAAGTCTCTCGACAGATCGAGGTCCCGTGCTTTGAGCTGCTTGAGCTGGACGGCGGGGACATAGTCGGCGACGCGGGCTGGAAACCATCGGTTGCGCATGAGGGAAGGGTTCAATGGCACATAGGAGCCTCGTTGGGGTCAGCAGAGCCCCCAAGTAGCGTAGAGAGACCTACCAGCCCGACCATATCGCGGCACATCCTGCAACAGCTTGACCACAATGTTCCGCTCCGCCTCTTTCGCGCGCTTGGAGATGCTGCGGGTCTGCTGTGTGCCCCAGGCATCCAAATTCTGCTGCGAGATTCTCCGAATGCACGCGGAGCACTGCGGCAGCCGCGTTGACCTGCTAAACAATGCCATTGCTGAGGGCGGGTGAGCTGTGCCGGTGGTCTGCAGAAAAGAGGCACGTCGTGCTCGCAAATATGGGCATAGTTGCGATGCGAATCCCTGCAGCGGACGCGGAAGCAGCGATTGGCCGCCGCACCTGCCGCCTTCTGGCTCGGCATATCGTGCGCCCGCTGCCTCTCACCTAGCAAACGCAGACGGCCAGCGGGATGCAACACGCTGGACAGACGTCTGACCATGGCGCCTGAAGCACGCCTTCTACTGTGCTCTCCCTCTGCCTGTGCGCCGACGTCTGCACGCTGCACTCCCGCCGGCAGTTCCGCCCTGCCACCACCGCCTCACACCCTCGCACAGCCCTTGTCTGGCCGTCCAATCCCGCGATCGCGGAAGTGAGCGCGCCGCAAAATGCCAGAGAAGCCCCTCACCATCGCGACCTATGCCGCCGGCGCCTCTCTTGCGGCCATCACCCTCGTCTACGTCTTCGGGCCCACCTTCTTCATTGACGACGACGTCTCCAACACAAAGAAGAAGAGCGTCGTCGGGCTCAGCAACGCAGCAAATGACTGCTTCATAAATTCCGTGCTGCAGGCGCTGGCAGGCCTGCCCGACCTGCGCATCTATCTCATTCGCGAGACGCATCGTCGCAAACTCGACGGGCCCGAGGTGTACGATGTGGACCCGGAGCGACTGAACACGGAGCAGTCATCTGTCAGACCGGGGAAGCTAGAAGGCCTCCAGAAGGGCGTGCTTACCTACGGCTTGAAGGACATCTTAGACTCACTCAACGAACGGCCTATATACAAGAAGACCATCTCCCCGCAGCCGTTCATACGATCGCTCGAGCGTGCGTTCGGCACTCGCATCAGCCGGCAGCAGCAGGATGCCCAAGAATTCCTACAGATTGTCACTGAGCGATTATGCGACGAATATCACGCTGGTACAAAGGCTCGACGACAAGTCTTAAAGCGAGGCATTACCATTGCAAATGGCGATGACGAGTCCGAGCGAAAAGAGATCATCGAGCAGTTTGGCGCCGCGCCTCCTGGAGGCTCACAACATACTGAGGGCGGAAGTGATGATGAGGACGAGAACAACTCTCCCACAGCCGAAGAGGGTTTCCCTTTCGAAGGCAAGATTGAATCGCAGATCGAGTGCGAAACATGTCATTTCAAGCCCAAGCCAACGGTCTCCACCTTTGTCACTCTTACGTTGAACGTACCACAGGTGTCATCGACATCACTCAATGCATGTTTCGACGGCATGCTCAAGGTTGAACACATTGATGACTTCAAATGCGAGCGATGTCGGCTCGAGCATGCTCTACGCAGCAAGGACCATGAACTCGCCCAGGCAACCGACGCGGAGGTCAAGGAACGCCTACAATCAGACATGGATAAGCTCAGAAAGGCTATGGAAGAGGATCCAGAGAATCCACCGGAAGACGTCGAACTTCCAGACACCAAACAGTCGCCGAAGCGTCGGATAGCACGCCACATGTACATATCGCAGTTTCCAAAGGTTCTTGCTATCCACCTGTCGCGTTCGGTCTATGCAGTTGGCAGCGCATCCACGAAGAATCTCGCCAAGGTTGCTTTTCCCGAGACGCTTCCCTTGGGCGGCTTGTTACATCGCAAGAACTACAAGTTGCTAGGGGTAGTCACCCACAAAGGCAGCCACAACAGCGGTCACTACGAGTCGTTTCGGCGGCAAGTTCAGCCGCTGCCTTTCTCTACACCCGTTTCCTTTGGTGCGGACGGTGTATACAGCAGGCAGGCGAGCCCATATCCTTCAGCTCTTCCCTCTGCGGTTCCGTCTGCCATTCAAAGCCCACGAATTTCCAGCATAAATTTGCCTGCCACGAATGGGCGTGCATCGCCTGTCCCGTCAACACCAACCATGGATTCTCCGTCGATGAAATCATTCTCGTCACAGGACTCCATGGGACCAACAGCGCGAGGTCCAGCACCGACATCTGCTCCACGAGAGCCATTAGATTCCAACTCACTACAACTGCCACCATCAGCTTCTGATACAGAAGGCCTGTCTCGGACCAAGAGTCTGAGATCGTTGAAGGACAAGGCAACGGAGAAGGCTGCGTCAATAGCCGAGTCAAATCCGCTCAAGCGCAAGTCAAAGAGGGCGAGTAACAGGTGGTGGGGTATCAGCGATGAAAAAGTGAAGGAAAGCAAGACCAGTGATGTTCTTGGTAAACAGAAGGAAGTCTATCTTCTCTTCTATGAGTTAGACCGATCATAGAGCGATCCATGTACAAGAGTGTTCAACAATGTGACATAATTTTCGTTGCAACTGTACAATCTGCAATCCTTTGACGGCATCGAGCACTACCTCCTCGCATCAGAGATCAGCTTGGACGCATGTAACGCAAGACTCGTCGTGTACTTTACAAGCACGAGATTCATCATCAGTGACCTCATTGGCTCGAGCTCCTGCCGGAGGCATGCACCCCACATTATGGCTGCCTTGACAGGTACGACCACCAATGGAAGAAAGCCTGGGCATGCTGTGATGCAACATATACAAGTATCTCGATGCTACCTACCTGCCATGCAACCTACGCATGTACACTCGCGTACTGACAACTTGACTTCCCCTCATTGAGCTGGCCATTCGATCAGCGCCAGGTAGCCACAATCTGTCACTCGCGATAGGGCTTTTATTTGAGCGAGATTAAGCATAAACACGGCTGAAGTCAAGAGTTGGACATCTCGGGAACATAAATCGTCTGCATTTTCAGTCAGGCTTTGAAGACTTTGTATTCTTGCATCAAGAGATAGCTCTCCCGAATCCAGAACGAGTGACCTTGCAGCTATAGCCGCCATGGTTAAAGATATCAAACCACTCTCGTCTGCCAAATCAATGGAGTCAAACACACCATCCAGTACGTTCTTCCTCGTCCTCTAATCTCTCCATCTCCCTCTCCCTCTCCCTCTCCTCACTCCCCATCTCCCCCCTTCCCATTCCATCCCATCATCCACCACCCAACTCACATCCCCTCCAGGCCCCCCTTCCTTCCTCACCCCCCCTCCCTACCAAACCTTCCCCACCCCACCCCGCGTCCTCATAATCGGCGCCGGCTCCCGCGGCACCGCGTACGCATCCGCCATCTCGTCCATCTCCAACGCCACCGTCGTGGCCATCTGCGACCCAATCGAGTCCAAGCGCCTCTCCTTTGGCGCAAAATTTATCTGGGGCCCTGCGCCCGCTATCCCAGCGTACGGGCAGTGCTGGACGGACTGGCGCGACTGGGTACGGTATGAAAAGGGACGCAGGGAAAGTGAGCGGACGGGCAAAGGGTTGACGGGGATCGGGGGGTTCAGGGCGGTGAAGGTCGATGCGGTGTTTGTTTGTGTTTTGGACGAGATGCATGAGGAGGTTGTGCGGGGGATTAGTGGGTTGGGGGTTAGTGTTTGCGTGGAGAAGCCGCTGAGCACGAGTTTGGAGAGCTGTGTGAGGATGTTTAGGGCTTTGAAGTTTGGGGAAGGGGGCGGTGCGGATTGTGAGGGAGAGCAGGCGGAGAGGAAAGAAAAGGTGTTTGGCATTTGTCATGTGTTGAGGTATTCGCCGCACAACATGATGCTGAGGCATCTTGTGCTTGATGAGGGAGTGATTGGGGAGGTGATGAGCTTGGAACATGTTGAGCCGGTGGGGTGGTGGCATTTCAGTCATTCTTACGTTCGGTAAGTTCGTCTTGTTGGTTGTATATTGCTAGCTGCTAACATGGGATTAGAGGAAACTGGCGCCGGGAGGATACGACTGCGCCATCGCTGCTGACTAAATCATGTCACGACATCGACTTCATCATGTGGATGCTTTCCTCGCAACCTTCAAATACAACAAATACAACACCTCATCTGCCTTCACACATCACCTCTACCGGCCACAGGAAGTTCTTCCGCAAGGCGAGGAAGCCAAAGGAAGCAGGAGACGCGACAAATTGTCTCTCATGCGCACACGAGACAGAGTGCGACTACAGCGCAAAGAAGATCTACATCGACAAGCAGCTCATGCGCGGAAACGCAGACTGGCCAGTCAACATTGTCAATCCGGATATCGAGGACACATTCAAGTCACGAGGCACACAAGCCGCGGTCGCAAAGCTCCTCGAGAGTCTCGGCGAGGACTACACGCCTTCCACGCCTGACGCAGAGGTGAAATCACGACCATGGTTTGGTCGCTGCGTCTGGGAGTCGGACAACAATGTCTGTGACGATCAGTGCGTGACCATCACATGGGACGATGACCCGCTCTCCAAGAACGAGCAAGGAGAACCGGAGTTGGGCAATAGAGGTGCCAAGACAGCCCAATTCCACATGGTCGCCTTGACTGAAAAGCAATGCGAGCGGCGTGGCCGTATCTACGGAACAAAGGGCGAAATTGAATACGACAGCACCACAATACGCGTCCACTCGTTTGCGACTGGGCAGACTGAGACACATAGGCCGCATCAAGCTGGGGGTGGCCATGGTGGTGGTGATGAAGGACTCGTGAGACAGTTCCTCATGGCCGTCAATGCGGTCGACAATGAGGCTATGCCAGTGTCAGAGGCACAGCGCAAGTTTCTTGGTTGTGACCTTGAAGAGGCCTTTAGGAGCCACGCCGTGGTGTTTGCAGCAGAGGAAGCAAGGACAGAAAGGAAAGTGGTAGATTGGAAGAAGTGGTGGAATGAACAGGTTGAGAGTGAGCTGAGCAAGCAGGAGGGACTATTGAATAACTAGACAAATGTCAAGCATGGCAAGAGAGTGATGCGATCGGTCATGCAGGAGCGTGGACATGACAAGACTTGACCGTCGTACGTACCATGGCCCGACGGTGTTGGAGATGCCCGGGCGCGTACGGTAAAGCATGATATTGAGGCCGAAATGAAGATGACGGTTCTTCGGTAAGGGAGACCATGATGGTACAAGTTGCTCGAATGCGGCTGATTGCTTGGGCGCGTACGGCATGAGGCTCTACGGGCGGATCCTGTGCAAGGACGCTCTTTCAAAAGGGGCCAGAGGAGCATCATCCGAAGCTCGTGGCCGACCAGGTGGTCGGGCGCGTAGATCAAAGCATGACATGGAAGCTCGTTGAAACGGAGATGAGCCACAATGACCTCGAGCCACTCTTCGCCGCGCATAAGGAGTTGGCACTCTGAGGCGACCAAGACGTTTGACAGCTAATTTCCACAATGAAGCAATTAACGGCCTTTTCCTCTGCCGGTTTGAGGTCGCGACGACTTGTTTGGGCTATATTTGGGAGCCAGAGCGGGGGCTAATGAAAGCTAATACTCCCTGTCAGGGAGGTTGGGCGCGTAAATTGACCCACAACTGGCATGACAGACGACGGGCATGAGGCTCAGCTTCCCCACGACAGCGTTTGCGGGTGCAACGTCTGGATAGTGTCGGCGCTTGGATTGGCAGATGGGTTGCAGCCAATAGCAGGGCCGGACGCGATGGACCGCGGACAGTAACGAGACCAGGGCCGCGCAAACTGACGTTCGGACGGTTCCGCGCAGGTCATGCTGGACCAAGTCGCAGAAAACGACGGCGGTGGGCACAGCGAAGACCCGGAGACGGCATCACGACGACGCGCTGGCAGACGCGTCGTGTTGTGAGCGACTTGTGAGCGTGTTATAGTCGTGAATGCTTTCTGCTTGCCATTTGTGAGTCACTGTTCGTGCATGCTCGGATGCGGGTGGTATGCACGTCGACGGGCCCAAACGAAACGCTGGAGAGCTGGCACCCAATCGATAGCAGACGACAGCGATGACTCTTGCTGCCCCACGCTGAGCGGCTTCTGCGCTCGGACACTAGGGCTGGCGCTAAACATGCTCCACCACGACAACTCATTCGCTCCATCGTCCACGCCCACCCCAAACCGCAGCCATGGCAGGCGATTGCCAACAACACCAGCTCTGCTATACGGCGCCGAGTATCCCGGTTTCATCTGGTCCACGCGCCCCCATCTGCAGGCGCCTCGCTCACGCTTGCCGCTTCGGGACGCGTTGTGGTGCAACCCCCGTTTGGCCAGCCAGTCAGAGCCTCTCCAGCAATGCATCCATACTGCTTCGAGCGCCCTGCCAGCGCAAAGAGCACTAGATCGACGACTAGACGTCTTCTACCGAACGTACCCACGTACTCGCCCAGCCAGCAGCACTACGTTTCAGACGCCTTGTGCGGCTCCAGGTTGTAGAACCGTTGTATAGTGAGTGATACTACCGCCAGACCGCCAGATGCCCGAACGTCCACCACCCCGGGCCTCGATGCATCGTGTTTCAGGTGTTTTAGCGCGCCATGAGCACTGGTCGTCAGTTCTTCGCGACCTGTCCAAGGATAAGAATGCGAGCTGTGCCGCATCATCCACTCCATCATCGAGCTTCGAGCATTTCAGCGACCATCTGCCCGCCGGTTGACACGAGTCTTCTTTCTTTTCCTTCCTGTTTCACTTGCATCTTGTCTTAGACATTGGAGCTGGATCTCCTTCTAATTACTATTCCATAATCTGCCCGTCTCGATACTTCTTCTCCACATCACAGCTCCGGTAGCTCTCCGCCAGTCACCATGTACAGCCGTCAAACCACCCCTCCAACCACCTCTTTCAACTACATTCCCGGTAGTGTTGGTTCAGATGTCACATACTACTCCCAGGGCTCATCACCAGACATGAACACCGTGCCTACTCCCCCACGGTCGCCCATCAGGCAACATGGCCCTCTTCTCCTCCCCAAGGTCCGCACACAAGACCAGGTAGCCGAGCCTACCCAGGGCCCCATCAGACATCGCCGGACGACGTCTACCTCCAGTAACAGCTATGGCTACAGCCCATACTCACGGCCCGCCTCCATGGTCCGCCGCGGCTCAAGTCCCTTTAATCAGAACATCCACAACGGACACAGCACTCTCACCTCGCCCGTGTCAACCTCGTCATACGACTTCAGCCTCTCCACCTTGAACTCGCCCATCGTCTTCACCCCACAGGAAGGTCGCCGAGCTTCATCCTACATGGGCTCGCACTCTCGCTCTGCTTCCGCCAACAGGGCTCGCCATGCCCGCTCTGGCTCTGCCAACAGTGTCGACGAGAACGTCATCAGTCGCTATGGATTCCCTACCTACCGCAACCTCCCCAGCTACGTCACTGCATCAGCTGCCCCTTCGTCCAACCTCAGTCTCGTCACCTCCCTCCCCTCCACCATCTGCACTGTTCAGGAGATCCCCAGCTACACCGCGACCTGCACTCAAGACTTTGCTCTCCCAGAGTTCGAGTCTGCGCCAGCTGTCCAGTACCCCACCTTCAACGAAGTCAACTTTGACAGCTTCCAGCCTGTTGCGGCACCTACCTCTTCTCTTCTCGAGTACCTCTCCTCTAGCAACCCCACTCCCGCTCTGGTGCGCCGTGTCACAAGCGCGCCACGAGGCATCAACAACCACTTCTGGTGGGACGTTCGCAACCTCTGCAGCTGGGAGGACTTCAACATCTCCACCATCAAGTCCATCCCGTCTGTTCTGCCCCTACTTGAGGTCCCCCTTTCTCCCTCCTACCTTCCTCAGCCATGTCGCTCCAACATGCAGCCAGAGAACGAGTCTGCTCTGCAAGACATCTGCACCAACTACTACGCCAACAAGGTCAATGCCGCACTCAAGGTCGCCCAGGGCAGCACTCACATGGTCATGCGCGCCATGAAGCAAATCCCCGGCATGCGCACCCAGCCCGAGTTCGTCTCCAGCTATCCCTCCGACTACGAGAAGACCATCTTCGGCGATGCCCGCGGTCGTGTGGTTGGTCTTGTCAAGTGCTACGACAACTGGAACACGGGTATGCGCAGCGAGTCGCCTCCCAAGCAGGTTCTCTACCTCCAGGGCCTTGCGCATCTCCACCGCGTTATGCGCGAGCATGGCTGCCGCTACGGCTTCATCATGACGGAGATTGAGCTCCTCTGCGTGCGCTGCGGTGGTCCTTCCGATGCTGCTAGTGTTGATCCCACCACTGTCAATGCCCAGACTGGTGTACCCATCTTTGGCTACCTCGAGACTTCTGCACCCATCAGTCTCGCTACCCAGGGTGCGCACCCGCAGACGGGCGACATTCAACTCACAGCCAGTCTCGCACTGTGGTATCTCCACATGCTCGCCAAGGAGAACCCCTTTGAGGGCATGGGTACATGGCGCATGGACGTCGGTGGCCCTGCTGCTCTCACTCGCCAGAACCACCTCGACAAGGACAGCTGGATCCCCAAGCCCCAGCTTGGTGAGAAGCGCGAGGCCAAGCGTGTCAGGGGGTGGGTATTCCCTGACGAGCCTCTTAGCAAGAGGGAGTGTGGCAAAGGCAAGCGGGGGAAGAGCGTTGGCTGAACGCTGTGCTCGAAGCTAATTCTTCGCAACTGACTGGTTCAGTATGCGCCAAAATCTTCTCCTTGTGTCTCACTTGCATCAAAGCATTTCGCGGCGTTTTTTGTCATTTTGATGGGATAGCATTTTATGGACGTTTGACACGCAGCGATAGCATTTACTGGGTGTTGGATGTTTTGAAAGCCTGGCATGGTCACCAGCACACTTTAGGAATAAGTTCAAACTTGATAATAAATGGTACTGTTTACCATCTACAACCTCTTTCCCAAGCTCTTATGAATTGCATCCGTGATAGGGACTGGTGTCATCACGTGACGAACGATGTCTAAGACAGAGTCATGGGGATGAGGTTAGCGACTATGATGTTCTCGAGACAATTCGTTGCATTTTGCCTCGCCGTGTGTGCCAGACTTGTTCTCATGTGTATTGGCCAACGCGAAAACATGTGCCAGCTGGGAGCCCGCGTGAGGCGCCCCATGCTCGGAGGAGCCACGCGAGCAAATGACGTGCAATGTCTTGTGCGCAAGCCGGCGGCGTGACCATGCATAGACATCAGCATAACAGAAGGGAGAGAGGACAGCTTTTTGATGTCAACGACTTAGGGCTGCTCTGCATTTCTCGCGCTTGCAAGATCCCCACAGCACAACAGCAGCTAATGGTCTATGACGCATTTCTAGTCCACTTCCGCCATTGGCCGCTCAGCCGTCCACTAGATGCTGCTCGCGCCGCGCACATATTTGCTCGCGCAAACGCCGGACGAGGGTAGCACCCGACCCACGCCTTCGTACTTCCTGTGCGGCACCCAGTCGCGCAAGGAACAGGCGGCAGAGAAAAGACGCGCCGTCAAGATGCTGCTGCTGCACCAAACGGGCAGCGTCAAAGTCGGCGAGGTGGTCCGGTATGTAGAAGGCTCCGTAGTGTGTAGACGGCTGCGCTGGTGGGCGATGGATTGCTGAGACCTGATATGCAGGTACACCGTGACATACACCCCTTCCGAGGACCGCATCCTGCCCTCTCCTGCTTTCCTGCACGTCCGCATACGCAACACGTCTGCGATTCCACTGCGCGCTGCATACCTTCATGGACCCTACACCATCCACGTCGCCACCTATCCCTCCACCTTCAACCCGAACCGCAGTGATGACGAGTCCAAGATCTATGGCTACCCTGAATTCGAGCCAAACGTCAAGGCAGGCGGCTACTGGAGCGCGAAGCTGACGGTGCCGGAGCACATGCGTCAAGGGGACGACTCCAGGAACGAGGACGGGTCGCCCACGTGCGCAACGTGGATCATCGAGGTCGCCTCTCAAATCATATTCTCCAACTCGGCGTCGGTACACTACGAGGTGCTGGTTGCCCGCGATGAGCGCTCCCTTGATCTCGGCTTCACGGCTGTGACAGGAAACAGCCATGGAACGCCTGGCAAGGTGCAGGATCACCAGCAGGGGAACAAGAAGCATGTCTCCAACCACCCTGCGCAGCCCAAAGGGGTATATTCCAAGGCCATACAGTTGGTGGTTGACGATACTACGAGCTTGTGGAACAAGCCGGAGCTGCAAGAGGTCAAGAACGAGGACCATAGCAAGAGGCCGAGGTCAGGCGACGCCCACGCTGAACAGCCTGTGGACAATGGCAAGCAGAAACACATACATCTAGTGCTTGTGACCCATGGCCTACACAGCAATCTTGGTGCCGACATGCTATATCTGAAAGAGAGCATCGATGCGACTGCGAGACAGGCCCGCGAGGACCGGAGGAAGCGGCGGCGCGAGCAACGCGAGGCAGGTGAAAAATCCGAAGAAGCGAAGAAGACCTCAACTGCCCCTCTATCTGGTGGTCAAGATGAAATGCCCGATCAAGAAGAAGAAGACGACGCGGACGAGGAAGAAGTTGTTGTACGCGGCTTTGATGGCAATGTTATCAAGACAGAGCGCGGCATCCAGTATCTCGGCAAGCGACTCGCCAAGTACGTGCTTCAGCTTACATACCCCGATCAGCCGTTCCTGCCGATCAAGAAATCGGTGGGACAGAAGATATCAAACACCTTCTCGCCTGCCAAGGACAAGCCTGACGAAGGCATACCGGCACATGACGGTAGTACCGTCCAGCGGCCTCCACCCTCCAAAGACAAGCGTAAATATAAGTTCACGAGCATCAGCTTCATTGGACATTCCTTGGGCGGGCTTGTCCAGACCTACGCTATTGCATATATCCACAAGCATTCCCCAACGTTTTTCGACAACATCAAACCCATCAACTTCATTACAATGGCATCTCCGATGCTGGGACTAAGCAACGAAAACCCCATGTACGTCAAGTTCGCATTGGATTTTGGTCTAGTAGGTAGAACGGGGCAGGATCTCGGCCTCACGTGGCGAACGCCTACAATAGCGAAAAGTGGTTGGACAGCTATGAGCAGTGTCTTTGGCAGTCAGCAGCCAAACCAGCATGACTATGAAGATCCTGGCGCGAAGCCTCTTCTTCGTATTCTCCCAACGGGACCTGCCCACCTTGTGCTGCGCAAGTTCCGCAACCGTACGCTATACTCCAATGTCGTCAACGATGGCATCGTGCCCCTTCGCACAAGTTGCCTGCTGTTTCTGGACTGGCGAGGTCTGGATCGCGTCGATAAGGCGCGTAGGGAGAACGGGCTCATCGGGACCGTCGCGGTGTGGGGCTACGGTCAGTTGACTGGGCAGAGTGCGTCACCAAATCCGTCGAGAGTCAACTTCTCGGATGACGAGAGTGATGGCGCCTTGTCTCCGTCTCGTCATGCCGACGACAGTGCTGTGCCGCTTCCTGGGGCGGATACCACGAACCAGGATGACGAAGCACAAACAAGGGTAGAGCCTACCAACCACCAATTCGCAGAAGGGCAAAAGAAGAATGATGATACTGATGCAGAAGACGGACAGTACTTCCAGCCACAGAACACATTACTGCAGTGGTGGAGCTACATTCGACCGACTGGTAAACACACTACAAGAGATAAAAAGATGTTCAATCGAAGTCAAACGATCCACAAAGACGACGAACAGGAAGTGGCTGAGCCAGAACCCTCGTCCTCCGACACGGCAAGTCGGGGACGGAGACCACAAGCCACTCGTGGCGACTCCATCACCAACACTCGCAAGGGCTCTCGCGCACCACCCAAGACTACAATCTTCGAATCCGCCGGGGATCTCATCAACCCACCTGTTCCTCCACAGTCGTGGATAATCGATCCGGCGAGCCGGTCACGCACCATTTTCCACGATCGTATTTATCATCCGGAAGATATTCCGCCGCCTCCAACCAAGAAGCGGCCTGCTGCTCGCTCTGAGTCCGTGGGAAGTGATGGTTCACGAGGTTCAAGGGGCAGTATTGATGAGGGCCAAATGCGTGTGGAGGAAAAGATAGCACGTGCCTACCACAGAGATCTGTCCTGGAGAAAGGTCCTTGTCCGTCTGGAACCTGATGCCCACAACAACATGATTGTTCGCCGCATGTTCGCCAATGCCTACGGTTGGCCTGTAGTCAAACATCTCTGCGACACGCACTTTGCTGACACATACGCTGCTGAAACCCGGGACGAGGAAGAGCCTGCTATCGATCGTGCTCGTGGTGTGATACAACCAGTACGGGCGGATGGCGAGCATGTCAAAGGTCAAGAAAGCTCACAGCCACCTATTGAGCGCACCGAGAGCGAGCTCAGGGAGGTACCTGACGAGTTGGCGCCGCTGAGAAACCTCAGAAGTTTGCCGAAAAGGATGAACACAATGGATAGTACTCGAAGCATCGGCTCTGGAGACTGGGACGCATACTTTGACGGGACGAGCGATGAAGACGAGGAAAATGATGATCGGAACGCGATACAGAAATTCCTGCAACTCAACGCCCCAAGGAGTCCCGGCTCACCTGTCCCGCCAACATCGCCCCGAGGTACCAGCGATGCTGAGATCTTCGACTTCTTGAAGCATCATCCAGCACCAGTTCCCATTGAGGTGCACCGCGGCCTTGGTGTGAGCCCGAGCAGTAAATCTCAGAAACCAACCAAGTCGCCCGTCGAACCGGATTCTCTGCAGCCTCTCGGCGGCACCTCCAATGACTCTGGAGAAGGCGGACAGATGACTGATCCATCTGCCACCCCATCCAGCAAGATCAGTGAAGTTGGGCTGAGATCTAGTGCACCAAATTCCCCAGAGGCTAGCAGTCCACGGCCTGGGAGTGGTGTCAGCGAGCATGTCGCGAGACTCAGTGTGGAGAGGTCAAGAGATATGCAGGATAACGCAGGGTCCTAGGAGGTGACTGATTCTTTTGCACTGAAGTTGTGGACCAAGAATTGGAAGCGATACAGATATGGAAGCCGAGAATTAAATTCAAACTCTCCGGCTACAGTCGTCGCTTTGATGTGGGAGTACGTGTGCTACGCGACGCGTATGAGTTTGAACATGGCGTACAGCGCGCGGTTGCGACGCGGGCCAGAGCGAGGTTGCACGTTGTTTCGTGATGTATACCCTATGATGGTTTGCACAGACATTTCTTAAGATTGATTACTTCCATTCGTGTCTCTCGCTTCTATTCCTACTCCTAAATTCGAATATCTGTATGCTCTTTCCCTTTATCCTCAAGATACCCATTCAACACAATGCAAACACTTCGACTCATACCATGATATCAGTATTTTCACACTCTCTGCTCTGCTAGTCCTTTCACTTTGTCGCCCAGCAACGTCATGTTGTCACTACAAGCAAAAGAACTTCACACTCGGTTGTCATGCAGTGCGTTTGCTGGTGCCTCGATGACAACAATCCTAGACGCAATTGCCATCTCCACCACACACACCACCACCAATCCGCACCTCGTCAAATCAATTCAACTCACATCTTCCGCCCAATCGCTACACGCACCGTTGACTTCACACCACGATGTCGGGTTCTGGTGGCTTGCCCTCGCGCCCTCCCGCGGCCAAAGTCGGTGGCCAGCGTCGCCGTTTGGCACGTCCTCCTCAGCGTCCGCCGCATGGCGTGCCTCGTTCTAATACGCTGCCTGTAATCCCTGCCGAGTCTTCTTCTTTCTCTTTTGGTGGAGCTGCTGGAGATGTCGGCTCCGAGAACGATACGAGCTCTTCCCAGGAACGCGACTTCGTCACTTATCAGGAAGGAGCGACTCCCCTCGAGATTTCGCAGTCCATGCTCCATTTCCGTAAGCACTCACTCTAACGACAAAGATGTTGATGTTGTACTGACTTGAGCAGCACCACCTGCTGGTGTCGCAGTTGACCGCCGCCTGCCTGTGCAGAGCCGTGGACGTGATGAAGCTTCGCCTACGCCGACTATGGCAAGCGCAGCAAGCGCGGTGGCTGAAGGCAAGAAGAAGCATGGTGGTCTCACGCTCAGTAACCCGTTTCGCAGCTCGTCGAGGCAGAACTTGGAACAGACGCCGCTTCCGCCTGCGACTCCGACTAAGGCGGCCAAGCTGCTTGGTGTGAACACTAATACTGGAGCTGCTAATGAAGTGCGCCCCCGTACAGCCAAGAATGACAGCAGCGCCCTTGATGGTGTCTATGAGCAAGATCATCGCGACAGGCGCGAGTTGCCCCAGTACGACTCCATGCCATATCTTGGACCTACGAACAGCACTCCTGGTGATGATCCTTTCGATGACCTGATTATCGAATCCGATGACGATAATGATCGCAGAGGCCACAAGTCAAAGAAGTTCTGGAAGAGCAGCAACAAAGCCTCCACTAAAAAGTCTGTAATCTCATTTAGGAACCCATTTGCCACCCGGGAGATTCCCTCACCGATCCAATACGCAGCGCCGGATTATCGTCTATCGCTGTCTACTGTGGGCAATGCTGACTTCATTGGTGATAGATACACTCATGTCTCCACCGAACAGAGGTCTCCAGAGAGAACTCAGTCACAAGGTACTCCGCATGTGTCTGCGTCTTCCTCTGAGAATCCTCGCCGCAAGAACCGCAAGGGCCGCCGAAATCGCAAGGAGCGATCTCCCGTTGATAGGATGACACCTATCACTGAGGCATCGCGAGACAACATGGGCTCCGCCTATCTCGACGGCGATGACGATACTGAGCTGGGCGTCATTGATGAGTATGCAAGTGACAGCGCACCAAGCGGTGGATCTGTTCGGCCCCCACGCAACGAGTCTCTGATGGCTCCCCAACGTGGTCCCTTTGGGCTTACTACTGATGAACTCTCTGCTAATGATGACGCCGACAAATATGACGACAAGGGAGAGGAGACAGTCCCCAAGAAGTACACTGGCACATCAGTCAATAGGAAAGAGCATCGAAATCAGCTGCCATCTTTGTTCCCCTTGCGTAGTCCGCTCCAGGATGTCGAAGATCGTCTGCTTGATGCTACTGAGAAGGGGCTCAGGGCCAAGAAGCCCGGCAAGTTCGAGAAGAACAAGACGTCAGAAGAAGCCCGTGCGACTTGCAAGATGCCTGCTGAGCCCAGCACCGTCGAGCAGTCCTCCTCTACTTATCACAATGGCCACATGCAGGTCGTTGAAGAGCCCTGGACTGCACCAAAAGAGGTGGTGGTAGATGCGCTTGAGACGACGATTAAGAACCTCAAGGCACAGAAGATGCTTCTTGACTATGAAGTCAACCAGCTGAAGGCATCTCACGAGCAGATGAAGGAAGACTTCAAGCCTTATGCCAATAAAGCCAAAAAGGCAAGCGAGAATGCTGGGAAGGAAGATTCCGTCTCCATCCGCAGCAGCATCGATCTCGATGAGGAGCCGACTCTTCATATCGCCAGAGCTATGCCGATGATGCGCATCACTCCTGGCATGGTCAGGCTTGTCGACATCCCGGCCCGCAAGAAGAAGGTATGCCCTGTTCCACTTCAGTGCTGTTTCCACTATCTTATGATTGTGTACAATGTCTTGAAGCCCACGAGCCCTCACTATCACCAGTGCTAACTTCTTTCGTAGTCTGCTTGAGGCTCCTCAGGCACCCACTTGGTCACGACGGAAATGTAGGATAACGACTTGCTGAAGCATGCTTGGAGGCTCTATCGGGTTTCATATGAACGATGTAAAATACCCCGAAGTTTTCTACGCTGCACCATACGTAGTGCAAGTAATCACGAAATGTATACCCAAATCAAGACCTTTTCAAGAACCCCAACCCGCTCCCCTGAACCATCATGCCCTGACTCCCATTTCCTTCATTCGCACGTAATACCCCTCGACACCAACCACTTTGACACCCCCCTGCAGCCCCATCATCATCTCGCGCCTTAACTCTCCATGTGCATCAAAGACCTTGTCCCACGCATCCCCCTGGTCCCGCGCAATGATGTGCGTAGCCTGACTAGGCCAATGCTGAATCAAGATGTCGAGCAAGAGTTTGCGCAACGGATAAGCAGGCACAAAGACAAGAAGCGCCATGGCCGTATTCACCGCGCCCGCCGCAGGAGGAACATTCACAGACGCCAATGGAGGCGTGGCAGCTACCGAAGTCGTCGATTCACCCACACCACCATCACTAGTAGTCGATCTCAGCCCCGTCGCAGTCCGCTTCCACACCCAATCAACCAGGGACGGCGTGAGTGCAAAGTCGCGCCCGACAGCGTGGTAGATGTGTTGGAGCGTGTAGTTCATAAACGCTGGGCTGGCGAGGCGGTGGGCGAGCATGTACGCGTGCACTGATGGGGGGATGAATGTATCCTGCCCACGAAGAACGGGCGGCGCAGCAGGGCCAGGACCAATAGCTGGGGCAGGAGTAGGCGTGGGATTCGACCACCTAGCCAAGAGATGCTGCGTCTGCAAGCGCGTTCTCTCGGCGCGGGAGATGTTGGCGGGGATGGGCTGGGGCGTGGGAGGCGCGTATGGTGGTGGTGGGGGTGATGCGATGGGCGGGGTGGAGGATACCTGTGGCCATGGAGTTGGCGCTGTGCTTGGGGCGGGTGGGGGTCGAGCATCGATGGTTGCGGGGAAGGAGCCGGTGTAGATGAATTTGAGGAAGAGGCTGAAGATCAGTGGGTCGATGTCGCTGCAGTCGATGAAGTGGGTGTTGGGGAATGGCTCAGTGGTGTTTGTGGAGCCCTCTTGGGCTTGTTCTTCTTCCTTGATGCGCACGAATGTTTTGGCTGCGTCTTCATGTTCCATGTCCACGGCAGTTTTGGCATCCTGTAGCTTCTCCTGTGCTTTCTCTGCCTCAACAGCACTGTCGGTAGGATTGGTTTGTTCTTTCTCATTCTCTTTCACCTTTGCAGCCGCTTCCATTCCATTCTCACCCTCAGGCGTCCGCTTCCTCTTCTTGTTTGGCGCATACATCAATTGCATGATCTTGTTGCGGAAGAAGACCGAGTTCCTCGCCAGTAACATCACCGGCAACGTGAAGCTGGACAAGCCAAGCTGAATAGTCACAGTTGGTCCGGCAAGCCTGGCGGGGAAGTGTTAGCTCCATATGTCGGATCGAGGCAAACGAGACTTGAGGTAACTCACATCTCAAGGAAACTGTCTTCTTGTACCACATTTCGCCCAATGGGCTTGGAAGATGGCATTGACTGGGGCTGCGACAACTTTACGCCTGAAGTAGCGGGTTGTTGCTTCGACGGAGCAGCCATGATGAGATTGTTCCTTGTGATTGCTGGCCTTGGGATGATCTCGCGGAGCTGAGGCATGCTGGAGGTAAGGAGGAAGGAAAGGAGTCTTGGTGGCTTAGGCTTGGAGGTATATATCTGGGAGGCTCGCGAGGTGAAGGCGAACGACAGCTGGCGATCAATGGTAAATTCAACAGGTGAAGGCAACTTTACGAAGATCCAAGTGAGTTGTTTTGAAGTTCTTGGGTGATGCTGGTCGAGGTGAAGGTAGCTTTTGGTAGTGGTGATGGAGATGAGATATCCATGTTGAAGTCTCTGTGTATGTGCTGACTATCACCCAAATCTATAGAACAGTAAGCTGGAAGTCGAGCGTAAGACGATGGACCATGATTTTGCACTGTCCATCTCATGTAGTCTGAACATGTCCACTGCTGTGGCTTGGTGACTCTGCAATCACGGAGCGCCCCCGGGTTCTTGATGTATGTCAAAGAGCCTTCTGACAGTGAATCACCATCGCTACTTCTCCGCATCGCTTGACTGGTTTGTTTTCGCCGTCTCAAGATATGTTTCGAGTGGCTTTCCCTCCTTGATGTGGCAATCAATCTTCCTGAAGAACATCAAATCTGTGGCAATACAGTCCAGGAGATTTCAATGAAGCAGTCAAGGTGCGCCCTTCGACTGGTGGCAGATACAAATGCACGGTGTGGAAAATTCTGAGCAGATATTGTGGGTAAAAGTATGTTCATGCACCACAGGTGCTATATAATGAAGGTATGTATATACAAGAATCCTCTTCCAGAGCCTTCGATGCCACCGATGCATCACCTCTCTCACCTCAGTCAGACACTACGAGCTTCAACTGATCCCGTCCATCGCTCCTATCTATCACACGTCTACATCTAGCAAGCCTTGACGGCCGAAGCAGTGTAGATGCAGTTGCCGGAAGGTCCCTTGGAGACGGACTGGGGCTCGTTGCCAGGGGTGGTACCCTTGAACTCCTCGCAGATGGTCTTGACGTTGCTAGCGCAGGTGTTCGAGATGGTAGCAGTTCCACCGAAGTTGGGGTTGATACCAGCAAGGACCTTTCCGTTGTATGACTTGACATTCTTGATGACGACGCTGCGAGAGACTGAGTTCTTGCAGTTACCGCAAGCGCGGTACAGCTTGCCAAAGTCCATGACAGTGAAGCCATCAATGGTAACGGTTCCCTTGCCATTGTGCTGGACGACCTTGTCCGAGGCAGACTGGGCGCCTCCACCCTTGACCATGGCGTTGCCGTCGCCCTTGATAGAGAGAGCGTCCTCGCAGACATCAACCCACCAGACGTTCTCAATGGTGCAGGATCCCTTGCAGTGGACACCCTCGATCTGATCCTTGCCGATGATGGCGTTCTTGAGGGTGCCACCGTTCTCAATGGAGAAGACGGCGTCAGCATCTCCGCCCTCGACTTGACCAGTGCAGGATACGCCACGGCCGTAGGTCTTCATGCCGCCATCGAAGACGCCAGAGACGACCTGGGGTGCCTTGAGGGTGACGGAGCCCTTGGAGGCAGGAACGGGAAGGGCAGCACGCTTGTTGAGGCTGAAGAACTCGGCGGGTGCGTTGGAAGCAGGGCCAGCAGCGATGGGTGCGACAAGCGCGGCGGCGGCAATGGCGATGGTGAACTTCATTGTGTTGATGGAATAAGAGTTTGGAACTGTCGAAGTCGGAGGAAGGGTTTCACTGTTGAAGAAAGTATTTGCAAAGAATTGAATGCTCTGTAAGAATAACAAGAGCGACTGAGATGTGCTTTAAGCGAAAGTTCCCAAGAATGAATGTGATGGGATGATTCTATTTCTCCGGCGCCCGTCAGTAAACTTATATCAATCCTTCTCGAAGATCTCGAAAGGCATAATGTCACTGACTAGTGCTCCACTCAGTGTGCCACACCGGCGCTCTACGGTGCGGGAACGGTATGAAACCCGCGGTGAACTTGGCACAGCTTGGCTCACCATGCAAAAAGAAACACTCATTTCTCACACCACAAGTCGATGCGGAACGGAACGTCTCCTGAATCCTTCAATCATTTCTTGAGCAACGATGCTAGGGTCGGCCTATGATTCGCGTATCGGACCGTGCCAGGGTTCCTCGAAACTAGTCTTCTCTTGTGATAGACGACGTTTCAGACGTCCAGGTTTGAAATATTCCTCCAATCAGCGTAGACAATGAGCTTGCTTCCAAACAGGCTAACCGAAAACCCTCCCGTTGGTACATGTCGTGCATGGGCAAACCATGTACCGAGGAACGTGTGCATGATGCATCAAAGCCTGGCACTTACGAGTTACCGCATCAAACCCCGCAAAGTCTGGGTGTCCATTTCTCCGACCGATATTGTCCTCGTGGACGTGCGTCATGTGGTGCACGTAGGCAGTGATAGCAAGGCTGGACGCATGTAGGACGCTGTAAACACTCTCGAGTAGCTTGGCGATGTGTCGTTCCATCAATAGGAGAAACCCTAGCCGTTGGCGGAGAGCAGGTGAACAGCTCCACCAATTTTCGCGTAGTGCTGTTTCGTTCTGGTAGAGCATGAACTTCGACAGGGGATAGGGCTGGACAGGTGTTTGGTGGTCTTCGGGCACTGATCACCCGTGACAGCTAGAACATCTCGAAACGAAACCTACGCTCTGACCGTGTCGGTGTCTGAGGAGGAGCGATCGGTCCCTCGCATTAATTGATCACCAGCCCTCTTATCTGATACCAAGATGTGGTTCTGGCCGAGATGCTGATGCATCGGTCCATTCAAGATCGATTGCGACAGGAGGAGAATTTTTTGACATGCAATTAAGATTGCTTGTGGTAACACGTCAGTTGATGAACGTTCGAAATCCAGAAGGCATCATCCAACGGTGGTAGCCGCTGCCATAACTTAAAAGTTAAGGTCAAGTTACCTGCCGCAGTGGATATCGGCCAATTTCCCAGGCCCACCAGGACAACTGCAGAGTGTGCTCGACCCACAGCAGAGCCATTCCGAGTTCTTGATGTCGTGAATTAGAGATACCTTAGTCTTGCTCCAATTTGAGCTCCTCACGAATGCATCTCGACCACAGTGTAGCCCCATTTGAGATGATGCTCCAACGCTGATACCCTGTATGGAAAGTCTGTTCATCAAGGGCGGGAGGATGGTTGCTGATGGTGCTACGTGCACGACTGCCGAGTGGCTGATGCATTCCGGTATCATGGCTTCGAATCATTTTAAATGGCGAGCATACGCTGTGCACGGCATACGAAGCAGGTTTGACTCCGCACACTTGCCAAACTGAGATCGATTGGGAAGACTCCGTTCTCTCCCACTTGAAAATAATCTCATTTCGGTGTTAAAGACTATCGAGATGGTGAGGTTGTCATTGGGCAGTGAGCAGTGGATTGGCTGACCATGCCTACACTGTCCAGTATGCAGCAGACGTCGAAGTCTCATTCATCAATTTTGCGATCATCATGTACGAAGACAACAGGGACACGGTTGAGTAGAACGGATTGGAGAGGTAAATATGGCAACTGAACAGCTCAATTCGCATGATACCGCCATTTTGACAAGTATTACTTCTCCAACAAGTCAATTTTGCCTCGTAGCGCCTGCTTCTATCTGATCAGCCTTTTCGCGCTTCGCCCTGATATTTGACGAGCAGTCTACGCACCCAATGTGCTTGAAAGGGTCGACGAAGGACATGCGCAAAAAGATGTTTTTGACATGCCGATGCGACGAACACAAGGATGTATCCACCTCACGTGACCTCTCCGCCACTTCAGCCCATAAGTGCCGCATGCCTCGCCTCAGCGGGCGTGACCGCATGCACAACCGGCCTCGGTGCAGCCGGCGCAGTTGGCGTGGTCTCATACGCAGGCGCATCCGAGCCCGTCCTATCCGCATCACCACTGTTGTTTTCACCTGCCACATACGGCGGGGGAGGGGCGTGCTGCACCTTTCCATTCCTCAACTCATCGAGCGCAAGCTGTGCCTCGGCATTTTCTCTCCGCAGCTTCTTGAGCTGCGAGGGGTAGAACACCACGACAACAAGACCGAGACCAAAGACTAGCACGGCGCCTGGGATACATATACCCAGCGCGACTTTGCCGCCGGTTTGCAAGCGCTTCTGAAGGTGGTTGGTGTGTGGGGTTGAAGCGTCGGGAATGGCGAGACCGTTGGCGACTTGGAGCAGGGTCGCGAGGTAGAGAAGAGTGGAGAACATGATGGCGCCCATCTGGTGTGTTGAGAGAAGAATCACGTAGATTCTGTTGCCGCGACAGAAGCTGTGTTAGTCTCCGCTATCAATTGCAGAGTCGCTCTGGTGGTGTGGAGAGAGAGCGCGGAATCAGAGCCGATCAAACCCGCAGGACATCTGCGGATGTTTATAATAAAACCCACCACCGCAAACTGACAATCCCACCTGCCCCATTTAGGTCTCCGCAAGATGGACTTGTTGCCCAATGTAATGCTAGCGCTGATGGAGGATCGATGGATTATTACTCTGCCATTTGCTCGGACCGCCAGCACCGCGTTCGTCGGTACGCCGCACTTGTATCAGATAGGAAGGTGGCAGCCAAAGGATCCGAGGACGGCCTGTTTTTCTGCCATATTGGGCCTAGCGGAGGCGCTGAGCAAGCTGACAAGCAAATCAGGTCGCCTTGTTCATTGTGTATAGTGGCAAATGGACCAGAGAATTGGATGGAGGGTCGATCGATAAACAGGATGGGGAAGCTTGATGTGCTTGTTGATGAGATCCAGACTTCTTGATCATCATAATACGACTCCAATGGCTTGGGATTTTAAGATCCTGCCGCCATCCCCTCATACCGTAGGGTACTCACTGAGCCCTTAGCTTCCTGACTTTGAGGCTCTACATCCGCTGCATTATGACGTGCGCAAGTCTAGCGTGGTCAAGGGCCAACCTCTCCGAGCTTCGCGAGTCTAATATCGCATTTGACATATCCTGAGACGCCTGTTCCGTCATCGCCATTAAGACTTGGTTGTGCCAGGATAAACGGCAAGGTCAGGAATGCGGAGACATTCAGTGGTAACATCATATCAAGCTTTTGCAACATTGCAGGAACTCTAGGTTAGCGCTCTGCATTCACAAGCTCGCGATATCATGAGGACATCTTAAACACGACTGACTAATAGAAGAAAAAGGCTCAGCTATAGACCTAAAGGTAGCATAAACATCTTAATTGGTAGGCACAGTGTATGCGCAAGATGTGCCTGGAGACCCTTGCTAACGTCAACCACTGCGAAGCGAGACACATGGTAGTGAGACACTTTTGCACTAAGAACTTCAAATATCGTCCTATAACGAGAGTATTGTTCTAAGATCCACGCAACTCGTTCTGTAACATTTTCATCTTCCTATGCTAGCTTGTGACTAAGATCTTCGCGATGTTGTTGACGCGGTCGATCATTTTGTTGGCGCTCTTTTAACCGTGCTTTTGTTCCTACCTCTGTTTCTGTAGTCTTAGAGGGATTAATCAGTATTTCGGAACACAGGAACGAGAGTCGTGGCCACGAACATTACATATCTCGAGGCTCATCGCGATCAGCAGCTCTAAAGCCCTGTCCCGAGAGTTTCTTCGTACCCTCACCAGTAGTGGGACAAACTAGTGGTATTTTATGAGCCGAAAGCGTACTTGTATAATCAAGAGCGCTACAAACTACGCTAGATCTGGATAATCTATAGATATAAACTGTGGCTCCTGTCAGTGTTCCTCCATGTTCATGAGCGTGTCCTTTGGTGCGCGGCAGCGGCCGGCCTGCCTGAGGGTTGCTGCCCCGCTCGCCCATCCATCACCACCACTCGTCGCTCCACTTTGGCCTCGCACTGTCGTATCGTACGCACTGGCAGACACATGCGGCTGATCCACATAGATCGTGTCATGCGTCTGGTATTGTCGCGTTTCGATGACTCACGCGAGGTTTATCTCGCTGCCTGTTGGCGTAGCTAAAACATGCAGGCTGTTTTGTTAGCGATCAACCTTCCTCAGCCCTGCATGCTGCCGGCTTATGTCCAGACAACCCAGGCTGCGCCTTCAACCCCGCGCACCTACGATCCAGCCTTTCGTGATCACTAACCTCCTGCGTGGCTTCTAAAGATGAAGGACTAAAGCGCTGAACACCGTACTTATCAGCCTAGAGTAATAACGAAATTTTCACCGCCAGCGACGACCGTTGTGTCTAACTAGCAGGCGAGCCGCCATTCCTATCGATCCCGCTGTCGCATTCATCAGCTTGCACAGCTACTTTCGGTGACGCAATGCGACTGTTGTACTACACGGGTAACGACGAGCTGAGCTGGACGGATGACCTGATCGGCGATGATACGATCCCCCCCTATGCGATACTCTCTCATACATGGGTAGAGGGTCAAGAAGTGGTCTTCAATGACATGCTGGAGAAGAAGGGAAAGAGCAAGACAGGATATCGCAAGATCCAGTTCTGCGCACAACAGGCTAAGCGGGATGGTCTGAATCATTTCTGGGTGGATACTTGTTGCATTGACAAGGCGAACCACTCCGAGCTCTCAGAAGCGATCATCTCCATGTTTCGCTGGTATAAAAACGCAAAGAGATGCTACGTCTATCTGTCTGATGTTTCTGGCAATGTTTGCGAAGGACACAATGACTCACATTGTAGATTGGAGTTAGCCATTAAGGAGAGCAGATGGTTCACTCGAGGCTGGACACTTCAAGAGCTCCTTGCTCCAGACTCAGTTGAGTTCTTCTCCAAAGAGGGGCAACGGCTTGGTGACAAGCAATCTCTTGTGCAGACTCTGCATAGTGTCACTGGGATCTCTGTGCCAGCCCTTGAGGGGACTTCGATGGACTCTTTCACTGTAGACGAGCGGATGTCTTGGGCGAAAGGACGCAAAACAAAACGAGAGGAAGACGCAGCGTACTCACTTTTAGGCATTTTCAGTATCCAGATGCCGCTTCTCTATGGCGAAGGGCGGCAGAAGGCTATAGACCGGTTGCGAAAGAACATCAAAGAGCACTACTCTATCAACCTGGCTATTGCAGAAGGCGCTTGCTACAATTCCCACACCGAAGAACACAACGCACGATGCCTGCCGAACACCCGCACCGAGCTGCTAGCTCAGATCACACAATGGGCAAACGATGATGGTGGTAAGCCTATTTTCTGGCTGAGTGGCATGGCCGGTACGGGAAAGTCGACAATCGCGCGGACGATCGCAGAGTCATTTGCCAGCCACGGTCAGCTAGGAGCAAGCTTCTTCTTCAAAAAAGGCGAAGGTGAGCGCGGCAACGCCTCACGGTTCTTTACCACCATCGCCACCGACCTAGTGAAGCACGAGCCCGGCATGTTACCTGGCATTAGGAAGGCGCTTGACGAGGACTCGGCTATCTCACAAAGTGCTCTCAAAGACCAGTTCGAGAAGCTGATCCTGCAGCCACTTCAAGGGATACAGCAGACCTGTTCGCAGGCCTTAGCGAGAGTTGTCGTGATCGACGCGCTAGACGAATGTGAACGAGAAGCAGATATTCGGGTGATCCTCGAGCTCCTCGCTCGGACAAAAGATATTCGCCCGGTGCCGCTACGGGTCGTGGTCACTAGTCGGCCAGAGCTCCACATCCGCTTAGGCTTCAAGGAGATGGCGAACGGCACATACCAAGACCTAGTTCTTCACCAAGCACCAAGGAGCACCATTGAACACGACATCCGTCTGTTCTTAGAGTATGAGCTTGGTTTGATAAGCAAAGAACGCAGGCTAGGCTCAGACTGGCCAGCGCAACACCAGATCCTCGCGCTAGTTGAGCTGGCTGTGCCGCTATTCATCTACGCTGCCACCATATGCCGATATGTTGGCAGCAAAGGAGGCAGTCCTAAGGCCTTTCTGAACAAGGTCCTGCAGTATCAGAAAGCGACCTTCTCGCAGCTAGACCGGACATACCTCCCTGTGCTCGACCAGCTACTTAATGAACAGGAGGAAGACGAGAAGGAGGCGTGGCTTCAGGCTTTCCGAGAAGTTGTCGGCAGTGTCGTTGTACTTCAAAGTCCACTCTCTGCCGTCTCGCTTGCCCGCCTGCTTCAACTTCCGCTAGAGGAGATCCAGTGTCGACTTGACTCATTGCACTCTGTTCTTAGTGTCCCTGACAATAGAGACGCGCCTGTCCGCCTCTTGCACTTATCCTTTCGCGAGTTCCTTATCAACCCCCAAAAACAAGGAAAGAACTTATTCTGGGTGGATGAGAAAAGGACACACCAGAAGCTTGCATCTTGCTGCGTTGAGCTCATGTCTGGATCTAGCGGACTTCAGCAGGACATGTGCAGCCTGTCGGGCCCTGGAGTGCTAAGGGACGAAATAGATGAGCAGACAGTTGCTAGCGCTCTGTCACCTGACCTACAATATGCATGTCGTTACTGGATCGACCATCTCAAGCAGAGTGGGCAAAATATCGTGGACGGAGACACAATGCACCTCTTTCTGCAGAAGCACTTTCTTCACTGGCTCGAAGCCATGAGCCTTATAAGAGAATTGAGCAGATGCGTTGACTTGCTCGACAACCTTCAAGCACTTGCCAGCGTAAGGTCTTTGCAAGACACCTTTACGGTACTCTACTAACGTGTGATATAGCCGTCTGCAAGGCTAGTTCTAGGTTTTCTCCATGACGCTAAGCGGTTTGTGCTGCGATTCCAGTCGGTGCTTACAGATGCGCCGCTGCAGATCTATTACTCTACGCTAGTGTTCGCACCAGAGAAGAGTCTAATACGGCAAAGATTTGTGGGCCAAGTGCTAGAAAAGGTCAAGATGCTCTCTGCGAAAGAAGCAGACTGGGACGCGTGTCGCAGCACGCTAGAGGTCCATTCTGATTATATTAATGCAGTAGCCTTCTCGCCAGACGGGCAGCTGGTTGCGTCAGCATCTGACGACAAGACAGTACGGCTGTGGGAGGCGGCGACAGGGACGTGTCGTAGCACGCTGGAGGGCCATTCTAGGGAGGTTATAGCGGTTGCCTTCTCGCCAGACGGGCAGTTGGTTGCGTCGGCATCTGCGGACAAGACAGTACGGCTGTGGGAGGTGGCGACAGGGACGTGTCGCAGCACGCTAGAGGGCCATTCTCATTATGTTAATGCAGTGGCCTTCTCGCCAGACGGGCAGTTGGTTGCATCGGCATCTGCGGACAAGACAGTACGGCTGTGGGAGGTGGCGACAGCGACAGGGACGTGTCGCAACACGCTGGAGGGCCATTCCTTGTCTGTCACAGCGGTGGCCTTCTCGCCAGACGGGCAGCTGGTTGCGTCGGCATCTTGGGACAAGACAGTACGGCTGTGGGAGGCGGCGACAGGGACGTGTCGCAGCACGCTAGAGGGCCATTCTCACGAGGTCACAGCGGTGGCCTTCTCGCCAGATGGGCAGCTGATCGCGTCGGCATCTTACGACAAGACAGTACGGCTGTGGGAGGCGGCGACAGGGACGTGTCGCAGCACGCTGGAGGGCCATTCTAGGGAGGTTACAGCGGTGGCCTTCTCGCCAGATGGGCAGCTAGTCGCGTCGGCATCTTGGGACAAGACAGTACGGCTGTGGGAGGCGGCGACAGCGACAGGGACGTGTCGCAACACGCTGGAGGGCCATTCCTTGTCTGTCACAGCGGTGGCCTTCTCGCCAGACGGGCAGCTGGTTGCGTCGGCATCTGGCGATAAGACAGTACGGCTGTGGGAGGTGGCGACAGGGACAGGGACGTGTCGCAGCACGCTGGAGGGCCATTCTAGGGAGGTCAGAGCGGTGGCCTTCTCGCCAGATGGGCAGCTAGTCGCGTCGGCATCTTGGGACAAGACAGTACGGCTGTGGGAGGCGGCGACAGGGACGTGTCGCAGCACGCTGGAGGGCCATTCTAGGGAGGTCAGAGCGGTGGCCTTCTCGCCAGACGGGCAGCTGGTTGCGTCGGCATCTGGCGATAAGACAGTACGGCTGTGGGAGGTGGCGACAGGGACAGGGACGTGTCGCAGCACGCTGGAGGGCCATTCTAGGGAGGTTACAGCGGTAGCCTTCTCGCCAGATGGGCAGCTAGTCGCGTCGGCATCTTGGGACAAGACAGTACGGCTGTGGGAGGCGGCGACAGGGACGTGTCGCAGCACGCTAGAGGGCCATTCTCATTATGTTAATGCAGTGGCCTTCTCGCCAGACGGGCAGTTGGTTGCGTCGGCATCTGCGGACAAGACAGTACGGCTGTGGGAGGCGGCGACAGGGACGTGTCGTAGCACGCTGGAGGGCCATTCTGATTATATTAATGCAGTGGCCTTCTCGCCGGACGGGCAGCTGGTTGCGTCGGCATCTGCGGACAAGACAGTACGGCTGTGGGAGGCGGCGACAGGGACGTGTCGTAGCACGCTGGAGGGCCATTCTGTTTATATTAATGCAGTGGCCTTCTCGCCAGACGGGCAGCTGGTCGCGTCGGCATCTTACGACAAGACAGTACGGCTGTGGGAGGTGGCGACAGGGACGTGTTGCAGCACGCTGGAAAGCCCTTCTGCATACGTCTATTCTGTCGAATTCTCGCCAGATAGCCGCATACTTCGCACTGACAGAGGTGATATTCTTCTCTCTCAAACTCCTATAGTGACATCGCTCTCGGGACTGCAGCCGCAGTCCTTCTACGTTCAAGTGCAGGATCAGTGGATATTGCGCAACCAGCAACGTTGCCTATGGCTTCCACCAGAATATCGATCAAGGTCGACCGCAGTACGCAAGGATATAGCTTGTCTTGGCCTTTCATCTGGCCGTGTAGTTCTGCTTAGGATTCTCTAGCTTTGTGCATTGATAGGGTTGATTCATGATAAGCATGATATAGCCGCTGACGGAAGCGAGCCAACATGAAGCACAGCCACCTCTGCTGACAGTGATATACTGCCAAGAAAGTCATGTAATCTTCGATGCCGGTTTGTTATCGGCCTGGACCACGTGTTGTCGGCCTCCTTAAAGTTTCAGGTATCGACCAGGGTAGCGACATCCCATCATCCTGCTTTCTGCGGCAGCCGTGCAGGCAATAGAAGCTGTTCAAGGATATGTATGAATGCAGTGTTCCACAGATCTTTTGCACTAGAGACGGCAATTAACTCAAGGGCGTCATTGTAGACTGAGGTGTTCAAAACAGCTAAATAGGATGCTCCTGTTGATAAGCCGTAAACAACACCGTAGGACCTGTAGTTTTGAACTTTGAGACGCGGGACTTGTTTCTAAGAAGCTCTTTTACATTACTGTTATAAGCGAATTTGAAGAGTAGACGTTGTTGCATTGGAAATTTGATCGAAGTTCAAAGTAACCGTAGTTTGTCTCGCTCCGTTGTGTGTCTCGCTTCGTTGTGTGTCTCGCTTCGTTGTGTGTCTCGCTTCGTTGTGTGTCTCGCTTCGCAGTGTGTGACGTTATATAGCATCACAGCGATCCAACTGGCATACTTGCGTGAGGTTTGGTACACCACTAAAGCCATTGTACGGAAATATTTTGGACCACAACACGGATAATCATTGGCCCGCACGGTCTATAGCAGACAATCGTTCTACAGCTAGTAAGCGGGCACGTGCAGAAGTTGAGATAGACCTTGACGCCTAGTTTCGTCTGGAAGGTGTGATACAGACGAAGATGAGGAGGCATATCATGTACCCCCACTCACAGCCTGGGTAGATCAGTAGTTTGATGTCAGGTGAGCTAAGCCAGGCGATGCAAATGAGTTTCCCCGCATCGGAGCAGCTTCAGCTTCAGCCTCAGACACCATCAGCGAAGCACCATCAATGTTTCTCAACAGCGAAAAAAATAACCCCAGGAGTCAGGAGCCCACTCATCAGGTCACGCAGAACACAATGCCCCCGAATACTCCGCAGAGCGTCGCTGATCTAGTGAGGGATCTTGGTATGCTCTCTACCAGCCCAGTTCCAGACCGAACCGCATCGCCTCTAGGACAAAGTTCGGCAAGTAGGCGCATACAGACAGATAGACTGGCTAATGCTGGCGCTTTCGCTGAGGCATTCGACCTGGAACTAGTGCAGTTGAGGACTTCCCTGGACCGTTATGGAGAAGACGACGAAAGAACAATGGACTCTCTCGACAATCTTTCCTCCCTCAGTTTCAAGCTCGGGCGCCGGGAAGAAGCAGACAGACTGCTTGATCGTGTCATAATCCTGCGGACAAAGACACAAGGAGAAGCGCATCCAGATACGCTTGGCGCTCTGGCAAGCAAAGTCGCATCCCTCCAGATGGCTGGTCATATCGACCAGGCGGAACAGATGGGTTCGGATTTACTAGTCAAGTGTACTAATTCTCTTGGGGTTGAAGACGCGGCCACACTGCGTGTCATGGCCAATCTCGCCACAATCTATCGCACCAAGGGAGACCTTTCCAATGCAGAAATCCTATCGCATGTGGTACTTGAGACTCGCCAAAAAGTCCTGCCTCCCGATGATGTCGACACAGTCACGGCCATGGTGAACCTCGCGGGTGTCTATTTTAGTCAACATCGCTGGGCGGACGCTGCTGCATTACTTCAGTCAGTGCTAACCATTCGCCGACGCATCTTTGGTGATGCACATGACATGACGATCAAGATCATGAAACTGTTAGACAAAGCATATGAAGAGCTGGAGCGTTGGAACGATCTACTCCGGTTACGGCAACTGAGACTGGACGTGACAAAGCGGAAATTAGGAGAAGGGCATATGGGTACAGTTGAAGCAAAAATGAATCTGATGCATGCCTACGAGAGATTGCAAGCATGGGAAAGTGCTAGGGAAATTGTCGACGGTGTGATCAATTCTCTGGAAAACATGATCCCGGCCGATCATCCCATAGTACAATCGATGCAACAGCACAAGGAAGCGCTAGAAGCTCGTTCCTCTAAAGACAAGCATGATGCAAAACACACTTTGAGACCGGTATACAATCCATTAGACAATACACGCCGTGAGATACGACTTGTCAGCGTCAAGCAGGGACTCCCCAAAGATCCTCTGGAATGCGAACTCATCGTTGTCGCTTTGGAAGCGACGCCTCCCTTCGAAGCGCTTCCTTACGTGTGGGGCCCGATGAATGAAAACAAAGAACTGAGTTTGCAGGGATGCAGAATGAAGATAACAGATAATCTTTGGGGCGCACTCATTCAGTTACGCTCAGCAACAGCTAGTCGTCTGCTGTGGGTGGATGCCCTGGCTATCAACCAGACGGATCTCCAGGAGCGTAGCGACCAGGTTCGGTTGATGAGAGACATGTATACAAAGGCCACGTCTACGCTTGTATGGCTAGGGGAAGAAAGAGACCATAGCCAAATGGCTATGTCTTTTCTGAAAAGGCTTGAAGAGCGTGGCTCTCAGACTGAGGTTATCTCAAGAGTTCTCCGAAACGGCTTTGAAGATCCACTCTTCCTTGCCATCGAATGTCTCTACACTCAGAGGGAGTATTGGACTCGGCTGTGGGTCGTACAAGAGATTATCTGCTCGAAAACGGCTTCGGTTCATTGCGGAACCGACTCGGTTAGATTCGAGACATTGAGAGACTTTCACGTACCCTTTGCTGAGGCCCTGGTAGAGATTGGCAGCACCGACCTTCAAGAGAGCTTTAAGAGTTTTGAGAGCTTTATCCACAAGATTGTTTTGCGCGGTCCTGCCAAAGTTGGCAGACCTTCCAGTTCTGGAATGATTGAGCGGAAGCCACTCCTCAATCTTTTGAATACGTATAGGAATGCAAACTGCACCGACCCGCGAGACAGAATTTATGCCTTGTTGGGAATCTCTTTGCAGAGCGAGTCCTCTCATCCAGGTTTACAGATCGACTACTCAAGGGCAACTGCCGAGGTATATCGAGCGGCTGCTCAAGCAATCATTGAGGAGTCCGGGAAGTTGAGTGTCATCTGCCTAACTTATCAAGAGGTTGCCGATCCAAGAAGTGGTCACTATCATGCACGACATCACCCTCTCCCCTCATGGACCCCAGACTGGTCAACGATCAGTGGATCGCTACCTCTCGCTTCTATTCTTACAAACGCAAAAGCTTCAGGAGACTTGCAAGCCCGCACAGTGTTTTTCCCCAGTGGAAGTCAGATCACTGTAGAAGGAGTCTGCATTACTAATATCATATTCTTCACCGAGAGTCTTTCCATGAAAACCACCCATCACAGGGATATCTTGCGAACCCTTATGGGCTGGCGCGTGTACGTCCAAGCATGTCTCGGCATCCGGCCAGGAGATCCATCCGATGAACGCCTCGACCCTTTCTATCGCCTGCTGATGTTGGACATCCCCGCCTACGCCTATATTATCCCCACGCATAGACAATGGTGGTCGTCGTGGGAACGCGCGCTCTTGGAGAAGGGCTCTACTGCAGAAATCGACTTCACCCCTCTCCAGAAGACATACCTGCAACATATATTCGACTACTGTTCTGAAAGGTGTATGATTGCTCTGAACGATCCCCTATCCAACGAAGGCACCAAGCTGGTCGGAAGCATACAGCTAGGCCTTTGTCCACAGGGAGTAAGGCAGGATGACGTTCTGGTGGTGTTGTGGGGATGTGACTTCCCCGTCATCTTGCGAGCGCAAAATGATCACTATGTCTTCATCGGCGAGGCATTGGTGCCAGCATACATGAATGAGGAGGCAATCAAGCAAGAAAGTCGGGGAGAGCTCGTTGTGCAGAAGTTCGAAATTCATTAGAGAAGGATTCAAGTTCTCATAAAATATGTCATAGTAATAAATTTATCGCATTTTGCCGAACAAGACTGTGTCTTGGTAGCGCTGGTTAGCTCTACAGTCTGTAATTTTACATAGGCGTAGACCATTATTGGCAATATAGATAGTGTATTAGTGACTGTGGCTTTAATTTACAAACCAAGAGCATACTCGAGAACATGTTTATTGGTATCGTTCTCAATCCTTTAGTCTGTTCTTGAAGATCTTTTAACACTGGGTGATACAGGTATGGCCAGTACTTCCATATCGTCATCATATCTAGACTTCAATCTTCGGCGCACATTACAACAATATACCACACTATCAAAACAAGGATATAAATCGTATGAAGAGTAATGCTATGTAAATGACGCTTTGTATTGCATGGTTGACATCACATCTAGACCAAACCCAAACTCCGTGTTCCTTTCTATGGGGTATCATTCGAGACTAAACTTTCGTCCAACTTACTAATCCATCATTCCGTGACACCTTGAGAAAGAAAGTCTCCCATGGGCTTATACTTCATCCACCGGTTACCAAAAGCCAGAATTGAAGGGCGGAACCCCAACGTATTGATTGAAAAGGTGCCAGACCCGTCTAATTCGACGAGGTGGCACCAGACGAGGACGACGAAGTCTCTGCATACATGTTAGCATTGATCACCCCTAGGTAAACATGAGCACTTACCACCGCGCTCGTCTCTGAGGAATTCCCAGTGTTCTCGCGGTCACTGTCAGCCAGAACGTCGCCATGGTGAACCTGGGCCGCGTCGTACGCCTCAGCGAGATCGCCACCACTCGCCGACACAGTGTTCTCGACGTTAGCAATCTCCTCGCTCTGGCTCTCGAAGGCCTGGCTTGAGGGACCAGAAGTGCCAGTCGCTGACGATGGGAGCTGGCCCTTGGGTATCTGCTGGAGGTTCGAGACGTCGTAGACCTTCTTGCCGTCGTTCTGCATAGCAACGGCTTCTGAGAGGGTCACGCGGATGTAGCGTGGGGACGATACGATGTCGTCCACGAGGTACTGAGGGTTGGCCGACGGGTTGTTGCGGATGCCGGCTGACCACGCGGGAGACTGGAGAGATCCGCCGTCCCCAGAAGGTGAAGTGGTGTGGCTCGAGCTGCCGGCCTTGGTGGGAGTGGTGGTCTTTGATGAGGACATCTTTATTGTTGTAGTTATTTATATAAAGTGAGTCTGGGATTCCAAGTGTGAATGCTCTTCATATATACCGAGGATGTTTTGGCGTCGATTTCTTCCCAATGTGAAAGGCTTTCTTCGTCGAAGTGCTCAATTGCTGACTGTTTGTTGACTTGCTTGCCAGTTGAGGTCGAGATTTTTGGCGGTGGTGTATATCAATCCTTGGAGAGAAGGGGAGAGTTTTATATAAGAAAGGGCGTAACCTCGTTTGCTCCTGCTTTCACGATCACTAACACTTTGGGTCCTTGTGTAGTGCCCCGTTCAATCAGAGTGAGAGATTGGCTTCGCAAAGTGAACGACACATTCACTCCAAGATCAAGTCAGGGGTCCAACTGCAATTCGCAGCAAATGGACCTGCCTTTGCGATCATTCATCCCACCAGCCACTCTTATAGCAAGTTTCTGCTATTGCAGTACCAACTGACCTGAAAGATTGCAGCATTCTCGACTATTCATGGCTTCGATCTGCTTGCAACAATTCTCATCTGCCATTGCAGCCACCATGTCAAGCAGCTCCCACAACTCCTCCACCTGAGCGTGAACGTGTATTATCGGTCAGCCTCTTGATAACGGGTGATGATGGCCTTGAGTTCGCCATCGAAGTCGGTGATGCGGTTGCCATATGCGTCGATGATGGTGTAGCCGAATCCATGCCACATAGGTGCGACCTGGACGGTGACGGCGGAGATGTCACAGGCCGGGCTGTATACTATCTAGGATTTGGCATTTGGGTCTTTGCTGACCGAGCTGTCGAGGGTTGGGTTGGTAGGAGTGGCACCGGGAGTCGACGGTCGACAAATTCGAGTGCTCGTGGAGGGGTGGTGAGAAAATCGTTGTTCATGGTTTTCGATACAGGCTGGTCAAAGAGAGTGGGGAAGAAATCCGTTTATCGTTCACATTGTCTTAGATGTTCAAAGGCAGTTCGAATCGAAGAGCCAAGCTCAAAGGGTCGAAGTTCGATTTTCCAGAAGCGCAAAAGGACCGTCTATCTAAAAGATAGCTCATATAAAATCGAAAGCTCAAAATGCCTATCAAGTCCCGCTCCAAAATTTCCAAGTGCGGGATGGATAGAAACAGCGTGGCTGCTTTGCAATTGAGATGTACGAAGGCCAGGATGTCATATTCGTCCTCGAAGACATCTTAAGTGAACATTGGAGGTTCGCGTGAGACGAAGCCTCTGTCTGTATCTAAGCGGCGGCGACAGTGGTTCCAAAAGCAGCACTAGTCCCATCTGTACTAGGGCTATCAGGTGGATCGTGCTTGTCTTGTTGAATGTTAGAACCTCCTTTTTACGAAATAGTGTTAGCCTTACCATTCTTGGGCCTCGCGAGCCATGACTGAATTAAGCCCTGAGCACGGTCAAAGACGTAGTACTGCGGGAATCGAGGGTTGATGCGGACTGCTACTGACTGGAGCGGATTCTGGATGGAGGAGCCAGGCCGGTCGGAGTCGGCGGTCGAGAAGGCGGTAACGTGGCAGTCGTAGGACATCTTGAACACAGTCCATCTTGAAGAGCGGTCATAGAAAGTCAAGAGCATATAAAAATGGCAGTACACGAGTCTGATGTGAGTTGACTGTGAGTTGAGTTGAACCACTTCGAGGAAACAAAACTCCAAGCCTCACCGCTCCAGGGTATATATCCTCCCCAGCTTCCACGATCGAGCCTTCCGCAAACGCGGCACAAAGCATTGCGAAGATCTGCCTGACCAAAGTTATGGCGCACATGCGGGTTTACTGGAGAGTTTGGCCGCGACAACTCAGGGTCACGTAGACTTAGCCCAAAGGGCAAGCGGCTTGCGGACCCAAAGTTCCTAAGGGAAAACGGATTGTTGGGTATCATGAGGTTATCAAAAGCGCTAGAAATGTAGGATTGTCATCACTGCGTGACCGGACAGCTTCGCAACAATCGGGTTTTCGAGGGACAGAACACAATTGTTTGGTGTAGACTTTGATGGCCGACGTGATGGCATGCACGATGTTGGGAAGGAAGGCAAGCGGCATTACTCCGACCACGGCATTGTATTGACTCGGGTAAGAGACATTGAACTCTTGAGCATGCAACACATTGTGCAGAAGGAGATCTGTCGAGATTAACATGGGTTTCCGTTGCGCTGATCGTCTCGAGCTCTTTGTCCTGGACACTCACCACACTCCATCACCACAGCGCAAATTCTACAGCAAATACAACATAACATAAGTCTATTAACACACCAAACAGGGTATCTAAAACACAATGCAATCTTCTATCCTTCCATACGCCGTGAGACAATGTCTTTGCCTTTGACGTGATATTTTACAAGTGCAGCTCTGATACCATGGTAATACAAGAAATCTTCATGCAGGACAAAGAGTCTCCCCACAACAAAGTCGCGTCATGTCGTCTGGCAACCAAAACATGAGAGCGACCTAATACTACTTCGCGCCACCGTCGATGTCCATCTTGTCCCCAGCCTCATTCGCCTCTTCAGATTTGGGCGCCGACTGTCTAGGACTGTTGATATGAAGGGTATCAGTACTTCCACTCGACTTGCCATATCCCACATCGTTTCCGCCAGTCTTGGCGGTCTGATTCTCTACACTCTTTCTGCCAGGCATAAGATTGGGGAAGAGTGTCTTCGGCCCACCGATCGATGTTGAGCGTCGAGGAATCTGGATCTCCTGTTCAATCTCCTGTACTTCATCCTCATCGAGCTCGCTAAGCTCGCTTTCATCATCTGCGTCATCGTCATCGATCCCAGAGGCCGGAGCACTTGGTTCGAGCTCTTGTTCATCGTTGTTCACACTAGCAGCTGCAGTCCCAGTGCCGCTAGTGTCGAGGGATGGCAGTGGCTTTTCGCCAGCAAGGGTGCCTGGCTGAGCTTGCTTCTCTGGCGACGAAGTGCGTGTGGGAAATACGGGAATGGAAGCGTTCAAGGGAGGGGGTGAGCGAATTGGCATGGCGGTAGGTGTCGGAGCGGTGGTCACAGGCTTCTGTACACATGCTTCAGCCCTACGTCCAATCTCCCTACGTCCAACGGTCTTGGCTCTTGGCTTGACGGGCGGCTCAGGTTGAGGAGCTTGGTATTGTTGAGGTAAGATCTGGTTGGGATGATACATTGCAAACGGCGTTCTGTTCGTAGCGTCTGCTGCACCGTCCACCTGGACCTGCATCAGGGACGAGATGGAGAAGGGATTGTTCGGGTGTGGCTGCGGCACGATGACCTGGGCAGGAGGTGCAGGTGTAGGCTGCTGCTGTTGTTGCTGCTGCTGCTCTGTCGGTAAAGGTGGTAGGGTGGGTCCAATAGTTGTGTACAATAATGCGTAGGTATCGCCTATGAGATCGTCGATTTGCAACGGCTTCATCAGCCCGTTGTTGAGACGTTTGAGCTCGATAGCATCGCGAAGAACATCAAGAACAGGGTGTTGGGTGAGTGGGTTCTGACACCAGGCTTCTAGTCGCATCGCGAGAGTGTTAAACTCATCAGGATTGACAGACTTGAAGGCGGAGTCCTCTTGGCCCTCCGATACGCGGCCTAGCTTTCGCAACATCTTCAGATATCGCATACACAACTCTTGCCAGAGTTTACCGTGCTCGAAGAAGTCAGCAGTCTTCCTACGCACACGCTTAGCCAACGCTTCGAAGTTGGCCTTGTCTCCAGTGAGGTCCAAAAGATCAACGAAGAATTTGGTATAGCGTGTCGTGTACACAAAATGTCGTCCTGGACGTTCATGCTCTGGCTTCCAGACTTGTACAGCCATTGTCTTGGTGAACATCTGCTGTGTCAATTCATGTTTCGCTCCGTGAGCCATCATCGCATCTTTGCCTTCGTCGTAGATGATGTGTGCTGCTCGAGACGTTATGCGATGATGCCAACTTGATTTATCCGCGGATCGTAGAGCCTTGAGGACTGCCAAGATGTACCGTTCCCAGTCGTCGGAGTTCTCTGGTGGAGGTATATTCTTTGAATATGGCGTGTGAGACAACATTTCAACTCCTTGGTCCTTGTCGATGGATTTGAACTGGAAGAGCTTGTGCACAACCGAAACTAGTTTGTAGTGCGGTTCGAGGACAGGTTCACCGCTACGTCCCTTCTTATCGGGCAGAGTTTCCACGGCCGTGATTATCGCGTCGGTAACATCGTCCCATGTTGGATGGTTGCGGGCGGGCGGCTGCAGCATACCCAGCGACGCATTATACATTGCCTCACGTTTGTTGGCGGTCCACATCTTCCAACTACATTTGCCAAGCATATAATGATTCCACCATTTGTTTGGATGTCCCTGTGTTGCTCGCTTGAACAGTGTATTGGCGAATTTCCAGGCTGTAAACAGGTACAATGGCTTGAATAGTTCGTCCTTGACGACTGACGCTTGGTGTGGCGGATTGTAAAACTTCTTCTCGGCCTCACGGAACTGGAACGCTTCCATGCTGAATGGCTCTCGAGAGGATGCATATATCCTGTTGCCAAATTCGGCATACATTTGCGCTACCTTTCCCATAGTTTGTATAGCGGATTCGCGAACGGCACATGCGACTGCCATGGTATAGCAGTTGATGGCGCCACGCTGGTAGTTGATCAATTCAACGCTGTTGCTATTAAGCTTGTCTGCACTCCAAGTGGCAGCCTCCTCAAGTTGTAAGTCGTTAACTTGCGCGAGGCGATACCATGTTTCCCAGCGTTCGACCGAGTATTCGAGATCTTGCAGGAAGAATGCTTGGGCATAACTGAGATCCTCCGTTGGTCCCTGAATCATGCGCTTCTGGGAGCGGAACTTGTTCAAGCTGATATTGCCCATGAGGTAGTACCACCCCAATGAGGCTGCGACAGCCTCCTCGGGAGGCACGATCTTTGTAGAGAGTGAACCCACACCTTTGAGACAATTGAAAAGCGATACTGGGTGTATGGGTGATTTCAGCCAAGTTGTGACGAGCTTGTGATTGAACGAGAGGTCTTTGTGCTGCTTTGGCCTACCTAGAGCAGCATGGACCTTGTCAATTGTGGCCCTAAGCTCCGTCTTTTGCAGATCTTTGAGATCCACCTTGCCAGCTTGCGACATGACAAATGGCAAAATACTGTAAGCGGTCCTCTTTTCCAGGACGTCTGGAGTGGAGAGGAAGTCTTGACATTCGAGTGGCTCAATGAAGAGTTTCAGGCCGTAAAGATCGTGAAGCACTTGACAAAGCTCTGTATCCCGGCTCTGGGAATCGACAACGTCATCGAGACGAAGGAGTTCATCCTTTGCAAGGCGCAGAAATTGTCGGCTGGACATGTGGCAGAAGCGACGTACTCCAGTAGCATGATGGACGTGCCTAATGAACTCGAATAAATCTTCCGAAGGCGTCGGGAAGTTTTCGGCGTTTTGTGACAAGCCCTCCTTCAGCAGATGGTATTGCAACATCCAGAGGCGAATGTGGATATCATCCAACTTGGTCGACATGTTCATGAAGGCCTGGCTTGGAAGTGCTTCTACTCTAGGGATTGGGGTGTGACCGATGCGAATCATGTCTCGAAACATATCGGCGGCCGACAGTATATATGTCAACCGTGCAACGGCCGCCATGGACGACTGGACGTGTTCATACGATAGGCAATCAAATGCTGTCTTGTCGTCTTTTATGATCTGAAGACTTTTACTGACTAGATCATCGATGACACGATATCGTGTCAGAAGCTTGACTTGACGATCAAGCATGGATAATTCTTGGAAATTGGTCGATTCGAAGTCGGCGACAAATGTCTCCACAATGCGTAGATAGCATGAGAGAACCTTTGGGGCATATTCTATAGTCTGATATGCTTCTCTCAGACGATGCCACAGGGAAACGCGGACGTTCACGTTGGCAGCATCCAGGAACTTGCGCATCTCGACGATTGGTGAAGGTTGGCTATCCTCAATTTCGACCTTGTCACTTGCCGCGTTGCTCAAAGTTGACGAGCTTGCTGCGTCGCCTTCGATATTATCAGGACTGGCTGCTGGAAGCTCCGGAGACGGTTTCGACGCCGCATCGTCCTCAAGTATAGGCTCCAGGCTCTCAACCACGGTCACAGGATCTTTCTCGTCATGATCAAAGACCTTCAGGAAGAAGTCCTTCATGCTGATGCGCACTAGCTCACGATCGACAGCGGCGACGCACATTTCGGGCATGATGGCGTTGTTTTGGACCTGAATGACTTGATCGCCCTGTGCCTCCAGGATCGCCTTGAGTTCACCTATAGCAGAGACAACATGCTCTGGTGGTATCTCGTCGTTGACGCTCATCTGAAACACGGTAGCCCAAATGTGTCGAAGATTCAGTGTGTCCATGCCAATGTCCGGGTTGCATTGTGAACGTATTTGTATCATCTCCCGTGCAAGCGTTGACCACCGTTCCAGACGGTCACTTTGCGAAGTCTGGGTCTTAACGTCTACCTGACTGTGAGGATGCTTGATGAGGGAGTAGATGTCGAGATGCAGCTCGAACAGAGTCTCGATTATTTCGACTTGCGAGTTATCGAAGTCGGTAAAAGCATATGTCTCGGACTGGAGTCGAGCTGCTAGTAGCCGAGCGTTGAGATCATCGACCCGCTCAAGCATGCATTCGTATACATATTCATCCAGGTTTACAATGATCTGAACTAGATTTCGTTTCAGGTCATCAGCCCACTTGAATTGCATGTAGCTGGACTGAGCCTCTGACTGGTTGTTATGCGAAGGGAAACGGCCTTGTGAGAGCAAGAATTCTACCCACTCAAAGGCTACTTCCTTTGTCGAAAGCCAGCCTTCGTTGATCTTGTGGGCAAAGGAACCCAGCTTCTGATTTGCTAGAATTGGGTGGAGACACGCATGGCTGGTGCCTGGTTTTGCGTAGCCAAGAAATGCATTCAAACCAGCATCGCGCGTGACGCCCACTAGGTCGAAAGACTCAGTGCTGAGTAGCACTTGAGCGACTTTCCCGTTGCCGCTTTGAAGCGCCATGTACATATCGGAAGCTGCCTTGTCGTATGCATTAGCAGATACCGATGGTGGAGGAGTGGAGAGCAGAGCGCGTAAGCGATGCGGCTCCTGGGTGCCTTCAATCCCTAGACGGGCGTAGATGTCCTTAACAATCTCGAAGAGACATTGGTCAGCATGAGTGTATGGTTCAAGATGCTCATTCAGCTGTTTGTTTCCTTCTTGCGCGGCTCCATCACCTCCAGCACTTGGTTCAGTGATTGTGTCGCGAGCTCGGATACGTTTACTTCGGGAACGAGCGCCATCGGCGGTCTCGGGTAAACCAGCAGAGTCGGTAGATCGTTTGCGAGAGGGCGCTGGCGCAATATCCTGTACCACAGCGGCAATAGCTACCTCCTCTTTCTCTTCTGTTGCGCCGTCTGGTTCTTTCGCGGTGGCCTCCTCAGCATCCTGGTCAGCAGCTGTTGCAGGCACGGTCACCAGAACAATGGTGTCGTCGTTCTCTGCTGGTGCAGTAAGCTCTACTGGGGGAGGTGGAGTAATTTCTGCAGATACTGGCTCGGGTTCTAGTTCGATCTGTTGCGGGGTTGCGGTGTCGGGCGGTATGTCGAAGTTGATGCTAGAACCAGGCGCCGCATCCAGGCCCTGAGACTCGGCTATGAATTGCTGCAATATAGACTCGCCAATGCCCGCCCAGTCCCATTTGGTCGGGGCTAGGACGATGCGCTCGGGTGGACGTGGGAGGGTCGGCCGGACATGGGCGTGGGCAACGTCAGCCGGAAGTGGTGCGAAAGGGTACGGGTTCAAGCGTTTCTTGACGATATCGGATAGCTTCTTTCGTTTCATAGAGGACAATGGTGTTTGCATCAGGGAGACGTTGTCTTCGAGCCGCTCAACAAGCTCCCGCAATTGATGGCCGGCGAAGCCCTCCTCGAGCCCGGGAAGACGCAGAAGACTCTCCCATTGCTCATCGTTGCCATCCAACACGGCCTCTAAGCAGTAGCGAGTCAGGCGCTTGCTGCCGAGCATGGCCGACACTGAGGCAGCCCGTAGCCATAGATCGAGATCGGTGTCTTCCTTGTCCAGTGCTTCGGCGAAGTAGTTTAACGCGCCACGGATATTGTTCCAGCCCTCCAACTGCGGTAGATGGCCATGTTGGCTGACCCAGTACTGCATTGATTCGAGCAAAAACTGGCCATGGTTCTTGTACGAGAGGTGCAGTATTTGGGGCAGCGTATTCGGTGCCGAGTCGGCGGCGCCCGTCGTCTGAATTGGGCCAGCCTCGAAGTCGTCTTCGAGTATCGAGTCGAACACCAAGCTGTCGCCGAATTCCTCATGTCGCTTGTACTCGGATAGCGACTCGTGGTACTGGAATATCTCGGACGCAAACAAGTCCCGGTAAGCTGCAGCGGTTTTCTCAAATGACTGGGGCCCCTCGGAGTGGGACTTGAGTGCGGTCTGGTATAGCTTGAGAGCTTCTTCAGTCTGGATCTCCTGGGTATTGTCGACCTCTTCCTCGGCCTCTTGCTCGAATTCGACGTTTAATGGACGCCATGATGACACCTTCGACTGCATCGTGTTAGTGGGCGTGATTGCCATACGGCTGTGGAGTCGAAGCATGTCTGGGAGCAACGATGACGCTGGCTCTGTGAACGCTGCGCGGAGGCAGGGTTGAGACGTACCATGGTTGAGTGTGATACTTGGGTCGCACAGTGGTATTAGCAGGGGCCTATAGGCGGACGACAGGTCGCGTGCATGTTTTGCGACACCAGGTCAGTGATTTAGGCAGTCGTGCGCCCGCTGGTTGCAGTCACAATGGAGGTTGTGTGCACTGTGACGTGGGCGCGTCGCGAAGTGAATGTTCGGAGCTCGGGCGCGCGTCGCGGCTCCACGTTGACTTAACGTTAGGGCGAGCTACTATTTCCAGCTGTCCCATGTCGAAACCCTGACACTCCCACTTGCCAGACGACACCTCCGCGCGCGCATCACGGCCCCTCCGCCAGCATTCACCCCGCCATAGTGCCACTCCGCTCTTCTCGAATCTGCCTCGTGCCCCGCGCGGCATCAATTGAGCCATGGTCACGGCACCTGCTGTTCCAGAGTATGCTTTGTCCATCTTCTATAGCTCCGTGTATACCATGTCTCGGCCATATGTTTCGCCTCGATCCGTTCAGCTTCTATAGACAGCCATGTCATGCCGCGCATTGGATTGCTCCACGCTAAATCTGTCTTCGAGTGCTGATTGCCCCGCAGAATCTACGAGGATGAACTGCAGTCCGCAATCGAGGCCCGCTCAGAAACCCTTCAGACACTCCGCGAACTCGGCCCCCCAGACCTCGTGCACCTCGTCAAGCAGCCGATCAAGTCGCCAACCAAGCAGATTGGTGTGTACCACCATGTCTCTGGCATAGATGCCTCATCGTCCGCAAGTCTGGCAGCCTACATCAACACCCTCACATACTCCCCCCACGACAAACAACACAAGGTCGTCTCCGGACTCTACTGGTATGAGACGCAAGCCAAGCCGAGTGTGGGGTGACGCTGACAGATCAGTTGCTACAATGCCTTCTCGCGGCTGGACATGCGCGTCCAGGTCTACATCCCTGGCACGGTCGAAAGCTACTGCATAGACGAGCGAGGAGACAAGCGCGTCGCCACTGACGAGCTGTGGCTAGAGACATATCTCTGCAGTGTTCTACGTGCCTACTCGTATGCAGACGATGGCTCCGGCGACACCATCAAGAAGATTGTTGGGGTGCGGAGGTTCAACCCCATTACCAGCACAGAGAGCGAACACAAGTTCCTCGATGCCGCCGAGCGCTTGTTCTTCAGTGGTGGGTAACTGCGCACCTACTGCGCTGTACAAAACTAAATTGCGACAGGCTGGCAACTGGGATCAGATCCAGAGATCCAAGTGCCAAACCTCGTTTCCAACCACCTCACCACCGGCCTGCTCAGCTACATTCGAACAACTGGCAGATACACATCTGGCATCAATCTCTTCGAGAAGTTGAGGACACGCGACCCAGAAATCTCGTCCCTCCTCGCGCGTGTGTATATTGAGGCCGACGAGGAAGTCAAGGCAGTCCAGCTACTCCACGAAGCTATTCAAGAGCTGCCCATGGACTACTCCCTGCTCGACTGCCAAGCCGAGTTTTGCAACCGAAAAGGGCGCGGCGACCTCGCACTGGAAATTGCAAAGAGAAGCGTGGTATCCGCACCTAGTGAGTTTGGTACCTGGGCACGTTTGGCTGAAATCTACGTGAGCCTGGAGCAGTGGGATCTCGCACTGCTGACGCTCAACTCGTGTCCCATGTTCACATACCAGGACAAGGATGCGCCACGGATGCCTGAACCGCAACGGGTCTTCCTGCCTATAATGCCTGAGGCGCTGTGTGATGAGATTGAAGACAGCAACCTGGATGACATGGAGCTTGTGCACCCAACCTTGAGAAAGCTGCATGCAGCAGGCTTCAAGGGCACCTTCCTAAAGGCGTACGTCCTGCTCACAGAAATTACCAAGAAGATTGGCTGGGATCAGCTGCTCAAGATACGCTCCCAAGTCTTTGTCATGGAAGAGGAATACCGCCATGAGAAGACTGGACAACAGCCACATTCACGCACCGCCAGCACCACGGCACTTCGCTCTCCATCACCCGGCGCCAGCGCAACACGAGTCAACGGCGAAGCCCACGGCGAGATCGAAGAGCGCTCCTCAGTCGAAGAGCTACCCACCAATGGCGAGCCCTCGAGCTCAGCAACAGCCACCGCAGAAGACTCAATAGAAAAGCCCACGCACACCGTAGCCGCCGAGGTCGTCAAAGCCGGCTCCGAAGACCCGCATCCCCATCCATCCACCAACCCCAACGACCCCTCGCAACCAAACTACACGCACTTTCAGAACAAGCGGTTGTGTGAACGCTGGCTCGACAACCTCTTCATGGTCCTGTACGAGGACCTGCGCGTCTACACCATCTGGCGCACAGAAATGGCACAGTACCGCCAACAACAACTGTTGTACAAGAAATCAGCGGAGGAATGGGAGATTCTCGGAGAACTAGCTGAGCGTCTGCACCACGAGGATGAGGCACTCGAGGCATACGAGGGATGTTTGCAGATTCGCTTCAGTCCCAAGGCCATGCGCGGCGTCCTCAAGTACGGCTTTGTAGGTGAGGACAGGGGCAAGACGAGGGATGTGTGCGCGGCGCTCATCAGGTTGGTAACGTGGCAGTATCGGTGGTACTCTGAAGTATGCTTCTCACCCTGTTTTGGACTGAAGGCGGAGCTTGCTAACACAAACAACAGTTCTCCCCCTCCCTTCTCTACACGATCCGCAAACTCATCGAGGAAGAGGGCGCAGTCAAGATTCGTAGCATCATCCAGGGCACGAGCTTACCTCAGCATGTACTTGATCTTACGCATCAGTACGCAGCGCTGTGTGCGGCGTTTAGAAGCAGTGGTAGCGATGGTTAGAAGCCTGTATGAGACGAGAAGGGAATAGATGATGAGATGTGGTTTTCCAACGAGGTTCACACTTTCGAGCGCCGAGTCACTTTACTTTACTTTGGTAATGCATAGGAGCGAGCGATGGTGCTGGCGGACATTTTAGACTGAGTCGTAAGGATTTTGAAACGATGACCTGGTTCGATGTTTGAGTTGTGCGCGTTAAGTGACCTTGTGCAGTGGTGGATGAGTCGACATACGACGCGTTACAGTGAGCGCAGAAGGTGCTGTTAGCCTGCTCTACGGCCTGCATCACGCATCACGAATCGAGCTGTGGTTGCCGTGGCTATTCGAGCATTAGCGAACCACTGCCTGCTGCTCATCACGCATCACGATTCCTCATCCGTGGCCACTTCCAGTGTCTCTTGCAACCAATGTATTCGTTTTTATCGTCACAAGCTCCGAGATCCGATCCATTCAGGCTGCCCGCAATAACCCGCAGAGCATCACCATATCACGTAACCCCGAAGAAGCAGGAGTAGCTGTAGTAGAGACCCATGAAAAAGCCCAGGATAGAACACCGCTCCATGCTCCACATACACCCTTTTCTTCTTCTCCCACCATCTTGTCCCGCTTAACGGTACGACTTCTGGTACCTCGCGCGCGCACCGGGACCGCCAAACTTCTTGGGCTCGCACCGCCTGTTGTCGGCAACGAGCAGTGTGCGGTCGTACTGGACGAGAGCCTGCTTGAGCTGGTTCTTCGAGTGCTCGTCGACGAACTTTTGGTAGTAGGCGATGATGGATTTGGCAATGGCTTGGCGGATGGCGTAGATTTGCGAGGTGTGTCCACCGCCGGAGACGCGGACGCGGATGTCGACATCAGCTGTGATGAGCGTCAGTATGCCAGTTCCCCTACTTGCGCGTTGTATTTCTTTGGTGTGTGTGCGTACCGAACTTGTCAACGCCGAGGATCAGGACGGGCTCGTAGACCTTGAATCGCAAGATCTCGGGCTGGACCAGGGAAAGAGGCTTTCCGTTGACCTTGATCAGACCCTTACCGGCCTAGATAATCAATGTGAGCATGTCGTTCGATTGCGCGTTCGATCGTGGCAGTGGTGGTGTACCTTGCAGTGGGCGACAGCTGTGCGTGATGTGTTAGCTTCCCTGGTCTTTGAGATGAGGTCGTTGGGGCAGCGTACCGGTCGCGGTCTTCTTCTTGCCGAAGCATTGCACGCTCTGGGAAGCCATGTTGGGCGACTGTGGGTTAACGTGCGTGAGGGAGGTGGGCGTGGATTTGCGGATGTCTCGTCGTCTCAGGCGAAGTTGCTCGGTAGTGGGAGCGAAATTGTGTGCGCGAGCACGGTCCATCGACTAATTATGCGCTAGTGCTGTTTGGACATGGCGTTGGTGGCATCCTCGAGGCTCCACACCGACGTCTCGATACTCAGCACCAAGGAACATTGAAGTCTGTGAAGTATTTCAACTTTCATTGTGGAGATGACACCAAACATCATTATGAGTTTCTTTGAATAAAAAGGTGTAACCAAATCCTGCCATGCCTCGTCAGCTCTACGTCTTTGGTAGCAATGGCGAAGGCCAACTCGGCATACCAGCGGCCGAGATCGTCAGCACTCCGACCATGGCAGACCATTCTCTCCCCTTAGAATCTTTGGAGAGTATCTGTGGCGGCGATAACCACACTCTCTTCCTGACTGAGCAACAAGAAGCGTTCGGTGTCGGCGACAACCGCAAGCTACAACTAGCCTCTGGCCCAGAACAACCGTCGCTATTCGAGGCATGCCACAAGCTCGACAGCGGTGTCTCCTACACTGCTGCAACTTGCGAATCTTCTGCATGTATTAAAACCCTTCCAGACCGTAGGCAGAGCCAAGTCCTTATCCGGGGCGCTGGCCATTGGGGTGAGCTTGGCGTGGGAGATGACAATGCACATTGCTCTATCACAATTCCAGGTGCGGTCATCGATTTTGCAGCTGGCGTATGGCATTATGTCGTCTTACTTGAAGATGGATCGGTATACGGCTGGGGCAAAGCTCGGCTAGGGCAGTTGGGTGACCAGCTTGCTGGTAAAGTGCTGCGCCCTATAAAGATTGAAAACACACCGTTCGCGCCCAAACGAGTCGTCTGTGGTAAAGACTTTACGTATCTCGTCGGCGATGCATCTACGGGCGAGCATTTAATACTTGGAAAAGACAAATTTAACATCATTTCTGGTATGCCACCCAATATAAATGGCTGGAAAGATGTCGGCGCAACATGGCACTCCATTTTCGTCCTACTACATAGCGGCAAGCTTATCGCTTGGGGAAGAAACACCATGTGGGAGCTCATACCACCTGGTCTGCCACTCATAGACAAGATAGCCATCGGATCCGAACACGTACTCGCCTTGACCAAAGACGGAAAGCTGCTTTCGTGGGGCTGGGGTAAACATGGCAACTGTGGCGATTTATCGAAGTTGCAAGAAAAGATTGAGAACGACATGATCACCGGCTTCTGGAATGAAATCGACCTGCCTGGACGAGTCGAGTTCATCGGCGCCGGGTATTGCACGAGCTTCGTCGTCACTCAGACATGAGGGAGAGGTGGTGCATGTTCCATGCTCCAGTCTCGATTCAGCAAGAAGAGCTACCACTTATGTACCTTTCACTGCTATATAGGGTTGGAGAAACCTTGCAGGCTACTTCGCAAGATATCATTGTTGTGGATCGAAAAGCAGCCAACCTGGTTGCGAATGAGCTCACTTTCCTGAAAGTATTTATTGGTCCACGACTTACAATAGCCATGTCGTTCAGCGTCTCAAATCAGGTACGTGCATTATTCTTGCATGCATAATCTTGTCCACGGCTACGGTCATAATGCTGATTCGCTGATAAGATAAGAAGGTCTCGAATAAGTTGCCGACACATCCTCCACGGTATATAAAGATGTGGTTAGTCATACATGGCCCTGCCAATACTGCAGTCTCCAAGAGACATGAAATCAACCTGCTATGCTTTCCAGTACGCTACTCCATATCGCGCATCATCCTGAGCGCCTCGTTTCCATGCTCCCGTGCGTTCACCACCACCCCGTCTGTCTCCCATTCCACATTCCACCTCCGCCACTGTCGGAAGTCCCAGACCGACCACTCCAACAAGATTTTGCCCAGTAGACGCCCCATATGTAGCGTATACTTCTCGTCCTCTGGATCCACGTCGTCAATCTCCTCCTCTGTGACGGACTTGTCAAATTCCACGCCCTCCACAGTCACAGGAGTCAGAATCTGCGCCGCCCCTGCGTACACTTCCTGCCACGATCCCGAGCTGGCAATGTGTGAGCGCACAAATAAAGGCCACAGATATGTCGTGGCGAAGTTAGAGTACGTGCCCACGATGACGTCCTTGCCTGTGCGGCGAATCATAACGTGGTTTCCGTCACGACGCCACTCGAAGGTCTTGACATTCGGGTCGAGGAACTCGGCAAGACACCGTGGGCTCGTCATGTATAGAACGGTGGCCACGGCATCTGCGAGGCGTGGACGTGCTGCTTGCACAACGGTGTCTTCGTCCGCGAGGTAGGACTTGTAGTCCAACACATGAGGCTGATCCGATGGCGCTGATATGGGAAGGGCAGGGCAGCTAGCCTGGTAGAACTGCTTCATAACTTCATCATGAGCGTCGAAGCCATGTGGATTACCGCAATTCTTGTCGGCGAGTTCATGAAGATAGTCCTCACGCTGTTGGGCGGTGAGGTTAGAGCCGCGGACAACGTCTTGCTGAGCCTCGAAAGCATGCGACTTGAAGTGCGGGATGCCCTTGAAAGTTCCACGGTGGGCTGTGAAGGAGTGGACTGCATTTTCGAGATCTTGCTTATCCGGCCAACGATCGAATTCGTCGTCGTCTGCATCCCACACGGCGCCAATTGGTCCACTTTCTTGTCCTACAGTGGACTCGCCTTCAGAAACTTGGGACGATTTGAATATAGTCGGCGTGCTACCACTTGGTGTGCCTAAGTACTGTATGTTCGAATCCGAGTACTTCCCGAGGACTTCGGCGGTTTTTCGTCGAAATGTACTGGCTGTCGGTGTGTTGCGCGGCTCTACACCCCACTTCAAAGGCCGTGAATTCGTGTCCATGATTTCTTGGATACTTTTCTTAAACTTTGTGAGTTGAGCCTGTGATCGATCTTGTAGAGTCGTGATTAGCAAAACTTCGCAATCGACTTAGTGTTCGGGGCCTGAAAGTTTCCGTCGGGGCGAGATGAATTGTATGGAATTGGAGATAAGCTGTATGTGGGTGGAGGTAGATTTAACAGTGAGAGGAATGGCAGGTCGTGATATAGAGCACTGGTCGACCTACCCGCAGCCCTGGCCTGGTCCATGCACCAACGAGCAATATAATGGGGCCATATCTACCTGGGTGAAGGAGAGGGAAAGCCTGTGAATTGAAGTCTAGGGTGAATTACACATTGTAAAGAGGGCGTTCTCCACGGCTTCAATTATATACTGGGGAATCCGGGGAAAGCTACAGCTTGGTACTCCTAAGAAAAGCTATGCTTATGTATCTATGTATAATCACGTTGTCTAAACAGCACATTGCAAGCAGCAAGCAAGGCACCGGCCCGCTCTGACAGAACAGATTTAGCAAAAGTTTGGGAAACAGGAGTAATCATCACGCTGCGTCCTATGCTTGCGTATTTGCTCAGGCTTCTTCCTGAACGAAAAGATCGAAAATCTAAAATCTATCATGAATTTACTCAAAAAATGACCGACATCTGCTGGTATATCATACGAAACATCCCTCGAGTATCTATGCAACACCATAGAAATCTCGCGATCCAAATACAAGCTACAGTTCCATCCCCTCCTCTCCAACACCCTCGGCGTTGCCAACTCCATATCCCTCTTTCAGCACATTCCACTCGGCAACCGTTGCGCCCTTGTGCTCTCCCTCCCTGATTTGATTTCCCTTGATCCCCAGATGCACATACCGCCCACTCCACACCGGCTCCTTCAGCGTAACGTTTGTCTGATTTCCGACATATGTCCTAATCTCATACGCCTCAACCGGATCCCACGGTGCACTGATATTCACTGGGCTGGACACTATTTGTCTGACATCATTGTGTGCAGATGATGAGCTGGCTGTGAAGGGCGGTAGCGAGACATTCGATACGGATATCTCAAAGTGCATGGGAGGCTGAGATGCCCAATCCATCGCGATGGCTGCGATGCGGTAGAACTTGTGGTCGCCGAGATCGACGGTCAGGTATGATGTGGTGTTTGAGAACGCAGGCTGCCATTTTGTGCTTGCAGCACCATCAATGGCAGCAAGTGGGAATTGGCCGGGCAGATTACGTTGTGGCGGAGGAAGGAGAGCACCGCATTGAAGCAAGTTACCAGCTACGGTGAGAGTTTGGCCGACTGGACGGTTGGGGATCACGAGAGGTGTATCGTAGCCGAGGGCAAAGGTGCCGTTGCTGCGGCCACTGCGGATTCCGACGGTGACCAAAATGGGGTGATCGAAATAGGTAGCATTAGCTGACGGCAGGGTGTACTTGTCTCGTGGCAGACGGGTAAGCGTCGTATGTGTGGTATTAGATGTAGCGTTGATGCCATGACCCATCCAGTAGAAGGTACGGTAGTTTAAGTACTCAATCTGAGGCGGGAGAGATGGATCAATGTCCAAGCTCTCATAGTAGAGACCCAGGCCCAGATATCCAAATATCGCAACGCGATTCGTTCCGCCCATGCCTGTCAAAAAGGGAAACGCAGGGTGCGTCCCGCCGTTCTCAGCAGGGTCGTCCAAGAGCTGTTCGGAGTATTGATACCAAGGAGCCCTCGCATATGGAGACGATGAGTATAGATTGTACGTCAGAGCTGAACATCCAGAGGGCGATACCTCATTCGCGACCACAGCGAAGCTCGAGTAAGTCATTGCAGGTCCGTCTAAAGACTGTTTAGCGGCGTAATAGTTGAGGTTGTTCAAGCTATATGGGTTTGGGTAGTGCAAGAGATCGTCAACAAGCACCACGTCTGCCTGTTTGACCTCGACTGATCCATTCATACCAGTGTACTCAACGATGATTCCAGCGTTGTCATTGACTGGAAGCCTCATCTTCGTTGCCTTCTCTGCCCAGCTAGCATTTTGTGGCCATCCGAACCTCGCATTGAACTCATTGGTCTCGGTAAGATGTTGTTGAATAAGAGCAGTTGTATAACCAGCGTTGTTGACTTGATTGGCATACTCGTCAGGATCAGTCGCGTTCCAAAGCTCGTAAGCATCTGAGGATTCATTGAAGCTAAGCACTTCACCGAAGAAGTGCGCCACGGCGTTTGAGATTGGTAACAATGTGCTGTTGAAGTATTCGCTGTCTCCGGTGATGATCAGATGGTTGTTAAAAGCGAGACTGATATCGCCATTGAGATGGTACTCGTAGTCAAAGCATGCTCCAGTAGCCGTGCAATTGCCCCAGCGTGCGCTCGTCCAAGGGTACACTGCGCCACCTGCTGTGAATCTGTCGGTCTGATTCTTGCTTGACGTGAATGCCGTGCCAACGTTCTTTTGCGCCTGCGCAAAGTGCTCAACTCGATACTTGATGATTCGTTGTGCATGTTGAGGGTGGGAAACTTGCACACCAGGCGCCATCCATACATCTGCATCCCAAAAGATTTGGCCTCCATAGCAATCAGATCCAAAGCCACAGACCGGCATGCTCTCAATGTCAAGCCGTGTGTTATTTCCGGCTGCAGCGATGGCATTTGGTCCCACCATTTGCGACAGCAAGTAGAAAGGATTCGTGTGCGACAAAATGTGCAGCTGTTGAATGCTGGCATCTTGCGGAAGCGAGCCATTTGGAAGACGATAACTATCCACCGAGTCTGGCGTCAATATTGACGCCCACTCCTTGGTGTGTGATTTGAGAAGCTCGTAGTAGCCTATGCTCATAGCAGATACCGAGGCGTTCCGCGCAACTTCTTGAGGGTGCGCAAACGCATCACTCGATGCCACACCCACAAACTTCTTGACCTCGTATGATTGAGACGCCGCCAGATGGACTTGGACAGACTGCGCAATAGTCGAGTCGTTGAGGCCAAAGCGGCCCTTTACTTCCTTCCTTGTCTGTAGATCTGCCCACTTATCCGTAGCTAGCGTTGAGTAGACATATGCAGTGACATTCGAGACGTTTGCTGGACTCACAGCCGACCATATCGTTGGCGTCTCTTCCTCGTATTTCTTCTCCACCAAATTCGATCGTACCGCGCAGTCGCCTTCCAGAACATCGTAGACGGTGACATCCATATCGCGCGTAGCCGTGAGCCTCAGTCGCACGGCTGCGGCATTGACATATAGCTTGTGCACGAAAAGCTGATAGTCCACCTCAATCGTACCCTCGCTCGAACCTCCAGGCGTCCACGTATACCGCCATCCTGCAATACCTGCTTTTATGTCCAGACTCGTCTCAAAGTCCTTTAGATGGTCCGGATTGACTGAAGCGTTCAGCATCTCGCCATTGGCTTCCACCAGTAGACCGCTCCAATGCGGGATTCCTGCGATCACACTATCCCAGCCATACTGCTCCAGCCACGGATAGTTCGTCCCATTCGTCTTCGGCTCATTGTTGTAGAATCCCGCTATTGTTGAAAACGCTTGACGTCGCGTGAAGAGCGGCCATCCACTTACTCCCTCGCCGCCGACCTGGTCGTCGACTTCGAAAAATGGCCCTGCTGCTGCAACGCTAATCCCGAAGTAGCCATTCGCGAGCGACAAACGCGACTGGTAATGTCCTGGATCAAGTGTGTGTGTCGACAGAACCCAATTATCATCGTCCCATGTTACATCTTTGAACTTCTCTTGTTCGCTGCTTGTGGACCCTAGAGCGATGCGCGTGCAGGCCAAAATGGCGCAGGTAGCATAGCGGAGCCTCGACGCGAGCATGTCACGACGTAGATTGCATGGGAGATTGAGTTACGCATGTAGGAAGGTTACTACGGGGCCGAAGTACTTTAAAGGGTGTTCGTTAATCAATCTGCAATCCATTCCTTGTTTGTAACGCCACCCGATCAACTATCCCACCCCGCTAGACACACTGGTTCCGATCGTCAGCCAACGAACTCGACCAAGCCGCTAAGCCTCGTGCTTCTTCAACAACCTCATGCTTCACAGATCATGTGAATTTTGAAAGTACTCCTTGACGCATCTAACTTGGAGCACGTCTCAGTTGAAGCGGCGAGGAATAGAGCTCGTGATGAGGCCTGTCATGCATGACATCATCGGTGACCAACAAAGCATCAGTGATAAGCATGCATACACGAGAGTTCGTAAGCAACGGACGCAAAACATCACAGACAGACGTCACAGTCAATGAGAGTAGAACCTTCAAATAAACATCAATGGCCCCAAAAATTCAGTTACCATTTTCATTGCATTCATTTGACGAGTTCCGACACCAACGTGCGATTCGTCTTCGTTCCTTCGCTTGACTCCGTAGTTTTATTGGTTGCTGTACAAGTTGGTCAGAACCCACCCCACCAATAAGGTTGTTTGCGTCTGTGAATCTCGGGATACGACTGTGTCCTCATAACTGCTCGTTGAGCTTTTACTCGACAGTGATGACACTGCCGCAGAAATGGAGCAGTCTGGAATTCTGATTTGATATTGATGCAACAACCCGTGAGGAAGTGATTTCTATATGGGTATAGAAGCGAATTGAGTGCAGAGATGCAAATGTTTATGAGCTATTACGTGCCGCGTCCCTTTGGTCATAGTATACAGTGTCGTGAAATGTCATGGTACACTTTCTGCACCAACAGTCTGGAGTTTGTACAAGGGTAATGGAGATCACATAACAGAAGTAAAATTAAAAAATTGCCTCTTCATCTGTCTCACCTCCTCGAAAGCGAAGTCTTGCTTCAACATTCACCAAGCGCGCTTTGACATACGGTACCGCAGCTCTGTTGGGAGTTTCCACAGTGTCTATACCGGGAGCAGCATTCGCCCCGTAGACTACCTCTGCAAGTGAAGTACCGACGTCTCGGAACAGGTGAAGAAGAGTTGTGTTGAAGGAGCGGACCTGGTCAGGAAAATTGCTGAAGAAGAAAAAGTTTATAAATCGTTCTCCTAGACGATGAAAAAACGTTGATGCTATGAGTTCCTGCCATGCTAATACCAAAGATAATTTGTCGGGTTGATTTAAAGCTCCATATAAAATCATGTTGTCTGCTTCATCACAGGAACAAGGTCTCGGTAACGCGTGTTGAAATCATAGCAAAAGGTGAAAAGTTGCCTCTATTTCTACGTTAAAAACAGCTCATACCAGTTGCAAGGATTCTTGATATTGGCAACTCAAAAGTACTGCCTCTTCATTGAACACGACGCACTACCTAGATAGTTGTGTTAGAAACTGATGGTCGTTGCTAAAGATGTACTACCTTCATGTGTTCCAATTGTCCATCGCCGCTTTTAGGCAGGCTTCATCTGGCATATGCTTGGTACAGCACTCGACTAAGACGAGCAGAGCACCACCCAAGAACTTAGGTTCCGATGGTACGGTACCTAGATGTGAGGGTACCTTTGGGTCACGCTTCACGGTAGTAGGGAACGCCAGCGCCAGGTGCCGAAGCTAGACGAAGTCGGAGCCGAGTCCGCGGATCACCGAGACGCGCAAAGAGTAAATGTCAATGTGTTGGAGGTCATTTAACTTGGTAGATGATGTTTCTGCGTTGCTGGAGTTTGTGTAGCGGCACCATCACGCGTCGAATTTTGAAATACATCAGCAGCCCTGTTTTCCCAGACGCCGTGATATTGTGATGCTCCTGTCTATTGAAAAAAGGGGTATGTAAGATATGAAAGAAATCCGTTGTGCAATTTCACGAATGTCTCCCTTACAGTTTGTGAGACGTGATCCTTAACTCCGCCCATGCTCGCTAAAACCAATAACGAAAAGAAGAAAACGGTGACCTACCCACTCAGAAGTACAGTCTGATTTCTTCAATGACAAAGAAGCCGAATCAATTTGCTGTTCATCCTGTTAAGCACAAGCCCTTATGCTGGAGGGAGTTTGTTACGGTCACCACCGCGACGAATCCAGTCCTCCTTGATAATCTTGTCCTGCTGTGCATGCATGAGCTTGTACGCAGTCCTGATGGTGCCATCAGAGACTTCAACCGCAAGACCGATTTCTTTGGGAGACTTGGGATGAAGCATGAGATGTGAGACAAGGTAGAGGCAGGCACCTGCGATAGACAGTGGTGAACGTCCAGCAGCGATACCCTGTTCGGTAACAACACGGGCGCACTCCTCTGCGACAAGTTGCACGTAAGTCTCGAGACCAAGCTTGGCGCAGGCGCGGGGCATGAGGTTCTCAGCGTTTGTTGTTCCGCCAGTCGCGAAGTTGCTCGTGTCGAGAACGGCACCATTGCCCGCGGTCTTGGAACCAGTTGACGACTTCTGCTGGCGCTGGAGGTAGCTTTCGAGTTGCTTGAAAGCTGATGGGCGCAAATCAGTCAGATGTCCTTCACTCGAGAAGTGGTACTTACTTCGGCCAACCTCCTTCTTGGACACGTTAGTCATCTTGAAAATCTCGCGGAAGCTACGCTGCTGTCCATGATTGCGGCAAGCAATGAAAATACAGCCCGCGATAATGGCGTCTTGCGACTTGCCCTTGAAAAGCTTTGCGTCGTCGGTAACACGAAAAAGCAGCTTGGCCGTCTCAGCAGTCGGCTTGCTGATGTTTTGCGAGTCGCACAGCGTAGCAATCTGGCTGTAGGCAGCCTGGAGCGACTTGTTCTGCTTGTCGTGGTTCGACTTGTTGTGAGCGCGCGACAGCTCTCGCACGCGCAGGCCTCCGTCGCCGAAGCCGATCTCGGTGGCCAGCTGTGAGCCGTGAAGGAGGGGGTTGGCCGCGTCACCGATACTGTTACAAGATTAGTGAGGTTGTAGACTGCGATCGGATAGATGTTACGTGCCGTGACGGATCGTCGTTGCCTACGCAGAGTTAGTTTCCACCTTCTATGCGGCTTGCTGAAGAAATACGCTTACCTTGATCGTCGTTGCTAAAGGTCCTCCATTCCGAGCGCGTATCGATGCCTCGCTCACCGAGAACGCGGCCACAGGAACCGCAGACGGTGTCGCCACTGCTGAACTCTTCGACCAGATTTGGGGGCTGAAAATGCCGACGAGGTTAGCTCAACTGTTCACGGTAGGATGGAGAATGGCCGGCTGATGCACACGCAAGAGCTGCTGGGCGCTCGCGGTATCATCATATCTATTACTCACTGCCGAAGTCAGCGAGGTGTTCAGGCAGTGCTCATAACCGGGTTATGTGCATACCATTCTCACGACAATCAGGACACATGAGAGTGACGTTGAGGTCCTCGCGCCACTCTTCTTCGGCCTTGGAGATGCTGGGCGCTTCGTACACCTCTCCAGGGCTGAGGACTCTGCCGTCGGGTGCGTACGACATGGCGGAGGTTGCGCTACGGGGGGCTTTTACAGTCACGGGCACAGTCACGGTCTGATATCTGGGTCTGTCGAAGGGAGTGGACGTCCAACACCTTGTAGCCTGTATGCGCGGGCGGGACACAGGGAGCGAGTGTGCGGTGGAGGAGAGACGCAGTGTGAGACAAAGAGCCTGCTACAAGAAGTGAGACGGCCATGGAGGCAGCCGCGCTCATCAACGCCAAGACATGGGGTCGCGGGCTAGTCCGCTTTGGGCTGCGGCTGCTTGCTGGAAAAACCACAGCATCACTCCGAAGCTCCCATTGACAGCTCCCACCCCGTCTACATCAACACCATGCTTGCGCAATCCATCAGGGCCTCGGTACGACCTCCACGCCGCACCTCTCGAGCTGCTTACTGACCCCGAACAGCGCCAGGCGCTCGTACGCGTCGCCCGGCAGCAACCTGCCTTTGTTGCCCGCCGCACCTTCATCACCCCCACGGCCGTCCGCTCAGGTGATTCATCCCAATCGCTCGAATATGGACAGTACTGACCCAATTGGTGCCGCAGCCGACCTGGTCCAGGAGCTCTATCTCCGCGAGCTCAAGAACTACAAGGTCCCCCAAGTCAAGGCTTCTGACGCCGAGGGCTCCGTCCAGACGTTCGCTGTCCCGCCAACCCCTACATCTCCCGAGGAGGCCGATATTGCGAGCGAGCTCAAGTCATACGAGACCCAGTCAGTTGAGGTCGAGGGCGCTGCAGGCGAGGACGGTGCGCCGCTGCCCGAGGAGGACTGGTTCGAGGAGGAGGATGAGTCGATTACCACGGCGGGTGCAACCCACTAGACGGAGCGACTCTCGGATGGTGGTCATGTATCAATACTCTAGCGATTGTGTCTATATCCACGACAATAGATCTTGAAATACGCGTCACGATCACGTGATGACAAACCATCACATGCAGCTACCATGCTCAGGTGACGGTCAACGAGAGACAATTTTGACATGTTGGGCATCCAATGGATGTCCTTACTAAAACTGATATATGCCATCTGAAGCTGCGGCTCGGAACATGCAAAGTGCGAATGTGCTGAATCGACGGCCGTGCAAAGCACCCTCGGGCCTCCAGCCACCCAGCTCCAGTGTACGGTCGAGCCGATGCAGGTAGCGTTTTCATGGTCACGGCAGTGCTGTTGATAGTATGGAGACTCGGACATTGTCACGCTCGGGCTCTTTACATGCAACACTCACCAGAACCTCGAACTGCATATATCGGAAGCAGATGATAGGCGCTTGTCATGTGGATGATATTGGGACGCGCAGGGGGCGAATCAAGTTACGCCTCGAAGCGACCAGCTGCATCGTCCTCGTGTACATGAATGCAGCAGGGCAGGTAGGAGGTCGGAAATTCGGATGGTTCAAAGACTCTGAGTCGGATGCCCAGCGCACCAGTCGCAGCGACAAGACAACGGGTTCCCATTGGGCGTAGGCAGTCTGACCAGCGGAGCTTCGGCTGCTGCTGCACGCGGCATCCTCACCATGCACTTCGGATATCTAGCGCGAAGTAATCTTGCAGTCTTGCACACCTCGATACACAACATCATAAGAGATTAGGCGGACTCGACATGCTTGCAGTAAGCACCCGTCGAGCATGGACGTCATCTCCGTCATGTTCTGCACCTTAGCTGGACGATATCATCTGGGATGCGGACATGGTTGAGCAAGGAAATTGCAGTATCTGCGGCGCGAGAAATCAAGGCTCACCGGGTCCACTGTAACAGCATTGGCGGGCAACTTTGCACGAGCCACCTGCTGATGGTAAAGCAGCCGCTGCGTGAGTTGTGCGGACAGCATGCAGCGCCGATTCACAGCGTGATTGAGCGCGCCACGCAGAAAATAGAGTCAGCAGGCCGCTGGAGGGCGATTTGTGACGGGTGGATGCACAACGGCCAAAGATTGCCGTGGTACGTCTATTATAATCCTAGCGATCTACCGGCGAGCAAGTGCCACCCTGACCATCCCAGCTAGCTTCGTTCACCACCAACGTGCTACTGCTGCGGGCGTGCAAGTAATATGCTTTGCCCCCCAGCGACCGCCGTCAGCCTCAGTTTCGTCCTCAGGCCAGCCTCTCCACCGCTCGCTCCGACCGCTCGCCAGCACTCGTGAACACCCTCGCTTTCACACGCACCCCACCGTCCGTCGACCTCGCACCCGCCCACTCCCGCTTCCACAGCCACCCATTGTGACGTCTGGCACTGACGACCGCTGGTCCTGAACTCGTCCGCCCCGAATATCTCTGCCCTCACTACTGCGTTGCTGGCCTGACAACTACGCCGCCCTTCTCGCCATGAGAGCCTAAGACTTTCACCACAGTAATCGAGAGCTTCGTCTCAGGGCGCCCGCCATTGGCTACTGGTCACACCATTCTTCACCGCCGCCATGCCCGTCGCTGTTGCTCCTCCCAGTCGCGGCCACAACATCTTCTCCAGCGCCTTTCGGGGGAGGAGTCGGGCCGCTTCTGAGGTTGGCCCGCAGCCTCCGCGAGGACAAGATGCTCCGCAGATGACAAAAGCCGCAAGGTAAGGTGCTGATGTAAATGTGCATAAGACATTACTGATCTTGTAATCAGCTATACATACTTCCCAAAGGTCAAAGACTTGGACCAGGCGCAGGTCGTGGGCCTCCAGGGCACCATTTCCGAGGAAGAGCTACAGCGCACGGCAAATGGGAAAAACTCTTCAGAGAGCTCGGGCGGGTCGAGCCCCTCGTCAGAAGAAGCGCCCGACCTCGACGCAGTGCAGATGCCCCAGCTCCGCCCTGCCAACAACTCGCGCCGGTCGTCGAGATTTCTTTCCTTCTCCAGCAAGAGCAGAGAGCCTTCCGCCGAGCGCAAGGCCGACAAGAAGGCTGAGCGCGGACGCAAGGACGCAGTCAAACAGACAGACTCTCCGCCAAGCAGCTCTCCCGCGCGCTCCATGTCCAAGCTGCGAAGGAAGTCGTGGATCGTCTCGCAAGATCAGCAATCGCGGAAGTCCTCTTCTTCGCCATCTCGGGAGAAGCTGGGCTCAAAGAAAGAGGAAAGCACAAAGAAGTCTTTCGAGGTCGATAAGCGAAAAACACCAGCAACCACCACTAGCATTCCCGAGGCTCCCGAGGCTCCCGAAGCAAAGGACGCCACGCACGAACCACAGCAACCAGCTTCAGCCCTCAAGAAGAACAAGCGACTCAGTGGTCTTTTCAGCGCGACACCCATTGTGCCTCCCGTGCCGGCCATCCCTACGTCGTTCTCGACAGAGAAGCTATCTCTCGGCACGCAACAGCAGACTCCGCTCAGCCCGACAGCTGTACCACCCCTCCCGCGCAACGTTTCCCACGAGAACTTCAAGGGCGTCAAAACGGAGCCCAGGAAGAAGGACGAGCTCTGGACCGTGTTCCGGACGCTGGATGCGGATCTGCGCAAGTAAGGTGCACCACAGCGCTTGAATGCCTAAAGTCTAACATTGCACAGATTCCACTCCAAATCCATTGCGCTGAAAGCAAATGTCCTTCGTACCACCCTGCTACCATTTTTGCGCACCTATGCCGCACATCCTTCGAATCACAAATTACGCCCAGAAGACGTAGACCGACGTGTCAATATCCTCAACGGTTGGTGGACTGGGCTTTTGGAGCTGGTTGCGGGCCGAAACAACCAGTCAATTTCCGGTACGGATCGCCCTGCCATTCTTGATGGCATTGCGGGCATCATGGAACGTCCCGAGTGGAGACTTTCGCCTTCACCTTTCTGTGCACTTGCAGACCGCGTCGAAACAGCCTCCAACTCGACCATTGCTTCAAATGCCTCCAACTCTTCCGACTTCCTTGCCGAATCCGTCTACCACAATGTACGGAACATCTTCACGCAGAACCTCCTCTCCCAGATGTCGTTCGTTGTGGAGAAGATGTCTCTTCGGAATGCGGCAGCTAGTCTAGTCACCTTTTGTGGCAAGACTTGCGCCTATGCATTTTGTTTCTGTCCTGGCATTGCCGACATTCTGGTTCGGCTCTGGGATCCATCCATGGACATGATGAAGCGAGTTCTGGAAGAGTCTGGTGTGTCTAGATTCGACAGGCTGGACGACGTTGCCGACCGTGTGGTAGCCCTCTTCCCACCCATGCTCCATTCTCTAAAGTTCACCTCGCTCATGAAACTTGCGAAAACCCTCCGCAAGTCTGCCTTACCGCCATTAGCAACGGCCAACCTCGACTGGTATGGTCTATGGACGAAGCGCTGGGCAGGCTTCGAAAGCGATCTTTTCTATGTTTTCGTCAAGCATTATCATATTCTTGTTACCGAATTTCTGCCTATCGAGCCGAGCGATGCAGAGCGCGTTTGCGTGCCTGGTCTTATTGTGGTTCACGCGCAGGTACTTGTCAATCTCGACGCTGCTATCAACAGACATGCTGCGCCCCCACACCCCGAAGAGCCATCATCGGCAGCAGCACCCATCACGTTCGATGATGTACTAGAGCCCGACGCCTCGGCCTCTGCTGTTGGTCTTCCGCCCGCCAACGCTACTCGGCAGATGCAAGAGAACCGTCTCATTATGCTTATTCGCGACTTTCTTTCGGAACGCAACGCACACCTGCACACTGCCAGGCGGGTCTTTGCAGAAAGCTTTGCTCGTCTGTTGCGAGCCCAAGCTCGCAAAATTTCTATTTATGATAACAATGCCTGCTACACACTATGTGATTTCCTCGAAGAGGCTTTTGCGATACTCGTTAGATACGAGCAGAGCGACAACGACCACCACTCGGTTATAGACTGGAGTTTCTGGCTGTCTGTGTGCAAACTGATGACGGAAAGTCACAACACAGCCACTGAGATCAAGTTATACTCCTTCTTGTTCAGCATATGGTCTACCATTGCCGTCGATGAGCAGCGGAAAGCCAGTCTTTGCTTGGATTTCATTCTTCTTCCGGAATTCTTCGAGAGCAGATTCAACCACTGGTGTCCCATGGTTCGGTCCTACTTCATGCGATTGGTGTGCTGGAGAGTCGCCCGTTACGATGGACAAGATACCGAGGTTGAGCTGTAGGTGAAACTAAGCCCACTGCGTGTTCCAATGCTAATAATATACAGTGCAATCAAGCGAGCTCTGAGCGATCGGCTCCGCTCTGTGTGGTCTCATTACCTATGGATCCAGGAAGAGGCCGAGCACAACCAAAGTGTTTTTCCGTCGACAACAGCATGCAACCCAGCCCCCGGTCGACGTTTCCTCATCATACGTAATGATAATCCTATTGTTGCTAATAACGGTCCATTTCTATCGTTCGACGGAGTGGTTCAAAACCCTCACCAGCGGAAACCAACCCCTACAAATCCGGTTCCTCCGGAACCTGAGTCTGCGCGGCCCATGTCGTCTCTATCTTCTGAGTCACTTGACTTCCCAGATGAAGACGCGAGTAAAGGGAAGTGGAGCATTCTCAAAAGCGTCTTTGGAGGAAGCTCGAAGCAAGCGGCAAAGTCCAAGGCCTCGGTGTCGCATGTAAAGGAGAAGGAGAACACCAATAAGGCCCCTGCAACAAAGACTACAGCCGACGTTCCAGAGAAGCCCGTAGTCCCGGAGATACCCAAATCAGCTCCTCCCGCTGCGACCACTCATCGTACGTACAGCTTCCGATTCTCCTTGGAGTGGGTCGACAAACGCTTTGGTTCATATCAAAACATGCGCTTGCAGCCGCCTCGACTTCCGCTACCCGCCCAAATCCTACTTCAGCAAAAGGGCATCAACATAGATGCCGTCACGAGCGTTGAACCTTTGGGTGTCGCAGCTACCTCAAGTCGCTACGCCGGCCGTGCTCTTGCAGAATGGACTTTGGTTAGCCACGAGTGTCAAAATTTCTTTGACCGAAGAAAGAACGAGGGTGTACCTACGAACAGACAGGTCGAGACCCCTGCTCTGAATGTTGAAGCGTTCAGACGTCCGGGCTGAACTAGATCAGATTTCCTTTGCGTTCGGTCCGGATGGCAGGCTCCATGATACCATATTTCCTTTCATCACTCCATTGTTACATACTCCACATGACGATTGCATCAGGAGGTTGCTTCCACCAGCGAACCCCAGCGGCGTTTTCCCCGTTATCGTTGTGCCTGATACGTCAGCAGGCTTTCAGGTTTCTTTTTGTTTACTACATTCACATGCGTGGCAGTGCGCCTTTTGCATGACGTGCTCTCTTCTTTCTTGCGGTGTTATTTGCATCGAACCAGCAACGGACATTATACACAGGCCTTCAGGGCAATACGTAGATATATGAACATTGGCATTTTTTCTCCTTGCTAGTTGTTCTTAAATGCTGCGACGAGCGCCGTCTACATGTCGCAACCAGCTCACCTATAGTTTCAATTATGACCGACAGTGCTGACATGTGTGACCTCAACAGCTTGTCTAGACACTTCAGTTCGCACGGTTTTATTCACTCCAATGCCCGTGGACCCGAGTTCGTGACTCGCCACGAATCCAGCCTCAGCCTCATCGAATGTGTCACACTGACTCGCGTTGGGGCCTAATTCGAGTATGGCGCAATAGCCACACTGGTTGTTTCACAATCCCGGCAAAAGCTGTAGCCTGGATCGCTTCCACGACGGGCGTATTGCACTAAGAGCTGATGCTCAAATATGTCTGCTGAATCATCCAGCACAACGATCTGACGTTCTCATCTCCAGCTTATATCCGTCCGAAGCCCTTTATGCGCAGCATGTCGCTTAGTTGAGGGGGACTCTTGGGCCGCCGCGTGATAGACAGGCCCTCATGTCCACTACGAAATCCATGGACGAGGATAGTTTCCGCCATTTGGAGAAGCAGTATAAGCTGAGAGTTAAGACGGGGTGCCGGACTTGCAGGTGAGTGAGTGTGCAGCAGCAGGATAAGGGCTCTGGATGGCGTGTGAGACGTTTATTGATTGTGATTAGGATACGCAAGATCAAATGCGATGAAACACAGCCCGCATGTCTGCGTTGTACAAAGACTGGGCGGACGTGCGATGGGTAAGTAGGGAGTCCATAAATTTACCAAAAGTTCCACTCGCCATATGGTGCAACCTGCAAGCGATCGAAGGATTCAGCGGCTAATTGCGCAAATCGCGATCGAGCAGATATGCACATCTAGTCCAAGCAAAGAAAGGAAATCATGCTGTCGCAGCGAATTATCGCAACTCGTCGTTTCTTGTGGTGCCGAAGAGGAGCACGCAGTTGGGGATTTATAGGAGTCCGAAGACTGCGTTGAGTGAGGACCCGAAGGAGAGGAGGTCGTTTGAGTATTTTCAGAGTAGGGCGCTGCCTATGTGGACTGAGTTCTTTGAATCAGAACTAGGTACGAGAACCCCGGGGAAAAGAGCGGACTGTCTCTCGAAGTGCCTGCATTGGAAGACACTGTATGAGTGACATTTCACACGTACTTACTCCTCTTGACAGTGGCTCACTAACAGTCTGCAGTATGTGCCCCTTGAAAAGACAAGCTATGCACCTCGTCCTTACTTTACTGACGTTATTCTCAACCCGTAGTGGAGTCGCACGGTTCTCCAGCTCAGTCACAACCAGCCAGCTATCAAACACGGCCTTCTGGCACTGAGCATCATGCACGAACGATACGAGGGTATTGCACCACTCACCTCGTTCACTTCCCAGGATTTTGCTTTTGTACAATACATGCACGCTATAAAACACTCAAATCAGCTGCTTACTGCTTACCAAAAAGGCAAAGTCAGTCTGGAGATTGTGCTTATAGCATGCATTATCTTCACATGCTACGAAAATCTCGTTGGGGACTACAAAGCGGCTAGCATGCATCTTCGAAACGGCCTGCGTATCTTGGATGAGAGTAAACATGACCAGCAATCAAAAAATGACCTGAGTCGAAGCCCAGTCGCGCATTCGCTCTACCGATTCGACTTCGAGGCCATGACCTTTTCGGATAATGCCTCGCGCTATGACTATGAGCTGGATCTTGCGCCAGTGTGTCCAAGAATGCGAGATATATATACGACCAACGAGCATGCTCGCGACGACCTCGTGGGTATTCTGAGGTGCATGATGTGGTGCTCGGGCGTGGTTGATAAGGACCCCACAGCGGCAGAGCACTCTGAGTGGTTGCGTGTCCATAAAGAGATGTCACTTGCACTGAGGCAGTGGGAAGCGACGTTTGAGAGCTACCAGCAAAAGATGCTTCCGCAAGATCAGACCGATACCAAGATATACGCTGGTAACACGCTTTTGAGGATGGCCGCAATAATGATCCGAATCATCGTCGGCTCAGGCGGCGGCTCCGGATCAGAAATGGCGTGGGACCCATTCATCGACTCGTTCAAGACGGTCATCGAACTCGCGGAGACAATACCTATCCTACGCCCACCACAAAGCACTCGCACAAAAGGAGACAACTCCAGTCCATCTTCTTCAGCTCCCAAAATCGCAGTCCCACGAACAATTGCACTGAACCCCGCGTCGGCGAAATCCAACTACACGCCCACCACAGCGACAACCATCATCTTCTCCGCGCGCGCCAACGCACCTCTACATCCACCCTCCTCGGCATCCAGAGTCACAAACGCACCCTTCCTCGGCCAAACCCCTGAAAAGATGCCCTCATACTTCTCCCCCTCGTTCGAACTCTCCCCCATCGTCCCCCTCTTCATCACCGCCTGCCGGTGCCGCGACCCCCCTCATCCGCCGGCGCGCCATCTCCCTGCTCCTCAGTTTCCGCCGCCGCGAAGGGGTCTGGGACTCTCTCGGCGCCGGAATGGTAGCCGCCCAATGCCTAAAGAAGGAAGAAAACATCGACCCGCACGTCCCGCTGGGCTTCGACAACGTCGCTGACTTCCTTGCGCGCCCACCCACGGTCACGGATCGCTCAGAGGTGCTTGAGAATGCGCGCGTCAAGGACATCTATGTCGAGGTCAAGATGGTGGAAGGCAGGGTGGATCTGGTGTATAGTATGACGAGTGGGGCGATGGATGAGGGGATACAGGTGTTGTATGAGAGCAGGGGGGATGGGGGGTTGGCGGCGTTTCCGACGCAGAGACATACGGGGGTGCAGCAGTTGGCGCTGAATCATTTTTTGAGTGCGGGGCTGGGCGATACGTGAAGCATAGTTGCTCGTGTTTAGTGTATGATGTCATTATAATAGCTTACCTTTCATTCGCATGTTTTAGACATTTGGATGCTAGTCAACGACATAGCCCTGTGAGGAAAATACTAAGATTCGACATTTTCGTGTTGCTTCACTTGCTTGTGTCTATTTGCTGGCTGCATATCGTCTAAAGCGTCCACGATGCCGAAGTCTTGCACTCTCTGCCACCACCCCCGTCCCGTACTTGTCCGCTGCCAAATCGACGAATCAGCACAATGGCACTTCGTGTGTCCTGGTACATGCTGGAAAAGTGTCTCGGGCGGCGTGGAAGACGCGAAGGGGCTCGAGGGCGAGTATCCCTACTATAGATATGGAGGCATGGTAGGTTGCGCACTTCAGTCCTTCACTCTACATTTTGTGAATGCTTTGAAGAGATGCAAATAAGCTAACCCATGAAACGCAGTGGAAAGACAGAAGTGCAGATGGGCCAGTCAGTGCGAAGAAACCGAAGAAGGTGAAGGAGAGGCAAAAGGGAGAGATGAAGGAGAGGGAGAAGAACAAGCAAACCAATGAGAGGATAGATGTGAGCGGAGAGGAGGATGGTGGAAATCCTCAAGCACAAGGAATGTGAATGTAGGAGTAACCAGCTGCATGTACGGTTAAACAAGGTGGGTGAGCATGTCATGCATGTAGGCCATACTTATGTTTGACCGATCAACGAAAGAACGCCTTGTCCTCAATGACCTATCAAATAATGGAAAGGATCCGTGCATCTTGTACGACACGGCTGAATATACTTCCGTGGAGAGCTGTGCGAGGGGAGGCTATGGAAGCTGATGAGTTGGTGACATTGAGCCAGTAGTATCGAATCGTGCAAGCATAGTGAAAGGAATACATGTCGTTTTATCAAACAAGTGCCAAATCCAGAACGGGTATGACTAGACGTTGGGCGACGTGAGGCCGGCTTGGCGCAGTATCGGGCTCCACGCATCCTAGTGAATGTGAGATTCCCAGCGTCGTTTCCCGTGTCTACAGAGCTGCAGGTCGTTTATCAGACGGAATGTTGGTGTCGATGTGGTCGTTTGCGTTACGCGATCCCGTTGGCGTACATGTGCGCAGATACGATGCGCAATGGTGGGCGACCTGGTTCAGTGGTTCGTCGCATAAGCGCACGACGAAGCGAACGTCGCTCTTCAGCTGTCCTTCTCTACACCTCTCTTAAATAGTTGTGGAATCGTACGATGTAAATTGTAGGGCTTTTTGGGTCATGAGTCGTGTTTGCTGCCCCTATTTCTTTACTTTTTCTTGCCCTTCAAGTCTGTTTTACAGACCTCCAGTGCAACCAGGACTTGAACATACGCGCGACAGTATTACAATCCTTTGCTAGAAGTGTTGGTTGTTGGGTTCGTGTTGATTCCCCCGAGTCCTCGGTCAGGTCAGAGAACGCCTTGCCTTTTTAGGCCAAGAGCACGGTGCTCAGATATATTGCGGCACCTGCGTTGGAAGATCCCGCTTCAGGTAAGTCCTTGGTGCTGTTATAGCAATACTTGAACGACTTGCCAGCTCACGCCGAATTGAAAGCAGCGTTATCATTGCAAAGAACAATTCAAGTCGTGTTGTACTTCGACACGATACGAAGCATGGCTCCCTCAACAGCTGTGATCGTCATCGGAGGGTCAATAGCTGGTTTAATGCACGCTCTTGTCCTCAGATCCCTTGGCCGCCAGGTTCGAGTCTTCGAGGCTCGACGGTATGGAGATATGCGCGCACGTGCTGCCGGGTTGAGTCTCTGGCCTCATGCGCAGGAATTGATTATCAAGCACGTGCCGGATTCAGACCTGAGTGCCTTCACTTTTCTAAATCGCGAGGTTCACGTCATGGCTGGTGATGGGAAGCTGCTGAGCAAAAGGCCAGTCGTAGGTGATGTTCGGACTACGAGTTGGGCAGTTGTGCATGACCTGCTCTGGAAAGCGTGCGAGAGCTCGCAAGAAGGTGATGGAATGATAAGTCTTGAAATGGGGCTTCGTATTTACGAAATCGAAGAGCAGGGTGGCATGATGACTGTCATGTTTGAGGATGTTGAGGGAAAGAAGTCGTCAGCCAGTTCTGACCTGGTGATTGCAGCAGATGGCGCTCGGTCCATCGTTCGTAGTCGAGTCCTTCCAGCTGTTGAGCCTGCATACTCAGGTTACCTTGCCTGGCGTGGCACTTTTCCAGAGCGAGATGCACCCCCAGAGCTTGCGTGTGTGCTCAACGGAACTCTTGTAAACATCCCTCTCGATGGCAGCTACATCCTGGTGTAAGTCTAACGCCGCTTCAACGCCGAGACCTGCTCACCGCAAACAGATACCTGACACCAGGCGCTACTGGAAGCATGAAACCTGGCGAGCGGCTGTTCGAATGGTGTTGGTACGACACATGTGATGCCGCTTCAGCCGATTTCAGTGATTTTATGACCGACATCAAGGGTCGTCGACACAATGTCACTGTGCCAGCAGACCTACTTGCGCCCGAAACCTGGAAGCGTCAGCTTGCTCGTCGACGAGATGTCGTACCTCCACAATGGCATCGGCTCTTTGCCGTATCGACAAAGCACACCCAGCCGTTGCTCACCGCCATCCGATCCTTCGAAAACACGTCTGTTTCGTTTTTTGACAAGAAAGTTCTACTAGCCGGCGAGGCCTTGTGTCAGATTCGACCGCATCTCGGAGCCAGCTGCTCTATACCAGCATTGCAGGCGCTAGCTTTTGGTAAAGTGTTGCAGGGTGCAAAGACATGGGACGAAGCTGAGCAGGAAGTAGCCGAGTATGCGTCTACATTGGCCTTTGGAAGCATTGCAGTGGGTGTACAGGGCATGACCGGGAAATGCTCAGGTGAAGCAGAGGCGGCATCTAAAACTCCATGAGTGAGTCATTTGGGCGATAGGATAGATTGACTCAGCACTGTCTCGATAGCGAACATGTCGTGGTGGATTTTCACGCTCTTTCAGATCCACTGCGTAACTATGGCTTTGTATCATGCCTTGACTTGTGCTGAGATGGTAGAATATGACATTTTCAATTGAATACTGCGCAGAGAGGTGCTGGCATACGATGTGAAGAGCCTTGGTATTATTACAAAATTGGGAACGCGTGCACATCACGTCAGAACTTTGAACAGCCAGACAAAACATGACTTCAATAATGCTTTCAACAATGTTGTGTGAGGATCATATTTGAGTTATGAAAAATGAGTCATCATCTCGACAGTGATGGTATGTGCTGGATATGTACGAGAACAATGCTGCTTCTAATTTGTAGATGTGCCTATCTCGATAATGTCCCCATAGAATCAGGCTACAACCTACAGACTTGAATTTGAACACTAACATCGACACAGCGATTCCCAAACAGGATCCGCATCAACATCTTGTTGACTGCAAAGCCATAGTAATGGCTTCTTCAGCTGAGCTCCTCGTCTCAAAGATGGATAGAGCTCGTTCCAAAGGCAACTTGTTGTACAAGATGATGCTTGCTGATTCAACCACAGCAGGACAATTGATGAACCCACCGACTTCCTCCGCTGAGAGTGGTTGGAAACTAGCCGAAGATCTCAGCGCTGCTGGTTACGTCGAGGATGCTGACCTGCATGAACCAGGTTATTATCATCGATATATTGATGATGTGGAAGAAGTTGGAACACTCCTCGATAGCATTGGTTTCAATCCCAGCTTTGCTCGGACTGACGAAAACACGTTCATCACGCATCGGCACACTATCAAAGAAGGAGAAGATTCTCAAGCTTACTACCAGTCGTACTTCGAGCAAATCATAAACCCAGTCGAAGGACTCATTGTGGCACACGACAACCGTTCTCCGCTCACGCATGTTGGAATTGACCATTTATACGATCAAATGCCATGCGTCAAGTACTAGTCAGATGTTGCGTTTCTCCAGTGGAGCTTGCGCACAGAGTTGAAATTTGAGCTGAGGTACGTTTTGCGCTACTTTGTTTGCAACCGCGCAACTCGCGATGTGATAGAGGGGATCAATCCCAAGCATCTGCACCTGGATTTACCATGGCCAGGAGTTACCTACCTCGCCACGTCTGAAGAAGGCCATGCTCTCATAGGTACGCCGAATGGAAGTGGTGTGGCTTATCTGCTCATACAGCACAAAAGCAAGCTCGGCCACAAGATCATTGAGTCAATCACTGTCTTCACATCCGAGGGCTATCGTTTGATGTTGCTCTTCCACATTGTTGGCGTCGATGACACACAGTGTGACGAGGATGACTATGGTTTGAGGTTGCTCTTCCGTATTGTTGACGCCGATATCGACATCGATGACGCATAGTGCCATGAGGACGACCCATAGCGAGCACCATTTGGCGCAGAGATCGTGGGTACTTGTCGCATCAGTGATGCTGATGGAGTTGAACAGCATGTAAAAGTCGACGACTGTGGTATGGCGGAAAGGTGTAAACACTTCGCAATCATGAGACGAACAATAGCATCCTGAGTCCGATAAGAGAGTGACTTCCTTAGGTGAATGTAGTATGATTAGGCTAATAATCATGACATTATTGTCTCTAGGTTTTGTGTTACATTACATTGCTACCAAGCATATATAGCGTGCAGTACTCGCCATCTTATGTGAGAGACTTTTGATACTGAACATAGAAATGCGACAGATCGAATGATCAACTGAAGCTTGCGATAAACTCACGTCTTCTTAGGTAATCTGGGTGAGTGCAAAGACGCGCAAGGAGCTCGTTGAATTACGTGATGGATCATTGAACGTGCAGACAAGCACATTTTAACGAATTCTGACAACAAATACTTACATTTGACTTTCTATGCCGGCCAAATGCGAACTCTTTGTTCAAATTTAGTTTAAATATACCAAGGATAGGCATGGAAATGGAATGCAAGCTGAATTACACTGTGCAGTACACTAAAGCATTGAGATCACTCTGCTTGAAATATCATGGACGCGATGGCTGAACAAGTCCATCTTCACGGCAGCATCTGAGGGGATCATTCCAACACACTCTACAAGTGGTAGATATCTTTAGCGCAATGTAGTTGATTCGAAATTTGCAGGCTTAACCCGACAACTTTTCAACAAATTCAAAGGACAGTTACCTGCGATAGCAAGTCGATGTTCAGTATGACTCAGGTGACCTTCTTGATCTCATGATGGTTCTGCGCAAAGCTTTTGGATTGTACAGCATGACACTTGCTGATTCTGCGAGCTTGGGTCAATTGATGAAGCCACCACGTCGGTCGATCGAAAGCCAGTGGCAAACAGGTACGACACCTGAAAGATCCGGCTACGAAGAGCTGTTGTTTATCGATGATGACCGGACCACCGTTGAAGAAATTTCCGAACTCGACTCACTCGTCAAGCTGCTGCATTTCAAGACAGGCTTTACACTGGGGTCTCCGTAGAACGCCGCTCAGTTCGCGGGTTCTAGACAGTACAAGAAAACCAAGAGCAGAAACAATCTCGGTCCTAACGTTCTCATTGCCCACGGTGTATATTTGAGGACGGATGTTCCAGGGTATAAAAAGATGCAATCGAACTGGCAGCAAATCGCGAACGAAGAGGACGGACTGCTCATAGCCTGGGCTAATCACTCACCAATTGCAACTTTCGGACACCATAGCTGCCTCCATGTAATTTTCCATATCTTCGATACTGGTCAGATGTTGCGTTCCTGGAGTGGAAGATGTGTACTTCCGAGAACGCTCGTCTCTATTGCGTTCTCCATTATCATGTCGTCAATACGATTGCTCAAGGCCCTGGAAGTCATAAATGAAGCGAATAGTGGTAGACCTCAGGTCTCGAAAATTCCACCGTGGCCCGGTATCACTTTCAAGACCGACACAGCGGAGGGTGAGGCACTGCTCGGCACACCTAATGGGAGCGGAGTTGCATATATGCTAATTGAGCATGGAGAAGCGCTTGGCCACAAGCAGGTTGAAAGGATCTTCGTTTTTGATCACGACGGATTGCTGATGCTGCTCTTCCACATCGTAGATGTAGAGCGAAAGAACTCCGAAAGGACTATGACAAAGCAGGCCCAATCTGTAAAGCAAGTTGACAGAACATTGGCAAAGCATTCCAATCGGCTCGATCCCGATGCAGATTACGAGTACGAATCCGACGAGGATGAAGACTGAATACCTGAATTTGGCGAAGGGTACCCTCTCGAGGAAGCAATCGAAGGAAAGCCGAGCGACGATGAAAGGCCAACGAAAACTACGTGTACGAGTCCGAGTCCGAGAATGACGAGGGAGGAGGGGTTCAAGTGTAGCTTTTCGCCCTGCTTTCTTGTTGTCAACCCCACCTGCATCGTACAAAGCTTTCTACCCGAGGTCCGCGCGTACTCTTAGAACATACACTGAATATATGTCTTCGGCGTTTCTGCAGGTAATCTCACGAAAATAATTTTGTGCATTGAGTCTACTTGACGCGATCCGGCAAGTATTGTGAGCAGAAAATGCACCCCTCATTAATTTCCACGATGTAGTTACGGTAACTGCTTCCAAGATTGTGCTCTATTTTTCTCAACGGTCCCATTGTTTCAAGAAGTATTTCATCATTACACTCGGATGCTGTTATCATCATCTTGTCCTTTCTCTGCGGTCGCATTAGCACATTCTATTACAGCGTCTGAGGCCTTTGCAAAGGGTGTTCAACCTCAACAAGCCCAGAGTTCTTGTCGAGTCTTCTTCTTAGGATACTTCTCCTCGGCGTAATTGAATTAAAGGGTAGTTCTAGGCTGAGAACGAACCGTGTTGTGGCGTCCTTGGCAGGTTTGGTGAGACGTTACCCGCCAATAGAGTCCGCCCCCAAAATGCACCTCGCTACACATAACCTATAATTGGTACCGAAAGGCAGCCAGCTCATCGACAGAATCTGCCCAGCCTCGTGATCGCGGTCGATCCTGGTTGTATCTGGGATGGCCGTTGTCATCGTCCCTTGTTTGTTCATTTCGGTAGGGGTATGACAGGGCTATCCGTACCTCGCATTCGCGACTGTTGCAGGCAGGTCGCTTGTGTTAGGGCGGACATTTGTCACTTTAACTTAAGCACCGCAGCGCAAAATGATCACTGTGAATTATAGTAGAGACGCTGCGCAAGCCCGCCATGGCGTCTTTGAGTGTTGGACAGGTATCTGCTTTGATAGCTGCGGGCACTGCGATCGGTAAATTCCCTATTTGTGAATAACTCAGCTCAGCAAATTCTGACAGGTGCCATAAGTCCAGCTTTTGCTACCGCTGGTAATACCTCTAATACTCATCGCGTACATCAACAAGAAGCATGAGCGAGTGACAGCAAGCGCAGCGACCTGGTAGTACTCTAGGACAGCTATCACATGAGAGTCTGCTAACTCAATCAAAGGTCGACTCTCAATCGAGCATTGCACTCTTCCTGGTGGCCGACGATCCTGCAGTCGGATTCAGCAGGATCCCAACATGTTGCTCTCTGCGTATCCGTTGCAACGTACATCGGAGTCTTCGTCGCAGCTCTTGTCGCAATCGCCGCAGTCATTACCCCACTGGGATTATACGATGCAATATCGGCTGGCAATAGGGATACTGTTGCCTTTACTTATGCGCGAGATCCTTCACCGTTAGGCTATGGAACACCACCAAGGAGTGACCTCGGCTTCAGTCGCACATGCGAGGGACGGTCTCTGGTACTGTGTCCGGGCACCAACTTCACACTAGTTCCTGGCGCAACACCATACACTCAGATGTACGTACCGGACGGCTACAATACAAGCATTCCACTGGACTATCAAGGTATCTGGAGCAGCGGTCTCAGTGCGCTATCGCCCACGGTCTCGAGTATTTTTGACATACAATATCGATCACCCGAAATTCTGCAACAGGATGCATCCGGAAAGGTGACCAACTATGCAGGCGTACAGATCAACAATGGCTCAGCATACCTTGCGGGGGGGTATCGCAACCTATATACTGTGCTTCTTAGGAACAGCACGGAGGCCTACGAGGGCTTGGTTGTTGATACAGTCAATGGGGGCGTGGGTTTCCGCAACCACACTATCCCACCTACATCCACGTACGGAAGCACATGGACAGAAGACATTCTCTTCGTGCAACCCGAGACACGATGCGTCGACACGAACCTTACAATCGATTACACTCTAACACAAAACAACATCTCGGGCGTGGTAGGAGTTGGAGACCGAGTCTGGCTTACTGATAAAGGAGGGTTTTCGTCATTGGAACCCAACTACAATTGGCATAATATTCGTAACAGACAAGATGATGCTCAGCTGTACGAACGTGCTTACACGGCGGCCTGGCTGAACAACCTGTTGAGCATGATGTACCTCAATGAGACTAATCCTGATGCGGGAGAGAATGGCATCAAGCTGCAGCCTGCGGCAACAGGCAAAACTTTCAAACTTCAGGAGAGCAGCAACTCTTCGATAAGATCGTCAGTGGGACTAGGCTTGCAACTAACTAATGGCAAGTACGACAAAATCTCAACGTCGCCGTTCGGAAAATACTTGCCCATTCCTCTCGAGGATTCGGCCACCAATTCCTCGCTCACTTTGAAACTCTATCCCAATCCTCAGAGAATAAGTGAGGGGCAATTCCAATTCGCAGGTAAAGCAACAATGCTTGCAGATAGTTCAGTCCATCAAGCTAATTTTCCCTTGCAGGGCTATCATGCAGAGGGAATGTAAACGCGTCCGCTATGGCGAATATCTCCAATCTGGCAGTAGAGTGCGGCCTCATGTATGCACCCCCGAGACTGTCATCAGGAAACCTCGACATATTCAGCCGAGGCAGAGCCGGTCAGAATCTTACACAGCCAATCTACTCCTGCGCGTCGGCCTCGAAAGCCACCATCAAGACGGTGACGTTCAGCTACAACGGGACTGGCGGGTTTGAAGGTCTACAGGTCCTCTCCGTGATCGACAAGAAGTACGAGAGCACATCGGATAAGCCACTCTGGGGCATGGAGAATACAGGCATGAACTACTCCGAAGTGACACCACTCTGGGGCTTGGTGAACTCGAAGTATAGAGATGACCCGAAAGTGTCAACCCTCCAGAGCGAGTCATTATGGCTTCCCGGCTTCCCTGAAGGCATACGGCAAAGTCTTCCTATCAACCCGTTCATGAATACGCCTGGCGCTCATTTCTACTCTGCCGCAATGTCTTATGTGTACACCAGCCTTGGGAGTACTGCTACGACACCTTCGCTTGACGTTCTCGGTTATTCCGGTCATGCTCAGTTCGCAATGTATCGGAGATGGCTGGAGCTCTCCGCAAACGCAAAAGATTCCGAGAAAATCATCAATCTTGTTTGGACAGACCTTGTCGCGAACGCTGTGGTTGGTACCAAAGGATGGGCTGCGGAAGGGATCAACGGTGACAGAGTGGAGGTCACTTACGAACAGCGTCGCGTGCACTATCACATTGTGTATGCCGTACCCGCATTCATCCTGTTGGCGATAACACTGTGCCTGATACTTTTGGCTATAATCCTGGTGGCCATGCAACGCACTAGTTTGCAACGCATGAGGTGGTTCCTCGCTCAAACGTCTCTGGGTAGGAATTTTACAGCTCTGTTGTACTCCGATGTGGCGTCACAGGAGACCCCGAAGAGAACCTGGCAAGACCGTGATGGGCAGAAGTTGGTTACCGTCACCTCAAGTCGACCGTTTGCGGGTGGTCCTTCGGACGATTCGGAGGAAGCAGTCACAAAGACAACAGAGCGGCCGGAAGAAGAGGTCGAGTCATCGCAACGATTCTTGACAAAGTAGTCTTCAAAGAAGTAGGATTAGATAGAATCTGATCATGTCTGTGATTGGCCGAATCCCTTCTAAGCGATACGAAGAATGCGAGGTGTGGTTGCCGTGGGTGTTACGAACCGTATGCATGCCAAGGCAATCTGAACGACTATTGGCTTCCCGTGTCCCTGCAATGACCAGGAATTATCGTTCTTCGCATACGTATTCTTGGTTAAAAGACTTGGCAGACGATCCAGACCCAAATTCTAATGCTCATTGGCTATTTTCGTGTGCATCCTCTTCCAATCACAAGGTGTCCCAGTTCCATGTTGCAGAGAGGCTGAGAACTCAATAACAACATCTGCATACCTCGTATAATAAGACATGGATAGTTCCCAGTTGCCTAGAAATGGTGTCGATCTTTTCTGGATAATTGCCGTGCTCATGATGTATCTTGTCACTCTGCTTGCATTGTTACATGCGCCCTCGCCGCGACGACCGTGGGGCCATTTGCATATATCTCGATCTACAGTCTTCATGCATACTCTACCGCTCGTACATGTGTAGCTGCATGTCTCGTTCCTAACAACATTTGGCAATGCGGCGTCAATGGCGGTTATCACAATCTCGGCAAAGACCTTTGGTGCTGATGCAGTCCAATGAAAGCCTGCTGGTGCAGTGCGGGGCTACAATGTTCTGTGACAAGATACATCTCGAGCTGTGTCCGTGCATAATGTTATAATTGTGCAAATTCGATGGTGACATCAAGAGTATGCTGGATCTATACGACGGGAATTGCGCGACTGCGAACGTGGAAGTTTCAAGTGCACCTGCACAGACGATCGCGGGAATGACGATACCAGCGACAGCAGCCAGTAAGGCTACTATAAACATGAAGGTATCATCCATTCTAACAGGAGCTACGGCACCGTTCGAGTCGACCACACAGCCAGTCGGCAAGAAGGAGGAAGATGAAGGATTGAGCAAGTCCGACATCATCGCGCTGGCAACAGGTCTTGGAGTTGGCGTCCCAAGCCTTGTCCTTGCATTCGTTGCGTTACACATCCAACTTCGCAAGAAGAATCCATCAGCAAGTGCATCTCCGAGTACTTTGGACATGGCACCTGCGGAGAGCCAGACACACATCTTCCAAACGCCTGCTCCCGAGGTACCGAATGTGTAAGAGCTGGGAGATCATAAAGTTTGGCGGCAGTTCTAAAAGTAAACCGGCAAACTTGTGGCAGACCTTGTTTGTTGGGCACGATGTCAAACGGCGCCTCTTTCAAGTGTATCCATTCACCGCCAGATCGACGTATACTTGGCGGAGGTGGTCACCTGGGCTTTTCCATAAAGTACATGCCGGTCTCACTCGAGATAGAGTTGCCTTACGCAGGTGCTTTTGTTCTGTTTGTTTGTTTGCTAACACACATGGAGCTGCCAGTGAAAGTGATAGGTCGCGTCGTAACGCCTGAACCTACCAGCGACCTACACAAAGTCCCCCATCCTCTACAGTCGCGCTCACTCGACCAGTTCATACGAAAAAACATGGCGCCGACAAGACTGCTTCGTTATATCTTCCGCCACGGCCCACAAGGGAGTTCTCATAACGCAGCACCGACGCTCAGCCGCGAACCACGAGCACGCACGCACACGTCTCCCTCCTCCAAAGATCAAGAAGTTTGTTCAAGTTTATCAACCGAGAGTATCGTAAGCGAAGAGTCCGATCCTCCGCTCGTTCAAAAAACTCGCTCCGAAAGTCGCGCAACAACAATCCTAGATGATATCGCGGAGGAATCTGGCAGCGATGAAGACATATCAATGGCAGACTCTCTCGCCGCGCTCAATATTGACATCTATACCTTTACCACTCGCGAGTTACTCACCGCGACCTTGAATCAAGCGAAATTGAGCCTCCACGCACACTTGAACACTGTCGGTACCACGCTGGAAGTCCTGCGAGCACTAGATGGTTTCAGCGCGACGATTGCGGCTATCAAATGCGAAATGGAAGTCACGAAAGAGATATGCGAGGAGAAATTGAAGGTCATTCAGGACTTGGAGAGGTTTATAGACTGTCTATGGTTTGGCAACGAGCAGACTGCGCTGTCGAGCATGTTGGGTGGACAGTAAGGCAGGATCATGGTTCTGAGAGAAGGCCATGTAATGCTGCAAGCGATACAAAGCTCGCAAGAAAAATAAATCATGCTTGATATCCTCGAGATCCATCAAGCTCGTTCACGTTAGACCGGCCCTTCTCCTCGCATGGTAGCTCTGCTCTAACCACGGGCGACCATATCTCGACTGGTGATTCTGGTGATGCCAACTCTGCCTTATTATCCTGCATATTCATCTCAGCGATGTGCTCGTTGTTCCCCTCTACCACACTTTCACTGCCTAGTTCCTCTGCAGTCGCCTCATTCCCGGTGGATCCAGCATCTCTCTTCTTCCTTCTTCGCAAGAGACAGAATGTGATAATGCCCAAAGCAATCGCTGCTGCAGATCCTAGACCAGCGCCTAGTCCGATTGCGAGGGTTGATGTCCCGGACGAAGGTGCGGGAATGTCAGAAGTGACGGACGTAGGAGAGCTCAGACCTGCAGAAATTGAATTGGATGTCGCACTGGCAGACGACACCGTCATGTTGGAGAGCGTCGTAGGGGCTGGCATGATCGTGCCAATTGAGAACATCGAGTTGTAGAACGATGCGGTCGCGAACACATTAGGATTCTCCGCCGTGAACAACAGATCTTGGATGTCGCAGCACGTAGTATTGGTCTTGTTCGCTCGCCCTTCAAAAGGTCCGACAACTCCAGTGTTGCAGCACCATAACTTGTCTGTGGGACATTTCCAGGTAAGGTGGGTGTCGGAATCTCACCCAGCAGTTAGTTCAGAACGGAGACATGTCGTTTTGAGCTAGCTACCTTTGATGAAATCGCAGTATGCAGTACCGCAGGCGGGATCCTTGAAATCTGGATCTGTACAACCGAACCTCCACGCGTAGTTTGTCGTGTTATCGACGGTTTCTTCCCGACAGAGCCCATTTGTAAGGCAAAGATCGCCAGGCTCGCAACATTGGGTATGACCGCCTGTTGCCACTGCCGTATGATTACATGGCACAGACTTGGAGGACTTTGTGTTTGCTTTGTAGTAGCAGGTCATGCTTTGGTGGTGGTAGTGCCTTTCGATCGTTGCAGCCTGCACGAGGCTACTGGCTGCAAGGCATTATATGTATGGAGGAATCGTTCAGCGTCACATTGCGAGGCTTGCAAGCTCGTGTTCAGCCGTTGCCAAAAATGGGTTGTCGCACCGGTGGTGGTATGGGTTGCTGACGGGCAGCCAATCAATACTCACGCCGGAATTGGTGTGGCTTGCAGTATGGCCGGTAGGCCAATACAAGTTCATGGCCCCCAAGCTTGGAAACACAGCAAAGGGGTCAAAAAGCAGGAATAGGTACCACCAAGGCGTTTCGTAATTGTGGCGTGCAACTTCCATGTAAGTCAAGACTTCTCATGATAGCCGGGCGCCTGCGACAAACGCGACCGTAGAATAAAATCCAGCACGATTATCAACGTACTAAAAAATGTAGAAATCAAATTTTGGTTTTATCTCAATACCCATGATCCCTTAGTTCTTGCTGCATGCATGAGGCATGTGCTAAATTGCGCGGCTGTGTAAGGATGCACTGCATTAGGGTGAATGTGTGAGCGAGTTTAGTCCTCCCGCTTTTCCTGGTCTGGCCTTGAGCTCAAAACATTTTTCCTGTGCAATTCAGTCAACGCACAGTCTGATTTCTGCCTCAAATTACGACCGCTCATCGATTACACGAAATTGCTGCCCCGCCACATTCTAGGGGACCGGTCTGAGGAGCCATCGGGCCGAGAAAGTGCCAGGGTCGTTGCGACAAAATCAATGGACGTCTGAGACAGTCGCATGCACGAGAAATCAACGACGATATCGGTAAGGGTGACGAGCAAATCCAGCCCTGTCTCTTGTTGTAGTGCGGTTGCATATATAAATTCGGAAGTGAGCTGGGAAAACGTCACAAGGCATGCCACGTCCGTCCGAGAAGCCGCTGGAATCGAAGTGGAAAATCGAAGATGCATAGAGAAACTCAAAGCCATCGGTTTCTAATTGCTAAGAGGCAGCTGGAGATTCTGAGATGCGACAAAGCTCTCGAGATGCCGATGAAGGAGAGCACGCACTGTAGATACTTTAAATGACTAGTGCTCAAGTTTAATGTTAGTCATAAAGTTGAAAAATGATAACGGATACCGACTATATAGCGGGGATACTGGTATTTTAGTCACTCCATCATTGCCTTACAACACGGTAAGAGAATGGAAAAGGCATATGGCGGTCTTGGCAGAGACACTTCTGGAGCTGATTTCCTTCACCGTTCATAAACTAGTTTTCGACCAACAGTAATGGGAAATACACCAATTAAAGAAGAACTGCTTGAAACATAGCACATGTGCTTGAGAGAACAGTCCGACTGCATTTTGAAGCATTACGAGCCAACGTTGTTAGCGTACATGCGAGCATTCGTGTCACGGACGACAAAGTCTTAAATGCAAGAACACGAAGGCTGATCGCCAATGTGATATATACACGAAGGTGATGTTCATGTTGCAGCTTTATTGATTTAGCCAGCTCCGCCACCATCCTGCATTCATCAGCAAGTTCCCGCGTCATCTTTACGTCAAGCTGTAGATCACCCGTTACGGTCCTCACCAGCGGCGGCAAGAATCGCTCTCATTCTTGACTCACATCGCCTTTCGGAGTTCTACTTTTATGGTAGGCATGGAGTTCGGACTACTGCAATCGCTCCGACGCCCTACACGCTGCATTGAGGTGGGGTATGTTCATGACTCACGAATCACGATGAAGCAAATTCCCCACATTGATCAATTGATAGGCTGAACCGTTCAGTCCAGACCCAACGGCGATAAATGAGGATGCGCTTGTCGATATTCGCCAAACGCCTGGTCGCAAATGGATTAAAAATCCAGATGTGATTATAAGGGTAGACTACGGTATGGAGGTTGAAAATCTGGCACGCTTGCGACCTTCATCACAAACATCTTGGGATAAGACAACTCACGCAGAATGGATCCCATTGCCAATCCGACGGCTCAGGTGCAGGAAATGCCACCTCCTGGCGATGCGATACAAGAAGAGCCAGACGAGATATGGAACGAGTTGCGCCGTACGGTGTCCAAAATGACTGGACGTTCAAAAGTCCCGAGCGACGAGAAGCAATCGATAAAACAGCAAGAGGCAGAAATACGATCACAAGCGCGATCGCGATCGAGAAGAAATCCGAGCGGCCATGTTGTTGACGATGAAGATCCTGAGATACCTATTGTTGATGCCGAAGACAATTTCCCCGAAGGTGGTCTGCGTGCATGGCTCGTCGTCGCATCAGCATGGCTTATGCTCTTCCCTTCGTTCGGATTCATGGTCTCCATTGGTACACTGCAAGACTATTGGAGCCAGCATCAGCTGTCGCACATGACCGCGCGCGATATCGGTTGGATCCCTTCCGTTTTCGTCTACATCTCGCTTGCACTGGGTATCTGGGTCGGACCTCTGTTCGACCGCTATGGACCGCGGTGGATCGCTCTGGGTGGCACTATCGGCTTTCTCCTCATGATATTTCTGTTGGCTGAGTGTAAAACATTCTGGCAGATGGTACTATGTTGTGGCGTATTGGGCGGAGTTTCCGGGGCAATGTTGACGACCACCAGCCTCGCAGTCGTTGCCCACTGGTTCAAAGAACGACGGGGTTTGACGCAGGGGATCGCGATGATGGGGTCGTCCTGTGGAGGTCTGACTATCCCACTGGTGCTGCGTACCACCTTTCCCAAGTACGGATACCAGTGGTCTCTTCGAATTTTGGGATTTGTTTTCCTGGTGCTCCTGATCGCCGGCAATATCCTTATAAGAGCCAGGATACCTCCAACTGCTGCGGCGAAGAAGAAAGCAATCATCTCTTTGTCAATTTATGGCGATCTTCGTTTGAGTCTGTTTACTCTGAGCGTCTTTGGCTTCGAAGTTGTCCTTTTCGGCGCGTTGGGAATTCTTCCTACATATGCCACCTTGAGCACAAACTTCCCTCCAGAGACGAGTTTCTACCTCATCTCAGTCCTCAACGGTGTATCTTGTCTTGGAAGACTGCTTCCTGGGTACGTCGCGGACAAGATCGGGCGATTCAACACGCTATTCATCATGATAATCTTTACATTGGTGTTCATGCTTGTATTGTGGCTACCACTTGGAACAACTTCTTTAGCAGCACTGTATTGTTTCGCGGCTCTTTTCGGTTTTGGAACTGGCAGCTGGATGGCCTTGACCCCTGCTTGCATTGGCCAATTGTGTCGCGCAGAAGAATTCGGAAGGTACTACGGGTCAATTTATTTTATTGCTTCTTTGGCTACGCTGGTCTGTATTCCAGTCAGTGGCGAGCTGGTCGAAACGGTCGGGCCACAGCCAATGGTGGCGTTTTTCTGTGCGATTCTTGGGTTGAGTCTCGTCAGTTTTGCGTTTAGTCGATGGGCGTGCTTGGGGCGAAGATGGGCTGTCAAGGTAAAGATCTAGTCCTGAAAACAGTGACAGAGTTCTGGAGATGAGGTTGTAGTAATTCAGCTATTTACTGTTATTACTTTCACCGTCTATGCCGACCTGGCATCCCAAGCTGTGATACCTGTGGAATGTAACAATGTGTTGCGATGCCAACCCGACTTGAATCCTCATACTCTAGCACCATCGGTGGCCTTCATCTCCTCCTGAAGTTTGTCCGGCCCGGGCTGATACACGCGATCCGAGTCGTCGTCATCGAAAAAGCCATACTGCCGCTGCATTTGCTCAATACCTCTTGGATCAAGGAAGGGCAATTCCTTTGCGGCTTTGACATAGCTCATGTTCTCAACATGTCCCTTTGCGAAGATCAAGTCAATCTCCTCCAAGCTTCGCTGTTTCGTTTCCGGGTAGAAGATCCAGATGAAGGGTATGAATGAGGCATTCACCACGGCGAAAAAGAGGTAAGTGCCCCACTTGATGTGATCGATCATGATCGGCGTGATCATGACTACAAGAAAGTCTAACGAGCCACAAAGTCAGTGATGGTCGCATAATTATCTGTAGGCCAAACTTACTAAACAACCAATTTGTGCACGTCGACACAGCGTTGGCCTTGCCTCGGGTCTTGATAGGGTTTACTTCCGCGGGGTAGAGCCATGGTAGTGGCAGCCATGTTGCCGCGAAAAACGCAATATAAGTAAAAAGGCCGACAGCAGCGCCTTTGGCTGCAGTTTGTGTTCCGGGTATGAGCGCTCCAAATACAAGAACCATGGAGAGGCCCTGTCCGTATGTCCCGATGAGAAACAGCTTTCTTCGGCCCTACAGAGGTTTAGCACAAGATTGAATATGCATTAGTACCGAATACATACCGTCCTCTCAATGATGAACCAGGACGTGGTTGCGAAGATGGAGTACACAATCATGTTGACACCTCCAAGCAACAAGGATAGCTCGTGTGTAGCTCCGATCGAGTTCTCGAACAATAGCGGGAAGTAGTAAATGACAGCATTGCAACCCCCAATCTGTTGCATCAGCTGCGAAGAAGCACCAAGCATCATCCTTCGGAAGTGCTGCGTCTTGCCATTGGTGAACAGCGCGCTAAACGGCGTGATTCCGCCCTTGTGTCCGGAAGCTCTGATACTATCCATGATGATGTGAGCCTCAAAGCGAGTCTCTTCATCGTGGACTCCATGACCACGTAGCGCAGCGATAACCTTTGCTGCATCCTCGTGTCGATCTTTGGTCAACAGCCAGCGGGGCGACTCTGGTAGCCAGATCATCCCAAGTAACAAGATGAGCGCGAATACACTTTGAAAAGCGATCGGGAAACGCCACGAAAACTGGTCGGAGCCGTATGAGCAACCATAATCGATCCAGTAAGCGATCAAGGTTCCAAACGCAATGACACCGCCCTCAATACAGATCAAAAGCCCGTGGTTCTTCGTTCTGGAGCACTCGGCTTGATACGTCGGGATCGTGGCGGTGTTCATACCATTCCCAATACCAGTAACGACTCGTCCGATGATGAATTGCGCAGTCGCGTTGTGACCTTGGAAGGCAAGCACTTGAATGGCGGCACCGAGGATCATTATACTGCCGCCAGCAATAATACCTTTTCGTCGACCTATCGCATCGCCAAAGACAAGCATGATGATGGCACCGAACAAGCCTGCATCATAATGTTAGACTGTACGTTTTGGGTAGATAACGGAAAAGCCCGTACATCCAATTTCATAGATCGCGGTCACAAAACCCTGCCATGTCGAATTATCTCGCGTTTCCGGGAAGTAGTTCATAAACGGCTCTGCGGAGATGATACCGGACATGACGCCCTCTATTCAATTGTTAGTCTCAAGCTGCAGCACCAGTGATCAACCTACGATCATAACCAAACAGCAAGAACCCAGTTGTTGCGATGGCCGAGACAGTCAGATCCAGCGGCCTTCCTCGCATGCCCATAAACCGAGGATGACTGGCTGCCGTGACTGGGTGTGGGTCTGCCATCTTGACGTCCTGTTTTCAACAATCTGGTATAGCTTTGCGCAGACGGAACCGCGATCTCTACTTTGCCTCGACACACGTTGGATAAAACTACGGACACAATGAGGCGCTGCTGGGACTTTAAACTTCTCCGCATCTTGTGTTTCCATCTTTTCCCCAGGTGTCACTCCACTGCACTAGTTCGTTATTTGGCAGGATGTGCAGCAAGAAGACCCACCTATTTTGATTACCCTAGAACCATACATCCTGATGATGTCAAGAGATGTCGCCATTGGCACATGTCACCTCTGTAGGAGCGCCGGGGTTACTCCATACGGTTTGGCTGGATGTACATCTTTGAGATGCGGTCGGTTGATGGTTTGAACAAGGATGTTGTACACTTCGGGAATGCCGAGGCATGACACGCTGGTGACGCTTCGATGTAACCTTCCATGATGGGCTGGCGAAAGTTTCCCTCATAGTTCTATATGTACTTCCGCTTTCTTGGATGACATTTTAGCAAGAATTCAAGTAAGGACGAATTTCTGGTTGCTTCTAGAAAAGCTAGCTTCATCAGCTACACGAGTTCAAGTCAGATGGAAGCTGCTTGGGCGCGCAGTATCGACGACATGAATTGCATATTTCAACAAGGATGTTATGCAAATGCGATTCGAGGTGGAGCAATTTGTCGAAAGATGTGCTGGGCTTGCGTGTGGCTTACCCCACACATTCGCTTTTCGCCCCGTCCCGCTTACGAGCGGATCCCACTTCCGTTTCTCGATAACTCGTGCTTGTTATAAGAAGCTCGGACCGCCGTACTCGAGAATCTTGCTGGATCCTTGCCAAAAATCGAGGCATCTTGTGACGTCTTGGAGAGCCAGGGTCTGTTCCCTTTGGAACTAGCAGCGCCGGGAGAGACTTCGGTACCTTTGCGCTTGAATACCCGGCACTTACAGAACGTCTGAGATGATAAAAAGGTTCAATGATGAAGAAATTTGTATCACCACTAAGAATAGCCAAGTAGAGCTATCGTCCGCTGGCATGCTACCCGGGGCGGGAGTGGCTAAACGGCTCATTTCACGTGTTGAGATCGGAGGAACTCCCTTGCATGTGACGCACTCTTGGGCCTGAACCTACAATCATATCCTGCATTGTCACTTCGGGTATGCCCAGAATGTGCTTCGCTTATACTATGGTCATGTCCGCCAATATGGTCACATTAGAGTGTAACCATTTTTAGGATAGATGCGTCCATCCTAAAGATCATTCAAATGGCCAATACTGTTTGTACTCGTCTATTTCCTCGTCACTCTCAGCCAGTTGCTCCAATATCTGATCTCTCACTTCATGGAGGGCAGCTTTACAATCGTTGTATCGCTCGTGCTCAATGAAGCCTTTATCCGGCCACAAATCGCCTATCCTCTCTTTCACTGCCGCAACAAGCTCGGTTCCTGCTACTGCACCATCGCTATCCAATTTGATACGCTCAATATCTGCTTCCGAAAAGCTGAACGGGAAAGGAGTATGACCGGTGACACCAGGTAGGTCCGCCCACGTATCCTTTAGATCCACTAGAAGCGATTGGAAATGCGCCTCGCCGTACTCGAACATACGGTGGGCAAGAAATATCAGCCCGTATGCCGCCGACTTTCGAAATTCCACCACTTGATACAAGTCGGGATTTTTGGCATGCATGAGTTTACGCCACCCAATAAACAAATTTTGGACGGTATACTCGTGCACGGCAGCAGACCTTTCGTCTGGGGAAAGCCCAGAAAGCTTCGGCATTGGCGCCAGATCGAGTGTCTCAGGTTCAAGTCCGTCCCATTCGAGGAAGGCTGGATCGGGATTGTGATTGAATAGAGGCGAGATGTGGCAAGACTGCCAGTCAATAATACCCGTAATCTTCTCCGGTGTATGTGGATCTACGAAGATGTTGTCATGATGCAGATCATTATGCCAAAAGTGTGAATTGATCATCATAGGGTCCTTTGGGATAAGTGCATCGATGATCTGCTGGTACCATGCCAACGCAGTGAGCTTCTTTTCCGTGTCAGGCTGGTATAGTTTTGGGCCACAGAATAGGGCAATCTGTTTTGGGGGTTTCAGGGAATGAATTGCATTCGTTTCTCGCGTCCCGACTGCTTGCAGATACTGCGTTAGAGAAGCCCCTATAAAGATGTCAGCAGCTACACAAAAACATTATCAATCCCGACGTACATGGCCCCTTATCGGTATTCAAGGTTGAACGTCCTGCGTCAACCCAATCCCGGCCTGTAGCGGGCCCCATACTGAATTTTGAGTTTTTGACGACCTTGCCATCCTTGATGTAATGGTGGCCTACCTGTGGCTGCACGTCTCCCGTGTGATACAAACTGCCATAATGAGAGAATGTAACGCTCAGCCATTTCTTCTGGAGATTTGTCATGTCCACGAGCAATTGCAGCTTCTGGGTTAGTTTCATCGTGTCCCACACTTGAGACAAAGGAACACCGTTGATCTTCTCCATGATGATGAACTCGGCACCTACGGGGTGTGAATTCGCTTTAGCGTTCCATGAGTAGACACGAGGCGCTGGCGTATCAAGGACTTCTCTGGCCTTATGAATCACGGCGTCAGCGAGACTCGGCGTTGAGAAATTTAGACTAAACGTACAAAGTTTATCGTGGCAACTTTACTGGCCGTAGTACAACGCGGAATACCGGCATTCGGGTTTGGTACCTTGGCTACGACTTCCCGGCCATCATCCATGGTTATGAGGTATGCTTTGTTGAACATGCCGTCGGGATACTTCTCGATAGAAGTGCATTGAGCGGCACCGACCGACTCTGCCGCGACGCTCGCGAGCTTGTTCAAGTCGAATCTGGTCTCTCGTCGTCGAAGGTTATCTACCTCATCCACAACAAAACGGCCACGCATGAATTTGAAGAACTCATCATTAGAATTCCAATCTGACGAGGCTAAGTGGTACATGGAATCGCGCTCAAATGGGCATGCTTACCTGTCTGGCGAGAATCTATGTTAACGTGATAGTGGTCGTCTAATAACGGGCGGACTTTCGAGAGTGAGCGACAGTATTGCTTCAGGCTTGGTTCTACACTATGAACGTAGCGGCGCAATCGCGCAGATAGGAGCCGGCACATATCTCAGGAAACGCAATGGTTCTAAAGACGCGTCGCCCTCGATTACGCCAACATCTCGAACACCCGACTCGACAGGTTGAAAGTGCAAGACTGAGATTGAAAATTCAGTTGATTTAGAGAAGGCTACGTCGTCGCGCGAGCCGAGATATGGAGATGAAGGTTGGCAAAGATTGGCTGGGGCAGTCCTCGTGTGCTCGAATCATGAGTCAGCAATTTGCCGTATCTAGGCTAGCTCGCTCGACGTATACTCTCGGTATGCCAGTGATGTTGGAATTAGTCGTACTGAGTCCGCCCTTACTACCAAGGGATTTCCATTCACATGAGAAGAAGTCCAAGCTCTCGTGGACTATTTACTGTTCGCAAATTCTTTGGAGCCTTCGACATCAGCCAGATAGGCGTTGCATTTACTCAAAGATTTATACCAGGTGAACATCAAATTTATGGTCTTGGATAGGTTTGCAGAAGAGTCCTTTTGTATGTATCCAGCATGTGTCAACCGCACTGAGTCGTTAGAAGCGATGGTAACATAGGCTCAACCTTGTGTCTTTTTCGCTTGTCTGATCACAGACTCGTAGGACTGCAAACATGACACAAACCTAGCACTTCGATCATTCTGGGTCTTTCATATTTCACCTTTCGTGGGCAGGCTGCAGCCGAGCTGCGTGCTTCGACTTGCCTAAACAAAGTGGGGCACGACTTTGTTCTCGCTTTACCGACATATCATCTGATTGGTTCAACCCCAGCCCTTCCATGCCAGAGCTACACCGTTTGCTGATCTGATTGGTAGAAACAAGCCTCGAAGGTTACGCGATCGGTAAACGCTTCAGAACCTGCAATTAGACACACCGATGTTGATCCTCATTGGGTGACCCGAGGCCCTGGACTCTCAGCCAACGCCACATTACACCACTCATCCCTTTCCACAACAGTGTATATAATGCTCCTATTCTTTCGTTCTACACTCAACCATACATTACGATGTCTTCAAATTCCTTGAACCATCCTGATCCTGGACACGAAGATAACCCTACAACATCATACCCGTTTCCAAGCTCTTGTTCCAGAAATGATAGCGCTGCTCGCGATGCAGACTTTGAGTCTTTCCCTATTCAAGATGCAGGACATTCACCATCTCAATTCACAGGCGGTTGGATTGAATCGAGGACCAGTGCGAGTACGCTTTACGGTCATATGGCTATCGTCCATCGGTCAAAAGAACTCGCTAATGTCCAGTATAGACCAATCAATGGCAACAGAAGGAAATCTGGATGTGTACCATACCATCTCTGAACAGCACTCGCGTGATCCATACGAGTCAAATTTCGATGCGCATTTCAATGCAGAGGAAGGCCTCGATCCACTCTTAGGCACCTCGAGCTATGACTTGTATGATCCATTCGCGCTTGTTCCAAACAGCATGTCAAGTCAGTCAAATCAATACCCTCATTTCACAGTAACTACTAAGCAGGAGCAGCAGCTGACATGTACGATTCTCAACTCTTCCATACGGCATATGATTTCGGCACAAACTCTTTTGAAGACCCACCACGTCCTCCCATTGCCCCTTCCGAGAACTACATTGCTCAGAACTCAGACTTCCAGGCAGGCTTAGAGCATGGAAATTCGATGACGCAGTATATGACAGAAGCATCAAACTACAGTCATAACTATGCAACCGAAACCTCGACAACTACTGAGACCGTTCAGAACAGCACAAGCGAATTTATCTTCAATGACATATCTCAGGCCAGCACAGGTAACTTTTCGATCCAAGTCGACCCTCTACTGAACTGACATTTGTAGACACCGGCGCACCTGATTTTGCGGACTGGCGAACAACAAATGCAAATCTTCCATACGCTGAGCATACTAATGCTATTGCTCCAGATCAGAGCACATATATGGTGCCGGACAGCGTTATGCGCGACGTTGAGTTTTCCCCCGAGATCAATATCAGAAAAAGGGGACCCATTTCTAATGTAGATTACTCGTTGCCCAAGAAAAGGCAAGGTGGAAGGAGAGGAGCTCTGACGATGACTCAATTGGAAAGCTTCAGGAAAGCCAAAAAGCAAGGAGTGTGCATCAGATGTCGCTTTGTTCGCTTAAAGGTCAGATAGATCATTTGTTCTCCAAGGAACAGGGCTAACAAAACACAGTGTCAAGGTGGTTTCCCTTGCACAGCTTGTGTAAAGGGGGGGACACCAAAACTGTGGATTACACCATGCACAAAGGCTGAATTCTTCGATATAATTATGGCAGCAACTTATTTCCCATGTATGCATACATGTGCCCCTGGATTGTAGCAGAGTCTAACATTCTATTTAGATGCCTCGCTATATGAAGCCACAAAAGTTCAGACGCTGGATTTACCATCATCAATTGGTCACGTTGCTCTGATGACTTATCTGTGCAGACGTGACGGGACTATTGTAGTTTCGAATAACAAGATGTTCTACCCATTCGAGAGCAAGCTAGCTCTGCCCTGGATTCTCGGACTTGGCAGTTTACTCGAGATCCTTTCGACGCAAGATCATACGCACCTCAATCCAGCAAGCATTGGACAAGTCAGAGAGGGACTGGTTCGTTTCGCAAAAACCAGGAGGAATCGCAATGGGTTGATCTTCGGCAATTCTGAAGACGCCGAGGAAGCATTACGATCGGTAAGATAAGGGAAACTCTCGCGTTATGTTCAATTGCTGACTTGGTAAACGTTCAGCAGTTGATATTCTGCATATATGGGCCATATTCCTGGGATGTGAGAACTGTTGAACATTTTCCACATGACAGCAGTCACACATTGAAGATCATAACCGAGACTGTAGAGCTACTGATATTTCTCACGGTTCGGCACATGGAGCTTTGCCTATTCCGACATCTTCAAGATGTTTCGAATGATCTCCCGAAGGACGACGTAGAAAAGCATCACACATATATTATGTTCTTGCTGTTGATATTGACGGCGGGGAAGCCTATGAATAGAACCATTGCTGACAGTTTTGAGATTGTGAGTCATGTTTCTTGTGTTTTTCATATTAAAGATCCACCAACTGATCGATGACAGGGCGCAGATAACGATATGATGACTTCTATAATGATCAGTCACTCGGATACCGTCAAACGCATTCGCACCGCACTATGGATATATGCGTCTGTTGCAATCAGCAAGCTGAGTGCATGGACCAACTTCTGGGAAACTGCTGTTAGAATGAACCCACTCATGACAAAAGAAGTGATTCTCGAAAGCTTTGCGGGTAGCGAGGATGGATTTCTTGAAAGTATCGGCAAAGCGGAGAAACCAATCATTGACTCCATGGAGCGACTACATAACATGGAGCAAACACTGAATGGCTTAGGATGCGGAGGATGCGAAGAAAACGATACATTATCCCGAGATGAACTCCGAGAGAGCGTGCGAGAGTTTTTCAACCCCGGAGCTCTTGAAAAACTTGTCGTTGAACATGATAAATATACTACCGGCGGTCTGTTTACGGCCGAAACCGAGGACAATCAAGTCCATGCTGCAGCTAGACGGTTCCAAATACTTTGTTCAGTCGAATGGTTATCCTGCTTCCCTGGGACCGACAGCAACCTCTTCTTGTGTGGAGAGATCTCTTCGGTGTTCATGGACATAGTAAGATCAAGGCTGAAGAGCCTGCACCAGTTCAGATCATTTCAAAGGCTCATCGATGATGAAAATAAAACGAATCCGGAAAACTCCATGACGCTAGATGAGCTGATTCGGCAACTTCCTGATCTATGCCAGACTCCTGTGGAAGAAGACGAAGAAGACTCGGCAGAGATTATCCGAGAATGCACAGATTCTGTACTGAGAGGAAAACGATGGAACGACATTGCAGAGTTACTCGGGGCAGACGAGGCAGTGCTAATAGGTGGTGTATATGATATGCCATCTACGAATGCACCAGATGCAAGACTTAACATAATTGCAATAGTCGAATTTGGGACTGCAGAAGAGTTTGAAAGACTCGAAAATTTGTTGCGTAACGAATTGCAGTGGCTGAAGAGTATCTGCTCCCAACTCCATGGCATTCTGCCGATGATCATGGAGTTGGCATCGCTCCCGGAGGCTGACGAAACGAGGGCCTTAGCTCTTGCTGAGCAGATAAAAGGGAAATGTCTCGAAGTGTTTGGCGGAAATACCAGTTCCGAAGCTACTCGAGCACTGAAAGCCGTAGATTTTGGGGTATCGGGCGTAATCATGACCACGATCATATGCGCCATAACCATATCCCAAACCACAGTGCCTACAGCAACGGAAAGAGAAGACGAAAGAGATTTGTTTTATGGCGTTCTTGAAAAGTCATTCAGGGAACTATGGGTTGAGCATTATGAAGGCAAAAATGACTTGACACTGGCTTGCACAGAGCGAATGCTACGCCAAGCTAAACGAACCTTTTTTTCCAGTTGCGACGAGAGAATGCACCAGCATGAAAGAAATTCGATGGAAGCCGAACAAGCGATGTTCAGAAGAGTGCGGCTTTCGCAAGCGATTGACGCTCTACTTGCGCTCGTCCTTTTCGCTCATACAAAGTATGAGCGAAAAAAAAGGTCGAGTGATATCGAATACGAAGCAGACAAAAGGCAATTGAAACAGGAGATTGAAAATTGTGCAGAGCTGTTTGCTTTCGCAATGGAATAATTACGTTCAGCATATATTTTGGGCATGCTTTGGAGTAAGCTTTTCGTTAGGATAATGAAACGTTGGCGAATGGAATGATAACAAATCATGTTTGACATACCAACACCGCTTCGTAAAGTACAATCAGCCACGAAGAGCGTTTCAATGATGATCTTAGACTTTAGCAGTAGTATCTTTACCAGATTGGGGATCATGGTAGATGTACGGGAGCACGCAAATGCCAAGAAAGAAGTAATAGCGTAGGTCCGAGGAATCACGAGGACGACTTTCATGTGCGTCCTCAAGATATTGTCAGCTCCGGGTAGATCACCAATCCAAATACTTTCGTCGCATTCTTTGCGAAGAATTATGGGAACAACATATTACCAAAGATTTGTCGAGAAGGCAGAGCAATGACTCGCAAGTTTCAAAGAACAGCCTGCTGAAGCTGAGGTATTGAAACCGTGTGGGTCAATGGCAAGGACTGATTGACATGCGTTGCTGACAGGTTTACGGAAGAGATCACCGAACCTTACATTTCATCCGATTATGGGCCACTTATATTTAGGTCATGAGCTCACTTGGAAGCAACAAAGAATACACATAATTACGCCTACTCTATGTCCTTGTAGATTCCAGATTTGATACTCATCTTTTCTAGTCGTGACATCCCTCGCTTGCGTAGGGCGTTGCAGTCTGGGCAATATTTCTGTTGCAGCATGTGCCTATTCAGCAGTAGTCGAGACCATCTTTGAATGTCTATGTACATGCATTCTTAATGCTGGCAAAGCCTTTCTTCCTGGCGGCTTCAGGATTTTGGAGATCAGAGAAAACCACCTCCTCTTCCTCCCAGCAATGAGAAAGGATTGCATAATGTGGGAGATCATCAAAGTAACTCTCTAGGGTGAAAGTGCGGGTGTCAAGCAGTCTCATGTCTGGAAGTGACCGTTGTGGTTGAAAGGGCGGGGTAGGCTCGGTGTTCAGGGGAATTATTGCGCAAGCACGTGGCATCTTTGACCGCGACACCTGCACTACGCATACGTACATTGAGGACATATCGACCAAAGAAGTCGCAACCGAGCAGTGGCGCCTTTCGTAGCGATCACACATCTGCTGCGACAGTTACTTGCAGCTCGCTCAACGCTTTAAGAGCGGTATTTGGCCCACGCCCATCGTTTTCTAGCTTGTCTAGGCATTGTCGACAGACACATGCCATTCTCACGCCATGATATACATTGGCGAAATATTCATCATTTCTGAAGAACCACTGTCACTTTGTTTTGCGCATCTGGATTCGCGTCAGCAACGAAACCACAACTTGTTAGCCTTCCTCGTATTACAACGTACCTCCAATCAGGTCGACCAGGACTGTACCATTATCATCAACCATCAATTTTCCATCTATCAGAGCATTAGCATACCTTGCTAAACAATACTCTCCGTGGGAAACGCTAAGACGTACTCGGGAAAGCCAGCTCATACGTCTCTCCATTTTTCTTCGCGTTTACGGGCTGTACCCGCTTCTCGTTCTCGGCGTTTGCTTTGTACCATGACACTTTCTTCGGTCCGTAGCTACGGTTCTCTGTCCAGTCACGACCAGCGATCCACTCGCCGCACTGCAGTTGACTGTTCTTCAGGGTAAAGATGGCGGCATCATCTCCCAATTTGACCTCGGTACGGTCTTCGGCGCTTTTGTCAACTTTGGCGATTGGCTTACCATCAATCTCAATGGTGAAGGAATTGGGAATCTGGTCCATGGCGGTTGCTGTGAAAACACCGAATAGCCACAATGTGATGAGTGCGGAGAAACACAAGAAGAGACTGTTGCGCAGAGTTGAGGTTGCAGCTGGCATTCGGCCTGGTTCAAAAACGACGATTATGGAAAGGGGACAATTCAGAAAAGTGCTGCGAGCTTGGCGCTGTTGAAGATGGACGAAGGCCTATTCGGATGGTGTTTCGTCCTCTAGTCCTGGCAATCAATCGCAACACCAGATCCCATGACGTGTGTACATGCGGTAATCGGGCAGAGTTTCGACCCCGGATTCCGCGCGTTTCAGTGTAGACCAACTCGGGCAGCTGCTTGTGCACAAGAACTAGTTGCCCTCGTTTAAGACTTGGCTCTTGCCTCTTCGAGTCTGCTAACCGACATTGCTGTCGGCTAGGTCCGCTCCACCATTCAGAGTCTCCAGGCTGCACGCACGCATTGCTTTGCCAAGACACCGAGATAAGTGCATCCGGCAAATTAATCCTGTTTGGTCGCTCTTGCGATTCAGGTATTGCTTTTTAACTTCGGTTTGTTCTGCGGATTAGAGATGTTGATCTGCCGTATCGTGCTTGGTCTGCCCTTTCTGGATGCTACCGCCGGCACCACCTGTAAATTATCCTAGCACGTGTATCACATCATCGCGGCATCACTGCAATTTGGCAATGTTTGTATTGGCTTCACCGCCCAATATACTCAGCCAAGAGATTTGGCCTGGTCGTTCTGTGGCTTTGCATACCACATCTGGCAGGACGTCGAGATAAACCCAGTGCAGAATGTCTTGGTACCAGCAACTCTTACATTGGAGCATGATTGATCGGGAACGTTGGCTACAAGCAGCTCATCAAGATACAAGCAGACTACTGTGTAACTGTGCAATATAAGAACCCACTGACCACCAACATCTAAAAGTCGTCCAGTCGCTTCGGTCTTTCGCTCAACAGCCTACCAGTCTCTCGATCCTCTCCAAGATGCACGTCAAGTCCGTACTCGTCGCCCTCGCGGTCCCAACCCTCATCTCTGCTGCAGCTATTCCTCAGGACCCGCCCGTTCCTGACTGGGATGAGAACTCGGCAGATATCGTTGGTGGTGTTGCAGCCGCTCAGGGCGATTTCCCCTTCATTGTCAGCGTCCAGCTCAACGGGCAACACCAGTGTGGTGGAACTCTTCTGAACGCCAACACGGTTGTCAGTGCGGCTCACTGCTACTTCGGCCTGCGCAATCCTTCACTGAGGATCCGCGCCGGATCCCTTGTATGTCTCCCATCTTCTCGAGACAGAATTTGAAATGGGCCTAAACTTGATCATAGAACAAGGCATCTGGTGGAGTCCTGTCCACTGTGTCCTCCTTCGTCCTCCACCCCAACTACAACGATGCCAATTCGGAATCCGATATTGCCATCTTGAAGCTCTCCACTCCAGTCCAGACAAGCTCTACCATTTCCTACGCGAAGCTTGCTGCTTCAGGCTCTGACCCTGTTGCTGGTTCTGTTGCTACTGTTGCCGGCTGGTAAGCTGATCATAATTATGCTGTCCATGTCCACTGTGCTGATACTCTCCAGGGGAGACCAAACCCAAAACGGCAACAACTCTCCCGCCGCCCTCCGCAAGGTTGACGTGCCCATCATTTCCCGCGCTACTTGCCGCAACAACTACTCGGCTTCTGCCGTCTCTGACCGCATGTTCTGCGCTGGTCTCGCCAACGGTGGCAAGGACTCTTGCCAGGGTGACAGCGGCGGCCCAATCGTGGACTCCTCCAAGACTCTCATTGGAGTCGTTTCCTGGGGCAAGGGATGTGCTCAGCCTGGTCTGCCGGGTGTGTACTCCAGGATCGGTGCACTTTCTTCGTTCGTCACCAGCAACTTGTAAAAGAGTTATGAGTGATGAAGACGATACCGCTACTGCGCGGTAAAATGCGCATGGTGTGTCACTTGGGAGAGGATTCAAGGCTCTTCTACTTGAAGGGGCCTATTAAGCTAGAAGTTGTCATCTATACGATGCTTTTAAGCAATATTAAACATTGTCCCACTTTTCTTCATCCTGAACTTGTTCGAAATGATGGTTGTGCGTTGTTCGCGAGACCTCCGTGGTAGCTTTAAAGTTCCTTCTTGCATAATCTATGCTTCCACCTATGCCTCCACAAACTACCGGGAAGTACATACTGACCATATATCTCTTCAATATTATTGATATTCTGTCGTCTAAAGAGCGATGAGGGGGGGCCTTTTCACGTTACACCACATGCCCCTCAGTCATCATGAAAACCAAGACAGCATCGAGCTAAACCAAGTCGCTTAGCAAGCCGGTATGCTAGATAAAAGGGTACGGGGTTACACCGCGCTCGAAGATCATACTTGGAGCCCAGGAGCAACACCAATCCCGTCACAGTATTGATACACGCTATACTTTGCCGAGCAAAACCTATACATTGCTCCCAGACTCTTTCTATGAGCAAGGGACTGTAGTCAGATATTTTCGTGGCGGCAACCGGTTATTGGGAATTTCTTTGCCCTACTAGATCGCCAGGTCTGCGAAACTCCGGTCGAGGTAACAAGTGTAATAACTGCGCTTCTTCAGGCAACGCTATACATGAGTTACAGAAGTTCCAAACATATCCTCTGCTCACGCTGGTGTAGCTAGCTCTGTTAGAAGTTGTTTTCGACATGTTACATACTTAATTGCAAGCCATTTGGCGATCTAGAAGGCGGAAGAATCACGGATGCACATAAGCAAGGACCCGGTGAGACGAGTGTCCGATCCAGCGATTAGTCAGACATAGACATGTATCCCGTGAAGGTCTAGCCGGAGGTACTGTTCGCTAGTTGAAATATTTGAGTTTCTCCATTGGCTAGTGAGACATCTTCACTTTCACTCCCACTTTCACTACGCACCGGCCCTCCGTCTCGAATAAGTTCTAGAACCTTCCTGTCACCGTTTGCATGAAAATTCGGAGAAGTTTTCTGCCGCGCCGACACAAATCTTTTCGATAAGTCGACGCGAGCTCACTTTCGCACTTTCGCACCACGCACATCTTTGACAACATACTCGAAGATGAGCAAACTACCACCCGATTTACCGCCAAACCCGGGCGCTTCTATCCCACAGGCATCTAGCATGCCACCAGCAGAGCCTATCATAGGTTCAACCAGTAAGTGCACTTTGATACTCACCACAGCGTTGCTGATTGGATGTAGGCCATACTGCACCTGCAACACGGGCAGTACCCACACCCATGCCCTACCAAGTAGCGGTGACATCAGAGGAGGAGTCAGAAGAGACTCCCTTCAAGCAAGATGTGCCCAAACAGGATAGCGGCACCAAAACCAATGCGCAAGCTGCACCAGCATTCGGTGCGGCCAAGCCCATGTCTCGCTATAAGTTTGCCGATAGCGACTCCGATATGAACGCACCCAAGCCCTGGCGAATGCAATTGCGAGCAGACGCAATAGCAACAGGACACCCTTTATCAGATACCGTAGAGCGTGGTATACAAATGAATGAAGAACAATTGGGCGAGAATCCGCCTGTTGTCACTAAGTCTTCCAATGAGCGGCTACGCGAACAACTCGATGAACATAAGCTTATCGAGCAATCCCTGCAAGTCCGGCACAGGTACTTGGAGAAAAAGTTGAGGGAATTGGCGGCCAGAAAGCAGCTTTGGTTGGCCCACCTCGCCATCACGAAGGAACTCGTGACGGCAGAAGACGTGCAAAAAGGCCTCGAGGAACTTCGGACCGGGCACCCTGAGCTAAGTAGGGAGCAGCTCATTCAGAAAGAGGTAGCTCGTCATGTCACGAGGATAGTGACTGATACAGACCAATACAAGGCTTATGGCGAGGCAAGTGTGAAGATAGCTCTTGCCAATCTCAAGGCGAATGCCGACACGAAGGTCGCTGATAGGGAAGCAGAGCTGGACCGTCGATCAAAAAACCTCACAGCTTGTGAGGCGGTTTTGGAAGATACCATCAAGAAGTTCCCGAACATGAACGCAAACGATCTCGAGAAGCGGGATCGTTTTATCAAGCAGGGGAGTGCAGGTCGTCTTCCTCCTCCGGAAGCCCCCAAGGATCCGCTCAAAGAACCCAAGGTTGTTCAGTTACAACACGACTTGTATCTGGGTGGATACATCGATGCCATAATGGCGATGGAGCGCGCGGGGGCGATTAGAGAAAAATATGACGTGCCTAAGGAACAGGTCGCATATCTGTACGACTTCGACAACAAAAACCATCCATTCCAGCGCGGAATTGAGATTGGCAACCGCTTTGCCTGGCGGGCATTGTGCAAGGATCGAAACAAGCCTGAGTGGGATCAGAGCCTCCACACTCGAGAATGGAATTTGGTAGACTTCTGGCCAATCCGCGTGGATTTCCTCCCGAAGGGAACTTTCGGTGGCGTCCAGATTGGCTACAAGAAAGCAGACGAGGCTTTCAAGGAGCGACTGGCCCGCGAAGAGGAAACTGCTCGCCAAAAGGCCCAAATCAACACTCCGGGCACGAACTCCCGCCAGCTACCAGCGGCGCATCCTGGTCAATCAGCATTGGGGGCAAAGAACCATGTCCTCCCTATTGACGTAACCAGCTCCACGCTGTCGAAAAATGTCGGCAGTGCCGCTACCCAGAGTACCTCTCAATCTCAGCAGGACAGATTGAAGCAGAGCCGGTACACCAATCACGGCCAAAGTCATGGCCCCACCAACAGCTGGAGAGATAACAACTGGAGAGATAGCAACTTCAGAGATAGCAACTGGAGAGATAACCACAGGGGCGGCAGAGGCCAACCTCGTGGTGGACGCAGACGTGGCCAGAGCGGTCGCAGCGACTCCAGCGCTGGCGGAGGAAGCCGTGCAACACTAGTGGTGTTGCCCTCCAACATGCCAGAAGCGCACATTCCCAAAGGCTACTACTTCTCCCACCAGCATAATGGTTATGTGAAGGGTGTCATTTTGCCAGCGAACATGCCTGAGGAAGATGTTCCTCCAGGGTACGTGTTCTCTGAGCTTCATAACGGGTATGTTGCTGGTAAGGAACGATAGGTGATAGATACTCGGAAGAAGTCAAATATAGATCAATACTTCTCATACCTTCTTCATCGTTGTGATTTGATTCTGGGCTGACACTATGATTTTGCCCTGTCCCAATCGAGAGTGTACCACATGTATGATGCGAGCTATCATGTTCTTTCACTCCCTTTGTGTGTTCTCGGGAAAAAATGAATACATCGAAACGGAGGAAATTGAAATTTGATATCAAATCCATGAGTCTCATCTCCTACCCAAGTCGATATCCAAAACCTCCACCATATCCCCTTCTCCCTCTCCTTTCTGTCTACCCTCCACCCCAAACATCCCCTCAACAGCCTTTTCCACGACCCCTTCGAACAAGCCCTCCACCAAACCACTCAATTCCTCCCCTGTCTGTCTAAAGTCCGGAAAGGCATTGACTTCCAACAGCCAACACCTGAGCTCGCCATCATTTTCAACACTAACCATAAAGTCCAGCCCAAAGATCTCAAACGCATTCGGCAACGGCTGGAAATGGATGCTCATGCCTCTTGCAGCAGCCTCGAAAGTGGCGCCGGTGACTGCGCAGAGTTGGGTGAAGATTGCTTCTTTCCAATTCGTCTCCGAAGAACCCGGATCAGAAGACGAGGGAGATGTGGAAGCGGGTAGATTGTCAGGTAAAGACCAGAACGCCCCTACTGAACCCTCTCGGTCGCCGGAATCCTGGAGACATGTATTCGTCAAATGGGCCTTCAGGTCCTCTGCGCGATCACCGTCGTGCCATGGCGGAATGTACGGACGTGCCGCGAATAAGGCGAGCATGGGGCGGTAGACGTAGACTTTGAGCGCGCCAGTGGCAAGGACGTAGGTTCTGATATGGAACTTGCGGGGTGGCGATGTGGGATCTGATGGTGGGGACAGAAGAAGTGGTGGGTGGATATATGGTTGAGCGACGAAGTGGCGGAGTTGGGATGTCATGATGTTGTCGTTGTCGTCGCCGGCTGCATCGCTCCTTGCATCGGCTTCGTCTTCGTCTTCGTCGTCAGATGGTGGATCCCATTCCTCAAAGATGGCAGTGAGTTCTTCTTCAGTGGAGAACAGCCGAATGCCCTGCCCGCGATCGCTCATTCCTGGTTTGAGGATCCACCATTCGCGCTCACTGGCTTCTTTATCGTCATTGCGTGCCCAGCTCTCTTTCAAGTCCCATGCTTCAATCAACGCATCATCCAGGAACTCGGCATAGTCAACTTCAAACTCGACACTTGGCTTGACGTGCTTCTTCAGCAGGGAGTCGGGGTACTTGGTGATCCAGTTGGCAATGGTTGTGCTCAGGTAGTGTTTGCGGATCAGGGCTTTGCGGATGATGTATGCGTTTGCAGTGCATGTCGAGGCTCGATCCATGAGGTGATCAAAGTCGATCGATTCATACTGGACCCATTGGAGAAGTCGAGATGATGGCGACGGCAATTTTGCGATGGAAGTAATGAGCTCGTAGGTCTCGGCTGGAAGACGCTTTTCTATAGCAGCCAGGATGAGTGGCTGGACGTAAGGGTCTTCATAGTTGACCAGGGCATAGATTTTTTTATCTTTACTTGTGGAGGCCATGGCGTTCCCGTGACAGTCCAACTCTTACACGTCGATTCTCTAAACGTCTTGTGCTCGAGGCAACCAGGATGGAGATCCAGCCAGAGCAATCGAGTGCAATTACTACCGGCGAGAACAATAGTACGAAGAAATATTGCGACCTTATGTTTACGAAAAGAGACTCGTTATGTTAGCCCGCGGCGCAGGTCAGGATCTATGTCCAGGTATCAAATGCTAAGAAAAAGCCAGACTCGCTTAGCCTGGCCAATCAAACGACGGCAATTCCAACGCCATGTCTTCCTTGAGTCCAACATTACTCCAAGATAACCTCCAGTGAGATCAAACAATCTCCAGATCGTCATCATCCTCATCCATCGCAGCAATGAGGCCAACATCTAATCCCCCCAAGCTCTCCCTCCCCGGCTCGCGAATGCCCTTGTCTGGCAACAGTAGTCGAGCCTTTTTCTTTGCCGGACTTGCCTCTCGAGTTCCGCGCATCGCTGATGTTGTATCTTTTGTAGGCGACAGCAGTACTCCTTTTCTGAACGCGCCACCCCATCCCACAGGCTCACTGGATGCCGCAGACTTGCCAGATGCTATGCGCTTTCGCTTAGTAGGCGCAAGGACGACATCCTCAGCTTTGCGATTCAGCAGACTGCTAAAGTCTTGATCCGTTGGCTTCTGCTGACCAGCCTGCGTTGAGCTTCCAGAGAGCGTAGGTAGAGCTGAAGGGTCGGCGGATTTCATCTTCAAGTAGTGACCCCCAGTGGTGCCCTCTCCCAGCGCGCCGAGTTTCTTTGCGAGCTCCCTCTCCTTTTCTCTCTCCGCCAACTGCTTGCGGTGCCTCTCCTGCCGACTTACACCGTCGCCCCAACCCTGTTCCTCGCGGTCAAAGGCGCGCATCGCACTGCCGGGTCCTGGAGCTATATAGACAGTTTCGTGGCTTTCTCGATCGTGGTATCTGCCCTCTCTCTTGAGCTCGTCCCCTTTGCTGAAGCCCCTTCCACCACCAAACATACCAAACTTGCCGCCTCGAGGGCCTCCACCCATGCCTACCATGCTATTTACCTCTCCACGGGCGCGCTTGGTCTTGTTGATCTCGTTCTGAAGATGCCACTCGCAGTATTCCGTCTTTCGGCTGTCAATCCACGAGCCACATTCCTTGCCGTCTTTCTTGTTGGCGTGACAAAAGTCCAAATCTCGCGCAGTGCCGAGCTCGAGAATCGTGTCATCTGAGCTTGTGAGTTTCAGGGAGAACTTTCCAGTATCGCGAGTCCGCGGCGGCATGATGTCAGGATTGAGGACCGCAATCAAGGTACCGAGGGGGAGTTTCCAGAACTGCGAAAAGCCGGTGTCGAAGAGAAATAGGTCGAGCTCCCACTTCAAATCTGTCAACTTGAGTACCATGAACTTTCCTTGCTGATTCCTTTCCTCGCCGCCTTTTGTCTGATCTCGCGCAGTATTCTTTGTGTTTAGCGGTGTTGACTTGGAGCAGATGACCCCCATGACAACATAGTCATTCTCGTAGTCGGGTGGGTCATACTCGGGCGCTTTGACCGTCTTGAGCAGTTGGGGAATTGTGAGGACCGTCTTTCCATCGAGCGTCCGCGTCACAACATTATGCTGCATGTTCCGCGACTTGAGATGCACACCTGAGAATGACTCGAAGCTAGCCGCTTCGGTGCTGTTGTCTCGCTGTGATATTTCTGCATACTTTGAGGCTGTCGGTGTAGTTCCGAAGCCGCTGGAAGGTCTGGTGGCAGAGGATGGGAGTCGAGAACTTTCGGCTCGTAAAGATGCGGTAGATGCAGATCGTGGTGTGGGCGGGTTCCGTGTGTCATTTGCAGGCCGAGTCGGTTTCTTCGAACTCGGTGGTAGCATGTCTTCTGACTTCCTCGTCCCCGAACTCAGCGCGGAGTTGGAGCGCGAAGGAGTTTGCAGCCCCTCAATGTTCTGCAGACCAAAGCCACGACTCCGCCTCTTCTCGATCTTGGTTTCCTTCTCCTCGCGCTCCTTTTCCTTGGTTCTGCTCTCTGCCATGCGCTCACTGAACGACTTGATCTTGGGAGTTTCTGATCGAGCAGAGTCGCTGCGGGAGGATGTGCCTCTGACGCCAGCTGCAGGGCGCTTCAGACTAACATCTTGCGCCTTCCATCCTTTGTCGATACCCAACAAGACGCGCGCGGGACTTTGTGGCTCATCCGCGACTTGACGTCGACGCACAGGAGAGTGGGGAACTTGTACGTTGGCAGAAGGGGGTGGAAGATCTGTTCGGCGCATCGATGTCGCAGTCGGCGGCCGCGAGGAGCTGGCGTTGCTGTCGTTGTCTCCACCTTCGGCTGCTTTGCGACGCTGCAGCTTCTTGAGTTTGATCTTCGCCTCGAGGGCCTGGAGCTTCAGCTGCAGAGTCTCTTCATCCTCGTCCTCTTCATCATCTTCGGATTCGTCGCGCGACATGGGGCGATGCTTCCTTGGGGAGGGTGAGGGCGATGTAGCAATGCGCTGGCGCCGTTCTTCATATTTGCGACGTCCGGAAGGTGAGCTGAGCAGCGCCTGGAGGGGAGATTTTGGCGGCCAGCTGGGCTGATTCGTTTTGGCTGTATAATGTCAGAGGAGCCATCCCGTGCGCATACAAGTACATGCCCTTCTTATTCGGACTCTCCCTCACGATCATGACTGCGAGGTGCAAGCAGAGTACCAAGCCAAAGCAATGCCCATGTCCACGCCAGAAGAATGTTCGAGAATGCACCAATCCCGTGGAGGAGAAAGTCAAAAGCCAGGCGCGTGTGGAGTTGCTAGTGTCGGCTGTGGACGTCGAAGTGTTGTTCAGGCACGGTTAAGGTCGAGTTTCATGAATCCGAAACGGCGGTTGACAGGGATCACGCGCTGGAGATTCCGAACGCGACGCGACGCGATGCCGATCACTCAATTAAAGCCCCCAAAGGATATACACAGCATACGGTACCTCCACATACTACACAGCTGGAATAATCACAATGGCACGCGCAACTCGCTCAAAACCAAAAGCCAAAGAGCCAACACCGGAGCCGCCCGTTTCGACTATCAAACCACTACCGGCGAGCACATCGAACCCTCCCAAGCTCTTCGTCCTGCCCAAAGATACAGCCAGCGATGCACGTATCGTCACATTGGATAATCCCGCAACCGGCGCGCCGTCAAGATACTTCTTCTGTCCGACCAAGGGTTTCTATGAATTCACACGCATCTCCGCGCCGAAGAAAGAATGCAGGAGTTGGTTTATAGCTGGAGAGCAAGAGGGCGAAGATGAGGAAGCCAAAGAGGGGAGGATTGGAAGCGGATATGTCACCAAGTCTGCAGACATGTTCATCGCTACACCCATCGATCTCCTCTTCCTCATTCTCCCTGTTCTATCGCCTGCAACAGCGAAAGAGAAGGATGCGAAGCAGCTCTTCCTCGCACTGGACGACTATTTGGATGCGTTGAGCTCGTCGTCGCGGCATTGGCGCGCTCTCCTATCTGGGCACTCCTCGCTCAAGGCCATGATCGAGAAACGCATGCGTGCCATCTCCGACACGGTGGATGCCGGCGACGAAAGCATGTTCCGCATCTCGCGCGAAAAACTACTGTCCGTTCTCTCATCAAAAGCGACCCGCATGGTCGAGCGCGGCCTCCCACCCTCGCTGGAGGAGAGGTACATCAAGTCCGCACTCGAAGTACCTGTAATGAGCATTATGCGGGAGGAGAGTTCGCTATCAGGAACAGGCTCAACAGCTACCGCGAACAGCACCTCCGTGGAGGGCGACTCGCAAACATCCACGTCGACCACACTCACCATGCCCGACGAAGCCGTCCCAGAACTGCCAAAACCCGCCTTAGCTACCCCAGCTGAAATCCCCCACCTCCTCCGCCTCCACACTGCCCTGACCTACCTCTCCTCAACATACCTTCCACCCACCCTCACATCTCTCATAACCAGTCATCTATCCACACACTCCTCGTTTACCCCACTCACAGCCCACCTCGCCTCGCTGCGCGCCCTCAAAGCCGAAGCCAGCGCATTGAGGAGCATCAGCGACAACATCAGCCGCAAGAGAGGCTTCGAGGAAGACGAAGAGAAGATTGCAGAAAGGGAGGAGAAGAAGCGGAAAAAGGAAGAGGAGGACAAGAGGAAGAAGAGCGAGGGGAGGGCGGTCAAGCAGTTGAAGAAGGTGGATACGAGTGGGATGAAGAAGATGAGTAGCTTCTTTACCAAGGTGGACAAGAAGAAAGCTTGAGGAAGTGGGTGGTCTGGTTGGCAATGTGGTGTGTATTTGTCATTTTCGAGCATGCAGCGATGGCGTTTGTCGGGATATAGTAGATGGTACTGATCATGATTCAGTGGTCACTTTACATGGACAAGTGCGAAATTTGGGGTATTTTGCTTGATTCTTTCTCTCTTCCCCAATACTTTACTTTGCTGCTATCTTCGTCATGTTTCGTCGCGTGATGCTGTAATGCTTGATGTAGTGCATACGTCAAGTAGACGACATGATAGATATTTCCTGCTCTCTGATGACATTACCGTGACTTACCAACCCATTCGTCCCCTCCATCACAATCGCTAATCGAATCATGGGTATCGGTATCCATAAATGCAAAAGCAGAGCGCTATGCAAATCATCAATGGCACAAATGTAGCCTTAGCAAAAACACCGTAAACTCCGCTTCCAGTTTCAGAGGCATGCCAGAGTAGTGTCCAACGACACGAGCGATGCGGAAGCAAACAGCTTGCGAATCAGTGGTATCGCGAAACAATCAAGAAGGACGCGCTAGAGGCGGTATTAGAAGCTGTCAAGAGACATGGAGGAAGTGGACTTCTCACTTCGAGCGCGCTTGTCCGCCTCAGGCTCGCGCTCCAGTGGCTCGCCACTGCGCTTCTTGAAACCGCGTGCGGAGCCGGCAGAGCTGTGAGCAGACTTGACGCGCGACCAGGAGTCGAAGGAAATTTCTGGAATCTTGTCAATGGCTGCTTCGCCAGGACTGCGAAGGTGGTGAGACATACCTCGCTTGGGTTTGCGGACTGTTGGTGGCGGCGTGACCTCGAGAGTGGGAAGGGAGATGGGAGCAGTAGCTTTACCCTTCCTCCTGCTGGGAGTCTGGGGGGGAGCTTCGATCTCGGTCTCGGCCTCCTCGTCATCCTCTTCGACACCGTTAAGGCGGTTGCGCTCCTTGATTTCCTCCTTGAAAAGCAGACGCGGCTTGACAGTGGAGCGAGTGAGTGGACGGCGAGCTTCAGGCCCAACTTGGCGACGCAACATCCTATCTTCCAACGGCTGGTCTTCGTCTCCCTCGGAAGCATGCGAGTCGTCTGAAGTTGCGGCATCTTGGTACTTGCGGAACATCTTGCGTCCACGGAACAGAAACACGATGCCCTCGTCGCGGTCGACCTTGTCCTTCATCTGCTGAGAGCGGGCGTCGAGCTTCTTGGACTGTTGCGGTGTTGCTTTGGCCTTGCCTTTGCCCTTTTTCGTGATAAAGGGATTGTCGTCTTCATCGTCGCGCTCAGGGACACGCTCCTTGGAGTCGGTGTAGATCTGGATCTTCTCGGCTGGCTCCTCGCTGGCGTTGGCAAAGCTCTCAAGCGTGAACAAGTTCTTCGTCTTACGCGACTTGCGCGGTGTCGGCATAGCTTCGTCGACGGTAGCGGGTCGAGAGGCGAACAAGACACGTGCAGTGGATTTGAGTGAGGCCTCTGACTGGAGTGGTCGCTTGCGCGGCGTCTCTGACGGGGTCGGGTACATTGACTGGCGGTTGTTAGTGCTGTGCAGTTGTATGTGATTGTTCGACAAACACACCTTTGTCATGGCCGACTGGAAGCGGCGGGCAGGAGTGGGCGCGGGCTGGTCTGACTCTGAGTCGAGCGGGTTTGCTTCAAAGTGGGCGCGTCGCTGGGTCCGCGGCGAGCGCTGTTGGGGGGAGGTGATGGGCGAGGAGGGCGGGGAGAGCGTAAAGTTGGAGATGCGTGCAGTGGCCTTTCGCTTGGACGAGGCTGTGGGTGTGATATCGCGCCGGGACCGTGGGCTGGCGTGGTGAGAGTGAAGCTCGCGTTGGGCGGCTACTCGTGTCGACCTGCGCGGTGAATACGGCTCATAGCTGTCGGCAAAACCGTGGATCGGAGCGGGCGGCGTATGCAGGCGGCGGGATGGAGACGGCGTGCGCTCCATGATGGCGAATGTGTGGTGAAAGTGAGGTGGTTTGTTGTTGTTGATGTTGATGTTGATGATGCGCGGTTGTGGATTCAAACGAGCCAGGGCCAAAACCAAAACAAGCTAAATCCAAGCTCTGCGTCACAGTCGTCGGGAGTGCAAACGCCAATTGATGCGGTGGATGCGCGCGCAGTCGTAAATAATGTCGTGAGATAGGGGTGTTGTGGTGAAGGATAGTGCAGTGGAGCACAATGGGGCGGCGGGTCAATATGGGAGGGTCGGTGAGGATGCATTCGAGGTGGCTGGGCTCGCTGAGGGAATGGCTGGAGCTTGCGTCGCACGTGCCATGGCGCTGGGCGGCCAATGTTGTACTGCCCCACGTCAGACACGGGACATGTCAACACCAAACAAATTCGACATTGACAGTCTCCATTCGTCTCACCCGGCTTCGGCTCACATTGCACAATGGATCCACCAAACATCGACGCGCTGAACCTCTCCGACTCGGACGACGACGCGCTGTTCGACACGCCCGCTGCCAGGAAGAACAAGAAGCTGACCCAAGATGCCGACGCTGAAGGGGCCAAGGCGCGTGCAAAAGAGTCGCATTACACCACAGAAGAGGCTCGGGAAGTGGCATTACGGCGAGAATTGGACAGTATCCGGAATGTGAACAAGGTCATTGAGGGAGTGGTGGAGAGCTTGCAAAAGGCAAAGGACAACATGGAGGTTTGTGCAGTGACAATCTGAGGCAAGCGCACCGCTGATGACATGTCAGACTGTGTCCAAGACTGTTCAGAATGCGTCGACTCTTCTCCAGACATGGACACGTATCTTGTCTCAGACCGAACACAACCAGCGACTCATCCTGAACCCGCAATGGCAGGGCGCATCGCAAGACCTAGTCGACATTGACGAGGAAGAGACGTACCGACAGCAGGCCGCAGAGCGACGCGTCGCAGAAGAGCAGGCAAGGAAGGAGGCGGCTGCAAGGAGGCTTGAAGACGAGCGGCGGAGAGCAGAGGCAGCTCCCAAGACAGGCACAAGGGGGCGAGGCAGAGGGACGAGAGGGCGGGGTGCATCCACATCGACTGCGAGCTCAAGTACAGGAGGCTACGTTGGTGTTGGTGGCCAGGCCGGACGCGGCATCAATCGCTCTGCATCCACAGGTGGTCGCGCTGGTAGCGGTATCGGGCGTGGGCTGCGGGGAGGGAGAGGTAGGGGCTTGACGTAGCAACACGAATCGCCTGGCTATCCTACGATGCACATGAACGACATGCTAGATACCCAATTCGACATTTCAGAACACTTCTACCACTGCAACTTGGATTCTATCGATCAGACAAATGTGTACATGATGCATTCCAGGGCTTACACACCAAACTCTGGATTGGCACAAACGCCCTCAGATCGCTCAGGGTCCTCCACATTGGAGACGATCTCGCCATACGATACCCGGGCAGTATTCCGTACCTGCAGCTGCGCGCATGTCATGGCGGACACTAAGCGGATGCACTGCTCAATGTGGCAAGACTCGAGACCCCACCTCGCTGCATCATTGGCACCCCGCTATACATTCCCCCAAGCTCACCTACCACGCGACAGACCAACATTTCTGACTTCCTCGTCCCGTTTTCTCTCTCTTCTCACTTTGAAGCGATCTTCTGCCTGCATTCACAGCTTCACATTGCAATCATGGAGGTTCCAACAGCAACATCGCTAAGCGACATTTATCCCGAGGACGCGCTACCAGTCGAGACGAAGCGATGGGAAAGCTTGCTGGCGAAGTTCAATGATCTTTACGGCAAGCAGCCAGATTTTGTTGCACGGAGTCCGGGTCGCGTCAACATCATTGGTGAAGTTAGTAATCTGACTATCACGACCGACGCCCTATTAACACCATACAGCACATTGACTACTCTCTGTACGAGGTACTACCCATGGCCATCACCGCAGATTTTATCATGGCCGTAGCTGTGCGGCCATCTGATGAGAAGCCTCCACGGATACGGATAGCCAACTTGAACTCGACCAAATTCCCAACCCGCGAGTTTGAGATTCCAGACGGCGAGATCCCCATTGATGCCTCCGAGCATGAGTGGACTAATTACTTCAAATCCGGCCTCAAGGGCGTGTCACAACTACTGCAGAAGAAGCGCGGCAATTTCACATCTGTTGGCATGGACATTGTCTGTGACGGCACTGTCCCTAGCGGTGGAGGTCTGTCCAGCTCCGCTTCTGTAGTGTGCACCAGCGCGTTGGCTGTCCTGGCCGCGAATGGTGAGGAGAAGATTGACAAGAAGGAGCTCTGCGAGCTGGCGATTGTATCGGAGCGGGCAGTCGGCGTCAACTCAGGAGGGTGAGTTCAAAGCAATGTTGTCCAGCCCACGCTAATCAACCCCAGCATGGATCAAGCAGCATCAGTCTTCTCGCTGCGCGGCTCTGCCCTCTATGTCTCATTCAAACCCAGCCTCGACTTCACCAACATCGAGTTCCCACAGACAGACCCCGAGCTCGCCTTTGTCACTGCCCAAAGCTTCGTCGCTGCCGATAAGCACGTCACAGCACCTGTATGCTACAACCTGCGCGTAGTTGAATGCACCCTCGCCGCTGCGTTCCTCGCCAAGGCCTTCGGTCTCAAAAAGGAGCTTCCGAAGGACTCCTCGCCACTCGGTACAAGTCTGCGCGGCTTCCACGACACCTACTTCGAAGAGAAAGAGAACATTGCCGACAACACCACCGTCTCCGTTTCCGACTTTGAAACTCAACTGACCAAGCTCGTCCAACACACCCAAGACTACCTGCCCCAAGAAGAAGGATATACGCGAGGCGAGATCTGCGCCCTTCTGGGCGTGTCGGAAGATGAGTTGAACCAGCGCTACATGTCCAAGTTCCCCGTGCGTGCAGAAAGATTCATGCTCCGCCAACGTGCACTCCACGTCTTCACAGAAGCGTTGCGCGTCATCAAGTTCCGCAGCCTCCTCTCGTCCCCACCATCAGATGGCAAGGAGCTACTTCAGTCTCTAGGCGACCTGATGAACCAGACCCAAGACTCATGCCGAGACGTGTACGACTGTAGTTGCCCTGAGCTCGACGAGCTGTGCGAGTTGGCACGCGCAGCCGGTGCTGCGGGATCGAGGTTGACAGGCGCCGGGTGGGGAGGATGTAGTGTGCATCTTGTGCCAAAAGACAAAGTCGAGGCGGTGAAGAAGGCATGGGAGGAAAAGTACTATAACAAAAAGTTCCCCAATATCACAAAGGAGAAGTTGGCGCAGGCGGTGGTGGTGAGTGAGCCAGGGAGTGGGAGTGTGTTATTCAAAGTCACTGGGGGTAAACTCGCATAGAAAGTTATTTCAAGATTTGCATAATTGAGAGTAGAGGAATGTGCTGATGCTGTGAGCGTTTGCGCAGTTACACGTCTTCAATGACCCAGTAAATGACAACAACAGTTGTTCGCATCTCGCCATATGACTTGTATCAGCCACAGAAACATGACGACTTTCTCGTCACCTAGTCAGTCATGCAGTTGAGACCAACGAAATGTCGTGTCACATCCTCTTCACACCGTACTGTGCTGCCCGTACGCAAACATTCTCTATAGTCCCTGATCTAAACACTACTCCTTGCCTTCTTGTGATCTAAATACACCACTATCTCTTATTGCCAACTCCTACGCGCCTGTCTCCAATCACAATCACGCCACTCAAGTTTTCAGCACCCCAGGGCTCTCCGATAACAGCCTTGCATCCAGCTCGAGCTAGCATGCCAGATTCCCCATCTTCAAGGCGCGCAAATGGCAACGACAGAACGAAGACTAGGACGGCGAGAGCGAGCAAGAAGCACAAAGGGAAACAGAATCGAGCGCTCAAATCGCGCAGCTGGCGCTCCCGTGCCGCAACGCCCGCTGCAGTCACGCTCGACGAGGACAGCGGGTATATCTGTGTGTGCGGATATGCAGGCGTGTATAAATGGAGCGAAGAGTCGATTCAGAGACAAGTCTCTTACCTCCTTCCTATGGCCGTCTCTGGTCTCCATGTAGGTGTAGTTGAAGATGGTGTGCAAGGGAACGTGGAAGAGGGATACGAGGAGCGAAGTGAAGGAGGTTTGAGCAAGAGTGGAAAGTGTTGCTGGCATCACGTTCTCTGCTGTGGAGTGGGAGTGGTATGGTGTTGTGGTGGGATGTGCGCACACCTCAGCTCGTCTTCTGGTGTCAGCGATGCATTGGGCTGTGAGGTGGTGGTGGATAGCACGAAGGAGGAGGAGGAGGAGGAGGAGGTGCGTGGGGACGAGAGGGGGGATGAGAGTGTGGAAAGAGATAGAGGGGAGAAGAGCATGGTGTGCAGGGATAAATGGGAATGTGACTTTTGCGGCATCGAGTGCTTTTGCGGATATCAAGCATTTTCAAGGGCTGAAGTGCTTTATTCTTGAAAAGGAAGACTGTCCCGTGGATTTGGGCGAAGACACATCTTCATCCACTGATAACTGTCCAGAAGCTTCACCGAAGCACTACCTCTATCTCTTCTTTCTCAATGTCCTTCCATAACTCTTTCTGAACCCGACCGAGACCCCGTCTTGTTGCAATATCACCTTGAAGATCAATCAACATAACATTATAGAATTCGTAAACCCTGTTGTTGCCAGATCGTCGATCAAGCTCCCATCCATCAAGCATATCCCACGGAACGCCAACACTATGTCCAGGGACCCCAAGAAGTTCTCCTGCCGAGATGGATATAAACTCCTCGAATTCCGAAATTGTCTCGTGTGTTTTGCAAAGTTCGTCATGGAGTTGGACGACCCCTACTTGCTCGATGCCATTCGCGTTCATTCTTGATTTCACAGGAAACCAATTGCCACCAAGTTTAGTTGTGAGTCTCTCCGGACCAACCGAAAGGAAAGCTCGCTGAACCTTCGCTACAATCTGTGGTTCCCAATACTGATTAGGATTTTCGTTCTTGCTGTTTGAAGAAAGCGGAATGGGAAATCGAAACGGGTACTGCCCTCCGAGGGAACGGTGGGTGAACATGTGATTGGTATCTTGAAGAAGGCCGCCAAGGGAAGAGCCGTCCCCGATCCCACGCATGGTGCGTTGTCTAAGCCAACCATCTGGTGGGTCCTTCATACTCATGCGTGCGAGGTCACGGTGCTGAGTGTAATCATCAACGATTGGTGCAAGGGTGCCGTCGGCAGTTCGTTTCTGCCAGTTGACAATGTTCGTGATGCGGAGGATATTTTGAGAGTAGTAAGACTGGAACAAACATTCTGCGGATGCCTCCCAAGCTGTAAAGTTCAGATTGCCTTTCCACCTCGCCCATGACCAAGTTGGTAAGTCCGCGGTCGGTTTTCTCTCTGCCTCTGCGAGCGTCACCCTGTCGACTATGACATTCTGTGGTTGCCAAAGGAGAGCAATGTCGAAACATACCTCCGGAAGACCAAAATGGAAATCGCCAGGGAAAGAGGATCTGAACATATCTAGTACGCCTTCGAAGGCGTCGAGAGAATCACATGGATATGTCAAGTCTCGTGCTGTATAGTCCTCCAGTAAGCTCCTGAAGTAAAGCATGTCGGGCCACTTTGGAGCGGCCAACATAGAGGTGGACGAGGACTCTTCTTTATGTGAGATGAGCACTTTGGTGCCTTCTTGCTGATGACCTTGCTGACATTGGAACGTAACAACATTTCCACGGAATATGAAGGAGCGGCGTGCGAACATTTGTTCCTGAAAGGTCCACCCCCGGGTTGACCATCGACTCCCTGCAGTCACTGGCTCATATATGATGCCCATATTCGCTTCGATTGCTTCAATTTCAGCAAGTTCGAAGTCCTCAACATTAGTAACTTCCTCAATATGCCTCTTCTTCCCAAGACGGAAATTTTCTGGATCCTTCCTTCGTAGACCGTAATTACCATCTCCCTCCGTGGCTATGATGACAAAATGGGCGTGCAGGTAGATAGAACCCATTGCACGGAGCTGGTTATGTTTTTCCCATCGATCGTCCTGAACTATGCAGAATCTATCCACCCATAGATACTGCAGACCCATAAGTGCTGTGAAGGCCATGGCTTGCACGATAGTGTGCGGGATATTGGTATTGCTGGAGGTAAAGAAGTTTTTCTCTTGCATGCGAGGTAAAGAGGTTACTGTACAGTGAAGTATGCGGTCTTCGTGACACGATCTTTGTTCTCCCCATACGTAACTGAGAGCCGCATATTTCTCAGAAGTGTTCTTCCGAACCAATGACTTGGACTTAAGATCAATGAGGTAAGTGGACGCGGGACCTACGGTGTCCAGCGTTCTTTGAGACTTGCCGCAGGTGTCTGCGTGGTGTCGCATGCAGTCTTACATACATTGGAGACTGAATGCTGTACTCAGATGCTCTGGAGAGGTTCCCGTCAGGTAGGACTGGAAATAAGCCGATTCAAGACACAGGGTGACGCCATATCGCACAGGCGCTTTGAGAACAAAGATGTTCTTTGTAATGAACGCTCTGAAAAACAATACGATGTCCTTTCTCCTGATTACATGGCCATATTTTTCGAGATAGTCAGATATCTGGAGGCATGACGAGCATCTATCCGCGCTTTGGCGGGATAAGTGAAGAGTGACACTAGTTCCTTGTTGGACATCCTCTGTTCCTGGATTTGGCTCGTCCGTGGTTTCACGCCTCATGGGCGAAGGCTCGACAGTGTGTGCCAATCGATGTAGGACCTCACGGAGTCTTTGGCACGACTCACAGCATTGATCCTTCTCGCGCACATAAGGCTAGGTGTGATGAAGCTGTGTAGCTATGCACTTACAAATCTCTTACGAGGCCCTTGTGCCCTTGTTCGTGTTCGCCTGAAGACTTCCTCGATCTGCATGACGTTGTCTGAGCTCCTATAGGCAGGAATGAGAGAGAGAAATTGGTGAGGCTGAGCTTCGTTGGCTGTCGATCGGTAAATTGAACATGTACATGTGTCTTGGCGCCAACCAGAATGTGTGATTGGACAGGGCGATTTGCAGCCTTGCCGCTGAACTAAATATCCTTGTGGTATCTGACGTTGTTGTAACCATGGCTGTGGGAGACCTAGCTCATGTGGTCGTCTAGTGATAATCGATGAGAAACATAGGCATATCCTTTATCTTTTTCTAATCCCCCTGATCATGAAACCTAAAGCATAACGGATCACCAAACCTGAGAACTTAGTCAGTCTCAGTGGCTGGAATACAGTATTACGATCTCTGTGTGATAGCCCTTGAGTGACTTATTCCGGGGGCAGCAAGCTACCCACTCCGCGTTTCCAGTGGAGCTAGGTATTTAGAAAAAAGAGCATGTACATCTCCCAGCTAAGAATCACCAAAGCAGCCACGCTACGATCCGAGAGTGTATTTGGATTTCGGCGAAGTGAAAAGCAGAAACATGAGTAGAGCTTTGAGTCGGCCTTGAATCCATAATCTTGCTGCTCTGATCTTGGGAAAGGGGAGAGTGTCGGCCACAGAGATCATGTTACGAAAATGCGAAAGAAAAGGAGAGAAGAGAAGGGACGAACCGAATGGGAGGCGTGAGGGGGAGTTTGTGACGGCCATAGAACAGGCCTGTGCGTGCTTGATGCGACCTACTGTCATGCAAGACACAAGGCTAAGAAATGGTAATTTGTATGCCAGGATGATAATGCTGGCAGCTTACATGTACTTTAACAAAGGATATTTTGGAAGTGATTCCGACCTGCGTTTCCTCATGCCGTCCCTTCTTCCTCTACTTCTTCCCCTTGCCCTTCGTTTTGCTCCTCGTACTCCTGCTCGGCGGCGTCTCAGCCACTTCCCCCACCGCCTCTCCAACATCTACCCCAGAACCCTCATCCGCGCCCTCGCCCCCACCATTATCGTCCTCGGTCTCCCTGTTATCCGAGTCCAACCCAGCATCCATGCTCCCAACAGGCTCACTCGCCTTCGCCTCGCGCTCCGCCTCCCAGCCCTTGACCAGCCCCTCGATATCTTCACGAGGCTTGTCCTTGCCATTCCATGCGTGGCAACTACTGCAGCGCCAGCGACCGACGTCCTCGATGGTCCTGGCTCCAGGCGGTGCTTGTCCGTTGACGAGTCTGCACTCGGCGCAGATCAGGGCCAGGCGATTCTTGGGCTGGGTTTCGTCTTCTCCGAGCAGGGCATCAAGGATGCGATCATACCAGTGCGTCTGCGTGAAGGAAGTGGCAGGGTCGGAAGTGAATTGCTTGGTCACTCCAGCAGGACCAAATGCGTTTGGCGCGAATTCAGCGCCTGGGGCATCTGGTGGAGGACCCTGAGGCGATGATGGTCCCTGTGGAGAGGAGACATTCGAGGGCGCACGCTGCGGAGTCACAGGTTGCGGCTGTCCGGGAGGGCGTACGATCTGGGCAGTCGGGGGAGGAGCCAAGCCAGTGCGCTGGGGTTGAGGCCCAGCTGGTTTCTGAGGACCCTGTTGATTCTTCTGTGACGCAACATTTCCCTGTTCTTTCTGCTTGGGTGAAGCACCGTACTTTTCGAGCAGCTGCTGGGTGGAGTTGTACTTGGTTGCCTCCTTCAGTCTCTCAATGGTAGCCTCGCGCTCCTTGTGAAGCTTCTTGAGAAACTTGTCGGTGTTGGAGATGCGGTAGTCGAAGTAGCTCGTGAGCGCATAGCGGATGCCGTAGATGCTGAGGACGTCAGAATAGACTCTCAAATTGCTTCTGTCCACTCACAGCACTGGTCCTCCAGCAACAATGCTGCCTTCCACTGGGCCCCAGTTTCTCCAACCAGTCACCAGGGTGAGCAGCAACGCAGCCAAAATGTATGCAAAGCCAGCATACAGCGTCCACATGACGCGTGCGCGTCGCGAGAGCTGACGTTGTCGATCATTCACGGCGGTGGCCCTGTTGATCTTGCCGGTAAGTGTATTGAGTGTCCTCTCAAAGGACGCAGCATCCTCGCTGGCCTGTCGCCTGGTAAGCACTCAACTTCATACTATGGAGATATACTTACGCGCCAAGGCCACAGAGACACCATGATGGTTTGATTGGTGTCTTTGCGCCTAGAGTTATCGTTGTGGCCGACAATGCATGCTCGTGTGCAAGTAGGAGTATGGGAGCTGCGACGTCAGCGGGACTTACGGCACGCTACCCATGATCTGCAGCAGGGTTCAAGTCTGCAGAAGCGCTGTCACGTGTCGGCAACTTTCTCGCCGTCGGACTCCCGCATCTCGATTTGCGCTCTCACAACGCCTCACCAACGCTGATACCAAGTCCAATGTCACACGAGATGGCACTCGTAGCATACAGGAACCTCCTGCGGTCCGCGCGCCTCGCTTTTCAGGGTTCGTACTCTCATGTACAGACTACGTTCCATAACTCATGACCATACAGGCGACATCAACATCCTCGCTGCCGCGCGCGCCGAGGTCAGGAAGAACTTTGAGTCGAATCGCAACCTCACAGCTGGAAGCGACGAGTTGTCGAAACAGATCACACATGCCGAGGAGGTCGCCAAGTTTCTGCGAGAGAATGTGGTTCAAGGACAAGCAGCAGACAATGAGGGCAACTACAGTACAATTCCTGAATTCTCGACCATTTGAGATTCCGACTAATTCTATATAGAACTACGGATACACGAGCATACTGAACGCGGGGACAATGAGGATATCAAGAAGGGAAATGAAAAGAATACATTAGGAGGAGTCAAATGCTGCTCGTCCTGAGCTTTTGTCCTTCAGTAACGAATATGATACCCATGCCAAAAGAACGCCAAACCAATGCATAGAGTGTACAGAATCAATCACCCCTCAGACTAGCATAAGTCGTCTCGTCGTCTGCTCCCGGCGGAGGTGCGATGGCTGCGCTGTCGAAGTTGTTCTGAGGAGCTGCTTCAATCGCTGCCTGAGCTGCTGCTCGTTGCGAAGGCCCAGCAGCTTGTCGTCCCTCTTTCGCATACTGCATCCTGACATTTTGATCCAGGCTGTCCAATTGCTTCGGCTTGCCCCAGGTCACCCTCATAGGACAGCCCTTGATCACCACCTTGCCCTTCAGCATCTCTGCCGCCGTCTCGGCATCCTGCCTTTTGACGTAGTTGACGTATGCGCAATGTGCTCGATGTGAGCAGACCAGGGACCTCAGTTGGCCATACTGTGCAAAGTGGGTGCGAAGTTCGTGTTCAGGGAGATCGTCTTCAACACCAGTGACGAAGAGCGAGGCGACGTTCGGGTCCGAAGGCGGGAGCCAGTCTTGCGGGCTTGGTTCTGCTGCCGGACCACCCATGCGGCCACCTCTTGCTGGCCTTGGTCCTCCTCGACCACTGAACGTTCCCTTTGTATCCCGCGTCCTAATGGGTCCTGGAGCATGTCCACCCGCACTGCTTCCACCTGGCGCAGGCAGTGCCTTCTGACCGCTTTCCTCAGCCTCTGATTCTAACCTCCGCTGCTTCTTGTGATAGGGCTCACTCGCTGCCAGGCGCTTCAGCAGGTCGCGTGCCTTCTCATCCGTCTTCTCATATGCTTCCATGGCGCCCCTGCCCTCCTCAATCTCCCTTTCGTGCTCTTGCGCGTAATACTGCCGGTTGATGTCGCTTTGCGGTCCTGGCGCAACCATCTTGAGAGCAGCATCTCTGACCACGATAGGCAGACCAAAGGACAGATCCAGCATGCAGCACTGACAACAGTTCTTGAGGCGCGCGCATGTCAGGCAGATATTTGTGCGCTTCTGTCGGGCAGTGCGGTCCGCTTTCCAGCGGAAGATGGTGAAGGGTCGTGTACAGATCTTGCATTCCTGGATCATGTCAGCATAGTTGCATGTAGGTTGTTATGCGTGCTGAACTCACTGCTCCGTGGTCTTCCTTCAGCATCTGCACATACGGATTATCCGGCAAGCACTTTTCGCATACGGACGGGAAGTCTGTCGTCTCCCATCCGCTGCGGTTTAGGTCCTGCTTGATCTGTGGCGGCATGTCGGGGCCGTGTAGACGGTTCTGGAGACGGAGATGGCTAAAGTAGGATCGCAGGAGTCGTGCCCGGAGTCGTGCAGCGTATCGGGAGTCTCAGAGTACGTTGTGGTGGGGCGCAGCGAGATGGCGGGTGTATGGCGAAAGGACAAGATCGCATATGACGCGCTAGCGAAATCTCCAGACTTGGCACGCAGGGTCGGGAAGGCGCCACTAGCGCGCCTGCCGTACACCTCGGACCCTGATTGGCTCTGGTGCTCAAAGGGGCTCGCTGTTTCCCAAATTTCCTACCGCTCTTTCTTCATAAGTTCGCCCGTCTTGCTGTTGTTGAGACCCTTCACTACCAATTGACACTTTTCTGTTTTCTGCTGCTCTCAACCGCTCAGATTCCTCCCCACATTCAACATGGCTCCCACTGCACTTGAAAAGGAAGACCACACTCGCGATGCCGAGTTCAACAAGGCCATGCACGGCAAGTCGTCGGCTACCCGTGGCGGCATGGCAGCTATGCTGCAGAAAGACCGCGGTGCCCAGCAAGCCGCAGTCGACGAGTACTTCAAGCATTGGGACAACAAGGCGGCTGGCGACGAGACCGAGGAGACTCGCAAGGTATGCAACAACAGTGTCTTCAGATGCGGTGCGCTCTAACACCCACCAGGAGCGACGAGACGAATACGCCACCCTCACCAGGCACTACTACAACCTTGCGACCGACCTGTACGAGTACGGTTGGGGCCAGAGCTTCCACTTCTGCCGATATGCCTACGGCGAGTCCTTCCACCAAGCCATTGCTCGCCACGAGCACTACCTCGCACACAAGATGAACCTCCAGGACAACATGCGTGTTCTGGACGTTGGCTGCGGTGTTGGTGGGCCTGCACGAGAGATTGTCAAGTTCTCCGGCGTCAATGTCGTCGGATTGAACAACAACGACTACCAGATTGAGCGCGCCACCCGGTACGCCGAGAAGGAGGGTCTGTCAGACAAGCTCAAGTTCACCAAGGGCGACTTTATGGTACGAGCTATTCACTCTCTCAGCATGCACCAGACTAACTCGAGCCCAGCAAATGTCCTTCCCTGACAACTCCTTCGACGCCGTGTACGCCATTGAGGCCACTGTCCACGCACCCTCGCTTGAGGGTATCTACAGCGAGATCTTCCGTGTTTTGAAGCCCGGAGGTGTCTTTGGTGTCTACGAGTGGCTTATGACTGACGCCTACGACAACGAGAACCCCCACCACCGTGAGATCCGTCTCGGTATCGAGATCGGCGACGGTATCTCCAACATGGAGAAGGTCGAGGTCGCGCTCAAGGCCATGAAGACTGCTGGCTTCGTTATGGAGCACCACGAGGATCTCGCTGAGCGTGACGACCCCTACCCATGGTACTGGCCCCTTTCTGGCCAGCTCAAGTACATTAGCACGATCGGCGATGTGCCCACCATTTTGCGAATGACCAAGATCGGCCGTGGTCTGATCCACAAGTTTGTCGGTGGGCTCGAGATGATCGGTCTGGCACCAAGAGGTACCCAGAAGACGGCCGACAGCCTTGCGCTTGCCGCCGACTGCCTGGTTGCTGGTGGACGCGAGAAGCTTTTCACGCCAATGTACTTGATGGTCGGTCGGAAACCAGCAGACGCATAGAGGGCGCCTGTCTACAATTCTGATACTCCGGTTCTTTTTTAGACTTTATCTTTGGCCTTGGGGGCAATCTTTTCGTTGGGAAGGGTAATCTCCCAGTTTTGCATCGTTGCCTACAAAAGGGACGCTATATGACTGTAATATGTGGAAGTCTGGGACTCGGTGATGGTAATGCGAAGAGAGAATAGACTCAATAATAATTGCACACTCAATCAAAGCTTCCAGCGTGCCGGAGTATCTTAAGTTCGGAGTGATGGTTGGGGCGCTAAGATGCAAATGTACACGGACCCTGAAATGTTGAGCTTGCCCAAGCAGGTGGATCCCGAGTTGTCCTCCGAAGAAATTGTTCCAAGAACCCATCAACACCTCCAAACACGCACCAGGGCCATCACTCACTCGCGGTCACATCTCCCCCACGACCACCTCCCCCCCTTCTACAACAACAATGGCTGCTTCACGGCTCCTGCGACCGGCCTCGCGCCTGCTATCGTCAGCACCACGGCCCGCCCTCCGACCAGCGTTCCGCGCAGCAGCCATCACACCACAAATCGCGCGGAGAGGATATGCGTCTGGCCAGAAGGAGATGACGGTGCGAGAGGCGCTCAACGAGGCCATGGCTGAGGAGATGGAGCGCAACGACAAGGTGTTTGTGCTCGGTGAGGAGGTTGCGCAGTACAACGGAGCGTACGTTGCCCTGCTATCACATCAATTCGATCATACACATGTTGCATAGGAAAGAGGAGGGATTCATTCTCGAGTGAATGTTGCTGCGACATGGTGGCCAGCTTCGGAAGGAACGCAATGCTGACAGCTCGCAGCTACAAGGTCACCAAGGGCCTCCTCGACCGCTTTGGCGAGAAGAGGGTCATTGACTCTCCCATTACCGAGTCGGGTTTCGCTGGCCTGACAGTCGGTGCCGCGCTCGCTGGACTGCACCCCATTGTATGCCTCTGATATGCTTTCCTGTAGCTCCGCTCACATGCGACAGTGCGAGTTCATGACCTTTAACTTCGCCATGCAAGCCATCGACCAGATCATCAACTCGGCCGCAAAGACACACTACATGTCTGGTGGCATCCAGCCCTGCAACATCACGTTCCGTGGCCCCAACGGCTTCGCTTCCGGTGTCGCTGCCCAGCACTCTCAGGACTATACTGCGTGGTACGCAAGCATTCCCGGTCTGAAGGTCGTTGCGCCGTACAGCGCAGAGGACGCAAAGGGCTTGCTAAAGGCTGCTATTCGCGACCCCAACCCCGTCGTCGTCTTGGAGAATGAGTTGCTCTACGGTCTCTCCTTCCCTATGAGCGAGGAGGCACAGAAGGACGACTTCGTCATTCCCGTAAGACTGCCTGTCACCAACTCAAAGCCTCTCGACTAACGGAAGATAGTTCGGCAAAGCCAAGATCGAGCGTCCCGGCAAGGACCTCACCATCGTCACCCTCTCCCGCTGCGTCGGCCAATCCCTCACTGCCGCCGAACAACTCAAGTCGAAATACGGCATCGAAGCTGAAGTGCTCAACCTGCGCTCCATCAAGCCTCTCGACGTCGAGGCCATCGTCAAGTCCGTAAAGAAGACTGGCCACATGCTCTGCGTTGCATCTGACTTCCCCTCGTTCGGCGTTGGCGCCGAGATCATGGCGCTTACTTGCGAATACGCTTTCGACTACCTCGAGGCTCCTCCTGCGCGTGTCACCGGTGCTGAGGTCCCCACGCCATATGCGCAGAAGTTGGAGGAGATGGCCTTCCCGACCGAGGATTTGATTACGGAGTACGCCGCCAAGCTGTTGAGGGTCGCATAAGCAAACTGAGTGTGTGGTGGTGTGGAGCTGAGGATCGTTGGGCTGCCACGAGGGTGCGGCTGGAAAAATGAAAAAGGTGGTCCAGATCACCTTCACTTTTTCTGGTGCGTCCCTCGGGTAGCCACGTGGTGTGCGCGTGTGTATCACTAAAGATAGGTGGTGGCGAGCGAGCAACAGCTTGATTGCGGGCTAATTTGGTTGCTGAATAGGGGCTTGGAGAAATCACCATTATATGTACAAGTAAAGAAGCCTTTTATGTATTTGCAATTCAGTGAGATGAGATGAGGAAAGTAATCAAAAGACCATGCATGCTTCTTGTGCAGCCTGCGTGGGAACGGCAAGGCTAGCTAACTACTGGGAGATGCAGGTCTGAGGACCGCCTGAGCATCTTATGCATCAAGTGTCAACTCACAGAGAAGATAATGGTCGGCGTATAGTGTTTATCGCCACGATGAAGAGGTCAAGGTCCGTACGACACGTGGACAGGCCAGGACTGATCTACTTCGAAGTGTTCTACAATACTGTCATCATGAAGACAGTGGGATGATGCAGCAATAGTTTAATCGCTCTAGAGGCGCCAGGGAAAGTGGTTGCAGGCTTTTTCTTAGCTGGGATGAGCGCTATCTCTAGGACAGGTAGATTATCGGAGTCCATATGTACATGGATCATGTCACCGAGATGGAGTCTATTTGGCAGAGTGGAAGTATAGGCACATTATTCACTCGTGTAGGCACGTAGCAGTGTTTCGGACGAGTCGCCGGCGCGTTGAATCTGGGAATGATGGATAGGAGGCCGCAGAATATGCTTCCGTATGCAAGGTAGTTCACGTCCTGCCACAAATGACAGCCATAGCCAGTAGGTCTAGCAATGCATGACTCTAAAAGTGTACTCCGCTATAACGTTTGGTTATTGAGCGATTCCACCACTGGACGTGTTTGCATCGTGTTTGGGGCTCGATTGGTCTGGTCAGTGATTTATTTCAAGTCTATCCTCCGAGCAGCTAAGTGCGAACTTGTTTCGTCTACTTGGTGTTCTAACAATGCTGATAGTATGCCAAAAGGGTAGGGGTCAAAGTCAGCACTCACACCCATTGGTGCCTTGGCACCGGGTACGGTTTCCGTGCGCTCGCTCACTTGGTGCAGGCTAGATGCATGGTCGTGGGAGCTGATAGAGCGTGGAGGTCACCGTGGGGATATGGAGCGTCATGCAGACGTCGCTACTTGGTGGAGATGCATCAGTGGACTGTGACCTACTGAGCTTTCTGTCTGTGTATAGTGAAAGATGGAAGAATTCATTCGATATTCGGAACCCTCTTCACCATAGTTGTGGCTCCGCACGACGATATCTTCTGATGTATGTGTCGCCTTCGCGTGCGGACTCGCTCGCGTGGAAGCCTCAACTATCTGACATGCATTTGAACGGCGATCGGCGAAAATAATGTCGGATTCCTCTACTCCAATCTCAGCCAGAGTATGCTGTGCAAGCCGGATTGTCGGAAAAAACATATCAGAATAATCTCAGCGAGTAATATCTGCATTGGGCTGATAATTGATACCAAATAGTCGAAGCGAGCGGTGCCCCGATTCTGTTTCTGGAACGCGTCCTCGAACGGCATAAGTGACTCGCTTCCAGAAACTGGCTCAGTCATGTCGTATCACTCTCGTATGATATTGCCCTCGCGTGCGGGCTTGTCCGGAGTGGCTGACGTTCGACCATGCATACAGCCAGTGCCACAAGAGCCCCTATAACCTAGTGTCCGGTGGCAACACTGGCGTTCTAGCACACGTGGAATGGGTCTCTCAAGTACATTGTGGATTGGGCTCTACTCATGTAACACAGGGTCAATCGTACGACATTGAAGTGCAGGCTGAATAAGTTAGGCGACTTCGGCTACAGGTTTGGAAGACGCCTCGAGTAGGATGGTGGACAAGTCGTGGTGCATCGACCATGTGGAAGCCACAGCGTAGAATAGGAGGGAATTGAACTGTATCTGTCGCTTATTCCTGCCGTTGCTCTGCAAGGAGCGTGCGGCTGCGGGCCGAGAGTTGGCGATCGATCTAACAGTTTCCCACGGTTTGCTTTTTCTAGAAGAGCGTTCTCGATCGGGCGGCGAAGAACACAAATTCGTCGCCGCTTATCAGACCATACTCACAGCCATCAAATTGTGATGTAGTTGGTTGTGACTGCTTTCGGAGTTGCTGATATATGTGGTAGTGTTGGCGTGATGGCTCGTACATCACCACATTTCAGGCTCTAATCGTGAGATTGCTTGTAACTGGGAGCTGGGTTATGGATTCTGATGTATGGCTCGTGACGTTTGACTTGATGGGGTTGATGAGCGGGAGAGTAATCAATCAAATCGTGGCGTGTGGTCACTACATTGCGATCGTGGCATGGCTAGCAAGGAAACCAGGCTCGAGTACTCAATGCTGACCGTTCAACTGGCCGCAACATCTGACTGAACATTTCGTATCAAGCATTGTACCTATCTAATGCCCATGACAATTGAGCGATAGTCGTCGGTAGTATTTTTCGTATTTCGGGACGTAGCCGAGTGGGAAGTAGCCGCAGGAAGTATCGCGGTATGCCGACCAGTACCATCGTGACCCTACACGATAGGGGTGCTAATCACATAAACGCCTGTGGTTTATCCTGTCTCTTATTGGCTGGATGTAATTTCCGCCAGATTGCGAAGAATGTTGTGCAGGACAAGGTCTAGAAGTTCATGTCTAAGCCAACATCAAGTTAGCGTGATCTTCGAGAGATGCTTTCTTGTACCTCCAATGTTCGGTCATCTCCACATCACCTGCATCAAGGAGGTTTCATAGGATCATCGGGAAAAAGCAGACATGGGTAGCCAATGCTCGACCGCCTATCGGAGACTATCGCTTGTGTCTACTAGTCATCTCGGCGCCCATTGCACCCTGTTTGCCACGTTCAGCCTCATCAACTCCTTCCAGTACGCCGGAGGCTTGCATGCCACGAGGTGCAAGGGCTCCTATGCATGTGTCTCGCATGTCGGCCTGCTTCGATCTGGCTCTACAGCACACAATATTCAGATCGTGGTCCGAATTCGGAATTTGCTGCGAAATTCCTCCACCCTTGGCTTGACTTAATGGGTGATGGGCTCAACCACTTGCATCATTCCGCTGTGCTCATGCTAAAAATGGTCACCGTTCTACTCTCTATAACCAGCATTAATGACATGCGACCAGGGGGCGACTCTCGACGCCTTGTGATATCCAGGCAGGTGTCAATAATTTCTGGACCAATGAAGAACCTGTAACTGGTTTCGAAAGGAAAGAAAGATGCACACTCTACGAACAGGTCGATTTGCCCCAACACCAATCTTCCTCAAAGTCGTACGATATAAGTTTGTTTTTGTAGGCTGCACAGAGAAATCTAGCGCGCCTACCAGGTCAAGTCCAACACGCTGTCGAATCATTGACATGCTATTCGTTGACAGTATTAAGAATCAAGAAAACGGCCATTGTTGAACCACGTTTTCAGAGGGCCAACCAGTTTGGGGATCCCACTCGTAATGCGGCCGTCGTTTCACGGCGCTGAAAGCTTTTGTGAGAACGTTTGGGTGGACACAAGCTTCGTGTTTCCCACGTGCGTACCACGTCCGCGTCACACCCAAAATGTTTGTTTTCCAGCCGAATACATCGTTTACATTTTTTTGCTGGGTTTGTAACCACCCAAAGCTCGTGCGATTATCAAAAGCTTGTGTGCGTGAGGAACAGACGAACCATCAGTTTTTGAGCGCAGAGTGGCATGATTCCCAAGCCACACTCTCAGGTAGCTTGACCTCAATAGTGCCACACCCTCGCCTACAGGTTTTGTGGGCATTGCTGGAGCAGAGTCACTGCGCACGGGTGTGGAGTTCTTCACAAACACACCCTGCATAATTGTTTTCGGCATGGCGGGATTAGCTGGACTACATTGCACTGGCTGTCTTGACCGGGTCGAGTCCCGCACTTTAAAGCTGCAGCTGCTCCCTGCACGGCGTCCAGGGATGATTCCAGGATACAACCTTTTATACCACTTGTCTACCCCTTGCTTCATGGAGCACCAGTTATCACATGCCTCCTACTGATGTTGCGAAACATATAGCGAGCATATGCCTGGTAGTTCAGCCATCATTCGATACGACCTCAACTCCTGAGAAACGCATTCTCCAGCCTGCACTTCGATCGAGACGATGTCGGGCGACGGACCATCACGACTGTTTATACTACCCTTGGAACTGCGCGAGGAAGTTTACAAGAGTGCACTGGCCTCATCAGCGTACGGTACGGCTGTTCTACAGACTTGTCGGGAAATCCATGTCGAAGCACGTAAATTTCTGTACCAAAGACCTCTCGTATTCAGAGATCAAGAGGTATGGTTCATGTGGCTCAATCAGACTCCGGCAGAGCTCCTCGGAAATGTATCAGAGATGGCACTACATGTGCAAGATGTCAACCTCAAGCCGATTCTCGAAACGAGCAACTACCAGCCATCTCGGCAATCCCCGCGCCTTCTAACAGCGGAGCTGTACCAAGAAAACTCTGACAAGGTTAAGAAAGCTCTCATTCTGCTACCCAACCTCAAGAGATTGACCATACGCACTCCATCGTGTCGACCATCGCACTTATTTTGCGAGCTTGTGACACAAATTTTGGCCTCGATAGGTCCTTCGTGTCCGCATCTATCCCAGATACGCTTGGAAGGCAACTTTCGGCATCACACACTCGGCTTCCTGTCAACCATGACAAACTTGAATTCTCTCGCTCTCGAGGGATCGTCTGTATCTTCTCCCGAGTCCACCGCCAAGATTTTGTCGACCCTTCCACAGCTCACAAGCCTGTCTCTAATCTCGGATGGCGCACCAATTTCCTCGGAACCGACACAATATCGTGCTTGTACGACTCAACGCTACTCTTTCAACGGTGAAACCCTGCGTAAAGTCCTGAACCTTGATCTTCTCTCAATTACCGAGAATGGACCATCACGCGCATGTTTCATGACCAAGGCCCTTGATGCGCTTCATAGCCATACGACACTAAAGCGTCTTTGCTTGCGGCTTGCATACACGCCAGATACGACGATCTTTACTTCGATGACCAAGTTCCTCGAGCGCTCCCCTATCGAGCATCTCGAACTTGACTGGCCCAATGTCCAAGCGCTTGAACTACAAAGACATCATTTATTGGGCAGCAACTTGGTAACCTTTTGGGTCAGAATTGAAAGCGCATCCTCTGCTCTGGAAGTGCTGAGATACCTGGTTCAATCTCGACAGGAGCGATGCTATCAGCTACAGGAAGTGGTGCTTGTGCGTTCCGCACAGTTGTGTGCTGAGATGACTAGAAGCCTGGACGAAACAGCGGATGACATAGTGTACGACCAAGACTACAACGAGTTGTCTAGAGCCAGACGGCGTCTTCAAAAAATGAGTATACATGTAGCCTGGTACACAGAAGGATCATAGCAACGCCATAGCCAGAATATATCGCCAAAAGCCGCAGTGTTGTATTTAAAGTGTGGGGGAAGATCGCAGCTCTTCGAACGTGGGAAATCAGGCCATGAATAGAGTCAAAGTATGGAAGCCAAGAGGGCGACCAATGTATGTACATTAGTAATCGTCCTAATGCGGTTAGTATGCTTTGTACACATCGCATGCATATAATCTCACTCGATGGGAATACTCCCCGTCTGTTTATCGCACAGTGCTGCAGATTCTTCGCAACGTATGTCAAGCACAGAGCGTGTTGAAAAGCGCGGTTCTGCCGCGACAGTTCGTGTGAGTGCATCCCTTCACTTTTCGTGGAGCGTCGGCGTTTTGCTTGCGAGGGGCTTACAGATCACGTGAAATGGCGTTTTCCTGCTCCAAGTCTCTCCTCCTGATCACCACTCACCTTGTGGAACCGGCTTAAATCGTGGAAACTGACCATTACAGGCCTGTGATCTGTGCCGCAAGCGGAAGCGACGCTGTCTGTGGAACTCTGGCACACAAGGCTGTACCCCATGTGTCAACTTGAAGGAAACGTGTCTGACTACACATGTGCGGAAGCAACGAGCCAAGCCGCAGAGAGCGTACGATTGTTGCAGGATCTTGAAAACTAGTCAACTGATGAAAGCCAGAAATCGTATTGCAGAATACGAAAGCAGGATCCATAGACTAGAGGCTTTGCTTGTGGAGCGCAACGAGGCGCAGCCTCAGATTGAAACACAACCACTGCAACCTGCAGACTCCTCTGTCACGGCGGCAGAATGGGTCAACAATCTGCGCAATGAACTTCCTCTGATCACCTTCCCAGATCTGCCGGACTTCGAGGCACTTCAGAATGGAGAGTTTGGCGATAACATAGACTCGATACCACGCCAGATATTCGGGGACGATCACACTTTTGTGCTTGAACAGGGTGGTCATGCTCACAACGGAGTCGATCCCGATTTTACAACACAGGTTGATCTCGAGCCATCTTTAGAATTTCGGGAAGATGCCGCATTTCTGCAGAGCACAACATTTGACCTCGACTCGACTCCAGACTGCGAAGAGTGGCCGCCGCCTCTCCCTGCAGGGCCTATTAAATGCGACTGGTAAGAACAGTAACATCACTTCTGATACATGCGCTAACTCGGCATCTTTCATGCAGCTATCTGCCGCCCCCTGAGCTGGGGACAGCCCTTCTATCAGAATTTCTGGTAGACTTCAACACAGCTTATCCACTCTTTCGACCGCAAGTCATTGTTGAACATCTGCGTATCTGCTATGCCGGTTACACAGATGGCTCTGCGGTGTCGTGGGTTTGCGCCTATATCATCTTCGGCCTCGCATATGGACTACGAGCGATGAGTGCAACCCCTGGCAAGCACGATAAGAGCCTAGCCAAGTATTATTTGGCGAGAACCTACAATAGCTTGAACAGTCTCCTGCTCTCACCACCGTCGTTGGGCCTTGTACAATGTCTCATAGGCGTGGCGTTGCTGGCGCAAAGTACGCCATGTGGTCGGTCTGTACCAAATGCTCATTTCTTGTCGACGTCGCTCCGCATTGCTCAAACCCTGGCCTACCATGAAGATGGAATTGAGATCACTGAGACAGATCGAGACATCGAACAAGAACGCCGCGTATTCTGGCTCGGTTTCATCAGCGACACCAACACCAGTATGTTGTCAAACGCGCCCACTACACAGCGTCGGGAGGATATTGCAGCGCCTAAGCCAGATGAGAACCCCGCCGATAGTCTGGGAGCAGTTGTTGCAGCCGAGGGACATTGGAAAGTCAACATCTTTTCATTGCGTGTGTGCTTGGCACTCCTCCAAGCTGAAGCCATTGAGCAGGTCTTCTCGCCCAAGGGCCGGAGTCTAGGACCTGTACATCTGGAAGCTGCTACTACAGTGGTTCACGCGAGATTGCAGGCGTATCATGAACATGAGATCTTCCAACTCCGCCCTGACCAGCTTTTCCAGCTCCTGTATCGCTCGGACATTGCGCACACTGCTTGCCTTGAGGCGTCTTACTTTGCGACAATCTATCGACTATACTCCTTCTGTGCACTAGACAGGAATCCGCGGATCAATCCTTTTGCACCAGACGGTCTTCGCCGCATGGCAACAGTGAAGGCCCATCATGGTTATCCTGCGGCGAAGAGGTTAATGAGTCTACTCCCAATTGCGCCTCGTGGTGATGTAGCTTGGTACTGGCTACATCACCTGTCGTTGACTGCGGCATTGGTGACAGTACTTGCCCATCATGTCAACAACCCGGAGGAACCAGCAGCCACAAAGGACGAGTTGCGCTGTTACCATGAGCTTATCAAAGACCTCGGTATATTGGTGGAAAAGGATAATAACCCGAGGAATGCAGACATCGCCCAGGGTAGAGCGCTGTGCATGGATTTAATGATGAGGCTTGAAACGAGCTTACGGTTGCAGTTGTTACAGACGAGCGCGAGATGTCGCGAGGAAGCAAGTGCCATGCAAAATAAGACTGCCATGGAGACGCAAAGGCACATGTGAAGTCCACGGCAGCAACACCGATTTCTCGTGCGCATAGAGTGACTAGAATTCCTGCAGTGTGATGAATATATTTAGAGCCGATAAGATGTCACGGGCGTGGTTAGGCGACAACAGGTTGGTTCTGGTTCCAATGAGTGGTGCGGGCCTTTGATTCGCCATATGTATCTTCTTCAACCTTGAATCCTCCTTGTTTTCTTTGTATTGGTCACGAAATTGGCAAAACTTCGGCTGTTCTGTTCTTGGGACGGTGTGGGGGACAACAAGGCGATTTTCTAAGTTTTGTGTTCCGCAGCCCTCCCCTGCTACCTCTCTTCATTGCAAACTCTGTCAGATAGATTTGATGTGGAGTGTAATTTAGAAATTTGTGTTGATTACGATCTTGCAGCCGTCAATGAGTTCCACTGTCTCGTCAACCCAATCTTAGGCCGTTGTGGAGCACCACAAACTCAACGCTTCGCCTTCTTTCGTCCATCTCTCGACCTTCGGCTCTTATGAGCACTAATTGCAGTCGAGTGTACACATGCATCAAAGTCGATATCCACTCCTGTTTGCAATTTCATTCAAATTATCAAGACTAGGCCCTGAGTTTCATATACGTCCAGCGCTGCTTTCACCAATTCAATCCAGCAAACAAGCAGAAGAACGGCTCGTTCTCAACCTAACAACCACAAAACATAGGACCATGAGAGCACAACAGCAAGTCCGATGAATCCGCCAGCTTCAGTTCCCGATGCTACACTCTCGCTCATGACGCCTGTCACGACTGCTGCAACCACTGCCATTGCAAAGGAGAATATCAGTGGCCAGATGAGGTAGCGTTTGTCGATTTCGTGGCCGATGCAGAGAATCTTTCTGTCTTTGAACATCGCAGTGGGTATTGCATCGAAAGCTGTATCTTCGAAGAAATACGAGGCGTCGTCGCGAAGCAGCTCAGGGCGCGAGAACCCAGCCGTAAGCCCACTCTCTCGTCGGAGATGAGTGAATAGGACTTCACGTGGATACACTAAAGGATCGTTCGTGTGAAAATCGGCCTGTATAGTTCAGTAAACACGCGACTATAGGATGTCAGGGTTATCAATTACAGTCTTGATGTCACCAATCTGAACGACCGGTTTCTGGCACTTGATCCATCGCAGCCAAAACTGGTCTTTCCCACTGAAGTGTTGTTCGTAGTAGGAAAGCAATGAACAAAGCTGCGTTTCCGCATCGAGTGCTTTCGGCCGCATGTCCACATAATGTCGTCCGTTTTTTGTATACCCCGTCCAGATCATGGGGATGGACTCAGGGAGTTGTGAGCTTTTCGGGTGCGTAACATTCGATAAGCTTGCATTGTCCATGCTAGTTGCGATCGGATTTACCGCAATAACCTTGATCACTGACTTTTTTCCCTACTGATATTCGAATTTTGGGCCGACTTGATCATAAGTCTCGAGAATTCACATTTTGTCACATGCGCTTAGACTATTTGGTAAGTTTGAATTGGACAAACGACAAAACCATACATGCACTTCAGCAACAGGTTATCCCATGCGCGATTTGGTGTCTCCAAAACATCGGGGAACAAATTGTTCGCAAAACGTACGCTTAGTGAAATGTCCCAAAAGTAAATTCACAACAGTTTTTGCGATGGACCGGTTATGTTAGGAAGCGGCTGCATATGAGCCGGCAAGGCTGTGGCAATCGACCAATTGGTTGGGGGCCAAACAACTTGTTCGAGTAGCTGACAAGTTGCACGCGCTATAGGCTCCAGACTTGAACTTCACCTGCACAATGCAGCACGACGTTGCAAATATACCTTCTTGCTTCTCCAGCCCATAAGTTTCACAAATACCACAAGTTATTGCGATTATGATTAAAACCATAGCGACCATGGACAGCGGCGCCAGTCTATCGTTCGCAGTAACCCCGCACCCCGAGGATGCATTGCGGAAAGAAGTCAGCCAGAGCCTCCCGAGGCCCTATAAATGCCCTCTCTGTGACAAGGCGTTCCATAGATCTGAACATCAGACTCGTCACATTCGTACGCATACAGGAGAAAAGCCGCATGCTTGCACGTTTCCTCAGTGCACAAAGCGTTTCTCGCGTTCGGACGAGTTGACCCGGTACATAAATACGATGCGTGACTCTCTACACCAACTGATAAGTAGAATTAGGCATTCAAGAATACACACCAATCCTTATAACCGTCGTGGTAAAGGTCAACGATCACACGACCTCTTAGCATCGGCGGCGGATCAGATAGAGGGTTACAAGCCCGTATCATGGGGTACAGTTCCAAGCTTCGCGTCTCCTCAAGTAGAAATCTAACAGAGATTGCCAGGCATTCATAGCTCCAGTGACAGTGGTTACGAAGGTTCTCCAAATGTCTCACCACACAATACACCACAACACGGCTTCAGCTCCCAACGCAATGACTTGCATTTGCAGAGTGCTGTCAGACTTCCATATATCGAAAGGCCACAACTGACCGAATTGATCTTTGAGAGCCCACTCGAGGAGATCACCGATACAGGGCCACAGAAAATAGAGGGTGTGTTCATCGGATACGAGAATCGTAAAGCCGGACGGACAGAAGCAACAGCTCAGATCGCACCAGCAGTTTCTGGTGTCAATGCTCCATCACCCATATTGTCTTCGCAATCCTTATCTGACTGTGGTTCATCGGGTACAAGAGACCTAGCGGAAGCTTCAATCAATGAAGTATCCGTCAGCAACGTTGCCAAGAAGCTTGGAGCACTCGAGTTAACGGACGAATGTCCAGCCACAACAACGCAGATATCGCTGGTGAAGGGTCGAAAATTAGCAGTAGATATTTTGGAGTGGGTCGATGCCACAAAGGGCCTGGAATTTGAGCCTCTCACACCTGTTGGTGCCCACTCTTATAACACGCCCGGATCTTCTGACGGACATGTGCGCACGCCCTCGACAGCAGTCGAACCCAAGTGTGCAACTAAGGTCTCAACAATCGAGTTGATGCATCTCCTGACACAATGCTGTCAAGATGAGGAGCCATATATAAGCGACCTAGCTAACCAACGTGCGTACCATGATGAATCAGTCACAGACGCTGGTGGTACAGACTCAACCCAGAGCGATTCCAGGTCCGGGAGCGCACGATCGGGACGCAGTAGTACGCAATCTGGATCCAACACAATACCACAATCTGTTCTTACCCCGTATAAGCGATTGGATAATGGAGAACCACCCGCAAAGAAATCAGGGGACGGTCAGCATCCAAAAACTTGTGACATGCCTGCAGAACCGGCCTTCAAATCCCAAATGCCGTGTCCAATGCCAGAATCGGTTGGTTGCATGGGCACAAATAGCACGATTTCGGAGTTGCTGCGAAGTCTGCAAAACAGACATCGAATCATTATATGCACAGAATGTTGCACCAAACTCGATGTCCCAGAACAGGAGCGAAAGCCAGAGAGTCTCTTGAAACGACATGCGTCTACAGGATGTGATCGGATATGTATCGGTAGGGAATGTTCTGGCATAAACCAACCACTTGCACCGTACCACCGAAAGACAGAAAGATGTTCAAACTGGAAGGCTATCCCAAAAGAGGTGAGGTGGTCTTTTATTTGGGGTCTACTCAATCCTGGTCTTGAACCGCCTACTCCTCAATTCATTTCCAGCGTAGGTTACGAGCACGCAAATGTTCGCACGCCTTGTAGAGACAGATCCTCTCGTGACAGAGGTCTTCAGCTATGCAAATCTGTCATGGAAGATCTTGATACCAAAAACGATCGGCTCAAATCACTGGAGCACGAGTTGAAAGCGGCCAAACAGGACATTCTTCTGAAACAACAAAAATCTGACGATAAGATCGCTAACCTGGAAAACATCATCGAATCTCTGCTCGAACGACTGGTAGATAAAAATGTGGAGATACCGCTGTCTTTGCAGAAGAGACTCGCTCGGGAATGCCCTGGATGCGTCACCCCCCTCACACTTTCGAAATTACAGATGCCACCAACCCCTGCGTCAACCCCAACAAGACAGATTGCTATAAACTTACCCGAGAACTCGGCTGGAAGTGGAGGAGTATTAAGTGCCCCATCTCATGAGATTCCAACTACTACAACGACGGGGTCACAGCAAATGGAAAAATTCTTCCCCGAGCTTAGCACACAAAGCGGATCAAGTCATGCTTTGATAGGAGAAGCAGCCTCTAAGGAATTGAGTTTCGACGACTTCCTGAATATGGCCTTGATTCAGAGCCCTGGGCTTGAAACTCAAGACTCAACATGGCCAAGTGCACTAGACAACGATGGGAACGTGCTGCCAGGATGATGCGGATGGAGAAGTTCCTGAATATATTGCTGAGGAACATCATGTCGCGATGCAATCGCGGAAAGCCTGACGAAGAGACGATGAAGAACTACGGGTAGCCCTGGATGAGCATTGAACGTCTAGTGCTGGGGTATCGTAAAAATGTTCCTTCGACAGCTCTATATGCAGGTACGCGTCCTTGGTCACAGACATCATGATTCTGTGTATAACATTGTACTATGGTCCATTTCCCTTTCATAGGCCCCCGCGCGTGTTTGCAGTGATGTATGCAGGGTGACGTTCAACCTAAGCAGCACGTAAAGTAACTAGCTCGCCACTTCAGATGCGGGGTCCTGCACATCATCCCTCCATCAGTGAGAAATTCTGCATGACATCTCTTGGGAAGAGTGCAGTGTTACAGGCAAATACTGATAAGCAGGTTCAGCTAAAGAAAGTATACAGGGAGAACACGCGCATAACATTGCTCTTGCGTTTCTATCATCATCATAGGATCTCTCATGTAAAAGCATCTTTGTACATCACTCTGAATCATCTAACTTAGCTAGCGGCGGGCATTAATCGTATGAAAAATCTAGACTGCTTTATGCATCAGTCAAATTCAAAGATGGAACTTCGTCTCGACCCGCAAAATGCAGCTTTCGCCAAAGTGTTGGCCGGATTGCCACCACCACACGTTCTTGGATACAAAAACGCTCGTGAGGAACTGGAGATGTTGCAGAAGCATGAGCCAGCTCTCGACATTATGACGGAGACGATACAGGCACCAGGTGAAGGCAGCTCGACCACTGATCTGGTCATCTTCAGACCCAAATCTATCAAAGGACCTCTACCAACTGTGTTTTACTCACATGGAGGTGGTTGGATCTTGGGCAGGTATGCATGTATCCTTCCCAGAATTGGCAAGCAAAGCTGATCGGATAAACGAAAGCCCTACATCGTTTGCTCCACTAATGGAAGACCTGGCCCGCCAGTCTGAAGCAGCTCTGGTGTTTGTGTGCTACGCGACTGCACCAGAGAAGACCTTTCCCTACCAATACGAGCAAACGTACCAAGCTCTCGAATACGTTATCCAAAATGGTCACAAACATGACCTAGCAATTGACTGCATTGTCCTGGCTGGGGACAGTGTTGGAGGTACTCGCGCGCACCTCACCTTAGACAATATCAAGCTGAATCACTCTCAAACAGGGCATATCTCTATCGCAATGATGCAAATGTCGATTGCCAGAAGCTTACCAACCAATATCCTCCAGTTGATCTTGTTTTATCCTGTCACTGATGTGCACGTCGAGCTGGAATCATACGAGACCTTCAAAGATGCGCCATTTCTTCCGGCAGATACCTTAAGATGGATGATCAATACTTGCATACCCAACAAAGAAGACCGGAAAACAGCACTTGCGTCGCCCCTTACCTTCCTCCCAGATGAAATCGTGGCCAGATTTCCTTCCACAACCATCATTCTAGCAAGTATAGATCCGCTCGTCGAAGATGGGAGAGCTTTTGGTCACCGCTTGCAACAGCTTGGGGTCGATGCAGCTGTGATCAGCGCTGAAGGGCAGATGCATGCGTTCGTGCTCGCGAAGCCTATCCGAGATTCGCCGACTGCTCGCGCCATGATTGAACTTGCAGCCTGCAAGATGCGCAGGGCGTTTGTTGATTCGAGATGAACAGACTGTGTCGACTGCTTCAGATGCGGGTGGACCTTGTCGCAACGCTCATCTCAGTGCAAAGCTTCAGCCATGTAGCATTGGAGTATGCATCATCTCCTTGCAAAGATCGAGTAAAATTTGAGGTTTCTGAGTCTACTCCTTCAATTGTACGTGGTGGATATGATGCGGACTCATGTTACTTGCAAGTTAAACAATGCCTTGTCCACATCTTCTTGAACGTCATGAAACCATAGCCAATCGAATCGGCCATGCTGTAGTCTAGGGAGTATTTGAGTCATATCATCTCCAGCCACCTCATGTTGAAAGAAGAGCATGCTAGCCACTTCCGCCGATTGTGTTAGCTGCTTCTGTGCCCGAGGTCGGCGTACCGAGTCGTAAGCATCAAGTGCTGCGCAAACCCTGGAATATCGATTCATATCTCGATCCTGGTCTCTGGATATTGCTTCCAGGACGTTGGACAGGACCAATGCATCTTCTATGCCTTGAGCAGCTCCCGCGGCTTGGAAGGGAAGGGAAGCATGGACACTATCACCCAAAAGTGCAACGCGGCCACGATGATACGAGGACGTCCTTGGATGGTGGAAAAGTCCCCAACGTATTGGCTTGGCTTTTACAAGGAGTTGTCGGAAGCGATCATCGATACCAGGACCTTCGAAGTCGGCCATCATGACCTCGTGCGACACATTCTGAGTCACTGCGTTATCTAGGGGCCAGGGTGTATTGGTCGCTACACATAAGAGGTAGTTGAACTCCTGCAATTATCAGTCAAATCTCCCGACAAGCCACTTCGCGAAGTAGTCAAGGTGGCCTACCTCGCCTTCCGAAATGCGATACGTGACAGCACTGCGTCCATGGCCAAAGTAGAACTTAGCAACATGAGTCAAATCTCCAAGGATTGCTTCCGCTTCGGCGATTGGGATTACAGCTCGATAACAATATGAGTCCGCGTACACAGGATGGACCTGATCTGGATGTTCAGGGGCCAAAACGTGCTCTCGCACTCGGCTCTTTATGCCATCAGCTCCAACAAGGATACTGGCTTTCGCTACTTCACCGTCGGCAAACCCAAGGATCACTTTATCTAGCCCTTGCTCGATGCTCTCTAGGTGCTTCCCAAATTTGACGTTACTCGCCGGAACGAAGCTGGTCATGATGTCAAGAAGCGTCTTCCGATGAGCCTGGTGGACATTAGTCTCGGAATACGATGGTGCTCAAGAACGAACAGATTTGCGATTGAAGTTTGGATGGCCCCAAGCTGACTTTCCATACCAAGCTTGACCACGGCCTGTATTGCTGATGAGCGGATAGTGTACGATGCTCCAATATTGTAACGGACATGCCAAGGCCTTCTTCAAGCAGCATGCCCTCGAAGAAGATATGCTGCGCATCAGCTCCTTTATTACCTACGCAGATCTTCTCATATCTGGGCCGAAAGTTGGGCTCTATGAGATCCATTGCTCGCAAGCCATTTGGACCGAATCCGATGCCAGCACTGTGTTGATTTGAGACCTGAAAAATCACCAACGATTATGTGACTATGCTTACCCAACAGCTGAAAACTCGCTCGCTTCTTCAAACAGCGTGAATGGTATACCCTTATTATGCAGAGCGATTGCCAATGCGAGCCCGCCAATGCCAGCGCCTGTACGATATCAGCTACGACAGATTCTCCGAGACGACTTCTGCTGCATTTTCCTTTACAACATACCGACGATTGCGATATGAGATTCCATGGCAGGACACGGATCACGATCAGAACATTGTTCGTTTGTCGACTGGCTTTGTACGTAGGCTGATACAACGGTATCATGTAGATGAATGTAACTGTCGCTATAGAAGTTGCTTGCCAATGACGCTACCTGCTATTCATGTGGCCGATAATACCCGTCTTATCTTACGAACGGATACGAGAGCATTTGCGGGGTCGATGATCCGTCTATCGAATCAGGTGCAGAAGCTCCAACATAACGGACGTACTTTATTCCCGTCGGCTCGTTGGCTGCGTGAGAGCGGGGTGTTCCGCTTCCGCATGACTTCTCTTATATTTGGACCATGTACACCTTTTTGATGGTCGTTTGCATTGACAGAGCAGAACATCTACCTCTCCGCATAATCGAATATCGGCTCGGACTTCGCATACCCAGGAACATCCTTGGGCGTGTAACTACATGTATCTTGGTCCTTCTTGATACTATTACGGCTCGCGCTTTGTCCCAATTCTTCAAGCATGTCACGTTCGACTCCTTCCGCGCTAATTCAACTCCCATTAAACGACCAAGACCGTCCCCGCTACAGCGCTACTCAGTTGCATGATTATTTTGCAAGAATCAAGCTTCCACACGGATATCTTGATTCGCCCCTACTTTCCGATCAGGCCCATGCCACACGTAAAGAGCATGGTCTGCCATTCCTGCACGCTCTGATTCGGCATCATACTTGCAATGTGCCCTTCGAGAATCTCGAGCTTCATTACTCTGCACACAAGACCGTAACCCTCGACGCGTCAGCTCTTTACGACAAGATCGTGAATCGTCGTCGTGGTGGGCGTTGCATGGAAAACAATACCTTCTTTGCCACAGTTCTTAGGTCGCTCGGCTTCCACGTGCGCAATTGTGGTGGGCGAGTATCGCGCGCGATGAGCCCGTATCCAGAAGTCCGCCAAAACCAAGCTGCTACATATGACGGATGGAACCACATGCTCAACCTTGTCCAACTTGACAATGAATGGTATGTGGTAGACGTAGGCATGGGCTCCATGGGACCGAACATGCCCTATCCTTTGCAGAATGGATTCGAGACGATCAGCATCGCACCGCGCAAGATACGCATACAACGTCGCGCCATCGCCGAGTCATATGGCAACCATTCGAATGAGTTATGGTGCTATGATGTCTGTCACGAGCCCACTGACACTCAGGACGACGTATGGATTCCAACGTATTGTTTTACCGAGACGGAATTCCTGCCTCAGGATTACCAAATGATGTCTTGGTTCACGTCCACACATCCGGGTTCGTTCTTCACGAGGTATGTTACGAGTACGCGGATGATCATGGATAAAGCGCATGAAAAGATCATTGGCAATGTTACACTTTTTGAGGGTGGCGTGAAAGAAAGCATTGGAGCGGAGCGAAAGGTTGTAAAGGATTGCAAGTCAGAGAGTGAGCGGATAGAGGCATTGAAAGAAATCTTCGATATCGAACTTTCTGAAGAGGAGAGAGCTGGCATACCTCCTAGTCGGCGGATTGGCTGATATAATGGTGCAGCATCTCGAGGTACCAGTACTGTCAACCTGTCCTTCAACGATAGGTATAGTGAACATTGACTCTAAGGAATAAAGATGAAGTTACTTGAATTTGTCGTGAAGGCACAAGTCGGAAGAGAGCTCTAATGCGACTCAGTTATCAGGGTGTCTCGCGTGGGAATGCAGCGTACCAATGAGATGCGACGACATTTTGGCCCCCTGTAAGTTAACACAGCCCTCGGGGGTCAGCCATCAGCCTACAGCCATCCTCACCACCCGAAATGCGAAGAATTCATTCACTGCACTGCGAATGCTTCGCGCATGTCAAGCTTGACGGCGCATCTGCAGCCAATGGATGATTCTGCCAGTAGGCGCTCACGGACCACGAGCGAGGAGTAAGGCCGGATTGCCTGTTCCTATAAGCGACTGACCGTTATAGGTACACTCCAAAAGAGCTCACGGAATTGTCGCAGCTGCATACAAACCTCGCCGCACTTATCAAACCGCGTCTCCCGCGATTTCTGGCGCGCCGACAAAATGCCGAGAATGTGCATCCCTTCCAGAAATACCAAGCGCGTAACAAGCTCTTCGGCAAATTTGAGACGCTCATCGAAGAGCTCATCGAGACTCGACCGCTCGTCAAGCACCAGCTCTGCTCGGTATGCGACAAGTATGAATGGATCATACCGACAGGCGCGGACGACTTGCGACTCAACGCCCAGCGCGATGAATATACTGGATACAAAGGAGCTCCAGGGTCGGGGACCATTGTGAATGATGATGGGTTGGATACGCGGCCATCGAAACCAGTCTGGTTAGCTGAAGTGTTGCCTTCTGGCTCGCTATTTCATCTACTGACTCGACCTCAATGCCGTATTTGTATGCTTGTCTTGCATTTATTGACACCCCTGCCAATTAAAGCGCTCCTTTCCTGGGCTGTCGATCAACCTCTAGGTACTCTGCACGGCTTCCAGTACATGATGCAGTACGCGCAGCATGAACGAATATTGATTCAGACAAGATTGCCGCTCAGCGACCTCTGGCAAGAAGCTGGAACTATCGAGATGAAAAAGGACATGAGAGTCCGGGCTGGGTTAAGAGATAGAACTGGAGCTGAAGAAGCGTTGAACAAGTCACTCATTTGGAAGACATGGCTAGAGAACGGCGACGAAGACGGGAATAATGGTGCGATGGATCAATCTATTACAGAAGAAGCCGAAGAGGCATTGGAGCAATCACTCGTTTGGGAATCAACGAATTTGTCCGACAAGAAACTGATGAACTCAAGTTGGGTACGCACAGCCGATATCGACTACGGCCTCGTCAACTACTGGCTACGCCGGTGCAATGAATACCATCAACACTGCCACGTTACTCGATCTCAAGGACGCAAAGACATCGCAATTCGTCTTATCGACGTGGTGGATCAGTGTGTAGTACATGGAACACTCGCAAATCGTTACTTCGCGCTAAGCTACGTTTGGGGTGGAATACAAAGGCTTAAAGCCACGAAAGATAACATTGCAGCATTAGAACATAAAGGTGCCTTACACGAACGTTCCTCGAGCCTCCCACGGTCTGTCTTGGATGCAATGGCTTTCGTTGCTCGGTTGAATCAACGTTATCTGTGGGTAGATTCTCTTTGTATCGTGCAGGATGACCACGTTGAGAAGCACGATCAAATTGGCTGCATGCACGAGATCTACACCGCTGCCTATGCGACTATTGTGCAACATAGTGGTTGCGATGCGAACGCCGGGCTACCAGGAATACGAGAAGGTTCTCGATCACTCATCGCCACCAAAACTCACGTTGGACATAGCATACTCCTGGCGAAAGCGAACTACGCGACGCCAAACGTTCTTCACAGTTCAGTCCACAGCACCAGAGGCTGGACACTGCAGGAAGTCCTGCTGTCAACGCGTTGCTTGCACTTCTTCAACAAACACCTTACATTTGTCTGTGGCGAGGAATGGGCACAAGACTGGAATATGCAGTACTCGAATGAAGACCCTTCCACCAGCGTGGATACCCACAAGCTAAGCCGGGTAACTCATAAGCTGTGGCAGATGAACCCGTTTTCTCTCATAAGGTCAGAGGACGGGCGAGAACGAGATCCATCCGCCACCCAATGGCTGCGATATTTTGAAATATACGGCCGCGTCTTGACTGACTACACGATCCGATCTCTGTCCTTTGAAACGGATACACTTCCGGCATTCCAAGGTCTAGGCGGTGCCATTGCACGGCTAAACGGTGCGCGGTTCCATTATGGTCTGCCTTCCAACTGTTTCGACCTCGCAATGCTCTGGATTAATCTCGGCTCAGGTGAGCAACGCACGACAAAGCCAACACATCCAACCCCTTCCTGGACTTGGGCAGCCTGGAAGGGTCAATCCACATACAATCTTTGCGACCTTTCGGGGGACCCGTCACGGCCATACGTTATAAATTCCTATGTACAGCGCTTTCTTGTTGTTGAGGACGATGGGAGCTCTTCTGAGATATGCAGGCGATCTTTTACCAACCAAACATCCGATGCTACAGCACTTCACACACCGTACTATGCAGCACGGCAAGCTACAAAGGATCCTGCCCCCATCGCCGACGCACAATCCATTCAAGATTTGCCGCGCGGGTGTTTACATTTTTGGGCCGAAGAGTGTACCATGGATCAGTTCTACGTGAAGACGAGCCGTAATTTCCAAGTCCTCGAAACCGCGCCCTCGAGAAAGAGGTGTGGTGTTTTAGCGCTTTCCACCAAATACCACAGGTGGCTCTGGGGCTCTGAGTATTCGCTCATCCTGATGTCGGAATCTCGAAGCGCACTGCCTCACTGGACGTTCGAGTCTGGGGGTGTGCTTAGCAAAACGCGCTTAGCGACAAAGAACGTGCGAGAAGTGGACTTTGATTACCCAGCCAGGTATTTTGACGGAACACAGAATCAAGTTTCGTGGACGTTCAATGTGCTTTTGGTGAAGCGAGCGGGCCCGTATGTTGAGCGAATAGCCTTCGGGCAGATCCACATGCTGGCTTGGTTAGAAATGCAGAGACGGAGAAGATATATACGTATATTATAGACACGCTTCGGTTCCTTGCTTGTCCACAGCGAGCGTTACATTCCACGTTCTTCTGAACACCGGAGTCATCCAATGTGAGCATACATTGGTCAAGTGTTACCAATCAACTGCTGTTCCTCCTCAGACAAGCCTAAAACCCTAGCAGCATATACGAGCTATGGAAATCAGACGTTTAGCTCTCGTGTTGTACGTGCTCCCGTATACAACAAATGTGTCACGTGACAAAGTTTCAGTACACCAATTGGTAACCGCTAGTTGTACCGAGCGCGGATCAGATACTCGGTCTATACAAAATGAACATCATGGATCTTGAGGCAAGACTTTTCACACATAGGACTTCTAGGCCACACAAGAGTCTCGTGGAAGCTGGCGGGAAAAACAGAATTCACCCTTCGCGAACAGTCTCATGCATGCGCTTTATCCTCCAAGCCATCATATTCTAGTTGTGATTACGCGATGGAATCATTGCTACCTTCATTCGCGACGGGGTGGAAAACACATTTGCTTATAAGATCTCGATATGATGCTTACTGTGTATGGAATGCCCGATTCTGCCCGAGATTATGGGCATTGCCAAGTACGATGTACCGCACTGACACCAAGCTGCAGGGTCTGTGTGTCATCTTTGGATTTTCCCACTACTCTGTCTGTCTGCGGCCGAACCCTGCATCTAACAACGACAGCGAATCGGAGACGCCATACAGCGGATAACGCGTTCTAGATGCGGATGGCATCATAGCGAACCCTGGCCGAAGCATGCTAGCTCATCTGTCCCTGCAATCGCGCTCGGAGGCTTGTGCAAACCGAACCGGCGGATGGTGAGGTGTAGATTGAACTTTTTGGGAACAGGAGCCTAGGCTGGCGCAATATGATATGCGTTGGGACACAGGAGGCCTTTCTTTCTTTCACCTCCCTCACCTCTAATCGATTCACAAGTTGTGTTGTAGCAATCTTTCTCGACGCTTGCGGATCTCCGTCTTGTCCCTGCGCGGCCCCACCAAACAATTCGACATTGTCGCAAACTGTATAACATAATCCAGCACAACTCTAATCATAGACCAAAGTTCCAGAATCAAAGGCAGCCATGGCGAGCACGCCCACTGAGCATCCAAGCACGACCAGTGCTTTCCCTACCCAACAGAAGCCCATCCCATACTCGCTGGTAGATGGCAAGCGAACACAGCTTTCCTCCATTCTACCGCCCCTCGTCTTCGGCACCGCGACCTTCAACAATCAATACAATGACGACCCCTTCGCCCTCGACACTGCGGGTCTGGTGACATCGGCGCTCACCCACGGCATTCGTGCCTTTGACACCTCGCCATACTATGGACCTTCCGAAGAGCTGCTCGGCAGCGCGCTAGCCACACCATTCGTCCGAGAAACATTCCCCAGAAACTCATACATGATATTGACAAAGGTCGGGCGGGTAGCATCAGAGGAGTTTGATTACAGCAAAGAGTGGGTGCGATACAGCGTCAAGAGGAGCCTGGAGAGGCTACACACAGACTACCTCGACCTCGTGTACTGCCACGATGTCGAATTCGTGAGTGCGACAGAAGTCCTCGAGGCAATTCGAGAACTGCGCAGAATCCGAGACGAGGAAGGGACGATACGATACATTGGGCTATCAGGATATCCTATCGATGTCCTCGGCGACATGGCTGAGATGGTTCTCCGCGAAACGGGCGAGCCTCTCGATGCAGTTCAGTCATATGCCAACTTCACGCTCCAAAATCAGACACTCGCTGGTCCAAGGGGTATTGAGCGCCTCCGCCGCGCTGGAGTTGACGTCGTACCCAACGCCTCTATCCTCGGCATGGGTCTTCTCCGTCGCGTAGGTGTGCCTATTGGCGGACTCGGCGACTTCCACCCCGCACCCTCAGATTTGCGCGCCGCGATTCGAAGAGCCAGCGACTTCTGTGACGCCTACGGAGAACGCATAGAAGTTATCGCCATCCGCTTCGCACTCGAGTCCTGGTTGACTGCGGGTACGTTGGTTGGTTCGCGAGGTGATCCAGCATCTGGCGTGCCTTGGAAACACGAGTCCATCAACGATGTTGGTGGCTCAAAACTCGGCGTCTCGGTCATTGGAGTTTCGCGCGCCTCGGAGCTCGAGAAGACCATGCTGGTATGGCGTTCGATCCTCGATGGACTCGAGGGCGGTGAGCAGACGGCTGTTCAAGCAGGTCGATGGTATCGAGCTTGGGAGTGGTCAAGGAATAGGCAAAAGGCGGTGCAGATTTTGGCTGATGGTGTGAGGGAGGAATTGGGAGTCTGGTTCGATTTTGCTTGGGCGAGTCCAGATGAGGGCTTTGTCAACCAGCGCAAACATCATACACCAGCTATTCACATGGATGCCGCACCATGGCTGACGCCCTCGGCAAGTCCAGAGGCTGTACCGGCAAAGGGGGCACTGGACCTGGCCGAGGAGAAGATTCTGCCGCTGCGGTGATTTTCGGGCTGGAACGGACATACACATAGAGATGAGATTACGACACTTGGGTAAACGGAATGGGCGGCTCGTTGTTGCATAGATCATCTAACAACTCCATACACCTCAACTACTTGGGTGTGCAAACGGTGTACATTACTCTGACATGACGTGGTCCACTTACGTAGCCACTCAAGGCAAACTGTAGGCTCTCGGGATTGGCTGATCACCATTGTAATCAAGCGAAGAAATGTATACGAGATTCATCCTTGCATGGATCAGCTCTTCGCTCAGGTCAGCATGCTGAAATCGGTCTCGTACATCTGAAAATCTCCGTGATTGTTACCTGCATTGAGATGCTGATGCACGAGTTTCTTGGCGATCTAAATTCTGACCTCGACGGTGGCTCGCGTGGCTCGCGTGGCTCGGATTCCGTCACAACGTACGCAAACTTAGCCATTGTTGTGTGCACGGCATCGCAATTCGTCCGATACAATATCGCCCGGTCCCAACCAGGATCCATGTTACCGGCGGTACAACAAGCTACCGGGGCGCAAATTGCATCCAGGATCCATTAGAGGGCACGAATGAAGACAGCTGCTACCTGTGGGCCGCAACTTTGCATTTCGGTGTACTGAAAGCTCTGGGCCACAAGGCGGCTCTGTCGTTTGGATTGCAAGGATCAAAAGCCCGGCCCGAAGGAGCAAATGCTACAGTAACTGCCCCTTGTCCAAAAGGGTCAAAACACGGTCCACATTGACGAGGTTCAGAAAGCGGGTGGTTTCAGACAAGACACTACATCCAATACTGAAAGCGGCACAACGCAAGGTAACTTCACTTGCACAACTGGTGTTGCATACAACAATTCAGCAAGGTACTGATTGGCATTGCGGCGCAGTCTTTTCGTCTCCGCTACGCCCGCTTTTCTGGGCAATCATGGCACATCGATTACTTGCCTCCAGGTGCTTGCGCTGCCGGCATTGCCGACAACGACCCATACTGTAGTCAGCAGTAATCTTGTTCTGTATCTTAACACATTCCTTCATCATGGGATTCATAATCTGAGGGGTATCGATAGGTTCAGAAGAGGCTCCACACTTGACTAGCTGTCAGCAACTGGATTCACATGAGACTCTCCCATAATACCCTGCTACATAAGCTGACATCTAGCGAGCGCTTGGCTACTAGATGATTATATGCAACATATCTCCTGCTCTCGATAGGAACCTTGTCGGACCACATCCAAGGCTTGCTCTTGCGCAAGGTCACACATCTCAAGTCCTGCACATTCAGATTGAGTCGTGCCTATCATGGACCATCTTCCATCGTCATTTCGTATGCTCATCTCGCCCACAGTGCTCCTGGTCACAGGACTACTAGTAGTCGGAATCGCGTTGTTGTACCAATGGCTCCTCCCAAAGCCCATCGCAGGCATTCCTCACAGCAAAGATGCGACAAAGTCCATCTTCGGAGACATTCCCAGCATGCTTAAACATCTCAAAACGCATACGGAAGTCCAATATTGGTTCTTGAGTCACAACACAGAGCTAAACTCGCCCATTGTGCAATTGTTCATAAACCTTTTTAGTCGGCCAATTGTTGTCATTACTGACGTCCGAGAGGCTCAGGTGCGTGGACACCCTTGTTCCATCATCGCCGCTAACAACGATCAGGATATCTTGATGCGCCGTACGAAAGAGTTCGACAAGCCGGACATCATCAGCAATCTGTTCTTGGGCATGGCTCCCGACTTTCACGCAAGGATACCAACAAACGACGAGTTCCGATATCAGAGAAAGACCGTACAAGATCTCGTGACGCCTGCTTTTTTGAACAATGTGGCAGCGCCTCAACTTCATATCAGCTTCATGGACCTCATCAATTTATGGTCTGAGAAGGCGCGCCTAGTTGAAGGCCGGCCTTTCACCATCAAGCAAGACATCTATGAAACCGCCCTGGAAGCAGCTTGGGCTGCAATCTTCGGTATTGAGGGTACTGCTACTGTTACCCGTAATCAGACTGCGCTCTTGTCCTCTCTGGAGACCCTTCCTTTATCGACTTCGATCGATGAAGCAGCTCAGTTGCCTCGTGCAGCCGCCCCACCTGCTTTTCGCGCAATAATCGAGCTTGCGGACAGTATTGAGAATATCGTCAAGTCTCCTTTCCCGAGGGCGACTGCCCTGTGGCAACGTTATTCTCCAGCTGGAAGGCGCAACCTAGCTGTGAAGAAGCGTGAACTCGCAAACGAGATTGCCAAAGCGGAAGCAAGGCTCAAGGACAGTGAAGGCAGAGAAGAGAAGATCACTAACGCCGTTGATCATTTCTTGCTCAAGGAGAAGGCACTTTCGGCGAAGGCTGGCCATGCGCCAAAGTACGATTCCCCTGTCATGCGCGATAATGTAAGTTGGTCCCATTCTGTTGCGATGCCATCTACTGACGGGACTTTACAAGCTACTCGGCCTGCTCATTGCAGCACATGATACCACTTCCACAACACTTCTCTGGACTCTCAAAATCCTTACCAGGCACCAAGACATCCAAAGCAAACTTCGCTCCGAGTTCCGGGCCGTCTTCGCCGCCGCACATGCAGAAGGGCGCGTGCCCACCGCCAACGAGATCGTCACCTGCCAGAGCGCGTACCTCGATGCTTTTGTTGAGGAAGTGAATCGTTGGAGCTGTACGGCCTCAGTGTCAAGCCGCACTGCCCTGAAAGACGCCGTTATCCTGGGCCATGTCATTCCGAAAGGAACGACGCTCTATCTCATGGGCTCTGGCCATAGTGTAGTCAGACCTGCATTCGACATTCCCGATAATCTCCGCAGCGAACAGTATCACAAAGCGGGAGGCGGCAAGGTGGGCACCTGGGATCCAAACGGCATTGAGCTCTTCCGCCCTGAACGCTGGCTTGTGCACGACAAGCAGACGAACACTGAGGTCTACGATGCCTTTGCGGGACCACACTTGGCATTTGGAGGGGGCTTGCGTGGGTGCTTTGGCAAGAAGCTTGCGTACATGGAGCTCAAGTTGGCGATTATCTTGATGGTGTGGAACTTTGAGTTCTTGGATTTGCCTGATGCATACTCGAGTTTTCAGGCGGTGGATGGCCTGACTAGTTCGCCATTGCAGTGTTATATCAAGGTCGCAAAGCTGTGAAATTGGTTAGACTGTATCAAGGAGTTGAGCTTGGCGAGCATAAATGGCATCAAAATTTCAAAACAATCTATATGATCTCTTGCCTTGACTCGTTAAACCAACGTATCGTTCAAGAATCTGGACCGGGGTGAATTCTACACTACAGATGCTAGACCTTCTTGTTAGTTGTACTGTTATTATGTCAACCTTAGTGCTCTTGTTGAAGCCCCGTACGATAGACATCACAATGCCATCTGAAGACTATTGTAGGAGGGTATTGACGAAACTATGTTGTAGGGAGTGCGATCAGTGACACAATAAACAAAATACGCACACCAAAGCGCCCCGCAGCGCTACTATAGCAGTGCACGAAAGATGGAATGGAATTGAGCGATTCTCTGATCATTCACCATACCGCACTGTCTTGGAATCTCGTGGCGCCTCCCATGCATCGATGCTGAAACCATTTTGAAAATGCGCAGCTACGTGGCTCATACGCTCAGCAACAGACTCGAACGTTGAAGAACAGAAGCCACACCACAACGCCAGCTGCTTGATTCTCGTGGGTTCGACTTCCTGCGACCAGATTTTCGGGACTTCGAAAGACTCCGAGACACCATGCATCTGCAGAACATGTTGTTTAAGGAGATCCTTGCGAGCGAAAGTCCGATCGCAGATATCCTTGGCGAGGCTTGTTTGAATGCTATGGGTGTTGAAGTGACTCGCATCATGAACCACTTCGAAGCACAAAACACATTTCGATCCCAGCATGATGTCACCACCCATCATACATACCCATTCGATATCATTGTGTCCATGTACACCGAGCTCGTGTCGTTTCCACCCGTAAGCGTTCTTGAAGGGCTTGCAGCAACATGCAGTACAGCTGTATATCTTGGTAATATCAGGGCCATTATCACTACTCCTGCTAGGTGATGAGTGGGCTAGCTCGCTGGGTGTGTCGGTGTATCTCGAGGTCTGCTGCAGTTTGCCTTTTCGTTTTGATAGAGTGGGGAGGAGGGAATCGCTTTGCGTCTGGCGCTTGTTTTGTTGGGAAGGCTCGTGCAGCGGAAGTGTCATATATTCCAATGGTTCGAGCTGGTTAAGAAGACGGGGCTCGAGATGATCAAGATCATACCCGGTGTTAACGTGATGGAAGGTAAACATTCCTGATTCATCTGTGGACATGGTTTGCGTCTCTCCAGAGCATGGCGCAAAGGGCGTAAATTGTTCCACAAAGCTTGTGGTCTGGGAGTCTACGTTCTGAGCATCTGACGCTTGGCTGGTGAGGCCTATGTATTCGTTAAACAACTGTCACAGAAAATCGAGATTTTTCGAACTGACCAGGCTTGGTGCGCGCCCTAAGATTACTCAAGCACTGCATCACCTGCTGCTTCGACAGGCCGGACAACGTAACCAAGGCCATAATCTGGTCTGTAGAAGGGTACACCGGAGAAGCATGTGCTAGATACCAATCTTTGATCATCGCACTTCGTCGTTGAGACTTTCGACCTTGAAGTTGACGTTTCTTAGGCTAGTTAGTTTTCTGACGAGAAAAGAACGCTCGATGATCTTCTGTTAGTTATGTGGTTTCTGTAGCATATGACTTCTGTTATATTGACAAATGGAGGAGCAAGAAGGGCCTGGAGAAACCCACCATCGGTCGAGATCCAATCGCATATGATAAGCGTGGGATTGTGGGCATAGAGCCTTGCACGAAGCTCAGAGTAACCTAAAGATGTAGCGAGGCGAGGAATTAAGCCGGCACAGCGAAGTGGAAATAGTCACACGATATTACCGTAAGCAAGGGATTACGTTGAGCATGCCATGTCTAGCTTTATATTGCAGCGAATATCTTTTGCTTCGTGACATCGGGATACTTGCATGAGCTGAGCTCATCGCATGTGTGGTCCCGTAGGCCTGCTCCCACCCACCCTACAAACGCCGTGTTGAATGTGGCATTTTCTCATCGCTCGACGCCGTCCAATGCTCGCAACAAGGTTGAACAAATCAGTTTTCATCGCTTTAAAACTCACAACACACCCGCTCCTACTCCATCTAGGGCTCACCAGGCCAGACAGTGTCCGCAATACTCCTTACAAGCTTCAACTTCTTGACCATGTCCTCGTATCCTAGATCGTTACCCTCAGCATGCGATGCGAAACCGCACTGGGGGCTGACACAGCACTGCTTGATCGCATCCTCACGCGACTGACCAGTACCCTTGGCGATCCAGTCCGCAGCCTGGTTGACACGCGCAATCATCTCATCCTTGTCCTCGAGCTTGGGGAACTTGGAGGTAATCACACCAAGCACAACATTCTTGTTCTTGGGGAGGTGTTCGAGAGGCTCGAAACCGCCAGCGCGAGGTGTGTCGTACTCGAGGTAGTATGTGTCGACGTTCAAGTCCTGGAAGAGCTTCTTCGCGATGTTGTCGTATGCGCCCTCGGAGAAGTGACGGCTGCCGACGTAGTTACCACGGCAAAGATGGATACCGAGGTGCATATCGGCGGGACGCTCGAAGCACTTGTTGTAGAACTTTACGTAGGCGTCGAACATCTCATCAGCGGTCTTGTCGTTGGTCTTGTCGGCGGCCCAGCCCTCCAACATGTCCTTTGAGCAAAAGTACGCGAGGTTCGGGTCGTCAATCTGAATGTTCCTGATGCCGAGCGAATGCAGAATCTTCAGCTCCTCTTGGTATGCCTTCGCGACGTCGGCAAAGTACTCCTCGTCGTTGGCGTAAACTCCCTGGGGGAAGCTCTTACCGTTCATGTAGCGGAAATGGTACCATGAAGGCGAAATGAGTGTGATCTTGATGTTCTTCCACTCGCTTTCGGGCAGGAGGCTCTTCATGAGGTCGACCTCGCGCTGGTTGCTCGACACGCCGGGGTGACTGATCTTGTCTACGCAGACGGTAACGTGGTTGGGCACTTCTTTGGCTTCCATGAATGACTTGACATCGGGTGCGTAGGGACGGAAGATGTCCTTGTCGTAACCCTTGAGCACACCAAGCTGAAGCTCCTTCATACCTCGCAATGTCTCGAAGAAGGTTCCCCAGAACATGTGCCTAAGTAGGTTAGCTCGACGTCTCTTGCATGCTCGGAGAATTCGACAATGCGCACCTAGTGTACTCTCCGCTTGAGACGACCTTGAGGCCGCAGTCCTGCTGCATCTTCACCACCTCTGCGACTGACTTGTCCTCGAGCGGGACAAGCTCGTCAGGCTTAGCCTTGCCTGAGGCTACATCGTATCTCTTCTGCACAAGCTCCTTTGGTCGTAACAGAGAGCCAACGTGCTCAGCACGGAATGGTGGGCTTCTCTTAGCAGTAGACATTTTGAATTGTTTGGTAGTTCGAGGGAGTAAAGTTAGTGGAAACAATTACGCCTCGCTGCTTGGAAAAGATGCCCCTCATCCTGATGACGGCCCCGCAATTACACCTGAACCGGACGTCAAGAGACCCTTTCGAATCCTTGGGATTGACCCTTGTTAGGGGTGCCGGTGTCGGGTAAACGATGGCAGAAGTCTCAGGTCGGACGGGATTGGAAGATGAGATGGGGTGGCGTAGGGGCGAAGTGGGCTGCAGCTTGAGCTATGGTGGGGCCTTGTGGGAGGACAGGCGCGGCCTGGTCTAGCGTCATCGATGTTGGAGTCGTGCGGGCCAGGAACAACGAATCTGACAAGCAAGCCGTCAGCATTACTTCGACAAAACAAATCCATCTTGAAACGCTCGCGACGAGTATCTGCAGAGTCGCATTTACTCACGCCCAATTTCTCTCTGTTTCTTGGTGGTAAGCCACACCGTGCGGGAAAATGAAACTTTGGCTCTGCTGTGGTATATTCCTCGAGCTGCACAACCCTTTCAGCAAGAAGAAAAGGACACCAGACGCTGCAAACCAGCAATTGTTCCAGCAGACACACACCGATATAGACCCACGGACAGGAAGGGCGAAGAACCAAAAGCAGCAAACTCCCGAAGTCCAGCATTGAATATGATGTCATCGCCGGCAAGTGGCTGGAAAGCAGATGGCGAAAACGGATATAACGACATTCAGCATCCAAACGTCGTAAGCGTGATGGAGAGCAGGAGTTATCTGCGGCGAAAAGGCCCAACGCCGAAGCTCGGGAGAGAACTACCCCGCGCTATGTGTGGGTTGTCGAGAGCTACAAATACTGGTCTGGCCATCCCATGTCTCGGTTGCACTACTGTACTCGACACAATCGAACTTGAACCCATCCACCCACACAAATCAACACCATCACCATGACACGAGTCCTTCTTACAGGAGGCAGCGGCTTCATCGCTGCCCATACTCTCGACATCCTCCTCGAGCATGGCCACTCAGTTGTCACAACTGTTCGGTCACAGGAAAAGGCCGACAAAATCAAGGCATCATATCAGAAGTATGCCGACAATGGTCAATTAGGATTTGCCATCGTACCCGATATTGCCCAACCTGATGCTTTCGAGAAGGCCGTGGTATCTGATCCTCCATTTGAAGTTGTGCTGCACACCGCAAGTCCGTTTCACTTCAACGTCACCGACGTGCAGAAGGACTTGCTCGACCCCGCCATCGTTGGAACTACTGGAATCTTGAAGTCCGTCAAGAAAAATGCGCCGTCGGTCAAACACGTTGTCATCACTTCTTCATTTGCAGCCATTGTCAATGGCTCGAAAGGATTCTGGCCGGGCCACACCTATTCGGAGGACGACTGGAACCCCATGACCCTCGAAGACGCCAAAGAGAACCCAATGATGGGTTACCGGGCGAGCAAGACCTTTGCCGAAAAGGCTGCGTGGGATTTCATGGAGAAGGAAAAGCCCAGCTTCACTTTATCCACAATCAACCCTCCGATGGTTTTTGGACCCATTGTACGTATCCTTATTTGCAAGGCCAAGGAGTACCGCTAATACACTCATCAGGTCCACCCTCTCGACAGCCTCGAGAACATGAACACCTCGAACCAGCGTATTCTCTCTGCAGCACAGGGAAAATTCAAGGATGAGATTCCGGCAAGTGGTGTGCATTTTTGGGTAGATGTACGTGATGTCGCAGAGGCCCACGTAGCGGCGTTTGAGAAGCCGGCAGCGGTCAACAAGCGCTTTTTCACTACCGCCGGCTACTACTCGAATAAAGAGCTATGCCAGATCATCAAGAGGAATTTCCCTGACCTCAAGAACTTGCCCAGCGATTCGACACCAGGAGGTGACTATCCCGAGGGTACACCAGAGAAGGGTCTATATGGGTACAACAACAAGCGTTCGATAGACGTGTTGGGTCTGAAGTATAAGACCTTCGAGCAGTCTATTGTAGACACGGTGAAGTCGTTTCAGAAGAAGGGTCTATGAGGAAGGAAATGCGGTAATGCGACACGATGATATTGGTATACAAGGACACGAAGTTGAGATTATTGTGCATGTGTGCTATGGAAGTTTCGCTATAGACGGCCGAGGGGGAATATCCAGCAATAGAGGAACCTGTGTCTTTTGTGCGTCAGCAAGCGTACATGAAATACAATACAATGTAGACAATTAGAGGATCGCAATCAGCCTGTTGAGCTTGAAAATTTTTGGACTTCACCGTCGTAGACTCGGAAGTTATCGTTGTTTGATCATCATGTAGCGGAAGGGGGCAGATGAGTGCGTACTTACACGTAGTAGTGCGTTGGCATGCGAGAGCCTATACCATTTCTACACAGCGTCGGGCATCAAATTGGATGCTACGTGGTGACGGCGCGTTGGGTGAATGGTTGAGGAAGAATGGCCCGGGCATAGCGAAAAAGATTATATAGGCTCGGCGAAACGTCGGGCCACCGATCCGGCGCTGCCCCACCAACGCAGCCAACGAGTTGCACCCTGCCCTCCAAAGAGATGACCCTCGACGCAAACACCACCAGCAACACGACTTGACTCACATTTCGCCTTTGCGCGCACATCCAGCAGCTCCACAACCTCACCACCCAGTCAATCTTACCGGCCTTACCTTCAAGATGTGTACGCCACGACGCAGCTACCCCTCTATGCATGCGATATGCGACTAACCGTCTGAGCAGCTTTCGAAGCCGTTGGCAGTATGTTACTCCATGATTCGACCCCGAAAAGCCCCCAAAAAGCCACAGCGAAATGAGACAGTGACTAAAACCACATCTAGAGCAGTTCGTCGAGTTCTACTACGCGCAATTCGACTCAAACCGCGCGAACCTGGCAGCGCTCTACGTACGTCTTCGAACAAGACAAGAAAGAACTCGAAACTGATAGAAACCGTGTAGCGCGACCATTCCATGCTCACATTTGAGGCGAACGGCACACTTGGCGCCCAGGCTATCGTAGAGAAGCTCCAGGTGAGTATCCTCGCTTTCGATGACGAGACTGCAAGCTCACTGCAGCAGAACCTTCCATTTCAACAGATCCAGCACCGCACCGACACTATTGACGCACAACCTGTCGGCGAGGACGGCGTGCTCGTTCTGGTAACTGGCGCACTTTTGGTATGTCAGAAAGTTTCTAGTCGTGGGCGCGTAATTGACGAAATATCAGGTCGAGGGTTCCGAGAAGCCCATGTCCTTCACCCAAACCTTCCAGCTCAGGAAGGAAGGCGCCGAGAACTGGTATGTCTTCAACGACATCTTCCGCCTCGTCTACCCCGCCGCATAATTTTGGAGCACGACCGAGTAAACATGATACCTGCGATTTTTGAGTGGAATTTGAGAGCATTTGGCGCAGGTGGCAAAATAGTCGCGAAGGGGGCACGCTGTTGGAGGGCTCAAGATGGGTATGGCTGCCTGTGGACATCAGCATTGCCATGTGTGCTTCGAGAACACCGAGGGTGAGGGTCTTGTTCACGTTGGCTGTGTAAAATATTATTGATCTCTAGTTCGATATATTATAAGCAGTTTCAAGTCCAGTTGACGGACAAGCCATTGAGTCGCAACATTTCCGCGTCTTTTCCGTGATGTTACCGAAGTTTGTTCTAAATCTCCCACCGCCACGAGAAAAGCCATGGATACTTAGACCTCAAAGCAGCAGAAAGACTTTCCCCTCTCTCTACTTATACAGTACTGTCTAGGCAACACGCGCTAGGTCCTCCTCAAACCCCCGACGGCCGCTACTAAAATGATACGAACGTTATTTTCCTCTTTGCGCCAGATTTGCATAATGATCTTGTCTTATAACGTAGCAAGATAGTTCCATTACAGCTTCACGACCAAGCCTGCATTACTTCTAATGTTTATAACATACAAGTATACAACCTACTAGCCTCACTGACAGGCCTATAGCTCGACCGGAAGATACACCCGGACTACAGAGTGTCTCCAAACCCAGAGTACTAAAAGTTCTCCTGTGAACACACTGCCATAATATAGCGCTAAAACCTAACGGTCTGCCAGTAATAATTTTCCAGTAGGGGCGATATGGTCAAGATGGATACGGATGCCTTGACGAAACAATCGATTGTACAGTCAACGATACGGTATTTCCTGTTCATAACTTTAGATCGTGTGCAAAAGTTGCTGGGTATTGCTGGCACACTATCCATGAGGCTATATACACTTGCGTAAAAGGGAAGTGAGACGATCAATTAGTATAGTCAACTTGTTGTTGTGTTAAATCTCGCTACATAATTAGTGGGGTCCATAAATGGAAGAGAGCTTAGCCGATTTGGCGCCCCGCGGTCACTTGCCGAACCCCAGCATCGGGAGCTCGATCTTACCGCGACCATGGAAATGTGGGCGGCCACGGAGAAGTTATCCAGCCTCTGGGGCGAGTGTGCTTCTTCAACCTTCTGTGCAACTTCCCTCTTTCATACTATCCATTGTTTTCTATCCCCTCATTAGCGTTGCATATTACGACTCTTTTCAAAATGGCAGGCTTCATTCAAAAAGGGCTCAAAAACATTGTACAAAAGAACCCGCATGATGTCGTTTTCCTCTCCGCACTTCGAACACCCGTCACACGAGCGAAGAAGGGTGGACTGAGAGACGCATATGACCACGAGCTGCTTGCGGCTGTATGAAATCCACCGGTCCTCGAACATGTATTCTAGTCTAACACAACCCAGGTCCTCAAAGCAACTATCAATAAATTCCCCAACCTCGATCCCGCAAAGATAGACGATGTATGCATTGGAACCGTCCTCGCAGAACTAGGTGGCTCGAAAGCCGGCCGCATGGCTGCTAACCACTCCGGCATACCCACGACGACATCCTTCTCGACAACAAACCGTGCATGCGCCTCGGGCCTCAGCGCAATAACAAACATCGCCAATGCCATTGCCGTCGGCCAGATTGACGTTGGTATCGGCGGTGGCATGGAGAGCATGACACGCAATTACGGCAGCCGTGCGATTCCTACGGAGCTCTGGCCTGAGCTGAAGGACAGTCCCGTGAAAGACGCCCGCGACTGCATCATGAGCATGGGCATCACGAGCGAGAACGTCGCGTCGCGGTACAACGTCTCGCGTGCGGACCAAGACGCCTTCGCAGCCGAGTCACATCACCGCGCCGCCCGCGCACGCTCAGAGGGACGTTTCGAGGCCGAAATCGTCCCCGTCACCACGCGGTGGATCGAGCCCGAGAACCCCGAAGACGTCAAGAGCATCACCGTGACAGGGGACGACGGTATCCGGCCCACCACGACCGTAGAGAAACTCGCAACCATGAAACCCGCCTTCAGCAAAGACGGCGCAAGCACAGCCGGTAACTCGTCCCAAGTCTCCGACGGCGCATCCGCCGCCCTCATGATGCGGCGCTCCACCGCCACAGCCCTGGGTCTCGAGAAAGAGATTATAGGAAAGTGGGCAGGCACACAAGTCGTAGGCTGCAAGCCCGATGAAATGGGTATTGGGCCCGCTCTCGCCATCCCGAAACTCCTAAATTACACAGGCCTCGAGACCAAGGATGTCGATGTGTGGGAGATCAACGAGGCGTTTGCGAGCCAGGCGCTGTTTTGTATAAGGAAGCTGAGTTTGGAGGGGAATATGGACAAGGTGAATCCGAATGGAGGAGCAATTGCATTGGGACATCCCTTGGGGGCGACGAGTGGGAGGATGTTGGCGACGCTGTTGAGTGAAATGGGGCGGGGAGGCGCGCAGGTGGGGGTTCTGAGTAAGTGTATTGGGACGGGGATGGGAATGGCGAGTTTGATTGTTCGGGAGTAGGGTGGACGAGGAATGAGAGCCATGTACCTCAGGCTGCGGAATTGTGATATCAAAGTATAGTGGAATCTGGGTATCTTGGGTGTAAAATTAACGCCATGCTTACTCGCCGATCAAGTCTCCGCTGCCGCTTTGTTTTTCGACTTGTTTTTCTTCTTCTTCGACCGCTCTGCTAGTATCTCGTCGAGGTAGCTGGTAGGCTTTGCTCTACCTCTACTAGGCAGAGACTTCGGCTTTGCCTTGACTGGTGCAGCATCCGAGCCCTCATCGACGTCGTCCAGTATTTTGGGGGCATTTTCTTGCTCCAGTCCTTCCTCGGGGTCCTCTACGGTCGGATGGTCTGCTGCACCATCGTTGACTTCGTCCTCACTCGAAGGAGCCTTCTTTGACTGTCCAACTTTCCGCCTCTTAGACTTGAACGTTGCTGCTCGTCCCTCCTCTTCATCGTCACTTTCCTCCTTTTTGGGCACTGGTCGCCGTCCAGGCTTAGGTACTTGTTGCGAGCCAGCTCTCTCTGTTTGCTGCTTTGCAGCAAGGTGAGCTTTGGCCCTCTTCTTCCCGATCAATTGCTCGAGGAGTTTGTCATTTGACGTTGTGCTTCTTCTCATGAAGGTTCCATCTGCCACGTCCTTGGGCAGTATGCCTCCAACGCCAAGCCTAGGTCTGATCAGTCGGGAGTCAAGCATTTCGACATGTCTGGAATTACCGATCATGGCCAAAGTTGATGTGCTCCAATTCAGCATCTTCCTCTTCATTTTTCGATGTTTCGCTGGCTGCTGAAGCATCTGCTGGCGGGCCCATCAACGATGCCAAGAGCTTTTGACGATTTGCCAGCCCAAGACTGAGTTTATTGGCGAGCACATCGCCATCACTGTTTCCCTTTGACATTTTGCGGGACTTTTTCGAGATAGACCAACTTGGGCGGCCAATATGGAAGACTCCCGGCCGTGACATTTTTGAGGACCCGGGAAATTCTCGGCGCGCTAGAGACCTCCGCAACAAGCTTGTGAAGCACAGCAGCGCAGCAGCAACAAGAAGCGACATTACCAGCTTCAACGTCCCCCGCCCTCCTCTATACCCCGTCGTGTGTCTGCCAGCTCAGACATCATGTACAATCTTGCCCGCGCGCGGCCGCTGGCCAATGCTCTCCGGGCTGTTGTATGTGCCGCCCACTGCACCGCCGCCATGCCCAAAAAGCCTCTGACGCTGGTCCTCGGCGATTGAGAGTGATATGCTGACCCTTTGCAGCAGACACCAGTGAAGCGCTCCGCCATCCAGCAGCGGAGATGTCTGTCGATCCACGAATACAGGTCCGCTGCGCTACTCGAGTCGGTATGCAGGCTGCCCGCGATATATATGCGAAGTTGGGCTCGGAAGCGCACAGGCTAACGACGACTCCAGTACGGCATTGGCGTACCCAAGGGCGGTGTTGCAACCAACGCAGCAGAGGCAGAGCAGGTTGCGAAGAGCATTGGTAGGGACTAAACGAGGGAATACATGGCAGTGCGAGGCTAATGCGCGCAGGCGGTGACGATGCTGTCATCAAGGCCCAGGTTCTTGCTGGAGGTCGTGGAAAGGGCACCTTCGACAACGGCTTCAAGGGCGGTGTCAGAGTTGTCTACTCGTATGCTACCTACCGCACAGGTCTTCCCCTACTCGACGTCTAACAGCAGCATGCAGTCCCCGCGAAGCCTCTATCCTCGCCGACCAGATGATTGGCCACAAGCTCATCACCAAGCAGACGGGAGCCGCTGGCCGGCTGTGCAACGCTGTTTTCATTGTCGAACGCAAGTTTGCCCGCCGAGAGTTCTATCTCGCCATCCTCATGGACCGCGCATCCCAGGGCCCGGTCATCGTCGCTTCATCGCAGGGTGGTATGGATATTGAGACTGTCGCCAAGGAGACCCCCGAGGCCATCATCACCACCCCGATTGACATCCACACCGGAGTGACCGACGACATTGCCCGCAACATCGCGACCGAGCTCGGCTTCTCGGAGCAGTGCATCGAGGATGCCAAGGACACCATCCAGAAGCTGTACAAGGTCTTCATGGACAAGGACGCTACTCAGATCGAGATCAACCCTCTCTCCGAGACCACCGACCACCAGGTCCTCGCCATGGATGCCAAGCTCGGCTTCGACGACAACGCCGACTTCCGCCAGAAGGAGGTATTCGAGTGGAGGGATCTGACCCAGGAGGACCCCGATGAGGTCAAGGCCGCCAAGGTCGGCCTCAACTTCATCAAGCTGGATGGAGACATTGGCTGCCTCGTCAACGGTGCCGGTCTCGCCATGGCCACCATGGACATCATCAAGCTGAACGGCGGCTCACCCGCTAACTTCTTGGACGTTGGCGGCGGTGCTACCCCCCGAGGCTATTCGCCAGGCCTTTGACCTCATCACAAGCGACCCCAAGGTTACGGCTATCTTTGTCAACATTTTCGGTGGTATCGTGCGATGCGACGCCATTGCCCAGGGATTGATTCAGGTCGTGGAGCAGATGAACCTCAAGACGCCTGTTATTGCGAGGTTGCAGGGCACAAACATGGAGGCGGCACAGAAGTTGGTATGTCAAAACATCACCCTTCGCTTTACCAATTTGTCGTATCATCCATGGGCAACGACTAACAACAATGCAGATCAACGAGTCAGGCCTGAAGATCTTCTCCATGGACGACCTCCAAGCTGCGGCTGAGAAGTCTGTCCAGTTCTCCAAGGTCGTCAAGATGGCGCGCGATATTGACGTCGGTGTTGAGTTCACTCTTGGTATTTGAGCTCCCGTGCAAGGACCCCTATTCTGCTGACCAGAGGTTGATCAAGATCGGCCGAGCCAGATGTGAGGGGGAACATGTGTATGTAGAGGATCATGTGAGTTGGGAGGAGAGAGGACATGAGGCGATTGGATTTAGTGAGGGGCACAGAGACGTGTATGTAAATGCATTGTGTCAGCAATTTCAGAATCTTCTTCTACTGTTCTCCGTGTAGTGGAGGTCATGACAGCTGAGTGGGAAAATCGATGGAGTGAAAGTTTATCTGGACGTGATGTGGTTCGAAGTCTTTGCACAAGAAAACAACTTCTCTCATGCGACGTGGACAATGTAATCTCAAGACCCCAAAGCAGGACACCAAGTATTCCGCCCAGGAAGTATGGAACCGAAGCACATCAAAGGTGGCTACTCCTCCATCAAAGCCGTCACCACCCTCCTCGGCCCCAAGATCTCCTCGAAGGTTTTCGGAGGCTCCTTCCTCCCCCCTTCTTTCGTACTAGATTCCTCTTGGCTCCCGCATCTTCTCGATGCTTGAAAAGCCCCAGATGTACTTCTTGATACTGCGGAGAGTACTCCCACTCCAGGTGCAAAGCTGAACATTCGGGCGCTGCTTGACAAGCGACGTTGTGAAACCCCACATATCGTGTCTGCTGTGTTGTTTGAACTACGTGAAGTATGCGAAGGGGCGAGTGATGGGACCGAGGGTACCTGAAGCAGCGAGGACCTTGGAATGAAGCTGGTTTGGTAGGATACTTCATATGCCGTCGTATTGCCACGTCGCCGACGCTGCGAGGGTAGTATATCGCGGTCGCTAAGTGTAGGTGCTTGGGAAAATGATGCCATAGTCGAATCCTTCCTTGTAACTATGGATGTATTCTCCATGTTCGACGCCTGGACGCGGCTTTGCTCCACTCGCTGATCGTGATGAGACATTCAGTTGGAGTAAGTTCGAATCCTTTGAGGTGCGGTTGGTGGAGCGGAAGCTTTTACCAAGACTCCCTGTTTGTGGTGGACAAAGTCATGGCGTGGAAAACGCCCGGAAAGCATTCCAGAAACTTGTGAGCTTCGGTGGTCATTGTGTGGCATGCACAATGTTGGCAAGCCAGGTCCATCTTCGACAACGACCATGTCGAAGCTCGGTCAATCAGTGACGACTTGCTACAATGCGTCATCCTACAGGTCTGTATGAGTCCTACTCTTGCTCAGCGTCCCTCCTCTCCATCTCTTTCTTGACCTCGTCCACACTCATCGGTACTTGTCGTCCTTCCCACCTCTCTTTCTCGCTCTGTGCAAAGCCCTCAACGCTCAAGATGCCCACGCACAAGAATCCCAGCTCTTCTCTGTTCGTGTCAAACACTTCCCACCACTCGACTTCTGGCAACTTGATGCCCACCTCTCTCGCTGCCAGGTAGATGGCCGCAGTCGCCAGCTGTGGCGGCTGATGTGTCAAGAACAGCATTTGCGGACTTAACAGCGCTGAGTTAAGGTAGGCCATTGCGCGCTTTGCGAGTTCAGGTGCGCGTGGGTGTGTGAAGACGTCGAGGGCCTGGAGGTAGGTGATACATAATGTATACGGCAGATTTACGTGAACATTGAATCCAAGCGTCTTCAAGATACGCTGTTCGGTTGAGAATAAAGCCGTGCGACTGCGCTCATATGTGCCTTCGGAGACATAGTATGCTTCTACTTGTTTGTGTTCGAGGTCCGTTGGCGAGAAGAAAGAGGTATTGAACGAGGCGAGGTAGGCGTAGACATTTACGACACTGCGTGGAGATTTGGGATATGCTGAGAGCTTGGTGGTGAGGTAGAGTGACGAGGCGGAGACTTGCTGCATGTTTGTTAGCATGAAATGTTGTATGAAGGACGACGAACATACCGCTGCGCCGAATTCAACGAGGCTTCCACCATCTGGGCCGAGCCAGAAGCGCATAAACACGACAACAGCTTGTGCAATCACCTCTTGTGGTAGGCGGAGAAGGATGCCAGCGGCTTGTGTGAGTCTTGCGCCTGCGAAGCGGACGCTGTCTTCGAGATCGGCTGGGATGCCATCAAGTAGTGAGCCAGAGGTCTCAAGTTGGGTTACAGTCGCCAATGGATTTGCCAGTGGTGAGGGCTGCATGTTGAGCCGGTAAATCACTTGGAAACTGGGTTGTGGCGTGATTGTGGTCCTGGAGAGTTTGGTTGAAGCTTAGAGCTCGAGCTCAAGATGTCGGACCTCCGTTACGCGAACCTCGGCTGGCTTAGCCTAAAGCGGCCACCTGCCATAATTTCACCCATAGTGGGTCCTAGCATGGCTCTTGGAGATTTGATGGGCCTCGATTTCAGCTCATGAAGTAGCAAAGCAATGCTACGAGTTTATTTTGCTTGCAATATATACAACAAAATTCTCAAACCAACCAATCAAATCCAGTCTCCTTAGCTCAATTGGGAGAGCGCCAGACTGAAGTCATCAGTCACTAAATCTGGAGGTATCGCGTTCGATCCGCGAAGGGGACATCAACCCTCGTGCCCGCACTAGCGGGATAGAGAAACTTCTTTTTTTGCTTTCATTGTTCTTCGTCGCTATGAACTGTTAAGATCATTTTCTTTTGCTTGTTCATTAGAAGTTTCATATTGAGCAGGAGGCTTGTTTTTATTGCTGCTGTGTCTGCTAAGATTGGTTGTGCGCACAACATAATCAGGGTTCTTTTGTGTATAGGGTATGCGTCTCAAAATCTATAGTAATGTCAGGTGCAAGGTAGGGTTCAGAAGGGCAATAAGTTGATTGACTTCTCTTTTGCTGTGTCAGATGTCATGTATTATACACCAGACAGCGCATGAATCCCCTCTACTGGCCACTGTCCTGCCCCAAGTATGAAAACAATATGTATATGTACAGTGAAATTTGAAATATCTTTGGTTGCCATGGTCTGTAAATGAAATCGCTAATATGCATACTCAACAACGCCCATCCATCTAAAAACCTAGTTGCCGCTCTGTTATAGCCGAATCGCGTAATTAGAATGCACGCACACGTGAACTCGAAGTCCGCCTCGCACCCAGGTTTATATACATATCCTGGATCAGATTTGGACTAATCGGCCTGCCTTGGAGATGCATGTCGCCTTGTAGTTCGACTGGCGATGTGATGTTGACATGGCTCGGTATCACTGCCAATAATTCTCGGAAGAAAGCTTTGTGAATGTAGTGTGCTGTCGACCACTCACTCAATTCCGGTAAAGCCCAGTCGTGATATCGCGGGTGAAAGGTGGGGAGAACTCGCAGGAACCGCAGAGACTTGAAAGCAGAAAATAATGCCGTCCAGTCTACATAACTATTCATGTGTGCTGCATCTTTGAGCTGCACCTCCAGCTGTAACCGCGTAACACGTGACAGATCCCAGCCGAATGGAGTTTCGAACGTCGTGAATGGCAGTCTATCCAGTGTGATGGCAAACCAGTTGCTGCTATAGAGACAGTCTTTTGCTTCAACGTACAACGCTCTTGAGGCTTGGAGCAAGTTCAGATGCAGAAGTGGTTCCGGATCCGGGAGTCGTACACGAACGGGAGGCCTCCCATCGGACATGCGTTTCCTGTTCAATTTTTCCCGCTTCATCTCAGCTGCAACTCGTCGCTTCCTTTCATGAAGCAAAGGCAACGCTGCTATCGTGTTGTCGTTGGTCGGGATCACAAGGCATGAGTAGACTTGGTCGCGAATTTCTCTTGGCAATTGAAAGAACGGAAATGGTTCATCGTTGGCCGGCCGATGGACTGGTTGGACGAGGATAGATGGCCTCCGCTTCCGCGCATTCGTGGCACGGCGTTTCGCGCGTCGTTGCTGCGTTGGTGGGCGGAGTTCTCCGACGAAAGGCGTCGCTTTGAATTCGAATTCAAGCCGTTGAGGCTTGACTGCAGCAAAAGGCTGCAATACGCCTTCCTGGCATGTTCTTTGTGGGTTTCTTCGGAGAGCCATCATGATCTCCTCGCATTGCAGACACTGCGAGGTTGTTAGTTGTCTGTCGAAGATCATCTTAGAACATCCACCGGGGAAATGAGTTAAGCCTCATCTCACCTTATCTATATTGCAAGGACAGGCCATGTCCCAGCACGGATACCGCCATGATGAACGCGGCACCACTACGGGAAAAATCTCAGCCGTCATCTCGACAGTCTTGGAAAGTGTGCTTGACTCGCAGCCAAAAGAGTCGTGAACGCAGCCCGTGTACGAGCCGCTTGGTCGGATGTGATCCGAGCTGGGCCGTCTCGACCGCGGTGAGCTCAGCAGAAGTCATGTTGGAGGATCGTCCCAACTTCAAGTATTGTGCGGTCGTCGCAGATTCTCAAATTCTTGCATGCTGTAAGCTGCACTACTCAGACGTCCCTGAGAGCACATAAGAAAAAAGCCCGTTATGACGAGGCTGTGATGTCTTAGTACACATGATATACTTAGCGTTTCAAGCCCAAGAACATATTGGGTGTTCCGTCTATGCGTTAAGCGAGACCAATAATAGAGGCAATATGTGGGCGCAGTTAAGATGGGATTCATGCACCATCATGTTAACATATTTCCGATGGTCCTGTTGCTGTCGTGACGACTCACCCATCGTCTGCAACGACCATTTCGCCGCTGTGCCGGAAGAACTTCATCCCAACCCATGCGACTACGACCCACACCCAGCTCATGACCGCGGTACAGACCATGAGGGCGGGATAGTAGCCTGTGATGGGCAAGGTGTCATCGTCTTCCAGATCTGGTGGCGCATATGGTGTTTCACCCACATCCCACGCCCAGCTCCAAACCCCCAAACACGAGCCCATGACAACGACAAATACAGCCCATGTAGTTGCGAGAATAACCCAGCCCCACCACTCAGTCTCACTGTAGTCCCATTCCTCTTCGGGGGCAGAGTCAGTGGGGTCTGGCATTGTCGTGCCTGACGAGCGTGTTTCGCTGTGACGAGAGCGACGTCGGAGCGAGGGCACGGCGGGACCTGCCGACAACTGCTCGGAGGAAGAATTGCTGCTTGATGGTTGAATGGGGAGAAGATGTGAAGCCTCATCTTCATCAGTGGTTGTCGTGTAGTGTTTGCGTTCGCCGCGACGAGGACTTGGCGAGGAAGTGCCAGGCCGCGATGCTATGCCATGGGCTGGAATGGGAGTCGGTGGTGTGATGACGATGCGTTCGCGCATTTTGGCCAACGCCGCCTTCCTGAGAGACCCAGTCCTCTTCCGACTCTTTGCTCTGGACCTGCTCGAACCAGGTTCGTCGGGAAATTGTGTCTTGGCTCCATCGTTTACTTCGTCTGAGTCGAATCCATGAGACACAGTTCCGGAAGCGGCCTGGCGGCTGGCACGTCCGGGCTGCGTACGCCCATGGTCCATCTCGCGGGGGCAAGCAGTTGCTGCAGCATCACCGATTTGAGAGGTTGAACTGACATGTCTTGGATGCATCTGTCAGAATTGGTGGTGGGTGGCCTGTCAGGGCGCAGATTGGCTGCAGGGATCCACTTCAGCCGCATAGGGAAGCCATCCCTCACAATCTCCCCACCACCGCCCGTCTGGGGTACTCGCAGACGCTGCAACCTCATGTCCACCGTTTCCGACACGATGCCCCTGGCTCCTGCCTGGTGAACATTGTGCGCAGTCTCTCCTTACTCACCAACCATGGCGGCCAACATGCCGCTGCCTGTGCCACCGCGCACACCGACGCCGCCTCCTGAAGACGACGCGCCGCACCCAGTGGGACTCGGTCTCGACGGTGAGCTGTCGCCAGGCGGCCCGGGCTACGATGCCCACACGCTCTCGCCCATGTCGGCGAAGTTCCCGTCCAGGCAGTTTGCGACCCTTGCGCCCAGCGACTCCGTCTCACAGCGTGCGACACCTACAATGCTGTATACGCCTGCGAGCGCAACCTTTCCACAGACATCGGGAGGCACCGCCAGCGACTCCAATGATGTCGACAGCTCCGACGCCTCGCGCAACCCCTTCAACTTTCAGTCTGTCACGTATGCGCCGGAGCGGCCTCAGCTGAACACCAAATCCGTATGGCCTGCCTCTCTGTCACAATGATCGACCTAACAATCGCAGGATGTTGGGCGTAGACGAGGCCACAAGTACAAGCACAGCAGTGTCTCCCACCAGATCTTCCTCGAGCCAGCCCCGCGTGCTCCTCTCCAGCTCCCAGCGTCCCTACCCATCCCTACTTTCAAGGAGTACCGCTCGTCCATGTCCAGGGACCAGAAGCTACGCTTGACCTGGTGCTTCTGCCATCTGGTCGTAGCCGGACTAGTGCAATGGGGTGCTCACGAATCGCTGGCGCTTACAGTACTATCTCGACTGCTGTTCTACGATGCGCTCGGCGCGTTCCTCTGCGTCGCCGTCGACGTCGGCTCAAACTTCGAAGTATGGAAGCGGTCTAGCATACGCCATCCATTCGGATTTGAACGCCTCGAGGTGATTGCAGGGCTCGGCATGTCTGTTGGTCTGCTGTTCATGGGACTCGATCTCATCTCCCACGGCCTGACCCACGCGCTAGAGAACACAGGAGGACATCAGGCACATCACGTGGACGCCCACGAACGGGTTTCCCCTGGCAGCATTGATCTTGCTGCGCTGAGTGGCATTGTGTCGACTCTGGTATCGGCAGTCCTACTGAAGAACCACGCGCGCATTGGGAAGGTTATGCGACTCAGTGCCATTGCTAACCTACCTTCTGTATTGAGCAACCCCTCGCATTTTCTTACCTTGTCCTGCTCGGCGCTACTCCTGTTGCTGCCCCTATTGAGCATACAGATGTACGTCTGGCTGGACCGTACGCTTTCCTTTTCGGTGGCATTTGCTATGGTCGCATTAGGCTGGGTCCAGGGCTGGACGTTGGGCAAGATGTTGCTCATGTCCTATTCCGGCCCTGGCGTGTCGGATGTCGTGTACGAACTTGAGACGGACCCAGCGATCAGTATTGTCGAGGAGGCCAAGTTCTGGCAGGTCCACTATGGATTGTGTCAGGCGAACCTGAAGCTACGTGTGCGGAATCTCGACGACATTGGACGTCTTCGAGACCGGATTGGTAGTATGGTGCGGAATCGGCTGGGTGGTAGCTACGGCAGCGGAGGCCAGAAGTGGGAGGTTTCCACACAGATCACCCTTGAGAAGGACTGAGAAATTCAAACTCTGCAAATCGGGCGAGGGCGACAGCGCCCGCCTGCATGTTTAGGGGCTGCAATATACCAATGGCATTTCTGTGGCGAGTCATCTCAGCAACGCTTCGCAGCCCAAACGTTGCCCTGCGCGGCCCCCCATCTCACGCATCTTGATAATCCGCGCGGCTGGTCTGCCTGTCCATCACGCACCGCATCAACCACCTACCCGCCATCGCGGTGTGCTCAGACGCATCGTCGACATCATCTGCACTCCACTGAGACAGTGGGCAACCAACCCGTCGACGCCTGACGGCCATCCTTGCTGCCGCTAGCCGCTACGCGAGAAACCCTGAGGGCTGCTTGGATCAACAGGCACACCGTTCCCTCTGTGCGCTCACACCGCCGACGGCTTGCCCCGTGCAAGTGGTCAGCATCCGTTTGCTCACCGTCGACCTGGGCTGCAGCTGTTCGCTGTCGCTACCGCACCCACTGCATTTCTCCACACACAGCGCACCCCTCCAGTGCGCCCACCTGCACCGCTGCCTGAGCGTCTGTCCGAGCCTGTGACTGACAGGCTGGCACCCGGGCGCTCCATATAGCCCTGCGACACCCCGGGCATGGCCAGACACCGCGATGAGCGAGGCACGCGATACTACGACGACGACCAGCTGGACGCCGAGCGTGAACGGCGACATCGCCGCCGGAGAGACCGCGAGTTGGACGATCAAGAAGCTGCCGCCAAACGAGAACGACGAGAACGACGCCGGGCAGATGATGCACGGCGCCAAGCTGAACTGGACATCGACGACCTGAGGGCGCAGCGGGAGTCGTACTACAGCAGGCCTGAGGCTGAGCGCCGTCGTGCCCGGGACGACATGGCTCAAGAGATACGAGTGGAGAGGGCCAAGGAGGCGCCGCGCACCACACATCGGGAACTCAGGCGTGAAGGGACCCGGAGGTCGAAAAGGAGAGAAGTCGTTGCAGACGATCGTGGCGACGACTATGTATATGCCAGGCCCACGTCTCGAGGTGCTGTTGAGGAGACGACCATTCGCAGAGGCTCGGCACGCAAGAGGAGCGACGAGGGTGGCTCGTCGAGTCGAACAGCGTACACACCAGTCTCAGGCTCCGGGTCTCCCTCTCTGCCCCGAGGCGAGGCCTCCAAGCTGAGCAGGTACTATACGCGCACGATACCACAAGCGTTACGTACTAACACCTCGCAGGAGCACCTCCGCACGAGAGCCCAATAGGGGTCACATGTCCACTCGACCGTCGATGCGTCGCACGAGTACTATGAAGTCGCCGCCCCCGATCACGAGGACTCAATCTACGCGAGATGTTGCGCGCAGGAGCACTGGGGGCATCTTTGCCAGCTTCTTCGCAAAGCCTACGCCACGCAGTCCTGTTGCTGTGGTGCACAAGGAGATTCCAATGTTTGTGCTTTGATGATTGCACACGTTCTCTATCGCTAATCTCTTTAGGGTTGACTGCCTAGTCTGTATGAACGATGAGCTTCCTGTCCATAAGACTGTCAAGCTTGCATGTGGCCACCGAATGTGCCACTCATGTCTCAAGCGCCAATTCACGCTTTCCGTGCAAGATCCTCAGCATATGCCACCACGGTGCTGTACTTCCGAGCATATACCATTGAAGTACGCAGACCGCCTGTTCGATGACAAGTTCAAGATCCTGTGGAACAAGAAGTACCAAGAATACACGACTGCGAACCGACTATACTGTCCAAGCAAAGGATGCGGCCAATGGATCAAGCCGTCTCGGATTCGCATGGACTTGACGTACGGAAGAAGATATGCGCGCTGTGGCACATGCTCAACCAAAGTATGCGTGCTTTGCAACGAAAAGTTTCATACCAAACGCGAGTGTCCAAAGGACGAAGAAACGAACCGTTTAGTGCAGATGGCTAAGGAACAGGGCTGGCAAAGATGTTATAACTGCAAGGCTGTGGTGGAGTTGAAGGAAGGCTGCAACCACATGACATGGTAAGTGTGATCAAGAAGCCCCATGATACAATGTCTAACAGCATATAGTCGCTGTACTGCCCAGTTCTGCATGGTCTGCGCCGCACCCTGGAAGACGTGCAACTGCCCGTGGTTTAACTATCAGCACATCGAAGACAACGACCGCCTCAACGACATGCGGGTACCGTATACCACACAACAAGCGGAAGATGTTGTCGAAGTCATCGAGCTTCCAGACGAGCCTTCACCACCACCGGCACGTCGCTCAAGCACCCGCACTCGTCACCGTTCTGGACGGGATCGCGACATGGAGCGCACCGACCGACACCTAGCATCGCATCTGCAAAACTCACTTCATCTTAATCCCACGCCAACCGCATCCGAGTCCCACCGCACGAATCCGGCTGCTCAAGTCTACGGCGTGGGCAATGCCACAGGCCATCATATGAACGACTCCTACAGCATGCGTCCGGCAGCAAACATAGCAGCTCGCACCATCCCTAGGACATCAGCTCCACGAGCATCCTTCTTCAGTCGACGACCTGAAAGACAGGCTCCACCGCCTACTCGCCCTTCCACAGCTGCAGCATCAGCTATGGCCGGGCTGTCTCGAGACGGCTCAAAGCGCGGCCAAAACCGAGTCGGTACTTGGCTTAGCCACGTCTCTGTGGACGACGAGGCAATCCACACAGCGCCGCGCAACGTTGAAGTTGACGAGTGGCGATGTGACGGAACCATGGTCGGTATCGATTAGTATACACGGCCTGACCACATTTATTTCATGCATATATTTTGTAATCTAGAGGGCTTGGGTACGCATGGATAGGATTATGCTCAGCGAGATACCCATATACTGTAACTTGGCAACCAATGACGATTCGCTTCAACCGATGGCTTGCATGATCAACAGGAATGCGAAACTTGGGTGACGTGAGTTTGCGCCTAAGATCGACCTTTGTGGTTACCGATCATGACGCAACCACAACAATAGCTCCTGAGCTCGACACCCTACCAATACTGTTGTAGCTTCTAACCTTCTTACACACACCGGTAGACATTTTTTACGATTGCAGAATCACGTCCAATCTATACGATGAGCTTCCTCACACGACCAGCATCGCTACTGCGATCGGCAGCTATCCGCCCTGCCATGTCTGTGGCACCTCGCGCACGTCAGCAAGTCCGGTTCGCAACTCAAGACTACGGATCGGGTGCAGGCAATCCAGCGGGCGAGAAGCCACAAAAGCAGGGCCAGAATCCCAGCGAGAACATTGAGCATCCAGGACCTCCTCCACCCAAGGTGGCCAAGGGCCAATCTTCGTCGTCACCCAACAGCGACCAATCGTCCAGCCAAGGCTCAACATCCTCAGGACAATCACAGTCAGGCAACTCTGGCAATAAGTCAGGCAACAAAGGTGCGCAACCCAAGATTTTGAACGAGAGCCCGCCTACCGAGGGAGAGCAGAGCAAGGATGTGAAGCAGCATAACGAGGAAATGGAACACAGAGCTGAGAAGGCGCATGAGCAGGCTAGTAATGAGGATGCGAAGAATGACAAAGTGCCGAAGAAGTTCTGGGCAGGTGAGTAGTCGGTCATGGTATGAGGGTCGATTCGAGCAATGCTAACGAGGATGCAGGGCAAGGCGGGCGAGACACTGAGGCGTGAGAGGGGGAGCCATTTGCTTTGAGTTTCAGCATGATGGTCGTCAGCGGATAAGATGGGCAGATGAAGTGTGCTTGTATTATATCAGATTCACTTGCAGTATCACAGCGTCACAACAGCAATTGCACATGTCAAACCTATTTTCACTGCTAGTGATGACATGTTGGGCACATTTGGGCGGTGCTAGACACATTCCGCATGGTTGCGGCGACAGCTGGAGCTCTAGAAGTGTGGCGCACAGATTGTTTGCGTGGTGACGTCAAAGGGCCGATCCCCGCAAATCGTGATCGGGATGGGAAATTTTGAAATGCCATGCCGCAACACTGCAGCAGAGCGGTGAGCCACCCAGACAAAGGCTCTTTCGCTGTGTGAGCATGGGACAGGGCTACGTGTTCAACCGGGAGAATGAAAAAAAGGGAAGGCTGGTTGCGCCATTTCCTAGCCACAAGCCGTGTAAATATGCACATGCATATCAGAGCGAGCCACAAGCACAAAACGCGGTTCGCCGCTGTCATAGCTCTTCATTGGCTGCGGGGCGAGAGGCAGGCGCGCCTTGACCTTGTTTGTTCCTTCTCAAAACGTGCAAGCGACGTCACTGTCAAAGCACCACGCTGTCCCCTCCTCTTATAAGCCCCAACCCGCTCTAGAACCTCTGCCCCTACACCACAGCCGCTCTCCCGACCCTCCTCCCCCGTCTTCAATTCATCTATCGATATTGAGACTCCCCACCACCCGGCCACACACACGACAACATGAGGTTCTCCCTTGCTTCCACCCTGGTGGTGTCGCTCGCCGCACAGGCGACGGCAAACAGCTGGTTTGGAAAGGCTGGTGCGTACAGTGAAGACCCCCTTTCATGCGTCCTGCTTAGTTTTTCCTGCATCGTGAGACGGTGGCTAACGAAAAGAACAGTCTATGACAAGTGGCACGAGACGGAGCTTGAGCGCTGGCTCTCGGACCACGGCATCCCCCACCCCTCGCCCTCGGACCGCAAGAATCTGCAGACGACGGTAAAGGACAACTGGAACGACAAGATCGTCACTCCCTACTACAGCTGGGACGCCCAGTCGCTGCAGAACTACCTGACCCTCAAGGGCCAGCAGGCCAAGAAGGGTACCGAGAAGGACGTCAAGAGCCTCGCTGAGCAGGTCAAGGTCTATTGGACCGAGACCGAGGACTCTGCGAACCAGGCCTATGGCAGCGTCAAGGAATGGATCTTCGACACGTAAGCACCCCTCTCCACAAGACTGGCACGAGTACTAATCCACCCCAGCTGGTCCGACTCTCAGCTCAAGGCATTTGCCGACAAGAACGGCATTCCAGTTCCCCAGCCCCGCCAGCGCGACTCGCTCCTCAGGGCTGTCCGTGAGAACTACCAGGCCGCTGCGACTAAGCTCGGCGAGACTGCTGCTTACCCTGGCGACTGGCTCTACTCGTCGTGGTCCGACTCTGACATCAAGGCCTGGCTCGACGAGCGTGGCTACAATGTCCCCCAGCCCACCACCCGCGACTCGCTCATTGCCAGCCTCCGCCGTCAGTCCCGTCTCGCCAGCGAGAACGCCCAGGGTGCTTACGCCCAGGTCTCCTCGTCTGCCGCCGCTGCTCAGCAGAGCCTCAGTGACGCTCTCCTCGACTCGTGGTCTGACAGCCAGATCAAGCAGTGGGCCGACAGCAACGGTATCAAGGTTCCCCAGGGCTCCAAGCGCAACGAGCTCCTAGCCCTCGCCCGCAAGCACCGTGCTCGCCTTTATGGTGACAGCGCGTCTGCCACCATCGAGTCTGCCTACGGCGCTGCCACCTCGCAGGCTGGCAACCAGTACAATGCTGCGACCGCTGGCTGGGCTGGATACACCAACTGGATCAGGGCCAAGCTTGAGCTTCCCGTTGAGTCTGCTTACCACGCCGGCACTTCTGCCAACTACGCTGCTGCCTCCAGCCTCAGTTCTGCTGCTAGCCGCGCTGCCGCCTCTGTCAGCTCTTTGACTGGCTCTGGTTACGCTGCTGCTTCCAGCCTCAGCTCTGCCGCTAGCGTCGCTTCCGCCTCTGCCAGCTCTTTGACTGGTGACGCTGCCAAGGCTGCCTCTTCCTCTCTGTCTTCCATGAACAGCGCTGCCTCAAGCGCCTCCCTCGCTGCCTCCAAGTCGGCTTCCAGCGCTTCCTCTGTTGCCTCTGTCTCAGCTTCCAGCGCCTCGTCGGTTGCATCCTCTTCCGCCAGCTCTGCCTCTAAGAGCGCAAAGAGCGCCAAGGACGAGTTGTAAGTGCTTCGCTTGCTACGCTGCATTATCCGTAACCAAACGACAAATACGTCGAGTCATGGTGACGCTATCCAACCTGACTTCCCGACGCCTCACGATACGATACTTACGACACCCAAAATCTTTGATGGTGAAAGAATGAACGAATGGTGATTCCACGATCCTGTAATATTAGGCTCACGATGATATCCTCTCTTGTCCTTCTTGGGAGGGCTACTCTTTTTACTTATTCGCTCCTGCAGGCTATGGAATGAATGCTAGGATGGAGGATAGGTGGAATGTTTTCTACATAGCTTAGCTTAGTACAGTAATGAAAAATCATAAAAATACATGGACGGCTGTCAATGCTGCGTGCCTTGATTGAGTTTCCAACTCCCAGCTATTCAAGTACATATGATTGCGCATGTAAAAAGGATCTTTGTTTGAGTATGAATTTGAAACGCCGGGACATGGCAGTGTTTAGTCTACGACAATGTTCTAAGTAGTGACCAGACACTCATGCAACCCGACTACTTCAAGTCGACAGACGAGCAAACGTGTTCCCGTGCATCATGATTCCTCGCCACGTGTGTTGCACAGAGGTCTTGGAACAACAAAAGATTTAAAATACGGCCTGCAAAGGAAAGGAACGGACACATGTGGAGGTGACCCGGCAACTTTCATGTTTGGAGTATATTTGTGTCGTGATCAAGGTAATAGGTTTGCATAGGTGTCGTATTCGTATCCATGTCTGGATATCGATGTATCTGGCGGTAGAGACGATCATGAGCGTGCGTTGTGTGGGAGATCGAGGGAGAGCGGAGCGGAGTGGCGTAAAGGCATGAGCGTGCCAGCGAGATTATTTTTTGCTGGATTGTGAAATTACAGGTGAGCGTGTTGAGGCTTGCGATGTGGGGCTTGTGATCATCTTTTTGGAACTTGGAGGTTTGTTGACATGTGCTTAGAGATGCTGGAACGCTGGGGATACGTGGTATGATGTTGGCTTGCTGATGAGAGTGTATGGAGAAGGGGAGGTGGGGAGAGCAGTAATGGGATATGCTGTAGACATTCTCTTTCCCGTGGACATATCAATGGCGCATCAGTTATATATTTCCATAGAGACAAGGATTCATCGAATGAGGGTTCGGAAGTGCTCAAAGACTGGGACTTCTGTGCTAGCGAGGCTCGCTGCGTGCATTGCTCTTATCTAGCCCCTTAGATGTGGAGGAACCTTGAGGAGTGGTATCCTCTGCACGTTCTATGCGAGTCGGAGGTTGGCGTGTCGAGGATATGAGAAGCATGGCAGACCATGTGACCAAACACGGTGCGATGAGGAAAAGATACTGAGGCGCAGCACGCCGCATCATCTTTCTTGGAGCGAGTATCTGAAGGCGATCTGGCAAGGCGAGTGTGAAACAAAAGACTGAGGGATTGCGAGAGAGGGATCGTCAGATACTTTGAGTGTGAACCATATGGTTGGGGCGGTGTCTTAGCTAAGGACTTTGCAGGTGGACACGATTAGGCAAGCATGGAAATGCGTGGTACAGCAAGATATTTAAACGCCGAGAGCGTCTTGCAGCCTAGATGCTCAGCAGACCGACAATACGGAGTGAGATTCAAATGCACGGTGATAGGTCAGACTATGTGTAGCCATCCCAAAGAGGAAAGCGCGTGTCTTATTGCTAAAGTGTGCTATGGAATCATTGCTGAATGCGAGATTTGTAAGGCAGAGCCAATCTCATTGAATACAGGCGTATACACTCATGCATAAAATCACGATAATGTACATGTGTACCAATTTAGGCTCAACGAAATCTACCTGCTCACTTTGTTTACGTGACAACGATATTTGAGAATCCTCGAAGGTCCAAACGTGGGTATTCATTACAACAGAAACCTCTAGCCTCAGTTGAGCTTTGCTGTGTACAATCAGAGTCTTACATTGGCATACCCTCCATGCCCGGCAGGTCCTTTACCCAGCCGTCCTTCTCCTCATTCACACGGCCCTGGACAATGCATTTGTTACCAGCGTCAGGCTGCTGAGTCTTCAACCCACCACAGCTTGAACCCATGCAGCCCTTGGCTTCATCCATGGCCTTTTGGAGCGAGTTGTCTTGCCAGCCAAAGACGTAGTCACCGTGCTGCCCAAAGCCTGTGTTGTCTCCCGTGCTGAGATAGAAGGGCTGGGAGCCATCGGCCGGCCAGTCAGCCTTGTTGTTGAACTTTCGGGTGTCCCAAACAATCTGCTAACGGGTTAGGCTTTGGGTCTCGACTACTGATGAGGGTTGGCTTACCTCGAGCATGACTTGGGGAATCGTGACGGGGTGGGTGGAAGGGCACTTCCCAGCAATGCCAGTGCCAGAGAAGGAGGCAGGGCCCTCGACAGGGTAGGCAACGTGTGATTTGTGGTCAGGGCTGTCGAGGTTGACACCGTCCCAGCAGCTACATACTAGTCAGTATGATGTTACCGTCGTCGTGGATGATTCTTACGTGGGGTACAAGATGTTCGATCGAATTCCTCCAGGGCAGGCAGTCTTAGGAAAACCTTCAGTGTCCAGCTTGGCATCAGCGCAGGGCGCGGCATTGTCTCCGCCAAAGTTGTCAGCGTTGTAGCAGCGGAAGCATGTCTGCATCTTCTTGTTCTTGCTCACGCGGTTTGAAGCATCCCCTACAAGCATGCGGAAGCCCTAGAGTGTATTGTCAGTGATCAGGATGTAAGCCGCTTGCGGCTGCACTTACAGGCTTGAAGGCTGTGGTCTTGCCCTTTCCTGGTGAAACGTAGTAGACTACGAAGCCGCCTGTAGTCTTGGCAGTGTACTTGTCGTTGAAGAGCTCCCTGTTTGGGATCTGTGGAACGCGCTTGTAGGAACCGTTGCGCGCCTTGAAGTAGACATTGGCGGTCCAGTAGTTGCTCAACTTTGATATTGATGATCAGCGTTGATTCAAGACTTATCTCCACTCGCAAACGAAACATGACAATAACTTACATCCTCAGAGTAACTGCAAGTGGTGCAGGTTGCTAGCTTTGAGACATCGGTGGAGGCCATCGAGATGTTGAAGGCATTTCCTCCGACGACTTGATGCATGTGTGGCGATGGGGCTTGCCCGGGATTAACGAGAGGATCGATACGATCGATGACCGATTGAGCACATCCAAATCGCAACATAGTGAACCCCTGGTTGCCAAACTGGCGGGACTCAAGGTAGTGACCTGGCTCAGACTTTGGCAGAGCTTGCGCAAGGCCTGCTAGAAGAAGAGTAGGAAAAAGCATCTTGTCTTTCTGCTTGTATGCGGTAATAGAGAGGGAAGTATGAAAAGCGACAGAAATGAAGGATATGAATACGAAGAGAGGCTCATGCATGAGAAGCCGTCCCGGTCGCTTTCATACTTCTTGACCCCAGGCCCTCGTGGTCCGTGGTCCAGGCATGCATTCTGCCAAATCCGAGTCTTTCGTCACGTAGTCACCAAACATCGATTGATATTGACATCCACCCGAAAACGTTGTGCTTGTGCTACCGGAACGCATCGGCAGTTGCGGAGCATTTATTGGGCAATATCGAGGCTTTGGGTGAATGCATCGTGATTGGCTCGCTTCAGCGCAACCGGGGACGACCTGAGATTGTTTGACCACAACGCGAGAATCTGGGGCATGTGGGGGCCTCCGGGGCACCGGGATCGACGATATAAGTACGGTTGGGGTTGTGGGGTGGCAGAAAGCACAGGCTGGGTAGGGATGACTACCGGGGAACGTCAGCAATGACATGATCTGGAAGGCCTGCGGAAGCAGGGCATTGCTAGGTCGCACAATCATAGAGATGCTCGAGAGATGCTTGGAATCGCATGGTCATGTTACTCCCCCTACTACGCTTGATAGAAGTGTGCGATCGTGACCAATCGCCCTTCTTGATAATGCAATGCAATTGAGCAAAGGGCCGTTCACATCTGTCTCCGAGGTCTAGTCCGCCGGGTCAAAACTTCTATCTTTGTTAATTCCTAGTTCTTTATCTTCATAACAATTTCTGAGCTTATGAAGCGAGTTCTTTGGCTTCTATGCAGTTTCAGCGCAGGAATGCAATAGCCTCCTACACTAATTCGCATGGAACATGGGGTATCAGTAAGATTACACACACATTAGCACTGCCAGCACTGAATTTGTATTACCATACATTCACTTTAGTTTATGCCAATCTAATTTCTCTACTACTTGAGCATGCAAGTACAATAGTGTACTAAAATACAGACCGCAGAGTGCTTTACGTTCACGCCGTTCACATCCATCCTGGTCAAATCCTTCACACTTCAACAAAAGTGGCTCTTACCAAACACTCTGATAGATGCATAGTACACATTTGCTACGCTTTCACACGCCTCGCGCCTAATCTCCTCCTTCTCCATTACGCACTGAGTGTACAAGTCTTTCTTGAAGTTTTTGTCAATGCGCTTCTTGTTAACTGCCCCACAGCGCTTCTGAGCAATGTAATTGTGGTACCCAAAGTCGTTCCGGATACAAGCTGGAAGAACTAAAACACATATCATCAGTACAGTTGTAGACTGGGTATACAGCTCTATGAACATACAAACGAAATTGAAGGGCGTGTTGGGTGCAGAAGAGCAGCCGTTGGTGAACCAATTTAGCCCAAGCGCTTTTCCCTCTTGCACATTGGCGACAGCAAGAAAATCATCGAGGGCGAGATTGAAGAGATATTCGTCGGTGTTCTTGATCTGTGCAGCTAGCTTTTCCTCCTGGGTCAGAGCTGGAAGGGCCACGACACCCGAAACGATACCGAGCACTGTCAGAATAGAGAGATGCATGTTGATGATTTGTCCATAAGTTTCATCGCACAATGCAATCTATATAATTGCCTGTGTCTGTTTTTGCTTACTGTTTTCGGCACACAGCTCGGGGTGCCGGCACAGATGGAATGGTACGAGACGAATACGGTAGGGTTTCGGACCACCTGTTGAGTGCAATGCGCCACTGATCAATCGCCGCGAAGATACGGCCCTCACACAGAGTACTTCCATGAGCACATCGCTCATACATCGAATTAGGAAAGCGCTCTTGAACAAGCATTAAAGGGTCAGTTGAGGCCCATTCATCATTATCGTCATATTATGATCGTGTTCACAACTGGAGAAGCAAACATTGATAATACCACGCGTAACTGATCTAAACAGATGCTAAACTTGTGGGACCAATTCGTGGACAACATCCTTTTTCCTACGGTGGCCACCTTCATCAACCACGGAGGCGTTAGCAACCGGAACGTTGCCTCGGTGAGCCCGCCTCAACCATGAAGCTAATGCTAGCCTTCCATACTTCTAGTATGAGTGGCTGGTACCGCGTATTTTGAAGGTTCCGCCTCTAAGCTCCGCCACTCTGCAATGTTTACCTGAATGCGAAGAGTGGGATAATTATGTAGCGTAAACGACGACAACGAGCAAAACGAATCGGAGCTTACAGCGCTCATTCTTTCTTTGTACCTGGATTCCAATTACCTGACAGGTGTACCACAGGCGTGGAAGTTGGTCGCTACATCATGGTTCAGGTGTCCTAACAGATGATACCGTGGTTGACGAAGACCCTTTTTGCGACAGTGGAGTGTGATCCGCGTCGCTCTGTGAAAATCAGTTGGACTGATCTTTCCTGAGTTAAAGTGATCTCAACAACTTCACCTCTTCCATAAGTGTGTGTTTTTTTCACCCAAAGCAAAGTGTCAGCTCATCTCCAAGTCTACACAATGCACGAAAACACGCAGCACCACACATTCACTGGTATCGCCCATGCACAATGCCAAGTATGCGCACAGCTCTACATCAAACTGATAGCTGATCATAAATTCCCCCATCACATACTCATGTATCACGAAGCTCGCCAAAGCGTTCCTCATCTGCCCGCGCCAACAGTTGCATCAATACTCACCGCCATGCCTGAAAAGCGCATACCTCTCAATTTCTTTCAAAAGCATCACCCTACCCTACACATAGGCTGGCCAGGTATCTTTCACTCAAAGAAAGCTTCCGAGTTGCGGACCCTCGACTCTATAGATCGGGAGATTCTCACCCGCGTCAAGGCTCTCGAGGTCGTCCTCGAGGACTTGAAACCCAGTATCAATGCTATCAACATCCTGATTCAAATTCACCGCGAGTCCGGCAAGTACTGCGAGTCCTGCACGTATGAGAAGCGCAAACCAGGCTCATGCGGTTCCTCATGCGCGCTTCTACGGCCGAAAGGCGACGATAAAGGCATCACGTCTCAAATCCGTGTCGATTGGGTCCAGCGTGCGACACAGACCAAAGGTGAATACAATCGTATTGCATACGAGATGCGCAAGTCCAACAAGAATCCTCAGGCTGATGCCATTAGCAGGTGGGAACTGGACTTGGGAGATCTACACAGGGCCTTGTTTGACCGCCCGGACAAAGAAGCCGCGGATAGGTACATGGAAAAGGATATCAAGGAGACTGAGGGACTGGATCTGGATTGGACATTCGAGAAAGCATGGAGGGAGAAGGAGGCTGAGATAGAATTGGCACCAAACGAGTTGTAATGGAAGTATACATAGAGCGTGTCAAGAGATGGAAGCATAGAAGGCCAAGCGTATTGTTGCGGTGTTTATCTTTTCGGACTATAGCAATGAGGTTGTTGCGTTATGGTGAGAAAACACGCAATGAGATGTCGCGTTGAAGATTCACACAATGTATGACAATGCCGACAACGAATATTATGTCTTTGTGACTTTGTCTTCAAGGAAGCACATCAAAAAGTTATAGCACAGCTAATAAAACCGAAAGACTCTATGAATAAACCACCACAATCCCCTCTCCCAACGAAGGCCCAAGTCATATCTTTTTACTTCCTCGTCAAAGAATTCAGCGAAACCACCTTTGTTCGCGAACACCTCTACTACTTGCACACCAGCACAACTGGATTCTGCCCCGACTGCACTATACCAGGCTCCTGCAACCGGACTTGCCCCTCAATTTGCCCTCTCATACCTTTCATAGGCTACAGCCTTGCGATGTCTGGTTTTTGGGGCCTCTGAATGGAGCCTATCGAGAGCAACTGGAGCAGCTCAATGGAGGCGCTAGTTAACTTAGGAACCTAAAATTGCAGTTTGGACCCAACTGCGGTTTCATCGCGACCCACATCCACGTGCCTGGCAAGTGCCCGCTCCCGTTCCGACCAGCGCTGCGCTAGCGATGCTCTTCTGCGCAGAACAACCCCCAAGCTCAACCTCCTGCTTCGTGCCGTGCCGTCGCGATGTCGACTTTGTCCAATGCGAGACGCTGCTACGGCTAGCTGAGCAGATGGCGCCAGGAATGGATCAGCTCGTGTCCGTGGCGCTAGGCATGGCCGTGTCATTGGCTTACTATAGCTACTGACATGCGATTCGCCCGTCATACATGATCGCAATGTCTGCGGTTCAGCCTTGTTCATCTTGACGTAGTTTCCTTTTATCTCTCACTCTTTACCTAGCTGACCTGCACGAGTTGTATAACATTAGCTCGCCCCTCGTGTGAGCGATGGATCCGCTACCGTGTCCGTGCACCCGGTGCACGCGTTCAGCCGATGCACGCTCCCCTCACGAACACCAAAACAACCATTAAGCTTTAACGCGTTATAACTCAACCACCATAGCAGCTATTAATAAAGCGATTAAAGATTTAGATTCGCACAAGTCTGGACTAAAATTCCTATATATAAAGTACGCTACTAAGTAGAATATAAACTGCAGTACGCTCAGCTGAAGGCACTAAGGTATAACAGGCCTGTGTACTGCCTAAGCTAAATAGTTAAAGAACCTTACTACCCTATAATAATAAGAGCTTATATAGTATATCTAGAAGCTTTCTAATTAAGGCCTAGCTCCTATAAGGTTATAGATTAAAAATTTTAGTAGTATAGTTACTAGAAAAGACGTCTTAGAGAGCTAGGTAACCTAGTTTATTAACTTATATAATATCTATCTTACTAGTTAATAGGCTGCTCCTATAGATTATTTATACTATAATACTAACTATAGGTACTAATATAAGCTTTATTATAATAAATTATATTATAAAATAAGTTACTATAAGATAGAGGAATATCTTACTTAGAATATAGATAAGAAAGGTTTTATAATTAGTATAATTAGATATATAAAGAGAGTATTCTCTAAGTTATCCTATATAACCTAGAAGACTATAAGCTTTACCTATAATAGAAACTAAGAGTAGATTATAATTCTAGCTATAATTTATGTAGATAGATTAGCTCTTTTACTATCTATAATCTACGCTGCTAAAGGTAGAAATATCTATAATACTTAGGTAGATAATATACTAGCTAGTAATAATCTAATTTATATAGTAGCTACACTAACTAGCTAGACTAATAATAACTATAGGCTAGCTTAGCTAGTTAATATTTTTAATTAGTATACTAAAGCTAAAGCTTAGAGAAAATAGCATCTTCTTATACTTAATAGCTATAGGAGCTATATTATAATAAAGTTTATTAATTATACTGCTAAGAATTAGATTATTCTAGCTATATTTCTACCCTATTTAACCTATACTCTTTAGCTATTAGATATTAGATTATTTAGGCCTCTATTAACTGCTTACTTAGCTAAACTTATATAGTATTAATAAGCTAGCTAGGGCTGCCTACTAGTTAAAAAAGCTAATTTCTATTACCTATTTAAGTTAGTATATACTAGATTATTTACTAAGAAGAATATTATCTTAAGTTTTAAAGCTACTAGTATCTAGCCTATAGATCTAAGCTCTGTATTAGATAGGCTTTAACTAGCTACTCTACTAGATTAGACTAATTTAACTAATTTAGAGGCTTTATCTTGCCTCTCTCTAACTAATTAGGCCTATATAGAATAATTACTGTAAGATATAGTAAAGGAAACTACTTAAGAGGTAGCTAAAAAGCTTACTTTATCTATCTATTAGCTCTCTACCTAAAATAAGCTTTAGTTACTTAAGATTATAGGGCTATATATATTACTTACTACTAAAAATAAGTATAAGAGCTATAGTAAGGCTCTACCTCTTTTAGTATTAGATTAGATAACTAGAGAAGCTATATTCTACTCTCTTTAAAGTATCTATCTTACTAAGGCTAACCTAGCTACTAAAGAGGTAGAAGAGTACTAGAAAGAGCTTTAGAAGGTTAAAATAAAGAAGCTTAAAGTAGATATAAAGCTACTAAAGGAGAAGCTTACTAAGAAGAGAGCTAAGAAGAGGGTAAAGGATAAGGAAAAGAAGGAGAAGAAGAAGGCTAAGAAAGCTGCTAAGAGAGCTAGTAAGAAGAAGAAATCTAACTAAGTAAAAGCTCTCTAATTATCCTAAAAAGGTAAGTATAAAGCTATAGAAGCTCTAGCTTTAAGGCCTCTTAAGAAGTAGTATTAGAATTAATAGTATAGGCTTATAGATAGGGTAGACGTTCTAGTAGTACTATTAGCTATACTAGCTAAAACTATATTATATAGCTGTAATATTACCCTCCTATTAAAATTTAGATAGTATAGAATATTTATAAGGGTCTATTTAGTTAAATACTAGAATATTATATATATATAGTATTATAGTGTAGCTTAATAGCTTTATATTTAGTGTAGTAATTATGGTGTTCTGCGTGCATCGGCTGAACGCGTGCACCGGGTGCACGGACACGGTAAGCATTACGGCAGCGATTATCGCTATCATCGGCGGCATTAGCGCGGTATCTAAAACCATCAGAACTATCAAAGGTCTACCAAAGGCATTCAACGAAGTCCAAAAAGACCTTCCTCTTGTCCTTAGCATTCTCCGCGATGATCAAAACAGTCTTCTCGATGGCCAGGAGATATCTGACGACGAAAAGGATGCTATTGTAGCAGTCCTCCAACCTAGCCGTGACAAGGCTGAAGAGCTCAAAAGAATCTTTGATGATGTGCTGGCTGAATGTGAGGACGAGAAGGAGGCAAAAGACTGGGCGAGACTTCGCGCCGGGTATCGTAAAGCTTTGCGAGGCGTCAAAGCCTCGCGGGTCGAGCATCTTATGATGGACATCTTGGACGGCATGAAGAAGCTGGCACTCACTCAGGTCTTCAAGTCAGCCACGCAATACGACATGCAGACCCTCGAGAACGCCATTTACGATCTGTCGAGCGTCGAACCGTCCCTCCCTGATTCCGAGTTTGGCACCGACGGACAGATTCACGCATATCAGCACAATGCCTCGGGGGCTGTTGCGCAGCAAAGTAATGTCCAGGGCGGGACAAATACATTCAACTCGGGGACGTATGTTGCTACAGGCACTGGACATACTTTCCACTATGGTAAGGTCTCTTAAGAGTGTGCAGCACGTTGAGTAGTGATGCCATTCTTCTTCAGGATAGCTAGAATTGGGTAGCTGAATGAGAACGTAGTGAAGAACAATTATGTGGCCAAGGATCCTTTTACAGGTTCGTTCTACCATGCCTGGTGCTCGCCCGTCCTGATCGCTGTTGCACCAACTCACCGCGCTCTGTACAGAACGGCCTGAGACCCCGCCACAGCCCTCATGTTTCGTGCCGTTCTGCCGCGACAGGGACTTTGTCGACCGCGGCACGCTGCTCGACCAGATCAGCGAACGATGCTCAGCGCCAGCGTCGCGGATAGCGCTGGTGGGCCTCGGCGGTGTTGGGTACGCCTGGCAGATCCTTAGAATGGTGCCTATAGCTAACCCACGATTCAGGAAGTCACAACTAGCCATCGAGCACTGCTACCGCACCTCCGAGCAGACGCCGGGAACGTGGGTGTTCTGGGCGCACGCAAGCAACACCGCGCGCCTCGAGCAAAGCTTCTGCGAGATCGCCGACCAAGTCCAGATTCGCGGCCGTAAGGACCCACACGCAAATGTGCTCAAGCTGGTGCACGACTGGCTGCGCGACGTGAAGAATGGGCGGTGGTTGTTGGTGCTGGACAACGCCGACGATGCTGCCGTGCTCTCTCTGACCAACAGCGGCGGCAGCAACGCGCTACAACACTCCCTATTGAGCTATCTACCCTCGAGCAGGCATGGATCGGTGCTAGTGACGAGCCGGACAAAGCGCGCGGCGATGCAAGTCGTAGAGGACGGCGACATTATACCAGTCGAGCCAATGGACTTTGCAGCCGCACACGCTCTGCCCCGCAAGAAGCTAGGAGGCATACAGGAGAAAGACGAAGCAATTGCCCAGCTAGCTACAACACTGGATTATATGCCGCTTGCTCTTGTGCAGGCGGCGGTATACATTCGCGAACGAGCACCGAGATGCTCAGTGCAGCAGTACCTAGACGAGTACCGACAGAGCGACAGGAGAAAGACAAGTCTACTCAACCGAGAGGCAGGTCATCTTCGCCGAGACAAGTCAGCTAGCAATGCTGTCCTTATAACGTGGCAGATCTCGTTCGACCACATTCGGAAGACAAGGCAGTCAGCAGCCGACCTGCTGTCGCTGATGAGCTTCTTCGACCGACAGGGGATCCAGGAATGTCTGCTTCACCGCCAGAGCAGTATAACGGACAACGATTTTGAGGACGATGTGCTGGCTCTGCGAGACTACTCCTTCATCGCGGTGACTCAAGACGCGAAGACGTTCGAGATGCACAGCCTAGTGCAGCTAGCTACGCGCACGTGGCTGGAGAGCGAGGGGCAGCTAGACAAGTGGAGGAAACTATTCATCTCTAACCTCTGTGGAGAGCTACCTACAGGAGATTATGAGAACTGGGAGACATGCCAGGCGCTGTTTCCGCATGCCCAAGCAGCATTATCCCAGCAGCCGAAGGATAAAGAGCTGCTTAAGGAATGGGCGCTGTTGCTGTATAAGGCAGCATGGTACGCATATGGACGAGGAAGAGCGGGCGATGCAGAGCAGATGTCAGTAGTGTCGATGGAGGTCAGAAGCGAGGTGCTTGGAGAAGAAGATGCAGAGACGCTGAGAAGTATGGGCTTGGTAGGACTAGCTAGGTTGCTTGGGGGCAAGTACAATGGATCACAGGCAATGCACAGTCAGACGCTGGAGATAAGCAAGAAGGTGCTTGGGCACGAGCATCCAGTCACGCTGGCGAGCATGAACAACTTGGCGCTTGTGCTAGACAGCCAGGGCAAGTACAAAGAGGCAGAGGTAATGCACAGACAGACGCTGGAGATAAAGGAGAAGGTGCTCGGGCGTGAGCACCCAGACACGCTGGGGAGCATGAACAACTTGGCAAATATGCTGGACAACCAGGGTAAATATAAAGAGGCAGAGGCAATGTAAAGACAGACGCTGGAGATAAAGGAGGAGGTGCCTGGGCGCGAGCATCCTTCCACGCTGGGGAGCGTATACAATCTTGCCGTCCTCCTCACACATCAGCGTCGCTACACTGAAGCCCTTGTTCTGTACATGAGAGCATGCAGTGGGTACCTGGCTGTGCTTGGTGTGGATCATCCTACTACCCGTTCATGTCAAGACCACTACGCAGAAGCTCTTGCATTAGCAGGGTGAAAGACGAAAAAAAGTCGCCATCCAATTCGTACGTCCCGAAGCATGTGAAGCCGATGGTGGAAGAAGTGTGGAGTGATCTGTGCAACGCTAGGTACCCGACTGCAGCCTATGTCATTCGTGACTGGATGTCTAATAGATACAGGCTCCTACTCAGCGAAGCCAAGGGAAGCAAAAAAGGACAGCTCTATTGACGTTTCGCTTTGGCAGTGGCGAGATTGCTCAGGAATTGGTGGCTTGTTGAGGTGGGTAAATCGTATTTGCTATGATACAGTAGACTTTCATATGTTATTACTGCTTTGGGTGTACACAAACATCATTACCCAGATCGAATGATGTTATAAAAATTACCTGGGGCAGTAGGGTGGAAGACCTTCGACAGGAGTAAGCCTAGTGAGGCGCAAGCGAGAATTTTGCTGTGATAGAGGAAGACCAGCAATGGGCCATGAAGCGCCCCTCTGTTCTACTATGACTGGGCATCACGGCGCTTCTTCCTGCTTCGTTTTTGCATGGAACAACTGCAAGCACCGTCTGTGCCCCTCTACATATCCGACGTAGGACACCGGAAGGAAGGAACACCTCGATTCACGACCTGCGGAGTGATGAGCGTTCGTCAACGCTAGGCTGCGGCAGGTAGTGATCGGATTTGAAAGGTGTTCAAAGAGCACATGTGGCATGTAAGATTCCTCATTCGGAATGCATCAATTCGTGTAGCATGTTTAAAGCCGCAGGTGATCTTGCAACAGGCATGAAGACCCTCACAGACTAACCTATTCATGGCCCTAGCAAATCTTGGCAAGAGGACCCTCATCTCACCCCGCGCAGGCAATCACAGTACACACCGTATTGGGAATGCTTGCACTGCAAAATAATCCCTCAAGGCCACCGACATTAAAAATGTCCTGCTCACCACGTCTGACCTTCCGCAGGCTCTCATTACGAGGCTCTCCGCCTTGGTAAAAATTACCTCAACTCTAACATTACATCGCTCTAGGCACGGTTTAAAAACGCGCACGACACGCACAACGCGAGTGCAATGCTCGAGAATGAGAGCATAAAGCTCAGCGATGGTCGCAAACTGTCCTACGCCGTCTATGGCAGCCCGGTACCCCCGCACAACTGTCATTTACATGCACAGCTTCCCCTCGTCGCGCTTTGAAGGAAAGATTTGGCATTCCGCTTGCACGAAACATGGTGTCCGACTTATCGCGCCAGACCGACCCGGCAGTGGCTTCTCGACTTTTCAGAAAGACCGAACCATCCTTGACTGGCCTGCCGACGTGCTTGCGCTAGCTGATCAGCTAAAAGTGCATGCATTTTACGTGCTGGCATGGTCAGGAGGAGGACCTTACGCGCTCGCTTGCGTCAAAAACATTCCCAAGGAGCGTCTGCTAGGTGTCACTGTGACCAGCGGAATCTGTCCATTGAAGTTCGGCACTTCGGGAATGATGCTTCCAACTCGAATTTTGTTCTGGGCAGCTCCGCTGATGACTGGTCTAACATCGTTCTTTTTCGACGCCTCCATGGGAAAGGCAGCAAGAGACAAGAATCCCAAGGTCTTCGAGGATCTGATGAAGAAAGAGCCACTTGGACGACACCCAGGCGATGTGAAGGTGATGAACGAACCCTTCAACTGGCCCATATTTGTTGCGATGACGAGGGGAAGTTTTGCGATAAGTGGCGAAGGCGCTGCTTGGGAGGCCAATTTGTACGGAAGCGAGTGGGACTTCGAACTTGATCAGCTTCCTGTTGGAGAGCGAGGCATTCCGCTCACGCTATGGCACGGCACTAGCGATCTCAACTGCCCGGTGGATATGGCGAAAACAGCAAGAGACATGATGCAAGGAAGTGTCCTACATCTGAAGGAGGGTGAAGGTCACATGAGCTATCTTTTCAAGGACGCAGATGATATCCTGAGCAAGCTCGTAGAAGAGCAGCAGCCTGAGGAGTTTGTGACCCTGACAACATCCATAAGCGGGTAGGTACGATTGAAGTTTCTTTTCCTGCCTCGACCAAAAGCACGCGTGTGTGCACGTCGACAAGGCACTCTGTTCTCTTCTCTTCTCTTCTCTTTTCAAATTAAATGTTTTCCATAATGCAATGCTTCGTGGAAATGTGAATGATGTGAAGTTGTGCAGATCCTAACATAAAAGTCCCCGGATTGACTCCAGAATTAATGTTAGCGCACCCTAGGGTTATTCAAGCTCTAAAGCTTCACAATGCTGATGTTCGCGACGCTGGGGAATAGTCTGGTAAATACCACAGGTATAGCAAAATTTCTGTCAATCAAGATTGAGAAACTGATTGGACCCTTCCTCACCTCTTCCCCTTTGTCTGAACCATGGAACGTCGACTTAAAATTCCTACTGCATCTTGGTGTACAAAAGTATATAAGATGGTTTTCCCCTTCCGAGTCCCAGTCTACCATTCATTCCTTGAACGTAATATTGAGGGTTTTTCAAGTCTCTTCTACTAATCTAGACTCAACGTTGACTCCACAACACCAAGGTATAGCGAAATACCACTGGATATACTCTGCATCCCTGCGTACTTACTTGAATCTAGGAACATGCTTCTCACCAGTATCATGGGTGTTTCCGCCGCCCTCTTCGCTGCCGTCGCAGCCCACCCCGCCCCCTCGCCAACCAGCGTGGAGGCCTCAACCACGTCAAGCATGGACGCTATACACGCCTCCACACAGCCTTCTACGCAGGCACTCTACCACCGCGTTTACCGAGACGCACTCTTCGAGCTCCTCAACGTCTCTTCGTCACCTGCCTTCCCCGTCGTCTCCACGGTACCCCCTCGGCGTCTCAAGCCACATTTCAAAGTCGAGCTTGTCAACGACATCACATCCAAGGCCGTGCGACAACTGCTGCCTCCCACATCCCCTTTTCGCGTGCCTCCTAATATGGAATTCCGCCCCTTGCCAAGCGAGAACTTCAACTGGTCTAATGCTCCCAGCTTTGACGTCGGTCCTCAGGTCGCCCCCATGCCTATCCCCTCTCCTGCTGGAAGTCCACCTCCTGATGGGATTGCGCCCACTATTGTAGAGCGTTCTGAGACCAAGGACGTACGTGCAACTATGCTGGAGCATGCGGAATATACTGGATTGCCTGAATCGGACATGGTCGTGCTCGAGAGGACTATTGATGACGCGCAGGAAATCGTGTATGCGGCGCAGATTCGGGCTACGAATATGATTCATGAGAGGGAGCAAGCATATGCTTCCAATGATAAGCGTAGATGGTGCATTTCTAGACTTTTTGGTGGCGAAAGTTGCTCTGGTAGGGATTAGTAGGTGCGTCAGTGGTGGGGTCGATACCGTAACGTGAACTGCTTCGTGTTTCGGGCGTTGATGGAGGTGGTCTTATGGTTGTCAGGATATTTTCATGGACTCTATTTGATGTAGGGTATACGTTGAGTGCAACTGAAAGTCGTAGCTATTGAAGTCCATTGTGTGTTTTCACTTTTCTCGTTCACTATGCTAGCTCGCTGAATCGCACTCGCATAATACCAAGGTTCATTGGGGTATGGTTCTAACAGGTTATGCTTCTATTCATCTGGAAGACCAAACCTTGAGGGCCACTTGGATTGGAAATGTGATTATATTCTCTTGTACATCATCCCAACGTCTGCCTCGCGGTAATTGACTCCCTCAGCCTCAGCCACGGCCATCTTCACGTCTACTAGCTGGAAAAAAGACTCTGCAGAATCAACCCATATGCCTCCGCCGCCTCAACTAGTTGATCCTGACTCAGCCCCTCATCCGGCGTATGCGCAACCTCAATCGTGCCCGTGCCAAACAAGTACTTCTTCTCCACCTGCGGCAAGCTCGGGATGTCCGTACCAAAGAAGACGGGCGCGATCTCCAGACCCTCGACATCTGTATCCAAGATAGGTGCAGGATACGACGCGTTTGACCAAATGAGTTCAAACGTGGCATTCGCTTCCTCGGCCTTCGCTTTAATGGGCGCCAGCATACCAGTGACCATTTCGCGCACGTTCTCGACTGCGTCGTCTTCAGAACGCGCAATGCGGATGACGACGCTGGCATTTGCTGCATCGGGGATGACATTGCCTGCTACACCACCCTGAATGATACCAGTGTTGAGCGTGGTAGCGCCGAGGAGGTCACTCTGAGGAAGTGCGGGCTCCAGCGCATTCATAGCGACGACAGCTTCAGCGAGATAATTGATGGCAGACACGCCGAGCCATGGGTACGCAGAGTGCGCGGACTTGCCCTTGACGTCGATGTCGAGGCGCTGGTTACCCTTGTGGCCGCTGGCGAGTTTGCCTTCGGTGGGCTCGCCAAAAATACCAGCGCGGAAGGTTGTGTTGCTGGCGTATGATGCGAATGCTTTCATGCCTATCCCGCCGACTTCCTCGCTTGTGACGAAAAGCATACCGAGGCTGGGAGTATCGGTCCGGGATTCGAGGAACTTGTGGGAGGCAATGATCATGGTGGCGATGGGACCTTTGGCGTCCACGGTCCCACGTCCGTAGTGGAATACCGTGCCGTTCTCTTCTCTCCGCTCGAAGGGATAGAATGGTGGTACCTTCCATGGTAAGTATTAGAATTGACATAGGGCATATGAACTAACAGTGTCGATATGGCTCGTGATCAACACTTCAGGCCAACCACCCTCTTTCCGAAGTGCAGTAGAGTATGCAAAAACATTGTAACTACCAGTTTCCTCGACAGGAACTTTCTCGACATAATATCCAAGTTCTTCAAGATACTCTGCAATGTAATCTGCGCATTCCTGCTCTTCTCCCGAGATGGAAGGGATATTCACCAACTGCTCGTGCAGCTCAAACAATTCATCCCGTTCCTCGGTAGTGAGAGATGGAACAGCTGAGGGCGAAGCTGTGGGTGTGCCGGTGGATATCGTCGATGTGGCGCACGCAGTCCTGGTGCAACTCTGCGAAGCTGGCGCCGACACAGCTTGTGGTGCTGCATTTACTGAAGTAAGGAGCAAAAGTCCCCACGAGGCAAGACGAGCGACCATGATGCGATGTTATCCTAGAAGCCACTTCCTCTCAAGGTCTGTCGATCAGATATGCAATCATGTACTACCATACCACAACCAGTATTTATACAGTTAGAGATCATTCTCGGAATGACTCGGTCCCAAGCATGACATCCACCTCAACGCATGCTGGAAGCCGACATGAAGAGCTCCGCAAAGCACAGGTGGACCCTTGCCGGCTGTGTATCCGAGTATTGGCGTACTTCTTCTCAACCGACTACTATCTCTTCCGACAGACGGCTCTTTCTAGTCTCCAGTTCAGGACGATCCCTCAAATGCCTGTCCTTGGCGCTGAACCGCACCTCAATCCTGCGCGATAAATTTGCATCCTGAAGCAACATAGGGTGGGGGTAGTTCATGAGATCTGGACAAAAGCCTATATATGTCATCTTTTATCAATGAACATGTTGGATCACGTTCGTGAAACGAAGCCAAAATACACATTGGGTGAGAAAGGACGATGATGTAACCAAGACGCGGGGTCAGTAGGTCGATAAGAACACTCTTGGCATGCATGGCAGCATAATCGCAGTCTTGGAACTTCCTCATTCTTTCTAGACATGTTGGCAGACTACAAGTGCCATGGCACTTGTTTGTGGAGGAAGCAAAGGTCGGTAGTGGATAACCGTTGCGGCGATGCGGAGTTCAGAGATAAAAGACCAACTGCAGATCTTACCACGAAACGGACATGAGCGCAAACATATTTTCGTCTAGCTGCGCATCCATATTTACTGTCTCGCTTCCTCGCCATTTTCGAGCGAGCAGAAACCAAGAATCCTTTTGGAACATGCCTTTTGCGCGACCTTGAGTGCAGCTTCGTAGCCTAGATTCATATTGGCGCCGGTTAGGAGGACAACTTTTGAGGCGGGACAGGTCTGTAAGTTTGTATATGGAATGGGTGGGCCATGATAGAGATTTTCAGCATCATTACGTGGGATTTCCTCTCAAACGTGTGAAGGTAGCCTCACACTGTTGAAAGAAAGGTATGTTGAGAGAGCGCAGACGAAAAAAGTGTCAAGATGACGAATTGTATATGGATCCGCAAGGTCTGATCCCATTCTTCAAGTCTATGCGAGAACGAGAGGGAGTTTACAGAAACCTGCCCCAGCTCGTGTGCCACTGACATGTGTCTGCGCAAGTCCGCAATGCTACATCAGTCCTTCCGCAACACAACGGAAATGTCTTTCAGATACTCAATATTCACACCGGTCCGTTCCGACTTTCTCTCCAATCAACTCTTTCCGCTCTTCCTCCATGTGCGTTGTGACTGACCGAGCACTGTGGTCTCGTGTGCACATCGCCCTTTCTCGCTCGCATACCAGCCTAGGCCTGTCGGAAGCGCCTTGCAAACGAAATCCTTCTTAGTTCACAGGCCTCAGCTTACACATCAGCGGCTTTTTCTGCCACAAGACATACGTCCCCTGATCCGCCCAGTCTTCACTCTCTGGCGCAAGCTCAAAGTCAAACGAGTACAGCACCTTTGCCATGATGAGGCGCATTTCGTGATTAGCCAAGCTGTATGATATTAGTCAAATATTTCCCACGCAAAGAGAGAGGTATAACATACTTCTTGCCAACACAATCTCTCGACCCAATCGAGAACGGCTGCCATGCCTGTCTTTGATCGTCCTCAAATCGCGCGTCGCCCATCCACCTCTCTGGGAGAAACTGCAGAGGGTTGCGAAAGTTGTCCGGGTGCGTGTACATCGCAGCCTGGGGGATCATGCAGACGGTGTTGGGCGGGATAAATTGTCCACAGATTGTGCTGCCAGCCTCTGGTGTCATTCTCGGAAGTCCAAGTGGTACGGGAGGGTAGAGTCTGAAAGCTTCCTTGATGCAGGCCGCAAAGTACGGCAACGCAGCGAGCTTTTCGATCGTCATGTCGTCGGAACTGGTGAATGCGCCGCGGATCTCGTCGGCGAGTTTCTTCATGCACTCTGGGTTCTTGAGAAGTCGATATGTCAAGCCAGATACCAGTGTTGCCGTCGTTTCTGTGCCCGCAATCATGAAGAGCGAAGCATTGGCGTCCATCTCGCCTCGAGTCAAGCCTTTGCCTTCTTTCTGAGCAAGGACAAGGTCCCACAAGTCGACGCCTTCGGTGTCGCGGCCCTTCTCAAGGCGCTTGGTGACACGATTAACAGAGTGCTGGAAATGCTCGAAGCGCTTCTTGTTTGACCCCCTTGGTTGGAGGAGCTTGAATGTCTTCCAGATCCAATCATAGTTCATCATGATGCTAAAGCGGCTGCCAATCTTTATACTGCCAAAAATGATGCTAACCCAGGGATCACTGCGGGGATCAGATAGATCAGCATGGAAGCTTGACGAGTAGGACATGTTAACTTACTATTCAGCGTTACTCAGCATATGCAGTGGTTCGCCGAAGGTCAGGTCGCCCATGATATCGAAGGTCGTGAAGTTGTACATGCGAACCATGTCGAATACATTATCCGAATTGCTCTCAACACCTTCTTTGAGTTTCGACACTAGTAGGTCGGTGTACTTCGTCAACAAGGGTTCTTGCTGCTTAAGGGCGCGATCCGAAAATGCAGACGTAAAGATCTTACGCTGCCGACTGTGGTCGGCGTCCCGAGCGTTGATGAGATTAGGCGCGCCACTGATGGTCTGGCCGTATCGTTTCCAATATTTGTGCGGCATGTCTCCAGGAGTTCCTTTCGTGCCATGGCCATGGATCTGAAGAAAGTAAGTACTGGATATTGTCGCTTTGCTGAGGGTATACGCACATCTTTCCAGGAGTTTGGATCAGTCCAGCTCAATTCATCATGGTTGACTCGCACAACATGGCCGTACTTGCGGTGCAACTCGGCCAGACGGAGATGTTTCGTACCCATCCATACTTCGAAATGGGACTGGAGACGTGTAGCAGCTCGAAGCTTCGGGCCAGGGAACTTGCTCAGCGGGTGAAAGTAGATCCTGTAAATTGCCCTGACGATGAATCGAATGACGAGCTGGTCTTGCCGTTAGCTTGATATCAGTCAGTCTAATGGACTTTACCCACGAAAGCAGCAGTGAAAGCGAAGAACTGCGATATCGAGACGCTGTGGAGGAGCCTCATGACAGCTGAATTGCCCGCTTCTGGCGTGGGCGACATGATGTAGAAGACGTAGCCCGGACGCTTCGAAATCCGTTACGTCGCAGACGGGGTTGATTAAGTAGGGACTTGTTAAGGTTGCGGGAAAGGCACTAGCTCAGCGCCACTGGTCACTAGTCTATCCCTGTGGTGCGAAGTGGGTACGTTGTAGGCAGTCACGCTTAGTACAGAACTTGGTGATGCCGAGATAAGTTGATATGGAAAGAGTTGGGTACTCGACATGGCAAGAGAGTCAAGGCACTACATATACTGATCATTCGGCCGAATGATCCTGTGTGATTGAGGCCATGCAGAGAGGCTGAGATGAAATGGATCGGGCATGATGCAACGACACAACACCGACGGGCAAGGAAGTCAAACCAAGCCCGGCCACGAGCTGGGTGGTGTCGTGGCCACGAACAAATCACCCAGCTCGGGGGGTCGGGTATCGTTCGTGTGCTGTAGCCGCAGTGTACATCACGGATTAACTAGCGACGCGTTCTCCAATTGTGGAATAATGTACGAGATGGCGCGTGGGGGATGTTGCCTTTTGCCCATGTTAGGTGAGGCGGTGTAATCGACTAGGGGCGAGATGCGATTGGTCGACGCAACACCGCCCGTAATGCGAGGAAATCGTGACTTCGTGTGGAGGCGATCTGCAGACAGGCTCGATTCGACGCGATATACACGAATCGTCGAATACAACACGACAATGGCGTCAGCAAGCAGAGGATTCTCTGCGCTCCTATCGGCGTCAACATGCAGAGCCGCACCGTCCGCATACAGGATATCCCACCGCAGCATTTCATCCTCCGCCCGCTACGCTGCATGGGCAACGCCAGCAAAAGCAGCGCCATCTGCAAGCAGCACAACGACCACACCCGCCAAACCCGCCGCAAGCACTGCTGCAAGAACAGCTGCATCGACTACATCCACTCCCCATCGAACAGTCACCCCCTCCTTCCCAGCCAAAGACCCCCCCGTCCCCACCTCGCGCTCCTCCACCGCCGACACCGCCGCCTCAGAAGCGCGCTCGCAGCGCTCTCTAACGGACGGCCTAGACGATGCTCCCCCCAGCATCGAAGGCGTGCCGGCCATTGACTGGACGCGCTCGTACCACGGGCTAGGCAGCGTATCCTTCACGCCTGAGCAGTCGGAGACATTGCTCGCCCCCACCGTGCACGAGGACGTGGAGGTGAAGCCAGATGGTATCTTGTACTTGCCTGAGATCAAGTACAGGCGGATACTGAACAAGGCGTTTGGGCCCGGGGGGTGGGGGCTCGCGCCGCGGGGGGAGAGTATTGTGACGGGCAAGATTGTGACGCGCGAGTATGGGCTGATTGTGCAGGGACGGTAAGTCTTATTTTCTTAACTCCTTCATTGGGTATTCTGTCGAGTTATAGATTCGAATGCTGACTTGAATGCGATGTAGCCTCGTCTCCATCTCCCGCGGCGAACAACAATACTTTGATCCGGACGGCATCCCGACTGCGACAGAAGGATGCAAATCCAATGCGCTTATGCGCTGCTGTAAGGACCTGGGCATTGCGAGCGAGCTGTGGGATCCGCGCTTCATCCGCGAGTATACGACCAAGTTGACGAGGGAGGTGTGGGTGGAGCACGCGAGCACGAAGAAGAAGAGGAAGATTGTGATTAGGAAGGATGACCAGGTCAAATACCCGTTCAAGGAGGTGAAGATGTAGATATACAAGGGCGATGGATAGAGTGTACGATACAAAGACTCCACACTTTGAAGGAAGGGTGTGTACATGGAAGCAAGATGCATTTGCTCTGGCGTCTACATACCGAGGATAGTGCATAAAAGCTCCTCATCATAGAGTACCAGATACCGCATTGTAATAAAGCACAAAGCGCCTGCAGTGCCTAGCCAGGCAACCCATATCCATATCTAGTGTATCGATAAACGCCTTGAGTGCCTTACCGGCTGATTTTTTCCTTTTCAGACACGTATGTATGTCTTTCCCCATCAGCGCCTGCGAAAAGACCTGCGACCAGACCTCGGACTCGATGCCGCCGCTTCCTAGCGGTCTCCAAGATCAAAGCCCGAGGCCCTCGCGCGCGTCTGTCCCGGCTCCTTGCCGTACGCGAGCGGGTCCTCAACAGGTGCCTGAGCGCGCTGCCAATTCCACGGCATCCAGCCCGAGCTTGTGCGGCGGCCTAGAGGAGGTGGTGTGAGTGGGTATGGTGGACGCTCTGAGGTGATCTCATCACGGTCGATCCTGTCAAATTCGAGATCGCTCTTGTTCCTCGACAGGTTTCCGCTGCTGCTCGCTCGGCTGTTGTCCTCGTAGTAGCGGTTGCCGCCGCTCTGCTGAGAGCGGATGTTGTCTTGCTCGCGGTCGAATGCTTGGAGGAGCGTCTCGAGGCGCTGGCGCTGGCTGGTGACGTAGTGCAGGCGGTCATCGTTGTTGCGGATGTTGTCAGGCACGAGATTGGCGTTACGGCTTAGATCGGCAGCCTGGGCGTCCTTGTTCGAAGCACCGTACATAGCACTGGCACCGCTGAGTGCTTGGTTCACGAGACCATAGAGATCGTTGGAGCCTCGTGCTGCGGGCATCTGGAAGCGATTCATAATGCTCTGTGCATACGTCTGTCCGGCAGGTCGCTCAGGCTCGGGGCTCCTTGGCGCAAATCCCAGCATATTTGTCTTGACCCATTCGATTCCCATCTCGACATACTTCAGGCCGGCCGACTTGGCCCGGTCGTGGCTCTCGCTGATGAAGTCGTCGATCTCGCGCTCATGGTGGTACAGGAAGGGCTCAATGTACTCCTGGTACAAAAAGGTCGCGCCCTGTGAGCCAGGAAGGATGAGGTAAAGGTGTGCGAAGAAGCGGATCCATGAGTAGAAGGGCACCCAGCTGAGGATGAAGTCAAAGGTATTCTCAACGACGGTGAAGGCGGACAGGACGACAAAGTAGATCAGCCATGGAGCAAGAAGGGCGGGATCCGAGGTATGGAGAGCTTTGTAGGAGGCGAAGATGGGGAAGAGCACTGTTGTTGCGACGCTGCGTATTGCTCGGTTAGCTATACTTCTGAAGCTCGAGCTGAGCTGAGCTGGGCTGGCTATAGCTCGTGGGAGCTCTTCGCAGGAATGTGGGGGCGGGGCTCTTACGTCAGGGCATCAGCAACAAAGCCGAACATTGTCGCGGTCTCTCAGCTGGACGTGTTATGTAGGAAGTGAAAGTGTTGAAGGAGGAGTGGACATAAAGACAGAACGGATGCACGTCACAAACTTGTGGCTTGGGCCGCATGCGAGTGGAGGCTGATGGTGCTGAGTGCGAATCACATGCGAGCGTCGTGGATCTGCGCTTCCGCTATCCGAAGTGGGTCCTTTGTCGTGTGTGGCTTCGTCCGACCATCTTTCTCGTCGTTTTCAGGTGAACCAGCCGGGCGTGCAAGACATTGAAGGCTTTGGAAGAGACACGGCTTTTAAATGAGTCTCAGCCTTGTGCTCTTCGTATATATTCTTGGGCTCTTACCTAGCTTGATTGCATCGTGATTTCAGGTCTAAAGTGGAAGTATGAACTACCACAGCTTCAATCACGATAGGGAAATGAAATTCTTGAAAGAACCTCGAATTTCCTATGGGACTGTGTTTTAATCGTAACTTTCTTGTCAATTCGCAGCATGGAAAAGCCCATAGCGCTTCTCCATGACTTCAGACATCCTTCACCACCTGCTCCGGTCTCCGCCTTATTCTCTCAAGCGGAACCTTGGACCACAAATACCACCCACCAAACGTCGCCGCCATAAGCGAAACTGCAAGAACAAAATACGCCCATAGCGGAGAATCACTTTCACCCCCTGTAATCTCGACTATATTCATCCCAAAGATACTCTACACCGCACCATCAGCAACTGATTGAGCAATCTTCAGCTGCATCTACTCACCGACGCCAACGTCAATGGCAAGAACACAAATGTCAATACCGCTACCCTCTGTACGCTAACCGCCACCTCGTTCGCCGCCCTGCTCTCCTCTACCGCCGCCCTCGCATCCTGCACCGTCGCAATATTAAAGAGCAAGCTAATCAGCACCTGCGTCTGCTCGGCAAGCTCGTTGCAGCGCCCAATCTGGTCGTCTAGAATCTTGACTTTGCGCACGAGGCGCGCGTGCACCGCAGCCGTGTTGTCAGCGCCATTGATCGAGTTGAAGAACGGGTGGGTGGTTAATTGCTCGGCGAGGTCTTTGGCAGCGATGAGGCGGCGGCGGACTTGGGTCCAGAGGGGGAGGAGTTTGTGGAGGGCGCGGGTCGTGGAGAGTTGGAGGGAGGGGGAGAGGGAGGTCGAGAGGCATTCTGTGCTCTGATGATATACACGTAAGTCTTTTGTCCGTATGCTGGAAGTGGGAAGGGTGAGAGGGCAGCGACGTACCATGCCTTCAAGATGACTTTCTGCTTCGATGAGAAAGGCGGTCCAGTTGAAGGTTATGATGCTGAAGGTGTGCCCGAGCAGTTGGCCCAGACCGGCGTGCTCCTCTGCTTTGTTAGGGGAGATCTCTTTATCGCGCGTCATGAGTCTTGCAAGCCCGTCTGCAATCGCTGTGTCGACCGGGTCGAGTTGTATCACAGCTCGAAACGTGTTGGGATAATCATCGTTCCGCAGGTAAATCAGTCGTATGCACGTGATATGCCATACATGGGGTTTGTACTCTCCATCCGAGCCTCGGAAGCGGTAGCACGGTGAGGTAGCTAGTCGCTCGGCTTCAGTGGGCTTGACACCAATGTCGTATCTGTCCATGAGTTGGATGGAATGGAACAGATCTAATCGTCGTTAGCTTGGATAGCTCATTGCAACGACCCCTACATTTTTCAATAGGGTTACCGGCACTCAGCCTCGAGTACGGGAAGTTGAAGAAACGCGGGGTGATGTTGAGGTAGTGACCCAAGGCTTGTGTTGCCTCGCCCTCTATCTCTCGGACGATACTAAAGATGATCAGACTGGAACCCTAGTCTACTACAAAATCGACATACTATGCCACGCTGTTGATGCCGACATGTTGCTAGCCTGTTATTCAGCTGCCCAGGTCTAGTCGTAACGACGCCGCGAAAGAACACACCCAAGGATTATGCATGGCCACTACCTCTCCAGCTGTACTGAGAGTTTTCTCCAAGCGCCATGTCCCCCGAGCATTCCCGTAGTAGCAGTAAATGTCGATCTTGCAAGCTGCTCCGGGGTTCTTTCTCAGAACGGCTTCTAGAACAGGGAGCGCGCTGCCGTCTGTCCAGCGGTTCCATGGCCATTGGCAATGCTCGGGTCGTGGTTCAAGCTGAGACGTGCTCTCAAACGGTTTATGCTGGTTTTGCATCCACCACGCATCTCTGAGCGCCATCTACACTGCGGTGTGGTGTTTCTCTGCCAAAAGAATGGAAATTGTGGTGACGAGGCTGGGTGTTCATGTTCATGTTCGCAAGGGCAGATGCTCAGCTAGCTCAGCCACAGTTGGCTTCAACTGGCGTGGCGCAAACTGACAAGGCTGTGCGAGGCTGCAGATTCCATCGAGTGGGCTAAATTATATTGTGCACGTAGGTTATATCCTGACGAAGGTCGCAACCGCGAGATGATTATTTCATCGAGTCTGGACCAGAAACCAGTTCGGATTAGTGGCGAGTATAGCGGTTCTATTGGAACGTAGAACTCCGGGGTATCATATGCAGCGAAGCAACATCTCAAGGGTTGACAGTTGATTCCTCCTTGCTGTCCTCTTTCGCTTCGCCATCTCCGCCTTCTTTGTATAGCTCCGCACCAAGGCTGTCAAGAAACCTCTCCGCCTGTCCCTTGCTCCTCTTCTCCTGCATGGCCCTCTTCTTCTCCTTGACCATCTCCTTCCGCTTCTCAATCTGCTCTTTGCGCTGCCGTCTCACACGCTCTGTCTCTTCCCGCTCCTTCTCCAAGTTGCTCAGCTGCTCCTGGCGCTCCTCCTCATCCTTGGAGAAATACATGAAGCCTGTGCCACGTTGCCGTGCCTCGGCTCTCCCGTCGAAGTGGAGCTCGGGCGGCGGAGTGAGCTCCTTGTCGCGCTTCGAAGCGAGGTCAGCCATGGCTTGGGCGATGGTCTCGTCGGGATTGAAGGCGTTGCTCTGCACAGCATCTCCATAGATGATGTTATCAGGCATGGATGGCCGTGCGGTAAAGCGATCAGGCTCGTCGGCTGCGAGTGTGCGTTTACGGCGCTCTTCACGGGCAACTTCTGCGCGGGTGCCTTTCCGTGTGCGCCCAAATTCGTCGACGTATTCGATGACCTCCTCGTCCGAGGCCTCTGATTCGGATGAAGAGACACACTCGGGCTCACCTTTTTCCTGCTTCTCGGCCCACTTGCGGTCAAAGTCGACGCCATACTTGTCGTCCAGATCCTCGACGTCGCCGCGCTTCAGCGCATCGTACAGGCGCGCCTTCTCCTCCATGCGCCGCTTGGTGCGCTTCCATGCCGCCTCATCTTCGCCCCTCTCTTCGGTTGTGCGGCCGCGGTGCTTTTGCGTGACGTCCAAGTCCTCAAGGTCCTTGAGCGCGCGCTTCTTGACGTTCTTGTTGTGTGTCTTGAAGATGTCCTCCTTCTGCGGGCGTGCGCGGCCGGTGGTGGTCTTGCTGGTGTCGGTGGCGGATGATTTGATGAGGCTGGAGAGGGTGGACGAGAAGGCGAGCGAGTTGGAGCTGGACACCTCCTTGGCCTTTGAGCGCGACTTGGGCTTTGTGCCGTAGAGGTGGGCGTCTTTGGCGGACATGGTCGGTGGACGTCGAATGGGATGGCGCGACAGTTTCGCGTTGGCGATGTCGGCGGCCGAAGCTCTGCGCGTGTTGCGTCACGGAGCTGCCCCGCCAATTGCGTCGCAGAACCCCACGTTCAAGCAGTTGTAGCACCACCCAAAGCGGCTTCGCAGACGACCGCGATTTTCTTCTGCAAGAACTCAATTCTTGCTGCGTGGCTCAACGCTTTCACAAACTCCAATTAACGTCATACCGGCCCCATCCATCACAATGTCTCTTCCTCGCCAGGTTTCCATCGCCGTAATCGGTCAGTGTACTGCACCAACATCTTCCCATAATGCTAAGAATATTCAGGCGCCGGCGGTGTTGGCAAGTGCTTCCTATCACAGCTCTCAGGCCTCGCATCCAAGCTCTCCCAAGCACCCAGTACCCCCTACAAGCTCTCCCTCATCTGGCTGAGCACCTCCAAGAAAGCCATCTACCACGCCGACTACAAGTCACTTGACAACTGGGAGTCGGAGCTCCAAAACTCCTCCAAGCCAACGCTACCACTGTCTGAGCTCTGCGAATACCTTGTCAAGGCTCCTGGCAAGGTTGTGCTGGTAGACAACACAAGCAACCAGGACGTTGCAGAGAGCTACCCCAACTTCCTCAAAAGAGGTATCAGCATTGTTACCCCAAACAAGAAGGCCTTCTCTGGCAGCTATGACTTGTGGACAAACATCTTCAACGCAGCCTCCAACGGCACTGGCACTGGCGGATACATCTTCCACGAGTCGTCTGTGGGCGCAGGACTACCCGTCATCTCCACCCTGAAGGATCTGGTCGAGACCGGAGATGAGGTTCAGAAAATCGAGGGTGTCTTCAGCGGCACCATGAGCTTCCTGTTCAACTCCTTCCAGCCCACAAGCGGGGGAGGCGGCAAGTTCTCAGCCGAAGTCACCAACGCGAAGGAGAAGGGCTACACCGAGCCAGACGCGCGCGACGACCTAAACGGATTGGATGTTGCGCGAAAGTTGACTATCCTAGCACGTCTTGCTGGTCTCCAGGTCGAGTCCCCCACATCGTTCCCCGTGCAATCACTCATCCCCAAGGAGCTTGAATCCTGCTCGTCCGGCGATGAGTTCCTCCAAAAACTACCAGAGTTCGACGGCCAGATGGACCAGCTCAAGACGGATGCAGAAAAGGAAGGCAAAGTCATTCGCTTTGTTGGTAGCGTGGATGTGCCCAACAACAAGGTTAAAGTTGGTTTGGAGAAGTTCGACAAGAGTCATCCCATTGCGGCGCTCAAGGGCAGCGACAACATCATCGCATTCTACACGAAGCGCTATGGCGACAACCCGTTGATTGTGCAAGGCGCGGGTGCGGGAGGTGAAGTCACGGCCATGGGTGTCACTGCGGATCTAGTGAAAGTGCTGAGGTTGCTCAATTAAGCTTGTGGTAAAAGAATAATACACACGTCCTGACAGGGCACCGTTGAATCAAAAGACAATCTGTTACATTGATACGCCACACGATAGATATGCTCGGCACGCAAGTCTACTTTCCTCGTCGGCTGTTGCTCTTTCCACACTCAGTGGGCAGGTCTGGCCGGTTCCAATTCCTGCACCACCTCAACTCACTCTCCCGCCTCAGCACCGCCGTCTGCCTAACTCAAATTCACCCAGGCTACACAAATCATAAGACCTTATATCATTCTATAACAGCTTTACAGCTTTTGCAAATTCTTCTCTGCCGGCGCCACGGCACGCCATGGCTAATCACAACGAATCTGACTGTGTGAATTGGCGCCACAAAGATGCGGATGGAAACCACCTCCCGCGTCCGCAATACCATCCGACCATCGCCCAACACATCGATTCAACACAGCCTTTGCCTCATCTGCGAGAGAGCACGCTCGAAACAAAACGGTGTCGTGATTCGGACAGTGTTAGCAAGATCGAGTTCGGCCTCCGCGATCTACCCGTTCTCCGATTCTCCAGAAGGGTCTATGAGAACGATGGGGGCGGTCCGTACGTTTCATACACAGTTTTCACTCCTAAAAACTCGACTATCTCTGGGACTCTCCGACCGTGCATATTTTACATCCACTCGGGCGGGCCGACCAGAGGCCACAGCCTTCACTCCATAGAGCAAGCCGTCAGATATGTATTCGAGCTCAATTGTATTTGTGTAAGCGTCGATTATCGTCTCGCCCCCGAAAATCCTTATCCCGCGGCTGTCTCCGACTGCTATAATGTGCTGAGAGACATCACGGAGCACAAATCCTTCAGTGATCAGCAGCTCTCGTTTAGCATCGACCTTGCAAATACCTGCATATTGTCCGGCATGGGTGGCGCTGCCATAGCGGTAGGTCTGGTACTGAAACTCAGAGGCACGACACAGGACCGGGGAGTCAGCGACAATCACGCCGCTGAAAGAAATGTTGTCAGAGATCTTCCAGAGAAACGAAAGCTGGATGATACTTCCAACGATGAACATTTGGCATCGACAAAGAAGCAGAGAGTGGGCGAGAAAGGCGTGAGTAGCGACCCACAGAGCGCGAAGGCAGCCCGAAATGCGATCAGCATAAAGGGAATGTTGCTCTTTTCACCCATGCTCGACTTTCGGTTGCTAGGCGTTTCTGCTGCCCAGTTTGCAAAAGGTGGTTATTACGACGCCCAACAGATCGGCTATGCTTGGTCGCTGTATCTCAACGGCACATATGACAATATATCCAGGAATCATCACAACCTGAACAAGTATAGAGAGGAGAACCCGGGACGCAGAGATGACCTCGGTAACTTGCCAGCAACGTTCATCGAAGTCGGATCGTGCGAAACTCATCGCTCTGAGGCCGTCCGCTTTGCAGAACAGATGTGGCGCTGTGGCGGCGATTACGAATTGCACGTTTGGGCTGGTGGAAGCGCCAGTTTCGTACGCGTTTTTCCTAAGCTGCAGATCAGTAAAAGCGCTATCGAAGCGAGGCGGAAATGGCTGGAGAGGATTTTGTGTGGCGTGGTGTGAGGTCAGTGTTTCATATGGGGTCTTGATGTCAGGTTGCGGCTTTCAACGTGCTTGACGAGGCTCGAATATGTTGATACGCCTTTTCGATGCTCTTCGCTTTTCTGTGAGATGATACTATACCTGGGTAACAAGCATATTTATCGTGAATTACAACAAAACATAGCGTCATAGAGTGAAGTCTGTACGTCTACATAATTAATCCCAACAATCACTTGACATAACAAGCTCAGTCCACTTCCTCATGATCCTGGAAGGGCCATTCTTCCTCAATCTCCCTCCTCTCATCCTCCGTATCGGCAGCATCCAGCATCTGCCGCTTGATATGCCGTTCCCTCTCCCTCGCATCTTCGCAACCCTCAGTCGATACCCAACCATCAATATTAACACCAATAAAGTCCCGTATACGCTGTATCTGCGCATCTGCATCCTTTTGCTTCGCATCGACACCCAAGTAAGCAGCAACTTCTGCCTCGGAGAACTGCACCGGAAACGCAGCGCCTTTCATCCCCGCCGTCGCGATCCCGGGCCAGTGGCGCGATGCGTGTATCAGTTCCGCTTTGAGTGACGTGTTGTCACCTTCCCACGGCCGGCCGGCTGTATCATAGAGCCGATTTCGAACAGTAAGTTCGTATCGGCCCATGGCGTGGAAATGGGGCTTGTTGTTGCTGCTGGTGAATCCTAGGTAGAAGTAGTGGAGCTGTCTGCGGCGGTAGAGCTCCATTGCAGTTTGTTTCTCGCTTTCGTCCAGCGAGTCGAAGTTATCGGGTAATGCTGGGCGGCGGAAATTCTCTGAATCGTCGTCGCCGTAGTTTTGGAAGTGCTTGGGGATCTTGGCTTGTATGAAGGCTGGGAGTATGGTGGTGTGTTGCCAGTCGATCACACCCGTGATGTCGCCTGATTTGGAGGCAAAGATGTTGTTCGGCGAGAGATCTGGGTGGCGGATCGTTGGTTGGCATAGTCCCTGGTCTTCGGGGATGATGTGTCGAGCGACTTTGAGGTAGTTCTGTAGGCTATCCATCTGTACCTGTGGGTCCACTTCTTGACGGCCGTAGAATTCTCGATAGAGTGGCTCACGAGGGAAGCGGCGTTTCCCGAACTTTTGTAGCCAGGTATACTCTCTTTGGCCGACCGTTTGCAAGAGATCCTCGCTTGTTCTCCCTGTAAGACCTCAATTAGTCAATTATGGGGTATAAGAGAATGTGGTTTCTTACAAGGTCCTCTGTTTACGTCCAGCTCATTCCGCCTCTGATACCACCAAAGGTATTCGACTGATGGCCCAATTCGAAATCTATCCGTTCGGTCATCTTTGGCGGCCAATGAGATGTCGTCTTCACTAGGGATGGCGCCCAAAGAGTCCTTAAAGTATATACTGCCATTGGCTGGGAAGTTGATAGCAAAGAGCATCCGCTCGATGTCAACAATTTTCTCTACCACCGCCATTCTCTCTTTCTCTGTCATCGTGTACGAGGTATTTTCTAATTCTTCACCTCCAACCTTCTCCATAACGATATATGGAGACCGGACTGCGTTGTCTGAGGACGAACTTCAGTCAAAGACCTCCGGGATTGGAATTCCGTGCAGACGCAAATACTCCATTGCGGCGACCTCGCTGGCGATACCATATTCAAGCGGTACTGTGCAAGGGTATGGGAGCCGGACAATCACCTGCTTCCCATCTTGAAATGTCGCCTCAAACACACGATAAGACCCACCTTCGGCGATTTTGGTGAGAGCAGTGATGTCATCAGTGGATTGGCCGATAGATCTCGCAACCACTGTGCACAGCTGTTGGGCGTCAAAAAGACGTCTTCTTTCAGAGAGACGCAACTGCTCGTTGTACCTATGATTGATCGTCATTATTAGTCCACGGGAATGGAGCTTAAACCACATGAGCTGCTTACAACCATCTTCCTGATATATAATTGTAGAAAGAATGATCTGGATCATTCAGTCCCGGTTCCCCAGAATGAGGCTTTGGTCCAGCTTGTTTCGAATAAAATCCCACATGCCTAGCAGTAGATGTTTCGTTCAGTAGACCGAAGCTGGCGTGCGACAGGCAACGAAGCTTGTGTAAACGAAGAAATCCTCTGCGCATGCTAGAAGTGAGTGGCTTTTAGCCGAACATCCGAGTCTCGAAAAAAGATGAAAGTTGAAGGCAAAGTGGTGTCAATGCGCCTTCATGTTCTGCTCGGCTCGGAAACTGAGGTGTAGCATGCCAAGACTAGTGCACAGGTGCGCATCAATCGTGAGCCATGCCAAGACCACTTTCCCTAAAGCACCAAAAGATCTTAAGAGTCGCGTATTTCATTATTCGGCAGGACTTTGATGGAGAGATTGAGCAGGGTGGACAGGTCTATAACAAGTTCAAGATCCAACCAAATGCTGGGAGAGCCCCTTCTTTGATCAAAGACATAATATATATGAAGAAGGGCGGCAATAATAATTACTTGCATGAGAGCTTCAATCAGTTCAAGAAAGAGCTCATGGAAGACTTCTCTGCGCACCGGTTTTTTTTCTTCAATGAGGCTTGGAAGTTGAGACTGGTCGCCTAGGCACTTGATCACTTCACGTCAACAGGCTATGTAATAATGTAAGAGACAGCGCGTCTAATTAGTTGTAAGAAAGCAGAATATTAGTATAAAGTGGCGAAGCAATAACCCTCCCTCAAAGGAAATGATGAATGCGAACAAGTACTAGTCAGTGACAGGACCTGGTCACGACGCTGGCACGTCGTTACAAGCCTCGTGGTCTTCGAGGCATTGCGATTCTGTTCAGAGGCAGAATTGCCATCGGGCTCGATGTATTATCACTCTTGCGACGTGAGCCTCGGGCAGAGTAACTAGCGTCTCTGACGGACGGCTTGCGGTACCAAAAATCAAAACCATACCTTTCTCCTTTGTACTACAAATAGACACAGCTTCAATGACCTAGACAAAAGCCTGTCTGGCCTCGATGCCTCGGGTCGCGTGCCCACTTGTCGCTTCCAATTTCTGAGACGCCGCAAACAGCAGCATCTGGGTGCAGCCGCTGTTAGTACCGTTCAACAAGGAACGGTCCGACGACTTACAGCGTCAGTGTACGCATGCGGAAAGAAGGCTCTGCTCGCTACCAACCCACAGGACCTGGGAATTAATTCAACAGGTTCAGGGCTCCATTTTTACTATTGTTTCGATAATTCAACACCCAGACTTCACGATGTGCTGGCTATTAAAAGTCGCGGTTGGGGGGGAGGCCAGGTTATTAGCATACATGTAATGTCATGTCATATCACGTAGCAAGCTACCGCATACAGATATTCCCCGCACTCAGCCACGCAATGCACATGCGTACAGCAATAGAGTCTTGGAACTCTTGTCTTGGCGGACCCCGTATCATGCGCACCCAGCGGCAGCAGCGGGACCCAGCACTGTGAGCGGGTTTTTCTCGATTCTTGGTTTCGGAGAGATCCTTCGTATCCACTTTACTGGGTTAGTTGCGATGTCCGACTAGATGTGCGTGGTTTCTTGAGCATAGAGGGGTTGATGGAAAATGGCTCAAAGGGGGCTATGTCTACTAGCGTGGTGTAGTATCTTATGACTACTGTGACTCTTTGTACGTGGTAGTGACGATTCCACCACAATTTCTCAACTCAAATGCCTCATGAACTACACCATCTCCATCGTTATCCGTGGTGGAGCCATTGTCATCATCTTGATGAAATCAAATCCCTCATACACCAGTGCCAGCACCTTTCGCTCCTCCCCTGTTCTTGGCCTTGCGATCACCCTTCTTTCTCACAAATCACTCCTCACATCACCTCACCTCAGCTTCTCGCCCTGTACCACAACCACCTCCGTTGTCCCCATCGCTCCGGAACCCCAAGCCCTCCCAAGTCCTTGGTAAAGTTTCACAACATCTATCTCGCGTCGCCATCTCCGCTCCGGACCCAGAGCAGACTCAACAAGGTAAGCCATGACTACAACACCTTCACACGTGCCGAATGCCATGTCGTATCGTACCATGTTTGTATGCGATGTTCCCGTGGCGTTGTGTGACTGTGGCTGTTCGGCACTTGATGTGCTCTAGGACAAGGATAGAACCTAGAGGCGACACATTTGATGTGGTGATATGTCGCGTATATGTGTAAGATGCGTGTGTAAGCGTAGATTGTAACAGATGCCATGAATTCCAGACCGCGAGAGAGTTGTGAAACTCCCACAGCATCGCGTGCACGAAGGAGTTATTTTTGGTGATATACCGCATTCATCACAGGCTGAGATGACGTGTCTATAAACTTTACCCAGGTACACGACAATGTGCTATTGATGTGTAGATTTCCCTCAATGAGCTCTTGAGGGACTACAGAATTCTGTCGAACCGGTTGAACCATTAGCTGCAAGTAGTTGGGTATCTAACCAATACTCTCCAGAGGCATGTTGAAAACGGCCAAGATGTGGTCCAATAGTCAATGTCTGACCCACATCCTAGTCACGTCTTGACGAAAGCTTGCTTTGGAGTAACAAACGTCATGGCACACACCAAGAGCGAACGTTGTACCATGCTCGTGGTAAGAAAAAGAAAAGCACAGGCGTGCTGGGTCTATCCGTGAACGTTCCCTCGCGAGACAGGATGCGCTGGCTCCACTACGGGCCCCGTATCTTGGGATAAGATATCCGGGGCGGGCAAAGCAAAGGGCAACAAAGCTGACCACACCTCGGGACTAGTCGTGTCGGAACCGCAGTTTCGGGGCCCGTCGCCAATTTTTGCTGGGCAACGTTACACACAGTCTTTCTGGGTAATCGGGTCGGTCAGCGACATGGTCGACAGGCACATGTGAATGCGATACACCTTGGCCGGCTTGCTTGGTAGTGTTTGATCAGCGTGGGCGCGGTGTGCTTTGGGAGCCGTCGCCAGCGAAGGATCCCGCGTGACGGCACGAGGTCTTGTTTGTTCGAGCGGGGTTTGGCCATGGGAAAGTTAGCGGCCAAGAAAATGGCTGCTTGGCTGCCAAGCGGACGCATGCCGGCGGAACGAATCGGCCTGCCGCGAGTCTAGAAGAGTGCATGATGGCGCTGAGGCTGTGCTGAGGTTATCGACAAGGATGCCAATGGTCATGCATGGATGGCACGAGTTGGGTAGGTTAGGACGAAATGTTTGGCTCCTTTTCTGCATCGTGTGTGTGCATGGTCGGATCCCCTCGTGTGCTTTGCAGCCTGAACATAATTAATTACCCAGGGTGTTTGAAATTTCCCACGCGACGTCCATGCTTGGAAGGGGGATGGAAGGTGTGTGAACAGACTGGCTGCTGGTCTGTGTGGAACGGTGCATACGGGAAGTTATCTGATTGTGGCAGCTGCTGCACGTCTTACCGTACCGGACCAAATGCAGATGTAGTCGCAGATGTACATTTCCAAGTAGTGCCGCGCGAAACTTCAAACCAGGCTTCAGATCCTAGTCAGTGCTGTCGCGGTGAGAGGGCAGATAAGTGCCGTGCTTTCGGGATTCTTGCTTCTTCCAACGGCTGCGTTGGGCTGCAGCACGACACGGCAGAAGATAGCAAACACAGAAGGTGTGCACTCAGGGGGATCGGGGATCTGAGAAACATGCAAATGTGATACGGCCGGGCAACAGCGAAGATCTGTGAGGGATTATCGTGACTGGTGGTCGCATGATGGCAGATCTGGTGGTGAGATGCACTTCAGGCCACGAGACATGACTTCATACGAATATGGAGCCGTTTCCGGCTAAACCCCTCAGGTAGAGAGATCAGCATATCCTCCGCCGCGGGCTCTCGACCAGGGAAGTGCTCGACGTAGCCGCTCGCTACCGAGGTCGATAGCTGCAGTGCATATTGACCACGTTGTTCTTGAGCGCGCAGGGCAAGAAGCAATATGGGTGGCTCCGTCATGCTGAGCATGCTCACGAAGGCTGTTCTCTGCTGCTGATGATGATGGATGCTGAAGTGATGGGTTAGAGTTTCGGCATGTTGCGGCGCGTCTCGAAGAGCTTCCCCTCAGATCCAAGAAAAACCACGCGAGGCGCAGCTCGATAGTGAAGTGAGCGCACGTCTATCGCAGTAAGGCGTCGGACGCTGGTGGGTGTTGATCATCGGCGCCGACGCCGTGCCTCTGCATTCCTCGAGTCTGGCAGAATGGCAGCCCCTGGTCGTCCGCTGATTGCTCGTACGTACTCGCATGTTGACATGTGCCTGAGCGCAGCCACTGTGTCAGGATAATTTTTGATTGTCGCACAGGGGCTGGCACAAAGCACACGGTGCGGCCGCGGCATGGCCTGATGATAGCGAGTGGGTGCCAATGGTGTGGCCCACGTTCAGATGCTCGAGTTGCCCAACGGCTTCCACCAGCGAACAGAGCGCGCTGATATCCGGGAGCGGTGAGACGTGTATGTTTGGTTGACATATTGGCCGCGAATGGAGCCGTCGAATTCCAACGTGCTGGCACGATCTGCTCAGGGGCTTGGCCACCAACTTTGTGGTGCCCCGTTAGCGTAAATTCCGCGTGTGCGTCCCGACGCCGCGACGGGGTGGTGGTCATGGTGGAGTGGGCTGTTGTAGACTGTTTCCAGTTGCTCCACCAGCGCTAGACGGTGGCTCCCTGCTCGAAGCCTGGCCCTCCACTGCCCAGCAGTTTGGGCGCATGGAATAAAGACATGTCGTGCCCCGAGTGCAACCAGCTTACGGCTACCTGTCATACCCATTCACAACCCTCGGATCCGCCAGCATTGCTAGATAAGGCTGACCTCACCATCACTACTTGCAGCCAGTGCCCACCATCCATTACTGCTTTGCTGTCAGCGTCGAACCACCTTGACTCAACTCCTGCTGCCTGCGTGCCAACTCATCTCTCGTCCAATCGTCCAGCTCCCCTTGGCTTCCGTTCACGGTCCAGCATCATCACCATTACCCCATCCAGCTCCATTTGTCAGGCTCTCCGAACCACAAAGTGTGCTCCGTCTTCCGACACGCCATTTCCTCAGCTCTTCCCCCGCTCCCGTTAGCAAGGCAAGGGCGATCCTCCTGAGTTGCCAGCCTATCAGCCTGCTCACCTTGGCACACCCGGCAGTATAACCAGGCCATCCCCCATATCACCACGCCCTGCATTTATACCAGCCCGTCTGTCCGCAGTTACGAAATAGTGGCCACCACCAATATATCTCCATCTGCGTCTACTTTCACCGTCGACACTACTGCCGCCTAACTCCACTAGCGTCTACCCCAGATCGCCACCCGCCATCGTCTCGTGACAGCTTAAATAGTTTCCCCTCGCCAGCCACGACGCCGCCGTGGTATAACATCTCGTCGGACACCTGCAACCAGCTTCACATCGACTCCACACCTACACATCGCCACCATGTGTGTCGCCGAACTGTGCGTCACCATTCTCCCATGCCAGCACCGCTGGTACCATCTTGTCCGCCCATGCACACCATCCAGCAATCTCTCCACATGCGGGAAGAAGCTGGGCATCTCAGGCTGGGAGGTCAAGGTCGAGTACTGCCCCTACTGCCATGGCCACGTCTCAGAGTTCGAGTACCGACTCATTGGTGACGGGCCAGCTCCCCCAGTTGGATCTCTATCAGGCCTTGCGCGCGCCCACTCGACGTCGCTCAACGCAGCTCGTCGCGACATCCGCCTAGACGAAGTCACACGGACCGACAGTGCCACGAGTGTCGGCAGCAAGAGCAGTCTCGTCACAGCAGCATCAGAGAAGAATCGCGCTATGAACTCTCGCCTGGACGCCTACTTCTTCCCTGCCAACGGCGACTCCCCAGTATCACCATACCCTAACACGCGCGATGAGGAAGACACCAGCATCGCCAGCCCCAGCGACGAATCGAGCGCCGACCAGAGCAGCGTGCGACATTCGTCGACATCTGAGCCATACAAGGTCAACATGATGTCGCGCGTCCGCCGGCGAACCAAGCGCTTCTCAGGCATGTTCACCAAATGAACAGACTCCGCTACTACAGGTTCTTGGCACCGTCATTTTGCCGCCGCACAGCCACCTGATTTCAGCTTGTGTCGTTCGGATAACATCCAGAAGCGCTTCGGACTGTGGGTCATGCAGTCTAAAGTCTAGACCACCGGGCGACTAGCTCCGAAACTTCGAGTCGGTCCACATGTCTACGACTCACAGTCCCTCGGCCCGAATCGCAGTCACGAAGCACATCGACACTACACTTCGTCGTATTGCGACACGACAACCACGCGCACGCTATCGATACCCATCTCAACTCTTCTTCTTCGCTTCTACCACTGTATCTACTTGACTCGACAGCTCGCCCAGCGCGACTTTTGCCTGCTCTGAGCGTATTTGTACTCCTCTCTACTTTGCCGGATACCCCACTTTCTACTTTTGCGCGACTGCAGCTGCGACAGGCTCATCGATCGAGGAATGATCGCATGCGCTTTTCCATCACGAACATGCTCCACTCGGCGTTCTTTCTCAGGGATAAAAAGACTAGGCGAAACTTACTGTGTACACCAAGGGCGACCTTGATCCATGTTCCGCATCCGCTCGCTCCTTGGCGTTGGGCTGCCACGCGGCAACCAAGCACCGTGCATCGTGTGCTATGACTTGAACAACCTTCTTCTTTTTTTCTTCAACGAAGCGAAGGCGCATCGATGTCTAGCGCGAAGGAAAAGGCTATCTAGCGTAACTGTTGCAATTTATGAATCATATCAACCTTTTTTGCAGTATCATTCCACTTTTGTCTTCACGTGCAGAGGATTATATTAACATGTGCGGTGTGGCGTGTGAATGGACTTAGCCATCACGGAGTATATTTCCTGAATCCGGGAGGGAACCTTCTAGACTTGACCCCATGTGAGACGCACAGTGCCGTATCCGCTTCGCACCGCATCGACCACACCGACAATCAATTGTTCAGCCACATCACCATTACACAATATGTACGCCAAGCACACGAGCCACGCAAGCAGACGCACACCGTCCGTCTCTTCCGCTCCGCCCGGATGCCGTATACCCGTCTTGTCCGCGGGGTGTGGTGGAGGCTAGATATGGACATTCGGGCTTTGCACCGGTGCGTCGCGATACTTTACATCACCAGCTTCAGCGCTGCGCCTCCCCCAAGGTCACTCTGCTCAGCCATGAGGGATCGGCAAATAAGCTTTCCCCCGAAAAGGCTTGTGCCGCGCTGTACGCAGACACGTCATCGCCGTGGCCCAGCACGCAACGCCGGTGCAACGGCACATTCCTCGACTCTAACACAGACGTTGCACACACGTCTCATCAAGCTTTCATCAAGCCTTTGCCAATCGCATGCTTGTGCAATGTATGTCGTAGCATGCATTCCTGATCGGCGGGAATAAAGTCTCTCGGTAGTTGCCGTGCTGGATGGAAGGTGCCGATGCATGCAGGTGCTGCTGATCACTATGTGGCGAGATTGAAGGGCAGATCCGGGGCAGTGGGGAGGAGGGAGAAATGTGAGGTGATGGGCGTTTGAGAGGGAGGGGATAGCAGGTGTTTGTCGGGTGTGAAGAATTTAATAAACACCTGATGACCGCTGGGTTGAAGATCGACGGGAAAGTACCGCGGACTGACACGTACAGCAGAGTGTAATGAACGTCTCGTATAATCTTGATTCGCCAAAGAGCTTGTTTATTGGAATGGAAGACGGGCCTGGGTCATTGTACAGCAGCGTGGAACACACCACTATCGGAGCTGTTGCCTTCATTCAGATTTGACACAGGTACACCGAAGCCGTTCTTCTTTCCGACTGCGCGCGTTGCGGAGTCTAGTTTCCTCAATGAATGGCAAAACCTCACCGAGGAGATACTACATTTCAGCATCGTCGATTCCAAGCTGTGACATGCTTCAATTGTAAACAAGGCGCTTGTTCTTCGAGACTGCAAGTGCAGCCCAAGTCCCTTCAGTGATGTCTAAGACTTAGTTCCGCTCGTCATATCGTCCACTAGCTCTTCAATCGGGTCACACGCGGTTTCCAACAGCTGTATTGTGAACCTAACCCAGAAAGAAGGGCAGCCAAGATAGTCACGCCTACCAGTCGACAGTCTCGCTCATCAGGGGCGACATATATCGAGAGTCTAGGTGTCTTGGACACCTTAGAGAGTCGTGAATTGCTGGGGCGAGCTGGCGAAGTTATCGACGTTCAATGTGACCAATGGAACCTCCACATCGGCACTGGAAGGCGACAGGGCTTTGTGAATCTGAGCGGACTCGATATGACTTTTATCCTCTAAAACTGGTTGACCGAACGGCAGATATAGTCCAAATGTAACCAAAAACTCGAATGTTGTAATAGCAATGCGACCCCGGTCTCTTCCCCGAGCTTGAACCTGGCAGGGAGTCGCACAATTGTCGAAACGAACGTTTGTGGGAAGCTAGCTTGCAATGAGCTATGCTACCAGGCTTCTCGAGAGAGAGTGGTAGTTCAGGGAGGCGCAAGCGTCTTGGAAATTGGGCATTTCGAGCCTGGAGTGGAGTATCGAAGATCTTAGCACGCTCGTCTTGGAACGCCGCCGTGTAGTACTTTGGACTTCATCAAGAGAAATGTGTTTTGATCTGTTGATTATACCAGACAAAACTCCGTCTCATCAACGCTCATCTCGTCGGCTTCTCCGCTCATCAGTCCATGCACCAAGGCGTCTCCTACGAACCGCCATCGATCTTCTCCCTCCTCCAAGCTATCCACTTTCCTGAGGACATGCGGAACCAAAGCACCATGGAGTACGCATACCGAATCACCAGGCTTCACACCTCGCATTGTGAATCCAAACCTGTCTCCCTTCGTAAAGAAGAGCTGCTTCTGCTGGAATCTTGACAGAGAAGTGTGGAATATCGTTGTTTGAAGGTATGTCACGTGCATCCATTCTGATTCTAGCATGTCACTGTCATTGTCGTGTAGCCTGTGTCGTTGATCAGTGACAAACGACGAAACACAGTCTGGTCCTTGTAAGCAGAATCTTACCCTTGAGTCTCGTTGTATCTTGCAGCAATCTCTCTTGATGTATTCAACCTTGCACGAAGTCTCAGATAATTTTCACCATCGCTGTCTTCCTTCATCGCAAACAGAAATCTCCAGCATATATCCACATGTCGGAGGTTCTTTTCCGTCAAGCCACGTGAGGTTTGAGTTGTTCGTCTCTTATCCAGGCACGAGTCCACCATGTCCACCATGTCCATCCAGGCAGCCATCCTGCATTGGAGATATAATGCTTGAAATCGCTCTGATCCAATCAAAAGAGAGTTATCCTGTAGCACATCAAGCACTTCCATCACCTCATCAAGCATTTTTCCACGAAGTAGAACCTCGTTCATATACTCGCCGAGCCTAAACTTGGTATCCTTGTGGCTCGCTCGTATCTTCACGCCTTCTTCCAACGAATGATGTCGAATCGGGTCATAGGTCATGGATGTCGCTGCCACCAGATGGAAATCGGGCACCCACGACGGCAAGGTCGGTGAGCGTACGGGAGAAAAGGCAAGTTCTAGCCATATCCACCACAACCTGTCTGGCGTATTTCTGGAGAGTACATGTCTGCTGAAGTGTGTGTATAAATCGTCTGTGTTTGGTGCATGTTGAAGATTATGGTCCAATAGAGGCGACGAAGTGCTAAGACCTCGCAGCCCCCAAATACGATCCTCGGCAAGCTGACAATGCCTTTGGCTGATTGTCGTATAAAGACTTACACTCATGAGTAATTCGTGGTCAGGATATTGACCTGGGTCTTTCGATGTTTTCTGCACCTGCTGCCGCATTTCAAAAATGGACGAAGCGAGGAATGCATGCAGTTTAATCTTGCCCATATCTCCTCGCGCGTCCGTATCACGAAAGACAATCATAGCTGCTTCTATGACCTTAGGGCTGATATCATTCTCGCCACACAAGAAGACCCAGTCTCTTGCTAGTGCTGCTTCTTGTATCCTATAAACAAGCACAATTAATTATCAGCATGTATCGCAGAGTTGACTTGTACTGTTGACTTACACCCAGACTCTGTAGTACCAGGGATTTCCGATGAGGTGGGCAATTGCGTCCAAGAGAGCTGGCTGTAACCCATACAGATCCATATCTTGAATGATTGCAAGACGATCCAATTTGGACTCAGTCTTCTCTATTTTTGGAGCCGCACTTGCGATCTTATCGAGCACCATGATAGCTTCTGGTATCCATGACTGGACTTCAGTAAGTCCTAGCCAGACCCACACCATCCTTGCCTGTCCAAAGATATAATTCATAAGCGCAACCTGCTGCCGCACTTCTTCTTTATCTTCTTGATTGATGCAAATTGCATCAATCCATATCGGATGTCTCTGGAATCTTCTTCTCCGCCGCGTTGCCAGGTATGGGAGCGCGGTGTACAAATTGCGATGAACGTGGAAACAGCGGCCGTTCAGTGTTATAGTGAGTTTCTCGTCTTGAGATCCCCAGGTATATGACAGTGCATCGTACTTGACTCCTTCATTGAGCTTTACAGTCTCGAGGCGCCAAATGTGCCCTGAGGATGTCCCTCGCGATGCGGGACTGAGCAATCTTATGGTGCCGGGAGGAAGTGGGGTGTACGCGAAGGATGGCATGTCGCTCAGTGCCTGGCTATTGATAGAGTCTTTCGGAGGTATGCTTCCTTTCGACAGAGGGTTCCGAATCGATCGGATCTTGCTTTCCATTGCAAGCATTGTCTTTGCATTGAGCGCGAGGCGCAAGGCTATGTTCTATGTGTTTCGATCCGGGAACAGGTTTCGGGAATGAGGGGCGAATGGTACGAAACTGATTACTTGCGAAATAGCCGGGATAGAATGAGTATACAGTGCTGCGTGGAGTAGATAATATGCTTGGAACAGAGCAGGCAGAAGATAGCATGGAGCCTAGACGCCTTCCCGATTTCAGTCTAGTGTCCTGATGGTCAGCTTCGTTCCACTCACGAGGAACATCATCGTCAGTGAGAACGATGAATCTTGAGTGCTCCTTACCATCTCGCAAGATCTGTCCTTTCTACCACGCGGCTTCGTTGTTCGACATCTTGTGCTTCCAGACGCCTTTCTTCTGGATGCCGGGCTTGCAGTACTGCCTGCATGCATCCCACGCCTTTCGGTTGATGTTGAAGCCTTAACAAGCGGGCTCCCTGGTGACATTTTTGTTGGCTCTGTGACTGCTTTCACGAGCAATACCTTCGTTGGAGGCAGAATGCCCGATCGTGGTTGCTTTTCACGCCGACTTCGCCCCGCTTCAACGTGTTCCTCATCTGCAATAGTCTTCTATCGGAGGGTCGTGAACGCGATCAAATCGATCTCGAAAAAAGGACCGAGCTCGTAGGAAGATACTTCGGTTGTTCATGTTGGTAGTGTAGTTCGATGTGTGTACGGTTGAGACGTAAAAGAGAAAGTGAGGTAGAGTTCAAGATTCAGCTGCCGAATAGTTTAGGCGATCGAAAGTGACAGAAGATATGTCACTTTAATACCTAAGTAACAAATCGGGATGCATCCCTAGACGATGAATTCTCAACAAGAAAGTCTAGCTGACGTGAACTCTTTACAAAGGAGATCTGAACTATGCGAATTTCAAAATTGACCTCTATAAAAGTAGATGCTCTATAACGCTGTGATTCAGTGGCCATCCACGCGTCCTTATTATCCTCCTCTTGATCTTAGTTTCTCCCGCTCACCCTTCTTTCAACATTTCAAGAACATCACTGTGTTGGCGCGAAGTCAGCGTAGGTGGCAAGTATCGCCAAACACCGGCCTACACATTCGATTTAGTAGAGTTTCCAGACGTCAAATGCGGCACCATGCAGTGAGCCTACTAAATGTTTTCACTCAGCGTATCGTCAACAACATGGCGATCGAGAAACGGGCATGATGCAGAAGTAAGTACGCTGTGGCCCGGAACCGGAGAAGAAGTGGACTCTGCTGAAGATGATTATGCTACACAGCTGAGGAGGCAGGATGTACGCGGCCGAAGGGCATGGAACTTTTGGACGGTGATCGACTTGAGCGTGACGATTGTCCTGCTCGCGACATCAAACACCGAAAACCCACGGTTTTCCGAATCAAGGATACATGGTGGCTGGAATGTGAGGGTGAAGTAATGTGCATGCAGGTGCAGGGCAAGCGAGATCAAGACGTCGAACTACACATTCATGGTTACAGTCAACGCTTATCGGACTACCTATACGTGAGGACAGTGGAGAATGAGTGATGCCGCTGCACCATGGTGTCAAGCAAGCGATGAAATGGTCACGAAGGCAGTGTCGTGAGCAAGAGTAATGTATCGATGCTTTAGCATGCGCTCATATCGTAGCTGTACACGTTAGCGCATATGCCATGCGGTGATCCAAACTTTTCAGACAATGCATATTGTGCTCTATTCTATACTATAGTCCGCGTAAAGTGTCTATTCACGCCGAATGTGATATACATGTCGCATTACCGTTCCGCTATACATTTCGGCTGCTTGAGAATACCTCACTTCTTGGGCTTTCCATTACCCCCCTGGTATGTAATGTCGTACTGGAAGAAACTGTCCCAAATGCTTCCTTTGCGCTGCGCCGACAATTGTTTCCTGGGACTAGCGGTAGGACTCTGATCATTCGCGACTCGATTCTTCACAGGTGAGGCGTTGGCGGAGCGTAAGTTGTTGCTATGCGATGCACCGGAGCCGACTGGCTTCTGTGGGGTGTGTTGCCGACTGAGACTGGGACGATGAGCCTATACGACTGTCAGTAGTGCCTCTCTTACTGGGCGGGGAGCTTAGATTTACAATAGGCGCAAACCTAAGGTCCCCAGAGCAAGTCTTTGCGCACATTGAGCCCATCTAAGTCTTCCACAAGCCGGTCGGTGTTTGGTCCACTCCCGTTGTTGCTTGCCTCGAACTCTCGAAGGTTGCTTGGTCCATGCCCACCAGCTGGGCTCGCTCCTCTCGTTGCAGTATTGGAATTCGCACCCGAGTCTACGTTCTCACTTGGTGACAAAGCCTCGCCAGATGGCCGGCCCCCAACAACAGGCAAACTTTTCTTACTGGTGCCGCTGCTGCGACGACTGTCGAGTGATTTGCTCAGTTGAGTGGCCGGGTCCAACGACGACTTCTTCTTCACACGCTCGCCTTGGCCAGTTTCGAGGCTGCTTTTGATTGTAATGGCACCCTTGATACCAGGGGTCCCGGGTGCCATGGGCTTTTCTTCTGTGGCGTCGATCAAGTACCAGCGAAGACCGTCCGAGAGATCGAAAGGGTTATCGTCCTCAATTGAAACGGCATTACTTGAGGCAATTGAGCGCCCATCGAGGGATGCTCGCGGTCCTCCCTCAAGCGTCTTGGAGAGATCCACAATGCGCTCTTCCACTTTCGAAATACGTGCTACAAGCCACTCTTTACCATGCAGTCGATGCGAATCTTGCTCACGAAGGAAGAAGTGCGGCGCTCCAACATTGAATGCAGCCCAAGGACGATGGGCCTGATTCCTGGTAGGCAAGAAAAGCGCAAGATCACCTTCTTTGAACGAGCGGTAGGCGATCTTGTCGTGAGCGTCGGCCTGGAATCGGTGCGACTTATCTCGATAAGCGCGTGCTTCCTTCTGCCACTTTCGTGCCGTGTGTTCCATGTCGCGCATTCGCTTAGCCACAGCATCGTTGAATGTCTCGAGATTGAACATGTCCAGTTTGCCAATAAACTCTTGGTACCGCTCATCTTCTTCTTCTGGTGTTGCCGACTCTGTCCACTGCAAGAAAGATAGATCGCCAACGTCGTCGAGGAATCGCTTCAGCGGAGTTGGCGAGATTGCTGTTGTGCTTCGACTCAGCCCGCTATTCGTGTCTGACATCACGGTGCTACTACCGAGCTTGGACGCACGTTGAAGTATCATTTCGCCATTCTCATGGCTGATGACGAAGCCAAGTGCTTCGAGGAGTCGCACCAGACGCTCATGTTGAGTGTAGAGACGCTGACTGAGCTCTTTCGCCCGGGACATGCGCTGCTGCGTGCGAGAAGAATCGAACTCTTCGTACTTGAGAACCTTCTTCTCCAGACGCATGAGCTCGATGTCAAGGCTGTTGATATGCGAATTCTTCTCTGCTAGCTCAACCTTCAGTTGTCCAACTTTGACTTCCTCTTCTTCAACGCGTTTTCGCAATGCTTCGGACCCAGTTTCCCCCTCAGCGAACTTAGCACGTAGCTCATGGAGCTGGCCACGCTCATCTTCGAGTTCAGACGTTATGGAGGCAAATTTTGCTTTCTCGGTCTCGAGCTGTTCGCGAACAGTTGCAATGCCTTTTTCGTGCTCGTCCAGCTGCGATTTCAGCTTCGCCTCATGCTCTTGTGCTTGAATGCGACTGTTGTCGTTCTCGGATTTGGCCATTGCGACTGCTTGCTCCAACTCTCTTTGGTGGCTGAACGTCCGGGCTGCCAAATCTTCAAGCTGAGAGAGCAGTGCAGTATGCTCCGAAGGTGCACTCTCATCCGGTGAAAGATGATTGAAGGCCGATGTCAGCAACTCCAGATGCTGCTCTTGAGCCGCGTCTCGCTCTGCAAGTTCCGCCTGCAAGGTGACAATCTGGCCATCCGCAACGCTACTTTGCTCCGCTGCTTCTCTGCGAGCTTGATCTAATTCGGTAGTGAGCTCCTGTACCCTGGCATCCACACCTGTGCGCTCATTGTCTCTGCTGCCTAGAACGCGATCGAGCTCGTCTTCTGCCTCCTCGATTTTAGCCTTGTAATTCTGTATCTCATTCTCGAGCGATCGCCGCTCATCAGCAAATTCTCGCTGCTGAGCCTTCATGTTCTCCATAATGTTATTCTTGGTGGACATTGCCTCCTCAAATCGTCGCTGCGACTCTGCATCCTCGTCCCTCCGAGACTGCGCATCTCTCTCTAGATTGGCGCGGGCCTCTTTCTCGGCTGCAAGTTCCTGCTCAAGACGTACGACACGGCGCTTATCGTCCTGACCCTGATTAGTAGAGAATCTTCGTGACGATATCGAGGATCTTCGTGAATGCTCTTCGAAAGGCTTGGGAGATGCCGTCTCAATTGTTGGAGTGGATGGGCCGCCCGGACTGTGGACCTCAAACGATGGTGGCGGGCCTCCTATGGAAAGCCTGCTACTTTGGCTCTGGCGATGAAGCAAGTCTTCGAGCCTTCGTACTCGACTTTTAGAGCCTCGCAGCTCATCTTCAAGCTTTACATTGGCCTCCTTCAGCACTCGCATTTCGTCGTCACCGCGGACCATGAGCGCAGAACCTTTGCCAAAAGCTGGCTCATGAACGCTGCCCATCTTGAAGTTCTTCGCGCGCTTGATTTGTTGTTTCGTCGGCCGATCAAGGTCCTTGATAGCGTGACTTAGGGCATCAGCTTCAGTGTTTTGACCGTCTAAACTCTGTAATGTCTGAAGATACTCCTGGAGATCGTCTCGACCCACAACGGGCCAGATATTCTTCTCAGGTTGGACATTCATCTCAAAACCGACGATACCGCCTTGTACTGCCTCTAAGTTCACGACTTCAGCAATAGGCTTCAACCACTTCTTCCGCCTCCTCTCTTCCTCCTCCTGGAACGTTGCCATCTCCTCGGCAAGAGATGAAGTGTCCTTTCGTAGCCGCTCGGTCCATTCTCGTCGCCGAACGGCTTCTACCAGAAGAGTACCGTACACGTAGGGTAGGCGCCCGACAAGGGAGATAAGCTCAAAGGCTGCAACGCCTTCTTCTGGAATACCAACCGCATCAAGCTCTGTGTTGAGACTTGCGATGACGGACTCGATATTGGTAATTCCTTGCATGCTTTCGATGGAATTTCTGATTGCAAAGTTCTTCTGTTCGACAGACCTTCGCACCAGATCGCTCATTTCCACACTGTATTCTTTGATCGCAGGTAGGAAATTGCGGGTATGTAGCAAGGCCATCTTGGAAACCTGCGCAACAGACTTTGAACTCGCTTCGAGTCCCATGACATGCTTTAGATCCGTCTCCACCTTGTTCGCGACCACGTCAATCTCCTTGTACAACCGGATAGGCTCTTCAGAGTCATCTACCAAGGATCGACTCTGACTTTGCCCTACGGCACCTAGAAGCTCTTGGTACTCAGTGCCGATTCTCTCGAGCTGGGTATTCATTGCAGTGAACCGTTTTCTGACCGCTTCCCGTACACGCTTGCTTGTGCCCGTCGCCTTCTTGACAGACTCAACGTCCAGAAACTCTTGCAATGACAAGATCCTGTTCGAACTGTTCTTGCGAGCATTCTGAGCTGTGTCGGCGCAGCGCATGTCTTTGGCTAAAAACTGCGCAAATTCGGCTTTTGCAGATATTACACCCAGCTGACTGAACTCAGCATCGAGTCGGCGCAGGTTGTCACCCGCCTCCTTCTCGACCTCATCGTACCACTCTTTCGCCGCCTTGAATTTGGATTCCAGGCCCTGAATATGAGAGTCGTGGTTTCCCACCGCTACCTGTGTACCTTTCTCTATTGTGGCTTGCTCGGCGAAGTGCTTGGAGGCGACGCGGGACATGGAGTGAGACTGCTCGAGGACGCTGAAGGCCCAGTCGCGGCGTGCTTGGAATAGAGTCTGCCATGCTCGGAGATCGGTGTTGTTGGAAAGGGTGTTGGGTGGATCGTCGGGTGTGAAGGCATCGGGCAGAGGCGTCGAGGATATGGCAGCCTGGGGGTTGTTGGATACCTCGCGGCTGTAGACATAGATCTCTTTCTGTGGAGAAACATGTTAGCTGTATCCGCACCATGTCAGTGCAGAAGACATACTTCAGTGAGTAACGCTTGCAGCTTCACATGCTTGCCGCCGGGGGTGAGTAATATCTGCGACTCGGGCGGTATCTCTGAAGCTCTTGAGATCCAGTGCTTCAGCGCATCGACGGAACTGAATGCGACAGGATCAGCGTCGAGGCGCTGGCCCGTATGAGCCACAGCAATCTGCAGCGACATGCGGACTTGCCCTCCCGCTGTGGTTAGAGTGTCTGAATCTATATGAGCTTTGCGAGAGTGAGAGGAGCTGTATCTCGAGGCGTGAGCATTGGGTACAATATCCGCCAAGCCGCCATAATGCAGGGATCCAGCGCACGGGGCACTCGACTTGCATCATGGTGGACCATCAACAGTCAGCTGTACAGTCGCGTGTCGAACGAGTTTGATCCATCGAGATCAAAATGGCCGCCAGAGACGATGTCGACATGGCTGACGCGACGGCGAAAGCCCTGGATGCAGGCGACTACGCAGACTTGCTCCAAACAAATCACAGCGACGCGTTCGCCTTCTCCCAAACGGAGCAGCTAGCGCTGCATCTGTACGATCAGTTGCGGGAACTTGAACTTGAGCAGAGCCTCATTCAGGCACAGCAATCAGGTATGCACAAATCGGCTGCACCCGACTCACTCATTGATTGTCCCAGCACATGTGACCGACCTCTCGGCCGTCTCAGATGACGAGCTACAAGGCCAGCTGACCATCGCCCAACGCGAGGTTATGGACGCCAAAGCCGAGTATGAGATTCGTAACCGTGTAGATCTCAACGCACTCGTGATGGATCCAGTATTGAAAGCTGTGCATGGCGGAGAGCGAACTGGATTTGCTGAAAAGTATGATTAGTGCTGCCGGGTTGTTGCTGTTCTAACAACAGCAGGCGCATATTTCCTATGATTGCAGAAAACGACACAATTTCTATGATACACGGTTCGGTGTCATCAAAGCTAGTGTCAACCCAACGCGCCATCAGCACCGCAGCACAGGCAAACATCATTGCAAGCCGCAAGAACCGGGAGCTGTCTGCGACAATGCTTGATCTGGCTGAACAAATGAAGGCCCAAACCGCCAATGATATCGAAGATCCACGTCTGCGCGCAAAGGTCAGTGCGGTAGAGAAAGAACTCAAGGACTCAAGGAGGAAGACGAAGACGCTCAAGGGTGTCCTTTCAGCCATGATAGTTGGTAGCGGAATCAACTGGGCGGCAGACGAAACGTTGACGGAGCTGGTAATGGACGATGAGGAGGAGGGGTGAAATGACGAAGACGTAACAGAATGAGCCATTCAGCTACAGCACGCCGAAAAAGGAGTATCTCATCTTCGGTATGCTGCGCACTTCAGGCTTGGATAGTAGCAGAGCACGCGCTTGTGCCTACCTGTCCAGCTCTAGAAAACCTAGTACACAGCTCGAGGTGACCTGACGCGCTCGGACCAAGCTGCGGTGGACGATTGTGAACAGAGTAGTGAGCCTCAGCGCTGTCGGGTTCTGCTACCTCGATTAGCACATACGACGGAGAACTGTACAGAGATTCTAGAACACGACTGAATCAGGAAGATCGTCTAATTTGTTGCATAGTAGCGTGGAAACGACAGTACGTCCTGCAGTTCGCGCAAGTATATAATGAAGTACCTGTCGGGCTCCAGGAACGCCCTTCACATTACATCATAGGTAGCCACCTGTGATATTGTTCTCCGCATGCGCTTGGTGTGGATATGGTCTTGGAAACGGAGGAGCATCCCTTGGAGAGGATCGATAAATGCAGCAATGCTCCCATGGTGCTGCTCAAATTTAATCAATTACAAGATTCAACATTGCAGACGTTTCGCGAAGAAGTTTGACTGCAATAGCACTGAAGAGTTGCGTGGCTGAGAGTGTTGTTGCACGCTGCTACCCTTGTACGACTCGGTTGGTCACGGAACGTCATAGGGTTCCCGCAGCGGTGGCTCTCGGCGCATTTATAATCCCGACTCTGTATGCGCTCTGCGTATTCAAGGTCCTGACATCAACGACTGCTGTACATGGTCGTATACAGACGCGCTGATATATAATGTTTTACCGACTCCAGGAGTGTCGGGTCGGCAGGCAGGCCTTTACCAGGTATTCTGGGCAGTCGGCGTAAGCTCACACACCAGATCTCATGCCTCAGCGCAAGTTTGGGGGAACACGCCCTGCGTCTTCTGCCGTGTTTACAATTTCAATTGACGCAGTTGTGCTGTTATGTATATCTCACCACCAAAAGAACCACGATTCCATGACGCTCCCTGCAACAAGCCTGAAGCGATTATGTGCTCTGTGCCATTTCCGGTCTGGGTCTCTGGCGACAGAGCTCCGTCGCTAAATGCGGACTTGTTGACCGCTGCACAACTCGCTTGTAGAGTGGAAGGACAAGAGCGTCGCAAAGAGGATGCCCTGACCGGCGATGCGAGAGGCTGGCATCCGGCCCAGATTCCGGTAGCTTGGAGATGACGGCCAGAAGGGCTTCTGCTGCAACCCCCCTCAAGGCAGCGCAGTGCGCAACCGGCGGATGCGATGTGCCAGAGCAACATCAGCCAGCCAGCCAGCTGCGGGATTAAGATAACGCTCAAGAGCCGACCTCTGCATAACCAGCGAATGGTGCAGCATTGTCTCCTGCGTGCAATCTAACCACATGAAACAGGCCAGACAGGAATGAAGGCAAGCAGCGCCTCGCGTCGCCGTGGCCCTGGGGGCGCCGCATGTTCCGCGAGTGCTGGCGAGCAGAGCAGAGCAGGCAGACGGCAAGACTGTCGTGGAGATGCACAACAAGACAACGTGGGCAGTACACGTCCAGTAGAGCCCAGGGCCACTCAGCTCGACTGGACTATGGCCATTATGTCCGTGTTTGCGGTGGGAGAGGGGCCATTCGCGCTTGGAGCATGGAGCAAGTGCAAGTGCGAGTGCGGCCGCCCAAAACAAGCGGGCGGGAGCTTTAGTAAGGGTCACGTGGCCCAGCGGCTTTGTTAGGGGTCTCTCGTGCCTGCCCGCACACAAACAGCGCCCGCCCGCGAGTTCCTCTCTCTCTTACTACGCCCATACAAATCGTCCTCACCAAAACTTCGAGTGGTAAGTCCTCGGTTGCATATCACCAAGTCGCATCACTGCACAGTAATACGCGACACCACCACACTTTCTTGCACGCTTTTTCCCGCTGCAAATCGCCCTTCTTCGCCCTTCCCCGCCTTGAAGTCTCCGTTTTACGAGCGTCATCGCGTTCCGATTCCTGTTCATCACGTCGCCATCCTCTGCTGCCAGGCGCAATCTGACCGCAAAACAGACCTCCATCAACCACTTCATTTTCTTCCGAATCCAAATCTTCTGTAAGTTCCTGCACCTTCTCTTCTCCCAAATTCGCGCTGCAACGCGTCGCATCGTGGTGTTTTGCCATCGCGTCACCCCAGCGCGCATAGCAAAGCAGTCGCACCACCTGCACTCACGTACTCGCAACATCCGTGCAGGAAGGTCTCACAAGCACCACGCGCCTGCGCAATCACTTGCGCGCCTCTTCAACCTCCCCTCTTTGCTCATCTCTAGACTGTCAACTTGCACATTCTGATCAGCTACTGACGGTTTCAACCCAGTTCCAACCAAACTTCAACAACATCATGCCTAAGGAGAAGGTAACCCGCGGCAAGGGCAAGGCCGCCAAGGCCGACGGTGGAAAGAAGAAGAAGGGTATGTTGTTCACGTTCGCCGTGCCTGTTCTCATCTCTAACCATTTACCAGACCCCAACGCGCCCAAGCGTGGTCTCTCAGCCTACATGTTCTTCGCCAACGAGCAGCGCGACAAGGTCCGTGAGGACAACCCCGGTATCAAGTTCGGTAAGTTTACGTCCTTTCCTTGACTTGAAATTGCAAGTACTAATCACGTGCAGGTGAGGTTGGCAAGCAGCTCGGTGAGAAGTGGAAGGCTCTCTCGGAGAAGCAGCGTATCCCCTACGAGGCCAAGGCCTCTGCCGACAAGAAGCGTTATGAGGAGGAGAAGGCCGCTTACCAGGTACGCTCTTTGTCTACGACTCTTGCTCGACAAACAAAACTGACCATGACAGGCCGGCGAGGAAGAAGAGGAGGAGTCCGAGTAGATGTGGTCTATTCACTCCATCATCTCAAGCTTCGGCAATCACGGTGGCATCCTAGCACATCGTCGGATGGGTTTTCTATGTCACCTTTGCGTTTTTAATATGGGTTATCTGGTGCGAGCGTATCGAGCAGGGTCCGTAATTTTTCTTTCCATCGGTTACATTGCGGCTCGGGCTCTTGTGCGCGGTTATCAATCACACGGCGGACATGGCTTCTCACACTCTTCATGATGTTTATCATTGGCGTCCCTTGCTCTGACGTGGAAGGAACATCACGAAGCTCATGACTCCAAGTCTATGTACACTAGTCATCTGCGGTATGAAAATGCTTTGCTACTATCCCAATCCTCTCGCTCCTGGTGATGAAGGCGCTGGCATGTCTCACCTTCTTGGAAGCTGGATTATGTTGAGGTGCTGTCATATCATCACCTACTCTGGCGGTATCGCACATCCTCTCCAGATACTCAGATAACGGTACGTATATGATCTCTCTTCAGCAATAAATAGAACTTCAAGTCGTCCCCTGAACCTGTACAGGTCATATTCTCGCTCAACCCACTCATCACGGCAACCCGCATACAAACAAACGCATGTTCCCGACACCACCTATCCCGTCTCGTCAAACGATTAGACCTCTTGTCACAATATTTCATCTCTCGCAGGCTTTGCTAAATTGAATGATACTAGTCACCTACATATACGGCAATATCCAATCGTCTCCCATGTAGTAAGCTCATATAAAGCGTCATTGGCCCAGTGGTTAGGGTACCGCCTTCCCATCCCTTTGGAAGTAGGCGGGGATCGGGAGTTCGAACCTCTCATGGCGCAGTGCTTGCATGCTCTCTTTGTTTTTGCTCCACTTTTGGTGGTGCGTGGTGAGATGGCAGTCTGGCGTCATGCATGGGGTATGCGTTGGTGGTGCTTCGTCATGGTGTTCGACCGTGGCTCGTCACTTTTCGGATCACCATTGAAGACTGGGAAGCTGGGATTGTCAATCTAGAGGTGATTGTATGTAATGTGAAAGTAGGATGAGGGTATGCTTATTTATTCCTGGTCAAACCGTAAAGATGACCATACCTGACTGAGGAATCGAGAACGCCTTGGTATCATGTGATATATTCCTCCGAATGCTAAAACCCAATAGACGAACTCCCACTCGTCTTGGTGTATGAAACAGCCTCACTGCTTCCACATATGTCTTTTGATGACATTGCAAACAACATACACATTTACTCTCTTTGAAGCACCACCATCACACCCATCAACCCCAGCATGACCTGCTTAAGCCACGGATATTCGCTCAACAGAATCGTGACATATCCAACGAAGGGAATGAATCCAACCACGCTCCCTACAACATCTTCTTTGCGGTTGAGGAACGACTGGCCGGTGGCATAGAGTTCGGTATCGTCCGCGACGTTGTTGTCACCTTTTGTGAGGAGGCGGAGGGGAGTTTTGCTAGACTCAGGTCAGCTTCTACTCCGCAAACAGGCTGTAACAATCGCGCTGCCATGTCCCAAGTCAAGCTCGCGACTTTCCTCAAGCTCAGCTAAATGAATAAAAGGTAGACTCACCCTCCTCCATATCTCCGCACCACGCGATGCACGATCGGAATGTCCTTGCCCTTCACGTTGTATACCACAATCTCGCCAATCTGTGTGTCCAGCCCTCGATTCCACAAGAACAGCAGGTCTCCGCGTTGGAACGCGGGCTCCATGGATCCTGACAGCACGACGACGATGGGTGAGGGCGAATCGGAGACAACGGAGATGCCTTTCCAGAGCATGAAGGCGGTGGAGAGGACGAGCGCGAAGTTGAGGACTTGGGCGGCGAGTTGCCGGGGCTGCATCGCTGAGAGACCGAGCATGGCTGCGAATGTGATGTGGATGGGGATGTGAGGTCGTGGATTTTGTGTCGTGAAAAGTGCCGTCGCAGGCTTGCAAGTATCCTGGTGACCAGAGAGCTGTGTGCGCCGGATTCTGACCGCCGAATTTATGGAGTGTCGTGTTTGGGATGTATCGTGGTAGCAGCTTTGGTGGTGAGCTTGTTGCCAGATGTCCTTCGATTCGCTGATTGGGTTGCGCTCGAGGCTTATGTAATCCACCTCCGAGCTCAACTCCGCATCTTGCATCGATGCCACCGCAATGCTCCAACCACGCTCGTCCACATCCTGTGAAATTCCAGCCATCAATGTCTCGTGGGGATGGCACCACATTAAATTTACATTTAGAACCCAAATTTGATCTTTCTGCGCTACGTGAGCAAATTTGGACGTCTCCAACGCCTCGTCGCCCGCTCTCACCTGCTTTCCCATGCTGCCAGGCTCACCTTCACCTGGAGATGGCTCCGGATCTGAGCTTGCTTGCGAGCAATGTATCGCCTCTGTGTTCTAGATTATATATACGTGATGGCTGCCTTTCAGCCCACTCCTCCATTCAATGCGAATACACTATCCCGAATGCCAATTGTCTTTTGCGCCTTGAACGCTGCCTCAGTGGATCACGATCAAGTGTAAAGCACCCACAGTTTACATCTTCTGAGTCAAAAATTACTTGAACCCTGTTTACAACTGAACGCCGTACATACAGATGGCGCTCACCCAACCAGGCACTTACGTTCTGTATCGCGAGCGTGGAGGCGAACAAGCAGCTTGGCCGGGCATAACGGTCCCTGACGACGTTGCGCCTCAGCACATTCGACGTGGGCGCCCATCGGGGTATATGACGTTGACGCTGTTGTTTGGCGCTACATATCAATTGTAAGTATTGTGGTGGGGACTCGGTGTACGTTACTAAGCATGCAACGTAGCCGGTGGGCGACAATATCTCAATTGTCTCCGTTCGTCCCGGTGGCAGACAATACGCAGCACGCTCTCCCAGATAAAATACGCCAAGCATTCATGACGGCAGATTTTGGTCTCGAAGCAGGTCTCGATGTAGAGTATTGGAGAGACCTAGTCACAGATCAGATCAATCACGAGAAGATGCTCGATGCAGGAGTGAAATTCGACTCTGAGAGGATCGACCTCGAATCTCTCGAAGACGACCAGGATGAAGAGTTGCGTGCGGCCCTGCGAATCTCCCACGAGCAGTTCTTTGGAAAGAAATCTGCCCTATTCCCAACGCCGTCATGTTCCCCACCAGCACAGTACAAGCGGAAGCGAAACCGTCCAGAGCGCATCATACTTCCTGACGAAGATACGGATGACGATCACAACAGTTTGTACTCATATCCTTATCCTACTCCTCCAAAAAAGAAGCCTGCTACAGCTCACCAATACGGTAGCCCTCCGCATTCGGGGAACAGCTTTGGCCAATCTGGATCCGCGACAAGCAACAAGAACTCTCGATATCTTCCCGAGGGTCCGATCAACTTTGACCAATTGCTTCGACAAGGACAGAACTCTGCTGCTCCGACAAGTGACGAAATAGAGGGAGACATGTGAGTATAAACAATGCTTGCATTTGGCTGTATTGACTTCTAGCAGATCTGAAAGCAAAGAATCTGTCAGGATCGCAGTAGGCCCCGACCGTGAAATTCGCACGCTCCTGAAGAACCACGTTTGGAACAGGCCTTATTTCCGAGAACCCAGAAGCGGCTTGAATCACTTCACGCTCAAGGATGACAATATATGGGAACTCAATCATCCTGAACTCGCCAAGCTCGATCTGGCTGATTTTCAGTTCCTTGCCGAGTATTTGGCGGAGGGTGAGTTTGGCTTGCGATATCCCGAAGGCCCCGAACAGACCAAGGAAGTCATCGCACAGTGCGTTTCTACTTGGGAAATGGGCGACAAACTCGGCATGTACGACCTTCTGGAGCATATTGTTGAGAAAGTGCAGTACTTCGAGTGGGATAATACAGATGTCTTGATCTTCGCCGTGATTGTGTACAGAACTCCAGATCAACCGACTCCCGCTCACGAGAGCATGAGGGATTGGCTATCTGGCTATCTCGCTCAGCACTTCTGGACATATATCAGAGATGACACAATAGGTCCTTTGTTCCGACAAAGGCTCAAGGCCATACCGGACCTGGAGCGGCAGGTGTTCGAGAAGAGGACAGCGATGTTGGTTTCGGGCGCCGAGCTGGACGAGGATGGAGAAAGTGATGGGGACGGGCTGTGATACTGGTCTTTGGACGGCGAAAAACAGGGTTTGCTGTGCTTATACTGGACGAAGCATGAGGAATGTGCAGTGATGTTGCGACATCTTTATTTGCTGCCTGCGAACTACAGTCTCCTTGGTACATAACTTGAGAACAGTTAAGTATGATGTGCGATATGGGGGAATATATCGGCAACATGTGGAACATGTCAATTGAGATCTTTATACATATTGATATGCTAGACTACCATAAGCCATGGATCTGCGATACTCTCTGTGTCGGCTCAAACACCTCGTTACTATCCACCGTATTTGTCCTTGACACACTACCACTATCCCTGAACGTGGGGAACACAGAGGCATCGTGGTCTGCACTCGCATCCCACCCTAGTGTCTCCTCTTTCTCATAGTCCAGCGGGGCCCATGCAGAGTCTTCTTCATCTCCTTGCCGTCGAGCGTCCTCTAGATCTGGCACAAAGAGACTATCAGACTCTTGATGGGCGGAATTTTGTCGGGATACGGGCCTGCCTAAGCGTGCTGACCGGTCGCGTCGTGATGCGGGCTCAATCGGCGGCGGCATGTCAGACCGCATGCTCCGGGTATCTGTCCTCTCTGTCGTGGCTGAAGCCGCTCGTGAGGCTTGACGACTACTGAGTGTCTGAGGTGCGGGAGTCGGGGTTGGCGGTGCAGCGTTGTAATTTCCGGATGTCATGAGGGTGAACTCGCAAAGTAACCCATCGCATCCGTAGCTGAACTGAAGAGGCCGCGTTGGCTGTGAGTAGTATGCTTTGAGGCTCGTCTTTAGCGTGTCAGCATGGAGGACGATGGACTTGAAGTCCTTGACGTTGATGATGATGTGCAGCCCAGGCTCAACTTTGAAGTCTTCGAAGTCTGAAGTGTTCACCGCAACCGCTGTGACGAGCGGATGCTTCAGAATCTCCTTGCCATTTGTGATCTTCTCGGTATAGCTCTTGAACACACATCGTCCATCCTCTCCAGCAAATATGTCGAGCATCTCGGTCTTAGTGCCAAAGTACTCGATGTACTCTTTGACAGCACCCGAATGCAAGATCCATCTGTTCTTGGCAACGTTGCGATCGAAGAGTGCGTGCATGACATCAACAGCCTCATAGGTGAGCTTGTATGTCTTGATCACGCCCTGGTTGCACACCATCTTCACAATGAACCGGCATTGAGCTTCGTTGTCTCGCTCTTGTACGCTGACTTCGCATCGATCAATAGCGCCATCTCGTCCTAACGGGTCATAGAGACGACCCTTGAAGACCGAGAGTAGAGCTTTCGTGTACATGCTGCACGTGAAGCGGCCATCGGGCCCGCCGTGGCTTGGTATGCATTCATAGTCTGAAAAGAACTGTCTGCCATCCAGCGTGACAGCGCAATATGCGGACTTGGATGTGTTGAGAGCAGTGAAAGTGAACTATTTTGACAATGATAAGATGACTGATAGCGGACGGAAGAAGGAACGCTCACCTACTTTCTCGCGTTTTGCTTCAATGGCGACTGTGTCGCTGAACTTGCCAAGGCATATCAGCAGATCGTGAACCTTGGCGGCGGCCTCGGGCGTGAGAGTAAAATTCAACACAACCATTGTCGATCGTCACGATGCATCGCCTAGTGGTATGACGCCTGGGTGATGTTCGTGTAGGATGAAGACGAATGCGGCAATAGCGCCGTACTAGCGCGCCTTTGACGCGTCGACGTCATGCAGGGTCCAGGGCGCTCGTGCAGATGGACTCGTCGTCAACAGTACTTGTAGTGGTTCACTGAAAACATCGAATGCCCCGTCATGGCACAACCAACGTTACCAGATGATATTCTTCATGTACTTTGTGAGGAGCTTGCGAATCAGGATCAATTTGATACGCTCTTCAATTGCGCATGTGCTAGTCGGACTCTTGCAGTGCCGGCTTTGACACACCTATACCGGTACGTTGCACAGCATACTCAATATGAAGACTTTAAGACTCGCCAACTTGAGTGTAGTGTACGTTCTATCGCTGATATCCGCATAGTTCCCATCATTCAGCGCCAGTTCGTGGTGGCGGAGATGATCTGTACGGCCTAGCACCAGCCACGAGACAGTTGACTATCTATCGATGGTCAATCCTCTGGAGATCCATCATCGCTTCGGCTCTTGGCGCGACTTTGTTCCCGTATTGCAGATATATCAAGAACCTCGAGTTCCGCGATCTTGGAAACCTACTTGATGAGGAACAGTTCAGGAACAAAGTCTTCAAGTATGCTGCCCGCCCACTTCTGCGCTATGTGATCTCTAAGAATAGCATGCAGACAGTTCTTTTCCGGCCCCCTGAAACAGTTTGAGAAAACCGAAACTTTCACTACAATCAAAGGCAAGAAGGTCACGAGACTGAAGAATGCCGACATCATTGATGGTGGGTCCTGGAGCGCACTAAATCGCCACGACCGTAGCTGACTTTTTATTCTCTCTCCATGTAGCTATCGGAGAAGGTGATACATATGATCAGGACATATCATGCTCCCTCTATTGACTCCGTTCAGTGGTTACACAGCACACACCAACACTGGAACTGATAAGTGGCGAACGTAAGCGTCTGCGAGGTATGCCAAGCATCTTTGACTGATACTCCACAGTGTTTCCCAACGCTCTAATTAGTTGGACACCTCGTCTTCCTCGCCTGCAGACGCTCGAGTTGTGGGACGGCAGGCCGTTAGAGGACGAGCTGGTGCATGCATCGATCCACAAACACTGTCCTCACTTTAACTCACTCATGATCTATACCTGGATCTCAGAGAACAGCGACCACAAGTTTGCCAAGTTCCTCGGCTCAGTACGGCCAAACTCGCTGCGACAGCTACACACCATCAGTGACATCCGTGCCGGCGCCGAAACCTTTCTTGCCTTGAATCAGCATGGCGAATCACTAGAAGATCTGAGATTGTGTATATCGAATGACTCAGCGCCATTCCTGAATTTGTTAGCAGGGTGCACTTCCCTCAAGTACTTGCGCATCGAGGACTACCATGGTCAAGTTGACCTCGAAGCCACACAGAATGATGTGTTCTTAGAGGTAATCGCCTGGCTCAAGAAGTGCACAGGTCTGCAACAACTAGTGTTCCCCAAGCTCCAATCGGGAGCAGCCATTGCCACCCCAGTACTGCTGGAAGACAACATCCAGCTGACTCATCTGGAGATGGACAACTATATACTGAAAGACCAAAAAACCTTTCATCAAGCCTTGGTACACCAAAAGGATACGCTCAAATATCTTTCACTCAGCGGTGAAACCGACGGCATGTTCAGAGATGATCTCGACACATTGGTCGACTCATTGAAACAGCTGCACGAGTTACGAGATCTGAAACTTCTCCTACCCGAGATCTTGAAGGACGAACATCTTATCGGCATCCTAGACAATTTAAAATTGTTGGAAGACCTCTACGTCAACGGTCTGGAGCTCAACGATGTTCTCCTAGGAAGCGTGGCGTCTCTTCCGAATCTGCGTAGTGTCACACTCTCTGGTATCTCGAAATTTACCACGAATGCATTACTAGATTTTGTCACCCGTCTCGGCCCGGGCAATTCTAGTATTCGTGTCACAATCGATATGGCAGATCCAGAGACGATGTTGTCCGAGGAGAGTGTCAATTTGGTGAGAGACTGCTTGGTGGAGAAGACTGGTGGTACTCTGGAGTATATGGCATTACGAGGTACGGATGTGCTCCTTTCTTTCCTCTACCAATGAGACGAGCTGATTAATTATTGTACAGATCCTTATATCTCTGAGTTCGAGGGAGACTCGGATTGAGCTTTGTCACTTGAAAGCTTCAGCTTGGGGCTTGTTTTGCGCGAGGGTCACGGCTAGTCACATGAAGAGAGAGTTGGTGCCGCGGAATTGGTTGCGACTCGATGCGATCATGCTGAGTTCAGTCCCGCGCAAATATCAACTGGCCGGGTTACAACAATTCCGTTTTTGGATGCAAGCATTTGCAGCGCCCAGAACGTGGCCTCGAAAACCAGAAGGTGTGGTTTGGTATGACAATAGTTACTAATGACGTGGGCCCCGCCTAGTCCCGGATAGCGGGGCATAGAAATGCTACTTGGTGAATCCTCACAATTCAGACCAAAAGTCTATCATCAATTCCAATCTCCACATTCATGATGGCAATGAAGCGCATCCTGGTGATCGCTGGGTCGGATAGCTCTGGCGGAGCGTACGCATGCATCCTCGTGATCATTGACCGCATACTTTGCACTAACAAAGGCGATATAGAGGCCTAGAAGCTGATCAAAAAGTCATTGCTGCACATGGGTGCTACGCAATGACTGCAACGACCGCATTGACCGCGCAAAATACTCTTGGCGTGCAGGACATACATCATACACCGCCAACATTCTTGCAGAAGCAGATTGATGCAGTTTGTGAAGACATTGAAGTTGATGTTGTCAAAACAGGTACGAACTACAGCAATATTCTTCTATACCACATTGAACAGTTGTAGGGATGCTGGCGTCTGCCGACGCAATTGAGGTTGTGGCTGAGGCATTGCAAAGGCATAATATCACTACAACCGTGATCGACCCTGTAAGAACATCTCATGCGGCTGCACATTGCCACATATCAATTCAAAGACAATCATCAGATAAGGCCATGCAATTCTGACTCCAGGAATAGGTCATGGTATCAACATCCGGTTCGCAACTACTCCCGCAACAGGCAGTTTCCACCCTCATCAACAGACTTCTTCCTCTAACGACGATCCTTACGCCAAATTTGCCCGAGGCCATACTTCTTCTTGAAAGTGCCGGCGTGGAAGTGTCCGACCCAACCAGTGTTGAGGACATAGTCGCAATGGCCCATAAGATCCAAGGCTTGGGACCTCGCTGGGTGCTCCTGAAAGGCGGCCATCTACCGCTAACTCGAGGGCGAGTCGTCAGCAAAGACGAAAGTGAAAATGAAGTTGTGCTCAACGTTCTAGTGGGAGAAGGCGGGCTGAACATCATGGAGAGCAAGTACCTGAAAAGCAATAACACGCACGGAACTGGATGTTCGCTGGCATGTAAGTCACGGCCTATGCCTGGAGATACATACCAAGAGAAAGACGCGTACTGACAGCTGGCAAGCTGCCATAGCATGCAACCTCGCCTCCGGTATGAACATGGTCAAGGCTGTAAAGAAAGCGAACCACTATATCGAAGCTGGCATCAAGACTAGTGTGAGCTTAGGAAAAGGAAGCGGACCGATAAACCACTTCCACTCCACTTACACGCTGCCATTCATACCGTCAGTACACAATTGACGCTCTCTGCTAGGGTTGATCTGACTGGACTAGTGGCAGTTTCATACCGTACTTATTGGACAGGGACGATATTCAGCAACCCTGGAAACAGTACACTGAGCACGAATTTGTGCAGCGCATGGCGGACGGCACGCTTCCACTGGAGAACTTCAAATACTACATGATACAGGACTACCTTTTCCTCGTACAGTTTGCGCGAGCGAATGCGCTCTCGGCGTACAAGTCGAGGTCACTCAAGGACATTGGACGCTCCGTTCAGCAGGTCGTTACGCTGCAAGAGGAGATCCAGCTGCACATCGACTTCTGCAAGGAGTATGGGCTGGAAGAAGCTGATATAATTGGCCAGGAGGAGGATCAAGGTAGCTCCACACGACTCCGACCACGTTTGTGCAGCGGCTGACATGGCATCCAGCAACAACAGCGTACACACGTTATGTCCTTGACATTGGGCAATCACAAGATTGGCTCGCACTGCAAATTGCTCTGCTTCCGTGCCTCATCGGGTACGGCATGATTGCGAGGCGCCTGTATGAGGACCCGAAGACGGTGCGCCAAGGCAGTCGGTACTGGGCGTGGATAGAGCAGTACGTCGGGCAGGAATACATGGACGCCATGGTCAGAGGCTCGGACCTGATTGAGGAGCATGCAAGCAAACAATCAGTCTCGAGAGTGGAAGAGCTTGCCCAGATATTCATCCATGCGACAAATGTAAGTGCTGTCACTTGCCGTACATGTTGTCTGCGACTAGTGGTACTGATGTGATACAGATGGAAAGGGGCTTCTGGGACATGGGCATGAAAGGCGGCGCAGCGCGATGAGAACATTCGCAGCTACCGACGGGCATAGCGACCGCTCGATAGCAGACAGCCAAGACATGATTATTTGGCCGGAAGTAGATGGTATTCGGCGATGCTAGGCACAGCGCTGGTTCAGGGTGGCAAATGCACGTGATGATAAGGCAGAAACTGCACGGTGTCGTCTAGCGTGGATGCCAAGGCCAGGAAATTTGTGCAAGCGCGACAAGTGAGGCAAAGGCACCGACCTTTTCTGTCGCTCTTCCTCCTTCTCTCACCACCCTCACACTCTCAACTTCCTGTGCCTCTCTTTACTGCACAACACGCGACACTTTTCCAGTCGCTTTTCTGCATTTTCCGCACTGTCATACTTGCAGATCTCCGTTACCCCAGATCTTACGTTCCCTGTTCTTTGATCCCCCGGTCTCTACCACCAAAACCTCACACACCATGTCCTACGGCGGCGGATACGGCGGCGGCGGTCGCGATGGCGGACGCGGCTACTCCAACGGGTACGACTACAGCCCCTCAGGAAGCGGAGCGTACAATAATTACGACTACTCGAGCCAATACACATCGTACGGGTAGGACGATCATCCCCCTAAACACGGGACTGGCACCAGTGGCGTGATTCTTGGATGCCTCCTTCTTCTGCTATCTCCTTGCTCATCACCTTCTGCGCGCAGACCGAGTTCGGCGACCGCGCTTGCTTCGCTTGCTGTTGTAGGTCAAGCGGGCGGTCACGTACTCGCTGCGGTCACGTAGAAATACCCTTCTCACACTCACACCTTCGTCTGATCAGGTTGCTAACGACTCACAGTGGCGGCGGCGGCTACGGCGGCGGAGGCAGCAACGGATACTCTGGCGGCGGCGGTGGCTACGGAGGTGGTGGTTACGGCGGCGGCGGTGGCGGTTTCGGCGGTGGTCGCGATGGCGGCGATAGGATGTCCGCGCTCGGCCAGGGCTTGAAGACGCAAACTTGGGGTAGGCCACATTGCTCTTTGATTCGTTATGATTGCAGCTAACAAATGACAGATCTCGACACAATGCCGAAGTTCGAGAAGTCGTTTTACAAGGAAGACCCAGCGGTCGCCGCTCGCACACCCGAGGAAGTCGCTGCGTTCCGCAAGGAGCAACAGATGACTGTCCAGGGTAACAACATTCCCAAGCCCGTCACAACCTTCGATGAGGCCGGCTTCCCCACCTACGTTATGAGTGAGGTCAAGTCGCAGGGTTTCGAGAAGCCCACCGCTATTCAGTCTCAAGGATGGCCCATGGCTTTGTCTGGACGCGACGTTGTTGGTGTTGCTGAGACCGGTTCTGGAAAGACCCTCACCTACTGTCTACCCGCTATCGTTCACATCAACGCTCAGCCCCTGCTCGCACCCGGCGACGGCCCCATTGTCCTCATCCTCGCCCCCACCCGTGAGTTGGCCGTCCAGATTCAGCAAGAAATCAGCAAGTTTGGAAAGTCATCGCGCATTCGCAACACCTGTGTTTACGGTGGTGTGCCCAAGGGTCCTCAGATCCGTGACCTCGCCCGTGGTGTCGAGGTCTGCATTGCCACTCCTGGTCGTCTCATCGACATGCTCGAGGCTGGAAAGACCAACCTGCGCCGCATTACCTACCTTGTTCTCGACGAGGCTGATCGTATGCTTGACATGGGTTTCGAGCCTCAAATTCGCAAGATCATCGGACAGATTCGCCCTGACCGTCAGACGTGCATGTGGTCGGCAACCTGGCCCAAGGAAGTCCGACAGCTGGCTGCCGACTACCAGAACGACTTCATCCAGGTCAACATTGGTTCCATGGACCTTTCTGCCAACCACCGCATCCAACAGATTGTCGAGGTTGTCTCAGATTTCGAGAAGCGCGACAGGATGGCCAAGCATCTGGAGACCATCATGGACGACAAGAACAACAAGATCTTGATCTTCACAGGCACCAAGCGTGTCGCCGACGAAATCACCCGCTTTCTCCGACAGGATGGATGGCCGGCGCTTTGTAAGTTTTGATTTGTGAAGTTCACCCGAATATCGTACTAACACCTATCCTAGCCATCCACGGTGACAAGCAGCAAAACGAGCGCGATTGGGTCTTGAACGAATTCAAGACCGGCAAGAGCCCCATCATGGTCGCTACCGACGTAGCCTCGCGTGGTATCGGTATGATTACAGATCCCCCTTCCCCAGTCCCCCATCCCCCTCCCCAAAGTATTGCTATGCGTGAACTGCCAATGTGCTTTGCTAGGTCGTCTTGTGCGCTCGCTCCCTTCGCTTCCATGACATCGTCCAGGGCTTTTAGTGTTTCTCGCATCTGATAACCAGGAATCCTTGGGCACAATAGCGAAGCTTTCGCTCTGTGCCACTTCTTGTTTCAGGTATCACTCCGGTATACCACTGAAGCAAGCTGAGATATCTTGACTTACCCAAGTCCCAGTATCTACCAAGGGTTTCCGGACCAGGAGATTGCCACAGCCTTTCCACTGGACTTGCATGCCATGACACATCGTCGTTAGCGCACACAGACGGAAGCATTATGCAACATACTGCAGCTTCACGCGATCATTATTTTGATCGTCGTCGCTTTGATAACCTCCTTGATTGATGCTAACCTTTTCTTTTTAAGATGTTCGCAATATCACCCATGTGTTCAACTATGACTACCCGAACAACTCGGAGGACTATGTCCACCGCATTGGTCGTACTGGTCGTGCTGGTGCCAATGGTACCGCCATCACCCTGTTCACCACTGAGAGTATGTTCTTCCATCTGCGCTTCTGCAAGTTCTTGCTAACATCTTCATAGACTCCAAGCAGGCTCGTGACCTTGTCCAGATTCTTACAGAGTCCAAGCAGCAGATCGATCCTCGCCTCCATGAGATGGCCCGCTATGGCGGCGGCGGAGGTGGCGGCGGTCGCTGGGGAGGTGGCCGTGGCCGTGGAGGAGGCCGCGGCGGCCGTGGAGGTTTGTAGTACCCTTGTGGACATTTTGAAATCCTACTGACACGTTTAGGTTGGACTGGAGGCAACAACGACCCCGTCCGCAACAGCCGATGGTAAATTAGGTTGCCAACGACTTCTCTTCTACGATGATTGACGATGATTCCCGTACGCTCATGGTGCGCTGTAGCTACATTCACCGAACATCATTCCTCTCACTGTCAAAGCGGACAGCTGCTTTGTACAACGAGCGCTGCCGGACAAACGCTTATACCCCACCGAAGGCTGAGCCTACCGGACCACCCTTGGCCTCGGTAAGGCAGCATGGCTTTTTGTCTTATAGACTGGCATTTCTTCACGGTCGCGCAAGATTCTTTCCTTTTCACTATAGCTCATCGCTTTGCCCATGAGCTTCGATTGTTTTGCATGCGGAGCTGGTGGCGTTACTCTTCCAAAAAGTCTCTGTTACATAATACCAATATAGAACACACTTTCTTCATACCAAACTCGATCAATATTTCCGTAGTGTGACCTCGTGCATGTACCGCCGACTCCGATCGGACCCAGGTGAGAACGACGGAGCGTCAGTGCTCAGCAGTACCTCCGATGCGGATGGCCACGTGCAGACGTTGAGATGCAACCGATATGCACCTACACACATACTGCTGCATGCTACGCGTCCGACATACACGTACATGCATATATCTGAAATACCCACGCACGTTACGCGATCAAAACTTAATTCACGGGATGCACTTGGCACTATCGCCTCCTGCACGCATCTTGCACATGCAGCACGCACGACTACCTGTCCCTAAATCGACGGAAATTTGCGTTCTTCCCCGTGCGTGTGACAGCGTGACTCAAGATATAGGCTCTGGCAATTATGTTGTTGGAGTCTAGGGTACGCTAAATTAGAGGGTTGGGTACGTACCGGTCTTTTTTGTTTGAAGAAAAATGAGGCAAATTGCATTGCATTGTATTGCGTTGTAGGGTTTAGCGGATATATTTTCCGCACGGATATGGTGTTCTGGTATTGCATTCTTGTTTACATGTATGTATGTAAATGAGATGATTTAGTGGCAGTTGAACGTTTTTGCTTCTAAGGTAGGACGATTCTGTGAATAATTGGAAACATGTCCAAGAAGTGGCGATAACACGCTTCGTGACCGATGGAAGCCGTGGTTCTCACGTGGGAATGAGATTTCTTTTGCATGTGTGTGCGGAGCTGGCGAGATAATGCAGGAAGTCATTTGGGAGCGAGTTGGGAGAATCTAGGATAAGGCTAAGGCAGGGTTCATACATTAGTATATGTGCGAGGTTCTATTTCTGGAGGTAGGTCACAAGTGAATGGAGTTAAGAGGTTACCACAGTTATTTAGAGTTCTACGGGAGGGAGAGTACCGGGCATTCAGGTGGTGCTTTGGTTGAAAATTCGATATGAGGGTGGTGTTATGTGGGACTTAGCTGCGGGTTTCGATCAAGAAATGGGATATGAGTGGCAGGCGTTATTTTGGGTTCGGGGAAGAGAATGTGTGGCAGTGATGAGCAGCAGAGAATGGAGCGGAAAGGTATTGTATGCAGTCCAACATTTTTCAGGAAGTGGATGGGTCCTTCGGTACTTGGAGCAATGCAGTATGATATGATCATACACCTTTTTCGATTATATAGCTCACTGCCAATACCACGATGAAAATCAAACTCTTCGATAGCAATGCGAATCAGTATCTCCAGATACAATGATGCCAAGGGCTACAGGCTACCGTAAATTCGATTTCGAAGATTTTTCTGTGTCTTCCAAGTCCAAAAATCATCTGCAGAGCATCACAACGGCATCCTCGCGTTTGTGCCTGTGACTCAAGGCAAATTGTACATCTTTGGTCCGTTGAACCGGACTATAAGAATGACAGACCCTTGACTACCAGCCGCGTCGATTTTGACTCACACAGAGCATTCACAAAGGTTTTGAAGACTCCGTCACCCTTCGAGCCAGATCCTTAAACTATTCTCTGTCCGTCTTAAGATGCGTACACGTCACCAGAGAATTAAACAATAATCCTAGCTGCTATGCATATGTGTCATCTACTTCGATCCTCCACAGTCCAGAGATTCAAAAGTTGCGGTGAAGATCGAGGTGCAAGTACCACGGTCCTCAACCTTGACCCAATATCGCACGGATGCCCGTTGGGCCACATACATCAACACCCAAGATCAACAGGCTGGGCAAGCTCTAAACCACATTCGATGATCGATACCATGATACCTGAGATTGGAGAGCATTTCTAGCTGGATGACGGAGAAGTGGTGGCACATGGATTGTGGTGTACTCTTTGCGGACTCGCAACGTGCATACACGCTGCAATCTAGAGGTGAGACATGGGCGTATTCATGCTGCAGTGTGGACCATTGTACTATTCCTGGACTTTCGACACCGTGTAGCTTGTAACGCTGCATATAGGGGCAATGAGTTCTTTTGGAGACGAGGCAGATACCCAGGATCTAAGCGCATCAGGATTCATACAGCAGTATGCTTCACTCGAAGTGGGTATTCCCTCGATCCGTACCGCGAGAACCAGCTCCAGCAAAGCTTGTGGTTAGAGAGCTGAATTTCGGTTCAATTTATGAGCAAGGATAATTTGTTAAATGGTTACCTGAAGGTGAACCAGGTAACTGAATGTTTGTCAAATGTCTAGGTTGGTGGGATCTGGGGCCATGAGAAAGTTGCTCAACCAGATTCCATCTCTGTCATGTGTGGTACAGAAGCCACAGGTAGGTTCTCAGTCATATGCTTGTGCATGCAGCAATATACGTTGGTATGCGTTTATGTTCGATTCCTTCATTGAGCTCGACGCTATCGGATGCAATATCCTTTGCAACAAATGCGGATCCCAACTGATTCCCTCCTCCTGGTTGCGAAGACCCCAACAGCTGAACCATACCCAGCCTCCTCAGCAAATGGGCCAACTGCCTCTGCTACAGCTGTATGCTCGCCGCTACCTCCGCGGTCGGTCGGCTGAGTGTTAGCACACGTGATGCGCCGACGGTGATAAGTCCGATCGGCTACCAAGCTGCTCTGGACTGTCTTCGGCGATGCCCGAGCAGACGCCATGTCGCGACCTAGAACATTGTACACAGCTCGCGAACAGCGTATAGCCTACATGTCGATGTTGTGGCCAGATTCTCGGGCGGTCCTTTGCGGGATGGCTGTGTACACAATGGTGATGATGATGACGACGACGACTCCCAACTGTTTGGCTGGGAGTCTCCGCATGTTTACACCATTGGTGTACAAAGACCTCGCTGAAACTTCGCCGACCTTGGATGTAAATGCATTATTTGCATGGAACAAGATTCTTTGGGACCTAATGTTGGACTAGTTATGTACATGCTGCATATGCATTAGTGACGTGGGGCAGGTGCTGATGCGGGGAGAGGGAGAGGGAGAGCAGATGGCCGGGGTTAACTCCCCTCGTGCAGGATGGATCGCATTGCGGAAGAGGGCCGGATGTAAGCACACAGGAATCAGATGCCCCGGATGCAGAACTTGCTGTCTCGACCGTATGATCTCCCAAAGAGATGGAGTCTATGACGATTGTATCAGTGGTTACTTTTGGGGAAGATACTGTAGATCACGATAGAGAGGAGGAAAAATGGGTCAAACTCTTAGATAACCGTTCGCGCTGAAACAGGCTCAGTCTTTTTGTATTCGTGTGTATGTGAAATAGGCTGATCGCGATACTGAGACCACGCGCGATGCCTAGGCGAGGGACACCGTATGCCAGAGCCGGAGAGGCACCGGAATAGTGTGAAGATGTGTTTCTTGGCTGTAAAATTTGATCTCTAGTCACCAACTGTGAAGTCCCATATGATGCAGGGAAACCCCTGAATTAAATTCAATTGCCTGTACAGAGTGTCTCACTCTCATGTGAGGTTCAATGCAGTCAAGATAGGGTAGCGACCACCATCCACTGGTACGCTGACGGCGGCAGAGTTGGCCGCTGATGGTGCTTGAGCGGACTGATGGCGAGCTTGAGACTGACAAGAGACGGTTCTTCCGCCACGGGAGCTTGCTACGTAGTACATGGTCGCAGCAAGACCTGTGGTCATATGCAGCAAGACCTGTGGTCATATGCAGCAAGACCTGTGGTCATATGCAGCACATATAGCAGACTGCTGCGTGAATTGTGAAGCGGCTTGGTTTAGATGATACAGGTCGCATGTCGAGAAGATTAGGAGAGGTTTTCTCACGGACACCGCGATTCCTGGCAACCAAGTTCCCTTCGAAGACCATCGCGTGTGCCGCCCAATGTCGCATTCATCCTCACGATTCTCCCTTACACAAGTTGCACATGCTACATGCACAGCTAGGGCCTTTGCGAATAATCTCTGTTTGAACACGGACGTGCATGACTCCAGGCGGTGCAACATTATCTCTGAACTCAATGATATGGTCACAATGCATCTAACACGCCGTACATCCGGAGCACGAAGACAAAATGATTTCGGAGTTTCCCCGCTATTGCAGACCCACTGTTTTGTTGGTGAACCAAACTTCCATTCTGACGTTGCCATGCAGCCCGCCGATGATGGTACACAATGGCGGACTAGCTGCAAGTCGAGAACAATCTGAAGGAGGTTGATGCTCAATGAGACATCGTCGGATAACTTGCTTCATGCTTTGAGAGCACCACCATTGTGCGGACTGTCCGTTGAGAACGACTTCGGCGTGTTATCCCAGGCCTGAATATGATATCATGGCCGTTTCAAGCTGGTGGTAGCACGTAAACCTATTGCGAGGAGATCATGATGTGAAGAACCCAGTTTTGCACCAACAACTGGATCATCCCTGGGAAACCAAAATGATACGCAGTTGAATAGTTCATTGAGCTTTGCAAGCGTGGTTAGCAGAAGCTGTTTTCGAAAGCTGTAGCGAGATGCGCGTGTTGAAACATCGACAAGTGGTCTAGTGCCACAGCTCGTCGCATCGAGTTCTCGATCTCTTGATGCTTGAAGGAGCAAATGCGGAATTGCTATACCGGATTGCAGCGCCTCAGGACTTGCTGTCCGCAAACGGGCATCATGCCGGCACCTTTGCCTGAAAAGGCAAGTCGTTGAGATCTCATCATTAGGTTCGCGCTACCACTGAGCAACTTGGATGTCACGGTTGGCTCTGGTTTCATCTTCCATGGCAGACACTAAATTTAAAGAAGCTTTATCGATTCTCGCCGGACGACACGCGAAATCCCAGCGCCTGGGCTCTGGGACGAACCAGCAGCAGACTCCATGCACACAATTAGTGACTAGAAGGACGGGCCTCATCTGATCACTGCTGAGGAATAGCATGTCGCAAGATCCTCAGTGGCCTGACGATCACGAGATGGCGAGCAGTGCAGACAAAGGCGTGACCTTGGAGCTGACTCAAGGGTACGAGCCATGTCGGAAGAATAAGTCATGCCGACGATCAATCTCGCTCTCTTGTAAGCGCACCAACAGCGTGAGACTGCTGACATGAGATGTTCCATGGCAAGCGTCGTAAACCGTAGGAGGGCAAGAATAAACGGTTGCGCCAATCAGCCGAGGTCAGATTGTGGTGGAGAATGAGGTCAGGGAATGCAAGCGTGAACCATAATTGCAGCATGTAATGAACGCGATTTCAAATTCAGCAAAGGCGCAGATGTGGCGCGAGGACTCGGATTCGGGCAATCTTCGGTGGTTCTAGAAGCAGCCTCGTAAAGTGGAGTATGTGGCTTTGAGGCGCCATTTGTCAGGTCTCAAAGTGATCAGTAATTGCTCTGTGGATGTGTAGAGGAGCTGCAAACCTTCGGGCTTCTGGCATCGTGCATCGTGGCGAGGTAGAAGGCACATAGGAATGTTGACGGTTGTCAGGGCTTTTCCACGGTTAGCACGGCATATTTACGCTGTTGCTGATTGTGTGGAAGGACCAAGAGCCGGCGGGATGTCATTCGTGGCGGTCAAATAGGCATCATCTGGCAGTCGGAAATTGTGTGAAGGAGCATTGCGGGTGCATGCAGCATCTATTGCGCATGTCCAGAAGTGAGGCAGAGTACCGGGAGAAATACAGAGCCCATGCATGGTGTTGCTGAACGCAATGAGGTGCCTATCAGACAGAGCCCAATGCGGAAGGCGCGATATGCTGCACGGGCAGCGTGACCAGAAGTTCGCCCTACTGTGAAGACATGACGAGCATCACAGCATATTGCCAGATTTTCTGACATGCACACCACATGACGATGTGACGACGCAATTTCGCCGTGGCGTTACCGCAGATCGACAGACTGTACAGGCCCGAAAGTATTCGGGAGAGATTCTCAGCGAGCTGCGGACGAGAACACCGACCAATGACCGCACGACATGAAGAATTGAAGAATTCCCAAAGTTTTAGTGGGTTGCGGTGGGGAAAGGAATGCAGTGCTCACAGGATGCATACTTGGCGTGCTAGTCAGGGTTCTCGCATGCTGGACCTTGTCGATATGGCTTGGAGTCTGATCTCCACGGACATCCCAGCGCCAATAGAAGCGGAAGGTGGGCCGCCAGGTGCGCACAAAATGCCGCGTCTTCGAGGACATCGGCAATGACCGGAGGAACTCGGAGATACATGTGGGATGCGCAGTTGATGGAACAGGCGAGCAAGGGCCGATGACATGGCAGCTGAACTTGCCATGGAAGAATAGTGACCGAGGACGTATACAGATACGCTACGGAGCTACAGGGTCCGTGGCTCCGAGCAGTGCAGAGGCGTTTTTGGCTGGGGTACACCTAGAAAGGGTGCCACCTTGAGCGACGGCGAATCTCCGTGCTTCTTTGCCACGTGAACGTTGTTGTGACCGGCTTGTCTTCGATCAATGCTCCTAGGCCGAGAGCTTGGACAAGCCACAGAGACCCACTTGTGCTGTGGACCAGGGTGGCGCCCTGGTCAGTGTCACTTGTTCGCCCAAATTCCTGAATGTGTCAGCAACGCGTTCCTGGATCCGAGCCGGTACTCTTCAGTAGCTGCATAATTCTTGGCCGAATTCTTTACACAACACGCCCACCCTGAGAATTCTAGTGCGATGCTCCATTTGCAGTGCTTGGTATGGGAGGATACAGGCACATACAGATGAGCCGTGCCGAGTGCTCTACATCACCAAATGTGCAGATTGCCGCAGATCTTCTGCGACAACGCCATGGAACCAAGTAGAGCTTCTCGAAGTAGCACGTTTTGTGCACCACGAAGGCTCACGGGCTGCAATTGTGCCAATGGCTTGCATTCGACGATTCAACTCCTCGAAATTTGACGAGCGCGTGCAAAGATAGCAGATACCTGCTCGGATATCGATAGCAAGATGTTATGTGTAGTGCATTGTGGTGCGGTATGTTTGGTAGGACCTAAGGTAGGCATATTCGAGTTTGACCTCCATGGTTCAAGTGGGAGTTGTTTGTTCGCATTGCGATCCAGCTCGCTCCCGCTCCCGCTCGACGGCGTAGCTTCAATTTAGCGGCATCTCCATACCCTGGATCTGATCGTCTTGGTCGTGGACGCCAGTTGAGCCCGGACGCAAATCTATTTCGAGGGCGCCAGGGTTTCGTCCAAACGAGGGACTCAAAAGAACGATGTACAGATACTGAATATTGTCCATGATGTACCTTCCTATTCTGATTCAGCAGCCATGACGCATGGGCATCTGAACTAAGTTCGAGTTGCCATGAACAGTGGAATCGTGACTTTTGCTAGCGTGTATCGGATGCGGGCAAGCGGATCGCGCACCCACAATTTGGCTGCTCGCATGTTTGGCAGAGCATGAATCACGATGAGACCTCAGCTCCAGTCTTTGTTCAACATGACAATCTCGTATACATCCCACTTCTGATGATGGGCGGTGGCCGTTGTGGCTGCTGGCTGCAGTGGGCCACGTCGGCTGCTGGGATGCGAAATGGAGTGCAATGGTCGCGACGAATCAGGCGCGACGAAGGACGAAAATGAGGAGAACATGATCCGTGATGCTGATGAGGCCACGCACACAGCATGCAGCAGAGCTGGAAAGACACGCAGCCCCGCTTTTCGACAAGCACAGTGCAGCGAGACGCATGGCGAATCCACCCTCCATGGCTCGCCGACTGGCATCTGAACATTATCCGTGTCGCAGGCTCCGATGCACAAGGAGTCAAGGACGCAAGAGAAGTTGCGTGGGATCCGCTGACTTGTCATTGAGTCGACGACGCGACCGGGAAAAGCAAAATGGATAGGCAATGATACAGCGGTGAGCGGCTAGATAGCAGACGTATGCGAGGCTGAAACAAACAATATTTCGTGTCGCGGTTCGCAGCGGAATGCCTGCAGGCAGTCTGATACCTCGACTTTTATGCTGAAGGGCTGATAAACACGGCGAAACTGTTCCCCCAATTGGGACGAGGTGCGCCACGAGGAACATGGTCGGCGGCCCACATGCCGACCTGATGCTGCAACGACGAGTGCGCCGCATGCTGCAGTGAGGAGTCGTGAGAAGGCAGTGACATGATCACCCGGTATGGACATGGCAGCGACAGCGACGGCACAATGTTGCCAGCGCCATTCATCCGTCTCCCGGTGGGATGCTTTTGGCTCTCGGATTCGCTCCTGCAAGACGTTTCGGGCGGTATGGCCGCTCACTCACCATGGCCGTGCCGTGTCCAATATTCGTGCGCAGCTGTTTCGGTGGCCGCTCTTACCGAGACGGCGTGCGTGCCGCCCGCATGGTGAGGTCACCGTCACCGTCACCGTCACCGCCCTGAGTGCATGGCTGGTCTGCGTCTGATTGCTGTGGAGGGTGGGTGAGGTGAGGTCAAGTGTGGTGTTGTGCGAGGCCATTGTTACATGAGCGGTAGTCTTAGCAGACCACGCGATGCTAGGCTTTGGGCCAACTAGCGGCGACTAGTCTTCAGCCTCATGGATGTACAGTACAGTAGCACGCCGTGTCTCGACGTCGAGGCTGGACGAGGCGGACAGTCGCAGGGCGTCAGCAGACACACAGTCGATGCAGGCGCACAGCTGGCATGGCTGCACCCCTGCTCGTCCGCGCAGGCAGTGGCAGGAGCGGGCGTGCAGCGAGCACAGATGCCTTTTGCAGCGCTCGGTAAGCGGGCTGCTCGTGAGTACATTTTCTCGCAGCCCTCGGCGCCATCCCTTCTTCGTCCCTAGTCTACATCGCGAATCTCGTTGCTCACCACCAGTTTTCCATCGCGTGTGGTGCCTTGCCCTAACGCTGTCCGCCTCCAGCAAGAGCCCGCTTGTCCAGGCACGTCAGATCGCGCACCCGCGTGCTACACGTGCATCCCGCCGCCAGTTCTGCGACGGACGCTCTGCCGGCGCGTCTCCAATCCTCTCCGCAGCAGCACTTGGACGCACGCGTTGCCGCGAGTCGCCAGCGCGCCTCTCCGCAGAAACAGGACCAGGACCAGCTGCCGCTGCCCGCCAGGCTGCCAGTGTGCCAGTCTGCCCGCTGCGTCGCCTGCCCGCCTGCTGCCCGCGGCCATTTTACGGCTCTCCGGCCACTCCAGAGGGCGATCGCTCGGCTTGCTCGGCGCTGGGCAAAGAGTGCAGGGAGACTCGCAGCGCAAGTGAAACTATACCCCCCTGGGCGACGACCAACGGGCCGACTTTCACTGCCCCATCCATTGCCAGGCGCACGGCCACTCACAGCACTGCGCGCTGCAAGAGTGTTCAAGACGGCCTCGGTGGCCCGCTTTCGAGGCTCGCCCTCTCCGTCGCCGACCACGCTCGCTCTCGCAAGTCCAGTCGGTACTGCCTTGCTAGCGCAACCAGCCAGCGCCGTGTCGACGTCCCCGCGTACTGTGTTTCTGCTCTGCGCAGACCCGCCCAGTACCGCCTGCGCTGCCCCCTGCCTGCCCGCTTACGGCTCTAGCGGCCCCAACACCAAATATCGACTCCCATTCCCACCACTGCGGTCGGCTGCCCCAATCTGGTCATCCTTGGAATCCGCCCTCCCAGTCCCACACTTACCTCATCGATCACACTAGGGCCTAGTGGATTGGCCGCCCTCGTCATCTCGATTTGCAGCCAGTGTCACGGCGCACGCCACCAGGCTAAAAAAATCATTTAACCCAGCTCTTACTAGCTCTTCCAAATCCACTTCTCGCCCCAAGCAGACCCGGCCCTCCGCCAACAGCTTTTCGTGCAACCTGTGCGCTGCGCTTTCACCTCGACTAGCTCCTCGACCCCCCTGCCCCGTTCGAGTGCAAGCCTTCCGTGGCCGACCAGTCTAAATCTGCCGAGCTCCAACTGCTCGTCCACCTTCCACCTGGGCGCGCCGGACACTACACCGTCTGTAAATCACCCGCGTTAAGTTCCACGCTACCACACTTTCACCATCTCTTTCTCCTTCAACTTGTTGCTGTGAGCGGCGCTGGTCCTCTGTCAACCCATCCTCCTTCCGACTAGCCTGCACCGCATTGACCGCGGCCCATCCAAGGAACCGTGATCTGCGCCCGTCATATCATTGCTGCCATCCCTCTGCTCGGACTCGCTCAATCAGCCCAGCTTGAGCTTAGGTGCACTTCGACCCTCGATCACGTACACAGTCTATGGACGCAAGGCAACAAGACTACCCGCAGTCAGGTTTGAGCTTGCCCTACACAAATTACTCTGAGCCATCTTCTGAAGGCCACCCTGCAGATCAAGCATCTGCTGCGCAATACCCTCCGCCAGGACAAGACCCGCGCTCCTCGAACCTCACCCCCACCTCCGACTACAGCCTGAACCCATCGTCGGCGCGATCAGGTTCATTCCCAGACTACATTCAACGTTCGTATCAACCCGGCGCGCAAGGTCAAGCACCCGGAGGTATGGCGCATCAACAGAGTCCGTCAATGCCTCTCTCTGATGGTCAATCAAATGACCATCATCAACAGCAGCAACACAAGTCTGACTCGGATGTACCTATAGATCCATCAATCGCCGCCGCCACGAGCCCAACCTACTCTCACCAACAGCAATACTCGCCTTACACTCCACACCACGACATGCAGCACTACCCGGGTCACCCCCAGACGCCAGTCTACGCGTCGCGGCCTGAATGGGCTGGTCAGTACCCCCAGCCTGGCATGCACTACGCGCATCCTGCCTCGTCCGGTCCCCCAGCGCCTGCCATGGTCTCTCCTGTGCAAAGACCCCCAACAGTGAGTATTCCAAGCAGTCACACCTTCAATCGTCTCTTTGCGACGCGTAATTGCGCGTCAGTGTTACGCCCATCACTTTTTCTTTTTCACGCGCCGTCTGACAATTGCTAATGTCGCGCGTAGGGAGGACACCCTCTATCCACTGTGTATTCCTTTGTTCCCATTCCTGGCGCGCAGCAGCACAAGCGTCCACGTAGGCGATACGAAGAGATTGAGCGCATGTACAAGTGTGGCTGGAACGGGTGCGAGAAGGCCTACGGCACTCTCAACCACTTGAACGCCCACGTCACAATGCAGTCGCACGGCCAAAAGCGAACTCCAGAAGGTATGTACTGTTGTTGTTTTCGAACATTTTCATCTGGTGTGGTGGTCCTTGTAAAGTGTAGCGCGCTAGGCACCCCGGGCTGTGTTGGTATCGCGCCATTTGATGGTGTTCCCGCTGCTCTGGGTAGCCTCAGATGGCGGAAGCTAACACTGCTGACCCTTGCCTTTTCATCTTGGCACCTACCCATCACATCGAAAACTTGATGCTGACCCGGTGATTATAGAGTTCAAGGAGATTCGCAAGGAGTGGAAGGCCAAGAAGAAGGAGGAGGAAGCTCAGCGCAAAGCTGACGATGAGCGCCACCGTGCAGATGCACAGCAGCGCGTGCACGAGGGTGGACCCCCAGGCGAAGCTCCTGTGTACGGGCAGATGCGTCAAGCGGTGGGCGTGCCCGGACAAGGTCCTCCTCACACACAGTTGCCACCCATCGGCTACCAACCGGCGGCTTCTGGCAACAACGCCCCTCCTCAGTATGGCACACAGAGCCCAGGTCTGCCTGAGGGTATGGCTCAGTATGCAAACCCCAATAGCGAACCCTACCACAGTCCATTTAGTAACAGCAGCAGTTACCCTCAGTCACCTTACGGACAGAACCCTCAGATGTACCAGCAGGGTCACTAGGTATCTCACTTCGGACCAAGTTACCTCTAGAATCCTTTCTGCTTCTCGCTGAACCACGTCGGTTGCACAAGAAGCGCCATCTCTACGTACGGCTTCCGCGTCACCCGAACTTATTAACGAGTTTTCTTCTTGGGGTTATTTGCATTCTTGCCGTGGAAGCATGTGACGATTTCAGCATCTTTTCAACTCGGTTGCGGTATGCATTTTCACTGGCGGCGGCTGTATTCCTTCAGTGGACGGTGTTCATGGCTTGATGGGCACGATGTACGATCGTGAAAGGAAGAGACGGCTACTATTCAAAGGGTTCCACAAAATGTCACACTGCCCATAGAACTGCTTCCCGCATCGGCTTGTTCCTCTGCCTGTTCCTTCTACTCTGTTCATGCTCTTCGGCTTGGGTTCTGCAAAATTCTGACATCTGTTCTTATCGTGGACTAGAGGCACAACATGCAACCCGGCGCTCAGAAACAATTATATGCTTTGTACTCCTACCCCTTGACCTCGCCTTTCTCAAACCCTAGGTGACATTGAACTAACATGGCCTTCCCACTTGTGTCCATCTGTCATCTCGTGTGCAGCGCGTATGCCAGCAACGTGGAACGAACGAGCGCGCATTGCTGTCTTCCCGCTCAGACCAACACTTTGTGCAACTCCCAGAGGGCATCGTGTACATTGCCATGCATTTGGTCGCATGATCATCAGACTCGAGCCAGGACCACCGACGCACTACAGTCTTGCCAACAAGAGCATGTACGTGATCTGTTGTGTCGTGCTGGACCCGCACTTACAAGCAAGAAAACATCTTGAGACCACATATGTGCGGTGTCATGTCCCCAAAACGCAGCCGTCATGTCAATCTCGGCAAGACAAGCAGCAGGAAACAAGCCATGCATGCGCAAGACCATTGGTGAACCTCGACACGACATGTGGGCAGCAATATGGCTGGGTGCGTATTGCTTCTCCTTGCAGCAAAGACCCTGTCAGCTTGATTACGAAGTCTTCTGCCCTCACATGCACCCGTGGCGGAACAATATGGACGATGCAAGCCACGTAGGCCTACATTCTCTAACCACCTCAGCTACGCAAATCGCAAGACTCGAAGCTCAAAAACAGGCGACATCATCGCGGCCCTTTTCTGCATCGCAGGCAGATGCCGCAACGACACGTCTCATACCACATCTGCAGGACGCTGATTCGTCCACAGCAGGGATATGTCGACATAATGCTCATGCAGTCGTGCCCTATCATTGGCGCCTCGAGCAGCATTTGCGGAATGTTGTATCACGATAAAGATATGACGCACAGGAAGCACATGGTGCCTCGGGGATAAGAGAGCCTGTGCTTCGTATGTGTTGAGTCCCATGCGGCATGCCTGGGGTCAGCAAATAATCGGTGGACTGAAAGCGTATACGAAGGCGTGTGGCTGACATTTCGACCTTCCAACGACTCAACGATCTCGGACATGTCCATCTGATTCCAATCGCCCACATCCGGACCAGCAGCGCAGATTAACCCGGGCGGTGGTGACGGCAGCCAAGTGGACTGGAAGAAAAAATCTTTGCCGTTCAGCATGCAGCAAGGGCTTCCACAAGCATGACGGCTGACCATCTTTGCTCTGCGATAGGCCAGCGGTCGTTGCAGTTCTTTGTTGTCATGAAGCCGAGAGGCAAGGTCTTGTCATCCATTACACGATGATTTCGGATCCTTGCATGATCATGCGGCAAACTGAAATTGGCTGATGAGCATGTTCAACAGGGTCTATGGCCCCGCGATGACTCCGCATCGCTTCGGCGAGCTTTGGTCGCTTGCATGCAGCTCTGCTTGGGCAGGTCGAGCGATGGCCATGCTGGGCTTTTTGCCCGAATGTGCACAGCCGAGAGGGACCACCACGGATACTGCTCCATGGCGATTGTCTCGCTCGTCGCTGACACAGGACTCGAGCATGGACAAGGATCTGGAAGAAAATTTGACTGCATACTTCCGAGGTGCGAAGCAGGCAGACGTCCTGCAGAGTTTACAGCATCGTACTGTGCGCAATTTGCATACTCTACAAACTACGCTAGAATCTGTAAACTAGACGCAAGATCGATGCTTAGCGGTCAATCATCGCATTAAAGACATGTTGCTTTTGGCGCCGTTGGAAGGCTAACGCCAGGGCGTGAGCGCCCATGGATGACAAACAACGGTCGCGCGCGCTGGCGCTGGCTTCCATGATCTGACGGCGGAAACTAGCAGACGGGCGCATGCTGCGAGAACCTGGCCAGAGGCGTGGCATGGTGTGTTACACGACAGCAAGCAGGATTTTGGCGATGGCGCCAGCGCTGTTGGTGCAGCGACTTGGCTGTGAGACCACACCATCGGAAGCATTGGGGAAAGCAATCGGGGAATTTGTTGCAAAGGATTGCAACAACACATATCCGAGCATCATCGGTACTGGCCAATGCCGTGAGACGTCGCGATGGACTTGCAGAGCAGGTGAGAAGAGCTCGGAATGGAATGAACACAGTACAGGCGGCTCTCCTCGCACAAACCAAGCATCGCAACCACCTTGCGCCCAGGAACACGCAAAAAGACACGACATGGCTCACGTACAACATGCAGCCATCCTCACCGGGCAACCGCCAGATCGAAGACGACCCTCGCACAGGCAACATCACGAGCAGTGCACCAGCGCAGTCAAATGGTACCCAAAACCTTCTGTGCATAGCCATCCACGCTCACGGGACTGAGCCGTGTAACGCGCCCTCTGGAGCAAGACAAAAAGGTAAGGAGAGACAACCACGAACGGTAGGCCTCAGCGCAACATGTGTATTTCTCTTGGCATCAAGCTGTGCCGCCACGTTACTTGCCTGCTCAGTACTCCAACGGCCATTTCACTAGGTGCTGCTCGCTCACCGATGATGCTACGCCAGAGTCGGGGTAGAGAGCAGGCTATGGTATGTTTTGCAGTAGCTTCGATGGTAGCTTCATCGCTGCGAAGGATTGGCCGCTACTGTTCTTTCGGCTCCGGCGTCGCGGGTTTGTGAGGCTACGTTGTTTTAGGGCCAGTTTAGGTCAGCTTTGTTCACTAGCAAGGGCATCAGACTTGGGGGCAGGGAGCCGCATGTGTGCGGCGTGGAGGGGAGATGTGGAGTCGCCGTGGTAGGGTGGGAGAGGTTGAATTAGAGTATTGGGGGGCGATGGAGTGTACTGAGACGTAGTATGTCTGAAAGAGGTACTGCGAGTCGAACAGTTACATATGTACCACGAGTCGGTAAGCTGTCTTGCGCGTGAGTGGTCTCAAGGTCACGTGCTCTGGCGCTTCGGTCCGCGTCTGCTTCCGTGTGAAACTTTTTGGGACAAACACTACAGCGACACTTTTGAGTCGCGAATCCCACCCCGCAATTTCCACCCATGCTGAATTGTCGCGCCTGTCTCTGGCGATGTATAGAAGCCCTCGATGCGCCCGCAAATAATGTTCGTCGTCTTCGCCACGATGTGAACCCAATTTTTCTGCTGGCACAGCAGAGGCGGCTCCAGAGTACCTCGCAGGACGTAGTGCGCAAGGAGCTATGGCGACCAAGACCTCAGTCGGAAGTGGAGAAGCGGTCGAGATACAAGAATGAGCCTTTTCAAAACTCCGCCGTCGCTGCAAACCAAAAGAAGCTTGAAAGGGCAGCGCTGCGGCAATCGCCTGCGGGCAGGGCAATAGACACGCCCAACTTGGCCAACCTGGGGAGACGGGATCCTACGATATCTGACACGGATTGGAGAAACAGGAAGAACGAGCTCAGACACTTGCAGGATCCGCTGGAGCTGGCTCGTTTTGTGAAAGACGAGCTGCGGAAAGGCAGAGTGACTGAGATGACGCAATTAGTGCGCATGGCGAGCCACTCGATGCACTGTATTGTCAGCTGGAATCATCTTATCGATCACTTCCTGGCGCAAGAACGGGTTGGCGATGCATTGAAGCTATACAACGATGTACGTTTAGAGCAACACCTGTGGAAGATCGATGCTAATGAGTTTTTAGATGAAGAAACGCGCACAGTTCCCCGACTCGTACACGTATACCATCCTCTTACGCGGGTTGTCGATCAACGCGCACCTGTCGGGTGTGCTCAGCAAAGCGCTTTCCGTGTACCACTCGCTGTACGCACCAAACTCGCGAGTCGAGCCGTCCATCATACATACAAATGCTACGCTGCGAGTGTGCGCCAGGGCTATGGACATGGACGCTCTCTGGGGCGTAGCCGCAAAGATACCAGAGAAGGGACCCCAATCGGCAAACGAAGTGACCTACCTTACGATTCTCAATGCGATTCGACAGAACATGTTGGTGAATGCTCCAAAAGGAGAGACTGAAGACGAGGTCGCCGCGAGGCGAGAGCGTGGTATTATGGAAGGGCGGCGCTTGTGGGAAGACATTGTAGCTCGGTGGAGAAATGCTGATACGAAGATCGACGAGGAGCTGGTATGCGCGATGGGCAGACTGCTGCTCGTGGGAAGCCGTCCACGAGACTGGGACGACGTTCTGTCTCTTGTGGAGCAGACCATGGATATCCCACGACTTGTACCTCGATTGGGTACGGTGGAGCGAAGACAGGCTGGCCTCCCTCAGGTTCGAGCGCCGAACACGCCAGCACATCTCCGTTACGACGATGACCACCTTGGAGCCGGCAACCCACCTATGCGTGGAGACGAGTTCCTGGCGCTGATGCCACACGGCGTTGGTGCAGCGGTATCGAATCCGCTCACTTATGTGCGACCGGGCAACAACACGCTTTCGATGGTGCAAGAGGCATGTCAGAAGATTGTAGCAAACAAGGCCGCGCAGGAGTATTGGGACATGTTGACAGATCCCACGACCTACAATATCGCCCCAGATGTCAACAACCTGCACATGCGCTTGCGAAACTTGCGTCTGAATCGTGCTTCGAGTTCTGCACTAGCCCTTTTACAAGAGGACATGATGGACAAAGGCATGCAGCCCAAGCCAGGCACCTTCAGGATTGCTATGAGCACCTGCGTGCGGGACAAGAATAACCACAATTCACTCAACAATGCCAGCAAGATACTCCAGATCATGCTCAAGACCCTCGAAGATGCTGATGCCAAGGCTGTGAGCATGTATGCTGAGCTCGCACTCACCTTCCCTCTCGCCAAAGGAACGGATCTGGTCAATGCTCTCACCATTCTCTTCCCTATCGTCAAGAGCCTACGCATGCAGGTTGGCGTTGGTGGAGAAACAGCAAACGCCCGTCATGGAGCCGCTTATCTAAAGGGCGAAGAAAGGCAAGACACTATCAGCGCGCTTCGAAAGGTTTATGCTGTTTATGACAAGCTACTTCTCTCGAACATGCTGCCGGAGGAGCAGAAGGCGCCCTTCAAAGAGGAGAGGGCGAGACTATCAAGTTTCATCCAGAGAGTGGTTTTCAAGGATCAACAGCAGGGTAGAGATTGGGGCAGCCGTCGTAGGCAGGAGGCTGTGGATATGGAGGAGTATTCTGAGGACGCGGACTTGCACACGTATCTGAAAGACGAGGGTGCAGAGCGGAGGATGAACCATCGACATGGAGGTAGGGAAGGACGAAGTGCCCGGAAGCCCAGGCTTGCCATGGAGAAGGACTCTTCGGAGCCAGAGTCTGTGAACTTGGATGCTAGAGGAGCTGCATGATGGATGATGCGCCAGAGGCAGCACTCGACGCTATAATGATACTATATGATGTATGAACCTAGTATATAACAAATGTAGACTACCACTTCTCAATCCACACTTGTCGTTAGATTCGTCACTTGCACCAAACCCACGTCCCCACGGCCCAGCGCCAAGCCCCTAGACACCTCCGCGCGAACTCCGCAAGTAACCACACCTTGCACTCTCACCACTGCACGCATCGTCGCACACATTTCAAACCATGGGTAACGACGGCGGCTCGATCCCCAAGCGCAGCGAACTCGTCAAAGAAGCCGCCAAAGCCCTCACCTCGGCGCAAATCAAAGAAGCGCAAAACGAGCAGCAAGAATACGGCTGGACCTCAGATCCCCTCACGCGCAAAAAGCTCGCCGCACCTGTTGTCAGCGATGCCGCGGGCGTGCTTTATAACAAGGACTCTATCATTGAGTATCTCTTGAAGGAAGATGGAGACCGCGAAAAGGAAGAGATGGGAAAGGTAGCGGGCGTAAAAGGCACGGTTGAGGGAGGATTCGCTGAGCTCGGAAACTTTGGGGACAGGGTCAAGGGCTTGAAGGATGTGGTTGAGATCAAGTTTGAGACTGGCTCGGCTGGCGCGGGCGACTCGGGCGACAGGTGGGTGTGTCCGATTACAGGGAAGGAGCTGGGACCGGGCGCAAAGGGCGTGTACATTGTGCCTTGCGGACATGCGTTTGCTGGGACGGTGGTTAAGGAGGTTGCTGGCAGTGCTTGTTTGCAGGTAAGACTGCAGTGCTTGTGAGTTTCAGTGGGATTCGAGGCTGACAGGACGACAGTGCAACGAACCATATGCCGAGAACGACGTGATACCCATCCTACCTACCCTGCCGACAGATATCGCGCGTCTGAATTTGCGCATCAAGACTCTGAGAGAGAAGGGTCTCACACATGCGCTGAAGAAAGCGCCAGGAAGTAAGAAGAGGAAGAAGGGCGCGGATAAGGATGGAATGAATGGCGTGGAGGAGACCAAACATAAGAAGAAGAGCAAGTCTTCGTCTGACGACAACGAGAAAGCCAAGCCTGTCCTCGCATCGACAGACTCCAATGGCAACGGCATCAAAAATGCATCTACGGCGTCTCTTACGCAAAAGGTCATGAAGGAGCAGGAAGAGCGCAACAAGAGGCGGAAGATGGCGGAGAATGCCAATGTCAAGAGTCTGTTTAATACGAGCGACCATAAGCCAGACTTGAAGAAGAGCGCAGACTATATGACGAGGGGCTTCAGTTATGGGAAGAGATAAGATATGAATGCGGACCAGGCGACGGAGGAGGTGCATGGTGCATGGTGCGTGGCACAATAGCGATCTCACGCATGGACCGGCGTTATGGAGTCTGACATGGTATGATATCACGTTGCTGTTACTGTCCAACGCTGGAGACCACGAGGGCTGACGGCTGTTAGAATCGTACTTGGAATATGATACCCTATTTATCCCTTTACCTCAATTCCCGTCCGATTTCAACATAATGAGCACGTGCTGCCTTGTCCTCGAGCTTCGCCCTCGCACACTACCAGAGACGATATGACGAAGCAACACCACTCCTGGTAGACGCTAATTCGGAGCACTCATAAGGCTTTTATTCATATCATGCAAGAACCAAAAAGAGACGCACGTTTGACAATAGAAGGATATGAACACGCCTTCCCTAACCTGGCTAGCGTGAATTTGGTTTCCGTCTTTGACCCACATCGGCTAACCTTGGGAAGTCGAAAAAAATTGTCAAAAACATACAACAGCGGGGATTCGCTGATGGTCACCCACTCAACTACTAGTCCACCGGTACGTTGCTTAAATAGGGCTGAGCGAACGGGAAGCCTTGTTTTCAACGTCCTATGGTCGTATGTGGAAGGGAGGGGACATGTTGTAGTATATATAGCTGCACTATCGAGACCTGAGATGAAGCTCTAAGATATACCCTATATCTGCTTACTCGATTCTTTATTTTGTGCTCATCTACTACACTGTCTTGTCACTTGCCTCCCAGTCTCTTGGTTGCAAATAGCTGCTAAATCCTCTCCCTCAGAAGCTGGAAAGTCGGCGGCAGTCTCCATATTTCAAGATTTGAACAACGAACAGGTAGAAGTACCGAACTGTCACTCCTAGTCCTATCAGAATGAATAGTAGTCAGAAAAAAGGATAGCGATGCTGATTCTGTGCAACAAGGAGCCATACCTGTTCGCGTGCCGATAGCCAGTGTCCACGAGAGACGAGGCCATCAGCCAAATCCAGATTCCCTGGAGCACACCGGCATTAAAGTCGAAGAACAGCAGATAAGTGCTGATCAGATCACCAACGGCAAGCCATATAGGAGACGCAAGCTTGCGCTGCCAGCCTTGGGCTACGGGATGATGGTAATGATTGTAGACCAGTGGTATAATGGGAATAATGATGAGTACGAGAAGAGTAACAAGTTTGAAGACAACGTGGTTAACAGAGTTCGTCTTTCGAGGCTTTCCGCTACCAACACAAAGATCACCTGCATGCAATTTTTCTCGAAACAGATCTTAATTGGTGGTGCAGATGGTGATGCATCATCCTGGAATTTGGCCACTGCGTTCGTGACCGCTGGGCGACGATGGGATGGCATAACCACAAATCCCTGCTGCTCGCCTTAGTCCTCGAAATGGTCGTGACAGATGCTTCCGGTGTGGCCGTTGAAGACGTATCCTCGGCGCTGCGCTTCTTCCATTGTGGGAATTGTGACGAGGTAGATGCTTGGGTAGACGGGTGTTGCGAGGTTCCCCAGCAAATTCACCAATGACATCATCAAATATGGTACTACCATCAACGTGTAAGCCCAGTAGCCGTATATTTTAAAGGCGTGTCCAGTGCCCTTTGATAGTTCGTATGCACCGTAAACTATTTGCATCAGGGTAACAAAGGTTGACGCGATGTTTGAGCTTTGGGAAAGCACCAACAAGCCGACTTCTTTGGGTTTGCCAGCATTTGTATGCACCATGGCGGTACGTGTTTCATGAGATGAGAGCAGCTCGATTTCTTCACTGCGCGGGGGGTGGCACTCAGGCCCTGTAGCTGTTTGCGTTGGTGCAGTTTCATGATGTGGTTGTGTCGTGACTATCGCACCCGCATACGAGTGGTGGAGACCAACAATCCGGTAACCCGACTTCTGGCCGGGTGTGGTGATGAGGCCGGGTATGATGCGACTTTCTCCTAAATCCTCTCCATGATTTCACTACACTCTGAAGTTTTCACCCGTATTTGGTAAACGTTTCCAGTTCCTGGCACAGTGGAGTTTCTACCGAAACTAGCGATTCCGTGGTCACGTCCTGGATCATTGTATCCTTCCTGACATTTCGCCGTATATAATCTGGCCTTTCAAATTGTGCCGATTCAATTCAAAGCAAGAGCTAGGTGCATCCCTCTTTGGCTGGTCATCTTCGAGGTGCTCTCTGACCGCAACCGCTAAGGCACCTGCACGTGCAGCCTTGTGAAGTTCGTACTCCTTATCACCACCCAATCCAAATACGCCTTGCACGTATCTTTCCCTTGTATGCCAACTAGCATGTCGGTACAGAGCATCTATGCCTCTTCCTAGTCCGGCAACTGGGAAGACAAGCGCCAGAATCGAAGGAAAAGATACGTTCGATAGTTGCTTCGCCCGGCTGCGCCCAGAGCGTGAACGCTTGAGCAATTACGTACGATAGTATAAAGCCCAGGACCGTCGTCCATCGTGCGGGAACACACAGAATGTGTTGTCGGCCATGCTGCGAAGTTCCATTAGGTGCAAAGATCGAGAATTCTATAGCGACAGTCTTCGTTTGTGCCAGTGCTATTAGAGTGTGAGATGCGACTGTAAACGTCCTCGAGGCTGTCATAAAATATCACATGTTCAGGACATCCGTCCTAAATGAATCTCTCTCATTAACAAGGCGTAGAAGCTTTAGCGGTCAGTGTATGATTGGGTGAGTCCAACATGCGCGAAATTATCATAGTGGCCCAGCTGCATCATGCACCGCCCCATGATGTAGACGTGGCGAGCGTTCAATCGCTTGAAGGTGCATGCACTTCCATGATCTGCTTTGAACAGCGGCACTTCCCCAACAATACTTGAAGATCAGACAATCAACCTCACAACCACCAACAATATACATATGTAGGTGTTGAGACATGGGCTATGTAGCGCACCGTCGGTCGCGGTCCCGTGCTAAGGAACGCAGAGCCCGTGGATTGGCCATACGCACCCCGTTACCGCCTGAGTCAACAGTCGATCATCAACAGGAGATTTCCGAAGTTTCAAGCATTGAAGTTCGCACTCAACAACTTGGGGTCGATCTTGAGCCTCCTCAGCAAACATCATTGTCGTTCTCCTCAGAGCCTCGATATTCAGCAACTGTTCCACAGCAGGAACCTTCCAAAGACCAGAGAGCTGGACGTCATCACCAGCTCACTGATCTTCAAAGTCCTTGGTCAGACTACCAGGTTTTGCGCTCTGAGCCTCTGTTCTCAACACCTGGGCGGCCTAAGGTCGAAAAAGAAAACAAAACGACGCCGTCAGCTTGATAATACAAACAGGGAAACTGCACCTACGGTGCAGCCTCAAGACATCGTGAAATGTCAACATCTACCCCACAAGCCTCTATCGAAAGTCTAGAATGAGCGACACTTCCAGCTTCGTGGGTATTGGCAAGGGTCGCAACATCACTTGGTCTAACAGTATCCTAAGCGTTCACTTTCCAGATGTCGAAGAAACTACTGAAATTGGCTCTGGTTACAACATGTCTAAGCATGGGTCAAGGGGGGGTATCTGGTACCTTTACATTCAACGAACTCCATCGCTTCTTCGGTGGTGAAAGCAGAATCACACTCTCGCACTCCGCTGATAACGCATTCTTCCAACTGCTGGATCCTTTCCACAACGAATACAAAATTTGGGCGACCAGGATATGGCAACAAACAAAGATGATATCATATGCAGCAGAACCGCTGTTGGTGCATACGTTGTGGACACTCTTGGTTGCAGTGATCGGAGGTATCGGGGAGTGGAACATCATGAAGTTACCGCAAGGGATTTTTGCCGCACTGGAAAGATGTTGGCAAGAGCTTGGTGGGAATGTACGGCCATGCAAAGGGTACAGGGGCAACGAAGAAGCTACTATATGGAAGAGGATGCTGGAACCGTTCGGGCTCGACAACCATGATGCGGAAACTTCGCTGCTCAAATGCCTGACCATGACACCTGGGTGGATACTGGAAGCCTTTCCAGACGATGAGCCAGTGGAAGAGCATAGCACGGTTGAACAGCACCGCACACCCTGGCGCAACTTGTCTGATCGGGAACTGGCTATGGCTAGAATTACGCTAAAAGGAGCGACGGCCATTTTAATCCAACAATACGAACCCGACAGGTTCAAGCTCTGCTACGTTAATGATCTTGGCTCATTTATGATCTCTAAACTGGTTTCGTATATTCGCAAAGCAATTGATATCGGAGAAAATGAATCGGACATCAAATTAGGAGAAACTACTCTGGTCATGCTTCATGGCAGTTTAGCAGAGCACGGCCTGTACCTCTTACCTACCAGAACATCTCCATGTTGGTGGCCACAAGGGAGAAGCGCGCCAGGAGAGTAATAGATGAAGAGAGTATTCTATTAAGATAGTCTAGTGTTTTGCATGTAAAGAAGTACCCAGGTGTATTGGTGTTTGGTGCATAATTATCGGAACAATATATACAATGCCGTTTCTAGTAAAAGTCTGTAGAAGTGACCATAGCGAAGGGTGTAACGCATGCGGACCTACTAAAGTACTTGTTGTTCTAAGCGAATCAAATCCCTTCCTGTCATGTACATACTTATCTTGCCTGCACCAAGAAAATTCTACATCGTACAGACCCATTGTAATTCCTGTCTCATGTGTTCCGAAAGCTCGTGTGTCTAGTACAACTAAATATGCGCTGCTTTCAATTTATGTCGGTTGGCAAGCAACTCAGTGCACGCTTCTATGCTCACTGGTCACTGGTGTAGAGCCATAGATGTGGTGTTAGAGGTACGTTCATAGGTATTAGTTCCGCGGCTGGAACAACAATGAGTATGGAGCAGACAGCCTACGAGAATTGAAAGTAGTGCTAGTCCGCCCTGCTAGACTGCCTCTGACACCTTACAACTCCACAGCCACCCCTCATCCCACCCTCACAGTCCTCGTCTAACATCAACTAACCCCCTAAAGCATCCACTCCAAACCCCTCCTCTCCAACCCCGATTTCTTATCCCAAAGTTGTTTTCCTAAGGACTTGCCAACTCCCTACTACTCGCAACAACGTATCCAACCAAATGCGCCGTACCATTAGTCAACGTTCCTCACGATCTCTTGTCCAAGCTTTAACACTTGTTAGGAACTCCCATGCAATACGTTTCATTCTTCAGATTTGCTGCATTGGACTAGTATGTGCCCCTTTGTCCCTGACTACAATCCTGCAACGCTTAGAGACGATGGATCTGCGCATCTGGTGATGGGAAAACACTGCTTACCAGTCTCGAACAATTGCGATGAAAGCCTTCGAAGCCCAGCAAACATGCATAGATTTCCAAGCTCACTCTAACTCCTTGACAAAGCTGCTCTTTTTCACTACCTCTCTACAAAGATCTTGTAGACTGATATTCGCAAGCAGGATGAATACCTCAACATTTGCCCCAATCTCACGGTGCATCCAGTTCTTGAGGTCGATTGCCACGAGTGAGTCGATGCCGTATACGTTGATCGCCTTAGTTCCGTCAATATCCTCCATACGCACGCCAAGTACCTGCGCAACCTTCGCCGAGAACCATTCCGTAACCTGTTCAGCCGCTTCGTCAAGGCTTTTCGACTCTTTCAGCGCATTTGGACGACTAATGCGACCACGTGAACACACTGTTTGTGGTCCTGCGGTGGAACGAGAATTCATCTGGAAGAGGTGGCGAAATAGTGGGCGCTGGATAGAGTGATGCAGATCGATACCCTTCTCGAGGATAGCTGCGGGAAGTTCTACGCCAACAAGGATTTGCACATCTTCATGTGACATGGCAGACTGGTCGATGTCGCAATACATGTCTAGCAGAGCGATAAGCTCTTCCTGTCGTATATCCATGAGGTGACCGATGCGACGCATAGATTTGAGAAGATGCTCATTCTCAGCAACAACGCCTTCGTTTACCATGAGTCCGAGATCGATCGATACAGCCCTCTCGCCTTGCTCAAGGCGATAGTGTGCTAGGGCATCTTTGTATGTGTTTCCTGCGGCATAGTTTGCCTGAGCACGACCCCCGAAGATGCCGTTGAGCGACGAGAGAAGTATGAAGAAGTCAAGTCCAGCAGGTAGGGTTGCGTGAAGGTTCCATGAGCCAGCAACCTTTGATCCCGTACTGACCCTCCAATCTTCGTAAGTCATGTTCTCGAACAGGTTGTCCTAATATGGCGTTAGTTGTTTCGTATGATGTGTGCTCAGCCTCGAAGATCATACCCTCAGCGCCACTGTAGCCTGAATACAACCACGGATCGGAGGTAGGCATTTATTTGCAGCATCAAACACGTCTCTCAAATCGCTCAAGAGACTAATATCGACGGCGGGGGTCACAACGCGAACGCCTCTTTCCCGTAGTTCTTCTACCAAATGCTTCGCTGCCTCAGATCTGACCCCGAATCTTGAAATGAGGATCAGATTTTGTGCGCCACGGCTGACCATCCAACGCGCAAAACTTCGGCCCAGACCGCCCAGTCCACCGGCAATGACGTAGGTTGCATCGCTTGGGAACAGGTATCGAGGGTTTGACGAAACAGTTGCCTCGAACAACATCAGTACATCGCAACTTCGGTGTGAAGATATACTTACAGGAATACATAGCTGCGGATCCAGCTCAATGACGCGCTTACCAAATACGTCCAGCTCCATGAGGTGCGAGAAGGCGTTCGCAGGGACTGAGGCATCGAAAAGATGGAGCGGACCGGGAGACTGCATGCCCGCTTGGAGCCCTAACCTCATTGCAGCTTGAAAGGTCTTTGAGACTCTTTGGAAGTCTTCTCGGAGGAGGCTTGCTAGATCCACAGTAGCCACAATCAGGTTCTTCTCATGATGCCTGCGCCGAGAATACGTCCTACTGTTCAGTGGCTCGACGTTGATCAAACGGCCGAAAGGGGCCATATGCCCAGCCATCTCTTCCGCGAGTTCATCTGCAAAAGCACCTATAACTACATCAGGCTTCCGGCCATTTGTAGCATGGTAGACTTCCTTAAAGATTGAAGAGTCGTCCACCACCAGTACCGAAGACCTTGCAACCCCAAGTTTCTGTTGGAGGAACAGACTTCTGTCCTGGGAGTCAGTTGTGAGAAGGACAATTGCACCCAACGTCACGGCAACTTGAGCTGCCATCTGACCGACGCAGCTATGTGCATGATGGATAAGGACTATTTCTCCATTTTCGACATGAGCGATACGAACCAGTGCGTGGTAAGCCGACCACAAGGCAAAAGGTAATGAGGCGGCAACTGGGAAGCTCATGTCATCCGGAATGGTAATTGCTGCGCTGGAAGGTACGCAGATGTGGGATTGGCCACTGCAGTGGTGTAGGACACAGACTCGTTGTCCCGGATACAGTTCAGATGTGGATCCTGCATTGAGCACGATTCCTGCGCATTCGTATCCGAGATTTGTCTCGTCCACACTGCCAGCGGCAGCATGAGCATCGAGATCGGTCAAACCAATAGCCCGGACATCTATCAGTACTTCATCGTCAGCTAGCTGTGATCCTGCCTTGGGCCCGTTGTGCTCAAACCATCCAATGGACTCGGCGTGACCAACTCTTTCGATGCCTAAGGTGATCGTTTGTATTTCCTTAAGCTGCTTGTAGATCCGCTGTCTCGGTGCGATGGCTTTCGCAACTCTTTCGTTCATGCTAGCGTATTCCGTCACCCGACTGATGTGGAGGACATTGTTAGTTGCAGTATAATTGTTCTCCAATTGCTCGACAGGTAATTTTGCCATGGACTCCACAAGACGGAGGATCGCGTCCAAAATTGTTCTGTGTAGTGGCCCAGGTCCATTAACGGAAAGCTTTGCAAATTTACGTGTCGCATCTTCCGACATCATGACTCTTCCCAGACCATCAATAAGATGGTGGCGGGGCTCAGACCAACTTTCTTTGTCCCTCGTAACCCAAAGTATCGATCGAGCTCGGAGCAGCATATTCTGAATTTTAGTGAACTCGTCTTCTGACATCTCATTTAGGAAAATGTTGTCCACTTCTAGAAGAGATATAATAAGCCCTGGTGGCGCATCGCGACTTGCAGCAAATTCTTCTAAAGTAGCAACCTCACAATGGAACTGTAATTTCTGCAACCCTGTTTGTATGGATACGGCATCTGCATGTTGTGTTGTGATACAGTGATTTGCAATCACCAAAACGCTGTGAGCCGAGCAGTTTTCGAGCGCCGTAGGTCCAAGACGCTTTTCCACAGCGGTAGAAATGATGATGCTGCTATAGCGACATTCAAGCTCTTCTTGACCGGGAAGCTCCACGTCGACGCCCGAGAAACCTGCAGACTGAAGGCTATCGTGCCACGCTTTTGTGGTCAAGCATGGACTCAGTGTTGAGCGATTTTCGTGGGTGAGCGGATTCCACCAGCCTTGGAGTAGACCAAAAGCGAAACCTATGGGTATTGCTTCTGGGACCGTAGTTTCGAACAAGAGTAACTTTCCATTGGGCTTGAGAAGCTTTCGCACATTGTGCAGTGACTGCTGCAGATCATTTGTAGCATGCAAAACATGCGAGGCCACAACGATGTCATATGTACCGATTTCGAAACCTTGCGATTTTGGGTCATTGGAAATGTCGCAAACTCGAAAGTGTATACGGTCGATGTAGTCTTTGAACTTTTCTTGAGCCGGCCCGAAAAATACAGGTGAGACGTCCGTGTAGTCATACCTTTCCCATCTTTTCACACCTCCAGCGCTCATTCGTTCCAGAAGACGAAGTGTCTGACCTCCGGTACCAGCACCAACCTCGAAAATCTTCATGGAAGGGTCTTTGAAACACGCGAGATCAATGTAAGCTGATGCAGGATGAGCATGATGCTCGTTCGCAAGCATAGCTTCATAGTATCGATCAGCAAGCCCATCTCCGAACATGAGCGCCAACGGATCAACGGTGCCCTCCAAAATTGGACGGATGTTCTTGCCCAGATACATAAAGAAATGGCCATCAACACCAGAGGCTTCCACATTATGAATGAGTGTATTGCGAGCATCAGGATCCTTCAGCAAGTTCAAGACTCTTTCGTGACTGACGGGCGATTCGCCGCTGCACATAAGAGTCGTTTGATATCGCAACCACAGGACGTAGGACTCCATGTGCGGAGATAAACTCAGGCCCGGAGTCTGATCGAGGAAGTGAACTGCATCCACTACGAAACACATGATCGCGGTCATCAGCGACTTGTATGACCGAACTGCGTTTTCTGCCTGTTTTGGTCGGCTGGTGGAGCAGTATTGAAATATTTGCTGGCTGTTCATCAGACCTAGGTCAGGCTTCCAGATCAGTCTAGTGCATAGATGATGTCGCTGGTTATCAACCTTATGCTCGTTATGACTACCAATAAATGTGGTCCTCAGCTCGTGTAGCACGACAAGAGGAGTATTCAACGCGGGTGACAAGGCAATTATGTTTGCCGAAGCCCCACGGTGTCCACGAAACTTACACCTTGCTGCCATACGAATTTGATCTTCACAGAGTGCGTTGCGATCGAAATTGAGCCACATGTTGGATATGCTTGATGGCACCATTGTGGGAAGATCTCTAGACTTCTCTTGATGAAGTGCAGGGACAAGGACCTGTGCGAGACCATCTAACACAACAGGATGCAGTAGATAGTTCGTGTTTGGCCACTTCGCGTTCTTCAATTTCCAGGTTCCAGTGTCCAGATCTGCACTTGCTATTCCAGCACTACCCAGTCGAACGTGTTTTAGATTCTGGAATGTGGGACCATATTCCACTTTGCTGCCGGTGAACAGAGCATAAGGATCTGTCTCAGAGTGTTCACTTGTGCTGCCCAAAATTTTCTCCACCCAATCGCGACAGGATGTTCCCTGCAAGAATGTAGCGCCATTTACTGCGTCTAATGGCTCATGCTTTTTGAGCAGTGGCCGGATATGTGCGGTACAGCATTGGACGTACTTCTCGCTCTCAATAACGAAGAGCTTAAATCGATATTGGGATTCACCCTGTAAATCCTTTTCTAGGGTTGTTTGGACTTCCACGCTCTGTACCCCAAGCAAAAAGGCGATTGGGTGCAGGAATGTTACGTCGGATAGGTGCATACCATATGCGACATGTGAAGGATCGTCCTCGAGCAGTTGAACTAGAGCTTCCATAGCCATAACAATCATTGCTGCAGCAGGGAAAATTATATCTCCGTTGATACGGTGATCCTCTAACCAGTGTAACTCAGCCAAACGGATTGTATTCCGCCACTGCGCGATACTATCATTCCAGTCAAGGCTACGAGTTCCCAGTAAGTCGTGCCGAGGTCGCTGGGGAAACCTCATATTGCGGCTCAGTCGACTCTCGCGCCAATATGACCGTGTGTGGTCGAACGGATATTTCGGAAGATCGGGAGGCAAGGTTAAGCTGGACTTTTTGAGTTGGTTTGCAGCCGTAACATCCACTTCATAACCTGCACAGTAAAGGCTTCCAAGGGCACTCAGAAGCGTCTCGCATGCATCTCGTCCTCGCATGAGTGTCGTAATATAAGTCGGCTTTGTTGTATTCGATGAATCCTGCAGGATTTCACGTATCGGAGCTTGCAACGCACTGTGTGGCCCGACTTCCAAAATATGGCTGATCCGAAGATCTTGTGAGACCTTTCTACCAAGCTTTTTCCGCGGCTTTACCAGCGATTGATCTATGAGCTTCTGCAATGCCGCTGCGAATTCGACGGTCGACGTGAGATTTTGAACCCAATACGCTGCCGTGTTGAGTGTGCTAGTGGCGACGATATCACCTGTGACAGAGGATATCATGAGGACTTGATGTGCAGAAACCCTCGGTTCCAGGTCTTGTATCGAGTTTGCATAGTTGTGAGCAATGGTTTCCATGAAGCGGGAGTGGTAAGCCATCGGAACCCGAAGTCTTCTTGTGAAGACTGAATCTTCCTTCAACAAACGTTCTAGGATGATGAGTTGGTGCAGATCGCCAGTCAAGGTCAGACTCTTTGAGCTATTTACGCAGCCAATAGCAACATCCAGACGGCCTTGAAGTGTCTCTAGATGGGCGAAGTATGGTAAAATCTCACTCCGTGGCAGTGCGACTGCCATCATTGACAACTCCTGGCTAGTATTCCGCATAAGCTGGGATGACAACACTCCCCGATGGTAGGCAATCTTCACAGCGGATTGCCGTGTGAGAGCGCCTGATGCGTATGCGGCCGCTATCTCACCAGATGAGTGTCCGATCACAACGGTTGGTGCGACATTCAGACTTTCTAAAAGGTCGACAAGACCTAACTGAAGAATTGTAGTCAACGGTTGGCTGTACTCAGGAGCACTGATATCTGATCTGGTTTGCAATCCCTTCATGATAGTGGAGATTGACCATTGGCAACCCAGTGCGGCCAGACATTGTTGCGATGCTTCCAGACTGGCTTTGTATGCGCGGTATTCCAGTAGCTCTTCGCCCATGCCTACGTACTGCGCACCTTGCCCGGTGAAGATAAATGCCGATCGTGCATGTGAATTGATCTTGACCGGAGCCGAAATACTCACGCTGCTTATGTCGATCGCTTTGGGGTGTTGTATAACACTGAAGCATCGATATGTAAAGTTAGATCGTCTGGCAGAAAGCGCGTAGACCACAGCCTGGGTCTTTTCCGGACGTTGAGCCAGGTATTTCAAATGTGCATTCGCAGTAATACCCAGGGCTCTCTTCTCTGGAGCCGACCAGATGAGAAGTCGGGGTCTGTCGCTGAGCTGACTTGTATCGCCATTCACATACTTTGTCCGATCTTCGATTATGATCTCTTCCAATGGATTACGATGAGTCCGGTGATGACCATTCAAGCCATGTTGCTCGAGATAATGGCATGCATCATCTAGTATAGCGGTGGCATTTGTGCCCCCAAATCCGAATGAATTGATCTGGAAATCACAGTCAATACTTTTCACATGAGACAAGCCGACCCTGGGTACAGTCTCTACGTACACATGCTCTCCGTAGACCGGATGTCGGCCACGACCTGACCGTCTTGGGAAACTGCGATTGTGAGTGGATTGAGCCAGTCAGATAAGCGTTGTACTAACGTGTAGATGCAAGGCTCCAGGGTCCACCTGCTCGTTCAGTTTTTCGAAGCCGGCAATTGGAGGGATCACGCCATTTTCGAGGACCATGACTGTCTTCACAATCCCGGCTAAACCACTAGCACCCTCAAGATGTCCAATGTTGGCTTTGACCGCGCCAATATAGAGGGGATCGTCCGATGTACGATGTTGTTTGAAAGCAATTGCAATGGCGTTTGCTTCAACTGGATCCCCAATAGGAGTGCCTGTACCATGAGCCTCGAAGTATCGCGTAGGCTCCATCTCAATGTTTCCCTGCTTGTAGGTCTTTCGAATCAGATCTACTTGAGCATCGCGGCTTGGCTGAGTGATACCTGGCGTCCTGCCATCCTGATTAGATCCGGTGTTCCGGACCACAGCCCGAATTGTGTCTCCGTCTCTTAACGCATCAGGGAGGCGTTTAAGGACAAGCATGGCAAAACCTTCACCACGGGCATAGCCATTGGCTTTGGTATCAAAGCTCCAGCAACGGCTATCTTTTGAGAGAAAATTGAAATCAGACATCATTTTCATAAAATTAGGATGGTATACGAGGTTCGCGCCGCCAACCAGACTCTTCACAGCCATATTAGCGTAACACAGCTGTTCAGAATGTTGCAATCTCCTACCATTGATGAAGTCCCCAAACGTAGATCTTGACATGCAAGATGGAGTGCGACCAGACTACTAGAACATGCTGAGTCCAAGTTCATCGATGTGCCCTTGAAGTCATAGAACCAGCTTAGACGGTTTGCAAGCATTGACGGCGCGATTCCCATGGCTGCATGACGCTGTTCGGCTTCATAGTCCTGCTGAAGGATGCTCAGGTAATCGTTAGTGAAACATCCAGTATAGACGGACGTGTCAGAGCCACTGCAGCGCGAAATTGGGATCCCAGCTAGGAACATGGTAAGCAGAGTTTTGTAGCACACATTCATATTCTTACCATCTTCAAGCGCATGGTACGTTGTTTCCAGCATAAATCGGTGTTGAGGATCCATACATGCTGCTTCGCCCGGGGTAATCGAGAAGAATGGAGCGTCGAATTTGCTCAGATCCTCTTTGATGAAGTTGCCTCCGCGCAACGGAATCTGATAATCATCAATATATATGTTCCGTCATATTTTGATACACTGTCTAGACTCACTGTACTTGGGCGAGACTCATCGGGGTGGTAATAAGCATCGATGTTCAGCCTATCTGGTGGAAATTCTGTGCTGGCTGATCTTCCTTCACACAACATCTGCCAAAACGCAGCCTCAGAGGTCGTGTCCTGAGGGAACTTGAATGCCAGGCCAATTATGGCAATTGGTTGTAATTCTTCAGCCATGCATGCCATCGCAATTCGATAATGCTTCAAGCTGTCACTGGCAAAAAGTGTGTGTATATGATGATACTGTTTCTAGCCGTAAATGAGAGCACAATGGGCTAAGCCTTCATTGTCTTCCCGAGACACTCAACGTCAGCTTTGAATAGTGGTAGCTGCACAGTTCCTCGCTGAGTGTGTTGTGTGACAGTTTACACCGGTATTGACGATGCTTAGAATAGCCAGGAGACCCACATATGGGCTATTTAGTCGGGATTGACCAGGTCATTTTGCAATGACCAGGGATTAGCATCCACCTAGCCGATATTGACGGCCCCGCCGCAGTAGTGCGGCTGCAATCGTGTTTCGGAGGCCTATAGCACTCGATAGCGCTGATGGCAATGCAAACGATGAATTCTGCCAAGACTAGGTGATCATAAGAGGTGCATGCATGTTGGCCATCCAAGACGCAAAAGATTAGCACAGTGCGTGCATCCTGTCACCACCATTTCGGGTCTATGAGTCAAATTACCTAGCGAACATTGGCATCTCCGGTAGCAGGCGAAACGTTCTTTGATGTCTTCATAGGCTCTCTACATCCGGCATCTGGCTTGCTTCACAAGTACCCAGCTTAGGATGACTTCGATACTAGGCGCGCCGCCTGCCAAGTACAAAGCTCTTTGCATGCATGGAATTGGAACTAATACCGACGTGAGAAACAATCCGATATCAAAGTGTGCGATTCATCAAAACTGACTCTTCCAGATATTTGAATCGCAAACAGCGGCTCTGCGCCAACAGCTAGGAGCACAATTCGATTGGGACTTTGTTGAAGGCAGCCACTTCTGGCCCGCAGCAAAAGGCATTTGCGAGATATTTGGCAATCACCAAGTCTGCTATTCCTACTTTGATGGCACAGCACAGAGCGCATCGAACGCTATTGAGGATCTTGCAGCCTACGTGTGCGAAAATGGACCTTTCGACGTTCTCATTGGCTTCTCTCTAGGGGCGGCCATGATAGCCACCCTACTGCTGTCTTCGGAGCACAAGAAAGCCCAGAGTTACATTGGTAGTGTTGCATTCTTGTGCGCCACTTTACCCAGCGACTGGGAAGAACTTCTGGGAGGTAGAATCACACAATTGAGAGCGAAAGACGTGAGCGAAGCCCGGAAAATTAGGATTCCGTCCATACATGCATGGAGTCCGGATGACGTCGACTATCCCGGTGAGAGTATTGAAGTTCTTCGGATGTGTACTCCGTCGCGTCGTGTCGAGATAGCACACTCGATAGGTCACAGTGTACCGTTCCAAGGTGAAGAACTCAAACGACTCACACAAGCGATGGTTACTATGGTGACTAGCGTTAATCTGTCTTTGAGAATCTAATCATGCTCCCCGTATACTGCGGCATCTGTTTCGCAACCAGCATCAATGTCAACTCGCATCTCAAAGCTACGCATCTCGATGAGAAATTATGCATTCAGAAATTGTGCCTACTCCCTCAGCCCAATGCTCAACGATCTCACGACACAAGCTTATCATGAACAGGGGTAGGGAGCCGTTAAGATGAAGCGATACTTACCCGTCTGCATGCAAAGGTTTTCTTGGGAAGGTGGTACGACTAAAGTTGGCAAGTACACGTAAGGCGCAGACGCCGAGGATTATGCACCTTAATCAAGTGTCGGGTTCCGAAATGCTCGGCAATAGCAAGGCGGATTTCTAGTACTGCCCGTGCCGCTACAGGGGCCAAGGCGCCTGGCGTGGCGTATACCATCGCCAGATTTGTTCCAACTTCTGACATGCTCTACGTACGCTCGTTTTTCCCCAGTGTTATGGGATCGTATCCATCGAAATATCAACGCCCACAGCCCTAGCTTCATGATCGTTGTGATATAGCTTTCCACAACTGAGCTCACACTTCATACATCTTCGTGCGAATGAGTCCTCAATCGCAAGCGCCACCAGCGCCGTCGTTGCATCCAGACGCTATCAGCCACAGCTATGTTGTCTTTATTGGCATCACAAGCGCTATGACCGCTCTGGCGACAGCATCTGTGGTGGCACGCTTTGCATCACGCCTCAGGACCATCACCTTATGGTGGGATGATTGGGCCATCTTGGTCTCTCTGGTCTTCGCGTATGGCTTCTTGACAACTACAGTCCTTGTGGCCACTGTCGGAGGAGCTGGATACCACATTGTCGGATACAGTCTTGCTCAGCTCGAGAAATATCTCAAGGTAGGTCGCGGAACGTCCCGATAGCACACGCAAAACAGGTCACTGATTGAGAATAACAGATAGCTCTGGCTAATAACGTCATTTACAATGCCAGTATCACAATGTCGAAAGCATCGGTACTGCTCTTCTATCGCCGTATATTCTATGTCGACCGATGGCTGGCCTTGTCCATCAATATCACAGCTTTTGTGCTGGTCGGTTACTTCTTCGCTGCTGCAGGCGGACTGATTTTCTCGAACAAACCCATTGTGGGCCAGTGGGATCTTGCCGTACCAAGTAAGAGCATTAATAACAGGGCGTTCTGGCTTGCCATGGCGATAGTCAACATCTCTCTGGATGTTATTATTTTGGCTCTACCCCAAGCCCGAGTCTGGAGACTACAGCTCTCAAGGACAAGAAGGATTCTGGTATCGTTGGTGTTTCTATTAGGTGGCCTGTAAGTTCCTATGTTCCAAAAGACACTATGAAATCTAATCTAATTTGGGACTGCAGCGTATGCATCATGAGTATTATACGGATCACATCCCTCTTGACCATCGAGATTGCCGATCTTACCTGTTCGTGAAACTTCCTTGTTTCAGAAATAATATTTGAAGCTTACTTTCAGCAGACACGCTCACCACTCCAGGCATTTGGACGATGGTGGAAATGAACACATCCATTATATGCGCCTGTTTACCGATGATTCCTGGCCTGTTCAGAACAGATAAGGGTGTGAAGCGAGCTGGAAGTGGATTGCCCTCCGGGCAATCTAAAAGTGGCTTGCTTGATTCGACTCGAAGAGATAAAAGTATGGGATACTCAGATTTGGAGCGGGATACAAACATTGATGTCAGAACAAGTGTTGAGGTTCGTCATGAACCCGGACAAGAATCTGACGCAATTGCTCTACGGCGGTATCAGGTCGGCCTCTAGTCCTTCGGTCGAGTTTAACCAAAACACGATGTTTCGGAGCCGGGATCATGACTTATGAGTCAGCAGTGGTAGAGAACCACGTGCTATAGAGTTGTATGTACTGCGCCGTTCTCTTTCCTACCATCAGCTAGAAAATCAATTAGTCCCTCTCATTAGCCCCTGCTTCTGCTTGCTCATGTACCTTGGTGAGCTTTTCTGCCTTGTGAATTTACAATCATGTTAGCTTGCAAGGCTTTCTAAAGCTCCTGTAAGACTATCCCGGTTATAACAACAAATCGTGTCGTCGGCGACTTCTTGCATTAGCGACAGCAATCTATCTGAGTACCAGGAGTTCAAGCGAAACGCTGTACCGGTACATAGTCTTATACTTGGCATGTGGCGAGGTCACTATATGCAAGGTGATCCGAAGCCCTTGGCTTTGACGTAAGTGGCTTTCTCCGGTACCTGTGGAGATAAGTTTAGACATGATGTGGGTTTGGTGAGGGGCGTTGGCAAGATGTAAGCGACCCTCTTGTCGGACACCGAAGCCAGATTACAAATAGGCTTGGCGTGCAGAGTGTCTGCATACATATCTGATCAAGATTGAAATCGAGCTGAATCACGGGATGCTAGTGTGTTCAGCACGCTCATTCCACGGAGCAGATGATGCATCAGCATAGTTATCGAATCGGCTTGTGTATCTTGATGCGTGTTAGCTCGTGGAAGAAATATTGCTCGAGATCATAGATCCGATCGAGTTACTGTCTCTGTCAAAGGACATGTCTTGGATGTGATAGGTGTGAACTGGGATGCATGCTGCTGGTGCCACAGCGGAGGACGTATAGCGCTAAGCGGAGCGCACTGCAGCCACGAAAAGCACCACGTATTGGATTTTGTTGCGCAGCACGCTGCATGGCTCCGGTCTATCCTGTGTTGGTCTCATTGTAAAGCCTAATTGAGATAAGTCCGCGCGGCTATTAAAGTTGATATGCTTGCCCAATATTAATCTATGTTCCACGAATATATCAGAACCGCGCCGCACCTAGCATTGCTGGAAGCATGTGCAGCTGGAAGCCTTAGCCTCAAAACCCTACAACTCCCTTGAAATGCTGTTCGCACGCGTCGGTTTTTCGATTTTGCACGCGCTCTTCTTCAGCCTCATCACCGTCAAAGCCATGTCTGCTCACAAGTCCACCATCGTTATCATTTCTGGCGCTTGGCATGTCCCGGAGTCCTACTCTCAACTTACCAAGTCCTTAGAGAAGGCTGGACATGAGGTTCATGTACCTCGACTACCTTCTATGAACGGAGCGCGCCCACCAACAGCCAACCTTGAGTCAGACACGCAATTCATACGGGATTTCGTCAAAGGCCTTGTTGAGAGGGGTCACACGGTTGCTGCTTTGATGCACTCTTACGGCGGACAAGTTGGCACAAACGCGTTGTACGATCTGGGATCAAACAAAAAGTCTGCTGGTGTTTCACAGCTCATCTACATGACTGCGTTCGCCCAGGAAGCAGGGTGGTCCATGATTGATAAGGTGGAAGAGTTTGGTCAAGGAGATCTCATTCCACTCGCTTTCGACTTTGCCGACGACAAGACGGTAGTCAGTCGTGACCCGAAGACCTTATTGGTTGGAAATACTACGCTTCCTGAATCGGATGTAGATGCATACCTCCACACTCTGGCCCGCTGGAATGGCCAGTGCATGTACGATCGCATCACGAAGACAGCCTGGAAAGATATACCTGTGAGCTACATCCATACGACTCAAGACATGACTGTGCCTTTCGATTATCAGAAATCGATGGTGGAAATCATGAGAAAGGCTGGTCGAGAAGTACAAACTTTCGAGGTGGAGACTGGTCATTGTCCCAATTTCACAGCTACTTCTGCCATTGTAAAAGCAGTGGAAGAAATCCTTGCTCGCTCAAAGTAACATACCATAAACATTGTCTTGTATCTGAGCATCAAAATATCTGTAGATTGGTAGTCACTGCCGACAAAGATCTTCTAGAGCCTCCATTACTTACTGAAGCAATGCAAATGGGACCAAGCATTGGTAGCGTATGGTGCTTTGAAACCCACCCGTGAATAACCTATCAAAGTCTTCGCTTCCTTCGCTTCCTTCCCTTCTAGGTCTAATGGAGTTCGGTGTCCGTAAACTGACGATGAGCGCTCAATCAGGATATCAATACTTGCTTCACTTTAGGCAGAATACGTCAGAGTGGATCCGGGCACCCCACTCCGGTCAACTGTGCCTTCATCATGTAGTAGATGCTTTACAAGCGAGGTGTGTGTAGTACCAGCTCATCGGTATCCAGCGAGACTAATGTCGTTGCTGTTAGCGCCGGGATTGAATTGAAACTAGCTGCCATCCTTTCACTGTTGCTATGACCGATGATGCGGTAGTACCCGCGCCGCCCGTCGAACCTTCTCCACTTTGCTTGGCACGGAGATCATACTATTCGCGGACTTAAGGACCTCGACTCTCGCAACATCGAGGCGCGGTTGCATCCCTGATGAAAGACCCGGTTCGAGCTTATTGCTTGATCGCCTTCCTGCCAATAGTCGTCCATCTGGTGAATGCCCAACACGCTCCGTGCCTTGTCTCGAGACCAACTTCAGGCATCATCTTGGACAGAGTTTGTGCGATTTCCGGCTTACCAGTTTGCCTAGCAATCAATTCGTGGATTGTGAGGCTGCATTCATGCATTGCAAGTGCAAGATGAGGTGGAGCGTCACGCACGTCTGATTGCACCTGCTCCAGTCCTGCAAGCTCGAATAATCCTGCAAGGCCAGGGACCCAGGTAGGTTTAAGTCTAGCGTCTTGGCCCTGCGACAACGCCAATAGACCGGTCAGCGCTTCCACTTTGTTCGACACCGCCGTCTTCTCGATTCGGAAAGATGCAACGTCAGGCTCGCCCCATTGTATGTAGCCTCCGGGCTCTAATCTGACATTAGCGCCGACAGCAGTTTGCAGCACAAGGGACTTACTTAGTAGAGCAACAAGGTTATGAATGATGCTCGTTATATCCGCATCCAGTAATACAAAAGCGAAGTTGCGAATGTGGACCAGATCGTAAGCGCCAAGAAGTGCCGCTGGTGCCGATTCCTTAACGTTCCAATTTCTCAAGGTCACATTGCGAGGCAGCCAGGGTGCCGGGGGCGCAGCTTCAAAGGATATGTCCAATCCATCCAGTTGAACATCATCGGGAAGTCGAGCACTCAGATCGGTAAGCCAAATACTTGCGGTGTGTCAGCCACACGGGTTCTGCGTCGCAGGATCCCGAGACGCTCACGCTGTACCAGTCCCAACATCAGCTACGCGTAGCGGCTTGCTATCATTGCGCGAGTGAGCTTTCTCCAATAGGCTGATGTTCGGGTGCGTAAGATATCCAAATAGCTCTATCCAGAGGTAGTGTTGGAGGTTTATACTAAGAGTTGCGTGAGCATAGATCGTGTCCAAGTTTTCATACAAGCAGGGTCTACAGAAAATGTTCAAACGAACCGATTATTGTCGACGAAATCTCGTGTGAAGACGTAGTCAGAACCTTCCGCCATAATGTGGATGCTTTGAATCAGTGTTCTAGCGTTGAAGAGGTGAGCGAGCTATGGGATGGAGGCGCGATATTAGCTTTAAATAGTGATACCTGCCTGGCAGCCAAGTTCGAGACCATTGGATAAATGTAACTTTGGATTACTACTATGGTCATGATGAACGGCTCATTTAACCGTGCAAGGTCCGGTCATGACCTTCCAACGCCATTCTCTCTTACGGATCCCGTCATCTAACCACATGTCATACACAATGATTTTGCCAACCATAGGACACCTTATCGCGTCAGTTTCTGGAGTGCTCAGTCATTGGACTTATTTTATACATGGAGAGCACGATCTTGCCGCTGCACGTATCGCAACGTATCATTTGTCTGCGTTCATCCTTGTTGTCGTCACTGAACAGTACCTCAATGCTGTCTCCTTGCGCAGCGCTACGGGAAGAGGACTCACTCTGGGCATCGCGTACCTTTCGGGTCTTTTCACAAGCATCATAGTCTTCCGACTAATTTTGTCGCCGCTGCGACACATCAATGGGCCTCTTCGATTGAAGATTACAAAACTGACCCATGTATGGGACATGGCCTTCAACCAAAACTGCAAACTACTTGAGGATTTGAGAAAGCAATACGGAGATATTGTGAGAACGGGTCAGTCTCACAGCTATTATTTACGTTTAGAGTAAGAAGGTTGACCTGGCTCCATTAGGCCCAAACGAAGTAACCATCTTCGGTGCAAAAGCTTTTCACGAAGTTCATGGTCCAGAGTCTACTTGCGGCCGTGCAGCCTATTACGATTTGCTTCATCCTATGGTATCACTCGACACAACACGTGACAGCGCGATCCATGCTCATAGACGACGAATTTGGGATCAAGCGTTCAGTATTAAGGGTGAGCTGTATGCTTGCTATCCTGCTACTCATGCTAATATCAAGATAAAGCAATGGACACAGCAGTGCCTACTGTATATGAGCATGCCGAGAGGCTCAATACAGAGCTCGCAGCACGTACTGGAGAGCCACTCGACATATCGGTATGGCTTGAATATTACACTTTTGATCTCATGGGTCTCTTCGGTCTTACCATAGATTTCGGAAATCTCACCAAAGGCGAACATCCTATCCTTGCGTTGTATCACATGGCCCATAAAAAGCTCGGCCCTTTGGCTGCGGCACCTTGGATCAAGCATCTATTGATGGGTATTCCATACATTGAACGAATGAAATACTACAAGCAATTCATGGACTGGGCCCACGCTGAGTTGGAAAGGAACATCCAGGTCAATCGCCCGAATAAACACAAGCGAAGCAACACTAATGTAAACATTTAGATGAATAAAAAGGCCAGAAAGAATGTCATTGGTTACGTCCTTGATGATGCGATGTCGAATGGTGGACTTCAAGCGAATTGGAACTTTGTTCTGGGTGACTTCATACTGGTCATCGTTGCAGGCAGGTATGATTTTGATTATGCTGATATTATTACTTTGGCAAGCTAAACAAAAGTCAGTGACCCTGTTCGACAAGTTCTAGCAAATATGCTCTACTACCTGCTTGTTCATCCCGAACATCTTGCGACGATCCGCATGGAACTAGCTACAATCGACCTATACAAATACAAGGCTCTACAGCAATGTAGCCACTTGAATGCGTCGATATACGAAACTTTGAGGCTCAATCCGGCAGTTCCATCAGCGGGCCTTAGACTGCCGCCGAAAGGCGGATTGGTAATTCAAGGCACCTTCATTCCGGAAGGAACGACAATTGTCACTCCCCAATACAGTATGCTAAGAGGTATGTGAAAAGCCTCGCACTTAAACATGAAGAAAACGTCTGATTTGACGTGTTCCTTATAGATTCACGTAATTTCCAGTCGCCTGAAGCATTCGTGCCCGAACGATTCACCACCAAGCCCGATATGATTATCAATAAGCTTGCTTTTGTACCCTGGAGTACGGGTAAGTCTCTATCTCATCTTGAAAATAGTAGTAAAGACCTTGAAGGACATGGCTGATCAGACTTCTGATAGGCAAGATGTCCTGTCTGGGGAAAAACCTGAGCTTGATGGAAATCCGTGTAGCGGCTGCATTATTGCTGACAAGCTTCGATTTTGAATTCGCGCCAGGTGAGGACGGCACAAGAATGTTTGCAGAGGCGACAGATTACTTTACAACAACACCTGGGCCACTGAAATTAGTTCTGAAAAAAAGAGATCAATCACCGGTACCAGATTTGTCATAAAAGGCTGGATTAATGAGGGAGAATCAATGCTGTCAGCTGTAGTGAAAAATGTATGGTTTGACTTGAAGAGGCCGGATACAGATAGGAATATGGACTGGGGTTGGGCGTTTGAACCGGGCTACATAATGCTTACTATGTAGTTCCACGAGTAAGACTGGCTCTTGCCTGAAATATAGCCTGAGGTCATATCGTCTACCACTCCATTGTCTTCGGTGGCATCTTCATCATGTGCATATTGTGTTCTTACAAACAACGCTGACACGATCTTCATCATATTTATCACGGAAAATAGATCGGAAGGAACGATTCGAGTACTTAGTACTAGTTCTTTTCAATTCAATGTTATGTGCGTAGCTTATAAGAATTGTCTCTTCATTTTTCTGTAGTACTAAATTGTCTAGCAATATTATGATTTCGTATAGTATGTCTTAATCTTCTACTGATAGTTTTCTAGGTGTTTCAACAGTTTCTGCATATTTTATACCTTATAGCCTGAACACAACTTCTAGGGACGTCGGCCCATTCGAGTGAGAAATTGGTGTCAAGCCATCGCATGACTATTTCAGTCTACCTGCGCGCACGTTCAAGAAAGATACTCGTTTCCATAAATGTGAACGAGGCGGGACGGGATGCCCTGGATGGAATCATCGGCCCCTACTGCACAGCCTTCCTCGAGTATATCACAGGGCTTGTGGTGCGAGACTGCGAAGCGATACTCGCTCCAGCCTGACATTAGCAAGTAACTGCATGCAGGTATCTTGATATCCTATCTAGACACAAAGCTAGGAGTACCTGGGATGATTAGGATGATTCGGCTGGGGTAGTGTACACATTCACGCCTAACCACCTAGCTTCGTCTTATACTGCCCAAGCCTGGGTGATACGAGCGTGCAGAGCATACCATACTGAGATGACTGTGCGCAACAATTTCGTACTTCTTGTGTACCCACTCATGGAGCGAAGCTACCGCATGGCTATGACTCGCCGCTCGGTCATGGCAACTCGGATGTTTATGCCATCTGGCGGGTTGTTATAATAGTAGCAGCGTAGACTTCTGCTGCGACCCGCGTTGGTAGAAAAGTTTATGGCACATGCACCAGAAGCACAGTTGTGGGAAACAAGACGGCTGCTTAAAATTGTAGGACCCAGTCAGTATGTACACAACGATACTCTCTGATTATGAGATGAGATGATAGATTTCAGAAGACCTGATAGTGAGGAAGACTTGACGTCAAGATGGTCGCGATTAATCTACGGCTACGAGGAAGCGCTTCTTTTCGCCTCGTCGCGTCGTTCAGCAAGCACGTTCCGATAACAATCGACACTACTCTCGGTTTCCAAATTCGCCTCACCTGCAATCTTGGATAACTGATACTGGCATTGTAAGTTGGGGGAGCACAACGCAGAAGCATTTGCGATCCGGCTGCCAGCTTGTGAAGATAAAGTGCAGATTGACAAATAAAGCTGCAAAAATGGTTCCAAGAAATGGTTACGTTGTGCTTCTCACCACCTCGATCGCGTGCCGAGATTGAAACGGGTCTTCCTTTCGCTGATTTGTGAACTTCGCAACAAGATTCAGCATGTAAACGAGGAAACGAATAAGCCAATGACTTTCAGTCTCATGCGAAATACCTACAAGCAACAGACTAGCCCTGGACATCTTCTTTTAGGAGACTTCAAGGTACTCAAAGCTTTATTGTGTGCTCTATTGTTTTGCCATGTAGTCTACGAGTGCGATAATAGCTTCCAAGGCGGATGCGAAATATTGTGTTAGTAACATTCTAATCATCAAATTGTCGGTCTCACAAGCTGGTAGGGTTACAATTTGATACGCAAGACAAGTAGTAAGCTCATAAACAGTTCTTCTCGTAAATTCTGCTTGAGATGTTCCTCTATAGAACTTCTCTGATAATTAGCACTTTCTTCTAAGGGTTTGATGGTAATCTCACCACTACAAGAGACACGTCATGTTCAAGTATTGCTCATAGTCACTAAGGCCCAGCCTCTTCTCGATATCCGCAGCAGTGCAAAGTCGCGAAGCCTATTCTTTCTAGCTAAGATAAGCAGGCCAGTGTAGAGAACGCCAGCTCCTGCGCTTCCATTTCTCATTGCACAACCCTAACCCTAAGGATACTGAAATCCCCCACTAAGGAACTTTTTGGCGTATTAGATTTAGGTACATAAGATAAAAAAGAAACCTGCTTTAGGAGCACCTTTAATACCAGCCTGGGGCCGATGCGAAAGTCAACTACTAGTTGTGGTTCGCCGCGGTGAGTGCATTTCATTTTGCATCCGATCGGGAATCGGAGAGTGGCGCCTTTTCTGTCCGACATTGTATTGGAACCAGGCTACGTCGGTAACTTCGCTACACCTGTCGGTTGTGTTCCTTGAAATAATGGTGATCCTGGTGTAGCCTGTATGTAGTCCACGACGCTTAGGTCAGAGGGCTCAGCTATCACCTTGCGAGGCGTCGGAGAGAGTAAATGCGTCAGGATAGAGGCATTGCGCAAGGCTGCTATGCACGAAGAGTCATCGATGTGAAGCGCATGCAGCAGGTGGTCTGGTCCGTCTGCTCTTATAGTGGACAGAGTTGGGCTTAGCACAGGGGAGGTGGCATTGCCCAGCATCATATCAGGCGAATCCATTGAGCGAGCTGCAACTGAAGGTCGGCCAGCAATGGTGCGGGACTTTGTCTTGCCGCTTGTCACGTGTTTTGGAGGATTTGTACTGTACAACACTGTGTTGATGGCGGCGATTGGTTTGTTTCGGTACCATGGGTCGTTGGTAAGCAGTGCGAAGCCGGGATCGTCAGATACTAGAATGCTAGGCCAGCATGGATTCTGGCTCAAACCATCATCAGTGAAAGATTTTGTCCTTGTGTGCTCCCAATGCTTGATTTCGAACACAGCGTTGGGTACCTTGACACCGACGCTTGTGATGTACGCTTCAAGCTATGTTAGCATGACGATCATCATAGACAGGGTTTAAAGCTTACTTGTTGTACCCCCACCGATCCTTGATACGACTTTCTGACTTGTTGTTGTAGCTGCGTCGCTTCTCATATTTCTCTTGGCTTGTTCATTCCATGCATCGTGCTTTTTACAGAACTCTTTCCACATCGAACCAGCGCCTCCATTTTCACCTTTGGGCAGCAAGCGGACGACTTGCCCACGCTTTTGGGATCCGGCCGCATCCAGTGCCCAAAAGGCGCGAGGTGGCCATTCATCTCGTTCGCACAGCGCGGACTGAGTCCATTCCTTTGCCCATTCCCAGTGGTGCTGAATTGTCGCATCCACCTGCTTGCGTTTGCCAAAGACACCCCAGTCGTCTGTTGCCTTGCCATCTGCACTGGTACCTGAAGTCGCATAGCAGGTCCATCGAACCATATCAGGCGTATTTGAATGAACGCTCATTACCGAACTATAGTGATAGCATGCTTGTGTCCAAGACTCTCTGCAGGTAACTGGAGGTGTCGTCATGTACGTAGAGATACTTGTCGTCGTGGTTGAGTCTGACCTTGTGTTGGCTTGATTGTTGCAGGTGGTAGCTCTCTGCTGCAACCGGGCGGTAACCTCCGTGTAGATGATCTTGTGAACGACATCCACATGGGGAAGTCGAGCATCCAAGTGGACATCGGTTGTGTCGGAACTGAGCGTAAGCAAGCTTCTCTTTGGTCTGCATGTGTTGTTGTCCTTGTCATCATCTTTGGAACCGTCCTTGCGACAATTGCCAAGGATCTTTTGCAAAGAATCGTCGTGCTTTTTGAATGTTGCACCCATCTTGCTAACGTTGTACTTGGTTTGGGCTCGCCGAGCTGCGCCCAGTCCTGCGAAGTCTCGAGGTTTACGGACGCGTCCAGCGCCTAACAACCCCATGATAGCCATGGCCGCATTTTCCGGATTGGAAACTACGTCTGCGATAGTAAAAGCGGCATTTCCGACCAACCCAGCCATCGCAATCATGCGAGCGACGGTAGCCGCGCCGGCCGCAATTGCAGCGATTTCGCCGACAAAAGGAATTAAGAAAAGGAGGGCCGAAATAATCGTGAGAATGAGATTCTTCTTCTCCTCCTCGATGATCTCTCCGCCTTTCGCTTTTGCTTCCTCCATGGAGTCTATAGCTTGTGCGAAGAGAAAGACTGGAACCGAGAGAACCTGGGCCACATCGCCGTTTGAGCCATCCCATATGCCTGCCACGATGTCGAAGAAGCGGGCAGACATGGAATTTCTGGCGGCCTCAAGATCGATGCTCTTGATAATTTCCTTGGGGTCAGGAATTCCAAAGTCCTTCTTGAGAACAGGTATACCAGTGATCGTGACATCTTTATAGATACACGGGCAGCCTGATGGTGACGCTGGGCAACCAGTGCAGTCGTTCATATACTTTTTGTATTCGCCCAGTTCAACCCAGTCTGAGATTATGCCTGCTTCTGTCTCGAGGGCTTTATAGAAGCCATCGCTGTCTCTGATTGTCATTTTCATAGTCATTTTACCCTGAAAGATCAAAGGGTCGTCTTTCATTAAGCCTTCGCAAGGGCCGTTGTATTTGTCCTTCCCGTTCGATCGCTGGAAATCGCAATCGGTGTATTTTCGGATATTACCGAACTCCCAGTCTGCGAATTTCGAAAAAGCTGCCTCTGCGCTCTTCTTCATGACTCGTTGGTAAGCTTCAAAGTTCTTGTCATAGCCATTGTCTGCAGCGTTGTATTTGGTCATCGAACCATCCAGCATCTTCTCGAGAATAGTGACAGCGAGAACAGGCTTGCAGTCGTCCGAAACATCGTTATCGTTGGCCAGAGCATCGAGATCTGTATATTCTTTGTCAAGAGGGCAGTTCTTGCCACCGGTCTGGTTGGTGTCGTCGTCGCCATTGTTACCGATGCCGCTGTCGCCATAATCTTTATCAAGGTCGACAGCCCAGTCAGACACTCCACCGAAATTCAGTTTTTTGTATGTACTAATCCGATTTTGCTTGGTCCCATCGTTCATCCAGGCTACCCACTCCGTGTCTTGGTAAACCAGATAGTCGGTATCGGTGTCGTCGCTCCACTCCTTGACTCCAAGAAGCTCTCTGTTCCACAAAATCTCCCGGATCTCTGCAGCAGATATATAGCCGCTCGTATCTGTGCAAGGTCCTGGAAACGCATTTGACTCGGTCCTACTGCCTGTGAATCTGCACATCTCGCCTGTGCAGCCATCTTTGGCCATTTTGAAGCTGCGTCCATAGCTAGCGATGCCAACCACAACCTTATAGGAGGGGACCCCAGCCTTTGTAATCATGGCCAGTGCAGTTGTTGTCTCGGTCATATTAATATGCGAGCGTAGGCAGTCACCTTCAGGGCAGCCAGGACTCGACCATTTGTTACCGTAGTCCCATTGTCCGTGGAGGTCGTAAGTCATGTAAATAATGTAGTCGAGGACACTAGACATCTCTTTGATTGGGAATGACTTCAAATACCAATACGATGCAGGGGCCGCAATGGATACAGATTTGCTGCCCATGCGGCGTTTGACCAATTTGAGAAACTCAAGATAATTGGCGCCTTCATCAGCCGCCCCGGGAACGGCTGTGATGTCCTGTGCGCCAGGATACTCCCAATCAAAGTCGATGCCGTCGAGGCCATGTTCATTTATGAAGGCAACCACATTGTCTGCAAAGGTAGCACGGTGCTCTTGACTGACAGCCTGACGAAAGATCGTGTAGGTAGGCGCATCCGCAGAGAAAGCCCAGCCGCCAAGCGAGACGATCCTCTTGATACCGGTCATCTTCTTCATCTTGTCGAATTGGGTCTTCAGCGTGCCGACATCTATTTTGAAGTCTCCGGCAGTAACGTTCGGAAAGGCAAAGTGAATGTGGGTATATTTCTGGGTGTCGATATCCGTGACATCCATGTGTAGGCATGGGCGGTCCTGGTTCCAGGCCTCGAAGTAGGCGACGTGGGCGAAACTCGCTGGGCCTTTAGCATTGTTTGTTATGTTCATCCCGCAGTTAGATATACATCCATTCATACCAGGCTTCGAGGTACCAGGGGCTCCTGTATCAGCTGGATTTTCAATACAGAAGTCCTTGTCCATGCCGCACTGGCCCCAAACATTGCAGCAGACGTTTAGAGGGCATGGATTCAGTTCAGCAAGCTTTTTGTTTCCCCTCGCCTCACCATCTCTCTTCTGTGGCCCGCAGACGGCATTTTCTACAGTGTGCGGCATTGGAGGTTCGCCATCGGAAAGACATATCTTTTGGCCAGCATGAAGGTCGCCGCAGCCAGCAAAGCCCCATGTGTTCTTGTTCAAATTTTCGATGTCCTTCTGAGTGAGATAGTTTGCCTCGGCCAGGGCCCAGCAGCCGTCACCTTCTTTGATGTCGTACACAAAACACGAGCCATCAGCCTGTTTCTTTGGGCGGACTGCGGAAGAGATCAGTGCTTGATCCAAAGAGCAGGACAATAATTCCACTTACAGTCAGGGACGTCACCCGACGAACAGCAAACAAACTGTTTAGGTTTGAGATCGTTGCAGAACCTTGATCCAGGATTGAAGCCGTAGAATTGCGTCAGGCTGATGCCACATCGCTCTGCTAACACAGGGCAATCGTCTAGGTAGAATACCTCTTGATAGCTACAAGTAGCTCTTCGATGCAGTGTTAGAGATGAAGTAGCATTGGAAGAGTGCATTGTCGTTGCATTAGTTGAGGAACTGTTCGAGCTTTTGAACAGCCAGTATTTGATGTCGAAATCTGACCACCCAAGGGTTGCATCAGCACCAGAAGGGCTTTTGCCTTGAATCCAGCTAGAAAGCGCTTCCTGGGTTGCGGTAATATTATTATGAAGGTCCGCAACAACGCCAAAACCCAAGGAGGATGGATGGGTTTCCTTGTAGTTTTGTACAGTGAAGCGATTGGTCTGGCCATCCGCACTGGACTGGACTCTTGAAATGAGGCGGTCAACCACGAGATTAACGCCCTCTCTATCCACCGCGTAACCTATAAAAGCTCCCACAACAGCCGAGCCGACCTTAGCGAACATGGTGACGTGGTGACAGTTCCCGGTCTTACTGATGTAGCCTTTTAGCGACCTAAGAGCCGCAGCAGCATCCCCGTCACGGCCCGTGCTATCGATGTCGGTATGGTCCGTGTGCCATTCATGGTAATAAACCGAAGTTTCATTAGAATTTCGAGCCATATTTGACGGACAGTCTATAGACTGAGATTGTTCGGAGCGCTTCTTGGGTGCACCAAACGTGAAAGGCACGGGATCATAGTCAGGTGCCTGTGTCGTTTTCTCCTCGGAATCTGTACAAGCACGAATAGTTATATGCTTATCCGGAGTGTCGACAGGGATGTCCAGCATAGTACTGAAGAGCATCGGTTTTTTGCATCGATTAAGTGCGACGACGCCATGAAGGTACGTCCAATGCAGAGGATCCAACCCAGATTTGTTACATCGAACAGGACATGGATTGACGGGGCTTGCAGCATCACTCTCAGCGTGCGTGCGACCGCCGAAAGTGAGTGTGGAGTAGAGGACAAAAAAGGTGAACGGTCGCATTGTGCAGCTGCGTTCCAAAACGAGAGACTAAAAAGTCATGAATACATGAAATTTGTAAAGAGCGGACTTTGATCGATAGACCTCAACACAAAGAAGTTGTACGGCAACTGAAACGAGTCACAGTGACAATGAGGAAAGTTGACATTCTGTTCAGACCAAAGTGTGCCTGACCGATATCAATTATAGGTCTGCCAAGGTCTGTATCCAGGGAACCCCTTTCAACTGTACGGTCATCTTCAAATGTGCGCCTAGTGGATGCGCCTTGTATGTTTGCTTCATGGACCATGCACTATTAAAGTGCCTGGTCTAGTACCTGTGAGATTCTACGAGCCTGGAGATTGTGGGTAAATTCCTCGACGGCCGTGCGCACCTAGCGAGGGCGGACGATGTGTGAGTCTAGATGTAGAGTGTCGGTGCCAAGATGTTGGAATAAGACTGCTCACTGTGATCATAATCAAAATCTAGCGAGCTGGAAAAGGGGTATACAGAGCGACATCATTACTTCTCCGCATCATATTGGAGAACCCAACGTGGTTTGCTAGCACTTCCATAAGTTCGCTTTTGATTATCTGAATATTCTTGAAAAAACCACGCTCACCTCAACCGCCAATATGAAGCTTCTAGTGTGCCTCCTTGCGCTGGCCTTTGGCCCCGTCTCCGTTCTTGCTGAGCTCAACGCGTACGAAATACTTATGTTCTACGACATGTACCGCGTCGACTATGGAAAGGACAACACCAATTTCAAAATCGCCAAAGGATGCGAGGATTGCAACTTTGAGGACTTTGCCATCCACATCGATCGACTTGGGATAACCTCCGAGGTCAATGGCCGATTCTCAGACCTTAAGAATCCCACCCTCGACGAAGTGGAGGGTTGGGATGGCCGAAATGAGCTTGTCTATGATGCAAAGAAACTCCTCGGTGGATTATGGCGCGACGAGGACACAAAATCACGCCCCGGACATGCGATTGTGATTGAGCGGCTTGTTAACCACATGTCAAGCCTTCGCTCAAGTGGAGACTCCGATCGACTCAGCAGGATTGTCACTGGAATGCAAGCTGCTCAGCTTAGCAGACGCAGCATGCAAGCCAAAGCCATGATTGATTACATAAATGGTCGCCTGAGCAAAAGCCGCCTCGGTTCTGCTAAAACGCAGTCCATCTCTTGGACTGGCGGGACCTTTGATGAATTTGACTCCATGGCGACTCTTGAAGGAGTGTAAGTCATGACGATATACGAAGTGTATTTGAGACATTGCTGACTTCGTACACCCTGACTTAGACAAACCACAAAGCGTGGGGCAATGCGCACTGAGCTCGTCGCCATTGCCAAGTCCATCAACAACAACAAACTCGAAAGCAGCTCCAAAAGAGATGTTGGAATTGGAAGCGGGCGTAGCCTCCAGAAGCGCGAGTTTGGCGAAGGACTAGCTATCATGGCGCTACAGCGAGGCATCGATACATTGAGCATGCCAGCGCGCAAAAACTGCTAAAAGAGTTGTTCTGAAGGGCCTTCTGGCAGTGTCTCCAAGCGCACGCTTCATGAACTGCAATGACGGCAGACTGCGCAGGGGAAAACAGATGTTGACCATGGTATGAGCAGCGTGGCGGAAGGCATGTCAAGCAATTTCGCGAAATAATATGATACTGTAATTACACAATTAAAAAAACGCTATATGCATGCATGAAAGAAAAGATCCGATAAAAGCTCACTCGATGAAGATCCGTATTGATATGCAAGGTACCCGAACCATGTGCTTAAGTCAGCCTCAAGACATGTTAAGCAAACTCCTTCTGAATGTGCAACCATGACCATTCAGGCACGGAAGTGCGTATCCACTTTCTTAGAGCCTCATTGCGTGCGGTGTAGTTGCGCGATGCTAAGCGAGTGCAAAACCTGTAGTATTAATCTATATTTCGTTTGACAAAACTGTCAGCTTACTTATTAAATACTAAGGGTCGAGGCGAGTCTGTAACGCTTTGGCCTCAGGGGAAAGGTCCGAAAGGTAGACGTCAGAATAGCGTTTGAGCTTCAGTCAGCCCCGAGATATATATTGGGCGACTTCCCAACGGGTAGCTACATATCAAACCCTGTCCATCTAAGCACAGAAGTGCGTGCGGCGTGTTTGTGCGATATTAAGTAGGTGCAACATTAATTGTAGTATTAGCCTTTTAAGCTGTCAGCTTATACGATCAGTACCGAGATTTGTGACGCTTGGGCCTCGTGGGGAGGTAGACTTCCAAGGTTGGTATTAGCGTTGAGATAGAGGTTTAGTCTGCCTTACAAGGCCGGATGATTCATTAAAGTATAGTTTGTGCCAGTGGCTAGAACTGGGCATCAGGCAGTCGGCTAGATGCTATGGTAGAGTGATTACTGGCTGCGGCCTAGGCCTACGATGTCCAAGATGAATGTCGGTCTATGCAGCATTTTCCAAATCACTGTTACGCAATTTCCAACAGGCTGACCGCGACGGAATCTTTGCAACCCCCCGTATCGCAGAGAAATCTAGTCATCCCTCCGTACAGACATCACCAGATGCAGCCTCGTGCTGTTGGAGATGGCGCTGCTAGGATGCTACCCAGGTAGAGGCCACCACGTCCAACACAGGCAGAAATTTGTTCATTAGTTCTAGCGCACTGAAGGACAGTCCAAGAGGAAATCCAAAAATCCGTACATAAAAACCAGCCTCAAGTCGAGCCCATCGATCCAGTCCTCTACTCAGTCTGAGCATTTCTGTCCTCTTACTCCCAGTCCATCATGTTCTCCTTCACGCTCAGTAGCACCGTCACCACACTTTCTGTGCTTGGAATCTGTACAGGAGCATTGGCAACAACCTCACGTATCCAAGCGCGCAGCGGGAAAACGCCAGGACTGGCATTTGATCCAGCAACCACGTCCTACTGCTCTTGGTGGATCGACTACGATGGTTCCATGACCTGCCAGGAAGTCCTCGACGACAGTTGGATCAATTTGGATTCTTTTCGCCGCTGGGTGTGTAGTAGAACAAATATCGTCTTGAATCTGGCATGTACTGACTAATGCCAAAAGAACCCTTCCATCACCTCAGACTGCACAGGCCTTGTTTCCGGCAAAAGCTTCTGCGTCGAGGCCGTCAAGGAGCCCGTACCAACAACGCAGAAAGCGTCCGCAACTCCCATTCCATCGAGTTCCAAGGGCACGACGCCCACTTCCAAGCCCACATCGTCGCCTTCTCCCGTCCGATCAACCCTTTCCACCTTCGTCGCTACCAGTAGCACCCCAACGACTGGTAACGGCGTGGCTACACCCTCGCCCATTCACAAAGGTCTGGTGAGCAATTGCAAAACCTTTCACTTCGTCGTATCGGAAGAGAATTGTGGCACAATGGCTGAGAAGTACGGCATCAGCACTGGCGACGTCATCGCGTGGAACGGACTCAACAGCGGATGCACGAACCTGTGGCAACAGACATATGCCTGTGTGGGCATCATCGGTGGCTTAATCAGCCCTTCCCCATCAAGCACAGCTCAGCCAGGCAATGGCGTTCCTACTCCAGCGCCTGTGCAGCCACGGATCGTCAAGAACTGTAACAAGTTCTATTTTGTTGCATCAGGAGAGACATGCGATGTAATCAACGGGAAGACTGGCGTCAAAATAGCAGACATCATCTCGTGGAATGGGTTAAACAGCGGATGCACTAATATATGGGGCGACACGTATGCTTGCATCGGCGTGATCGGTGGCTCAACTTCGCCTACGTCCTCACCTTCTCCAAGCCCTGTCCAAACAGGCAACGGTGTATCGACGCCGACACCAGCACAGCCTGGAATGATGAAGAACTGCAACAAGTTCCATTTTGTCGAATCAGGAGATACATGCGATGTTATCAATGGAAAGACTGGCGTCCGAGTAGCAGACATCATCTCATGGAATGGACTGAATAGCGGATGCACCAACATATGGGGTAACACATATGCTTGCATTGGTGTCATCGGCCAGTCCCCGACGACGTCCACGCCATCGCCGACGCGGTCGCCTAGCGGTCCAGCAACGCCTTCGCCCATCCAGGCCGGGATGATCCAAGGCTGCACCTTGTGGCACTTTATCGGCGGTTCAACGACATGTCAGCAGGTGCTAGATTACCAGAAAATCACGCTGGCGCAGTTCTACAAGTGGAATCCCGCCGTCAAGGCAGACTGTAGTGGCTTGTGGAAAGATACACATGCGTGTGTCCGTGGGCCTTAGGCCTGAATGTAGTCGGTCCTGAGTATGCCTAGCTGTATACACTGTCACTTCAGAGTTTCGTGCTCGAATTTATCCAACATTTCCTTATGTTTCGTACTTACCTTGTTCTATTCTTGTACATACTGAAGAGAGGAGCATATAGGAGACTGAAATTTAATACAGGATCAATATATTAGGTAAATCGAAAAGCGGTTGCGAGTGATTTCGTGTGATAATGTGAAACGGAGCTGGCGACGTCGAGCTTTTGCCGTTTAGCGCAGCATACTGGGCGTATCAATATTTTCGTTGGTGTTCAGGGTTGCGCTCAGAAGCGCAATCATCGCAATAAAATAAGGCGACGGTCAGCTACTGTGTGATTTAGTGGCGAATATACACTAGTCTGAATGGATCCAGTACCGGTACAGGTGCTCGTGGTGGTGGACCAATGAAACAATGCTATTTTCATCCTATCGAGGCTAGTGCAAAAGTCCTCGTAATAAATTCATGCCGCAGAACCACCTTTTCATAATTCGAGAGCTACCTGCTCGGCGAAGCTTCTCCGTCGCAAAGTCCTCACTAAGCTGGCCCCGCGAAGTGAAAGATTGGGTTTGAATAGCCTCCTGCAGTAGTCAGCTTTTAAACGGGATCCCGTGAGTTGACGAGGCGGTCACATTTAGCCGTCAGCATAGATCAGCTACCGTATCCCCGCTCCACCATCAGATCCTCTCCCACTTTGCCCGAACATGTCTTTCGATCAAGTCGAGTTCCTCACACTTCTGACTGACTATTACGAGTTCTGCAATCGAGTATTTTGGGATGACTCGGTCGTCGCCGAAGCGCCCAATGGCGGTTGGCCGTCTATCACCCATGCCACCATGGCCAACCTGCACAAGACTGATGCAGCTATCGAGTTGCTTCGCCACATGCCTTTTGCAGACTGTGAGCCAGGTACAGACGACGGCGAGCCGCATCTCGTCATGCTGAACACACGGATCCAGGATTACCGCAGCAATGAGATACAGGACCGAATTCGTGACGGCGATCTTGTATACTACGTCGAGCCCGTCCTTGGAGAAGGCGACTCCCTGTCGCCATCATGTATCTGCTTTGGCAACAGCGAAGGGCGTAATGGCTACTTTCTCGTTGTCGACACGGCCGATGGCTACGTTTATTGGGGAGATCCTGGAGGTCAGCATGACGAGCCTGCACCAGAGCTCAATTCCGTGGTGCAACAGCGCTACGCCGGCAATGAAGCTGAGCGTTGGCGCGAAGGCTTCAATGTATACCGCCCGCGCGATTTCTTTGCGCTTTGCAAGGAGCGGTTCCGCGAGCTTCGCTGGATCGGACTTGGCACGTACGAGATTCATGCGGTGCGGATGGACTGCGATTTTGATAACGCGGAGGACAATTTCATGTCGCTCGTACGCAAAATGAGAAGAGCTGGGTGGCCGGGAGATGGTGAAGGACGGGACTGGGACCGAGATGCATTTCAAGCGGCGATCAATGAGGACAGCGACGAAGACGGAGATGCCGCACAGGAGAGACCTACTCACTATGTCCGCACATAAGACACGACGGAAGCGCTAGTCGATACTCACATCAACTAGAGGCTTGCGGTAACAATAGAGTGGTCGAATGCTGCCTCAAAAGTACTGTAATTGGAACGATATCTGGGGCCTGTTAGCGAACCTACTCGTTCCCTTGAATTATTAGGTGCAGGTTTGAAGTAGTGCTATAGAGACAGAGCTACCTGTCCTTAGTAAGCTGTAGCGATCCTAGACTGCCTATGATCTAGTCTACTAAGGGCGATTGATCGGCGAGAGACCCACATAGGCCAAAAAAAAATGTAGAAACATACAACAGCGGGGATTCGCTAATCGTCACCGACTTAACTACTAATCCACCGGTACGTTGCTTAAATAGGGCTGAGCGAACGGGAAGCCTTGTTTTCAACGTCCTATGGTCGTATGTGGATGGATCTATAATTTGACGTGATTATATCTACTAACTCAACTGAAGCCACTTGCAAACAGGATCGTGCTGTCGGTCGGAATGCTTCTGGCACTTCAGTATGTGTAGTACCCACACTCGCTGCCTACACACAGGTTGCTGTTACTAGCCATGGAGACCTTTCCTCACCGTCTCCCAGCCGCCCTCCTGCACTCAGAATTTATTATATGACGACGCATCGCACAGCAATCGAACTCTCTAATGCCAAGTTAATACTAGAACTACTCAGTGAGCTCTTATGATGGATACTACATATGTACATCAAGTACATCAAGCCTTGGCGTATACTTCGCCAGTTCTCCTGACTTCGTCTTCGGAATCTTTACCTCTCCCCTCCGCTTCCAGCTTGCGCACCAAAGGCAAAACCTCCTTTCCAAATCTCTCCACTTCATCATCATAATGCAGGAACGCCGTCAACACCAAGTCCACGCCCAAGCTTTTCAATAACAGAATCCGATCTGCAATCTGTTCCTTTGTCCCAATCAACTTCGTCTTGAATCCATCGTTGTACTGCACCAGGTCTTTGAAATCACTACCTGCCCACATGCCTTTCTTGTTTCCCGTGCTTGCTCCGGCCTGCTGAACCGCATCCTTGAACGCATGCACTGCTTCGGCATCCGCCTTGCCCTGGATCTCGCGCAAGACCTGTACGGCCTCTTCCTCCGTATTGCGCACAATAACAAAACCATTCACCGCGAACTTGACCTCTCCCTCACGTCCATACTTCTTCGACCGCGCGCGCACGTCATTGATCTGCTCGCGGAAGCCATCGATGTCGTTACCATTCATGAAGTACCAGTCACTCACTTGGCCGCCGTTCTCGCGCGCATCGTCTGAGTTGCCGCCTTGGAAGATTTCAGGGTGAGGCTTCTGCAATGGCTTGGGCGAGAGCTTGTAGTTTCTGAAGCGGTAGAAGTCGCCCCCAAATGTAAATCCCTCGTCATCGGGCGCGTTCCAGATGCCTTTGAGACAGCGGATGAACTCGTTCGAGCGGCGATAGCGCTCGCCGTGTTCGAGCCACCATTCCCCTGTGAGGTTTGACATCAGCATTGTCTTCTACCAAACCTTCCAAGACGCCAGCGTTTTCCGATCTATACCATCTCTTTCAATCCATGGATGTTGAAGAGTTGTCGTACTTACTTACCCAGCGCTGTAAACTCGCCCTTGAACCACCCACTGACAATATTCACTGCGATCCGGCCCCCAACGTAGTTATCGATGCTCGCAATCTGCTTTGCAGCAACAGCAGGATTCCAAGGTCCAGGGAGAATCGCGGCGATGACTTTTAGTTTTTCTGTCGAGTGCAGCAGCGCCTGGGAAAAGGAGACGCTTTCATATTGACTCGCTGCGCCGTATGACGCCGTGAATCGAATCTGCGTAAGCGCATATTCGAAGCCCAGAGATTCTGCTGTCCGCGCATACTTGATGTTGGATTCCAGGGACCAGGATGTGCGCTGAGGGATTTTGGATATGACAAGACCACCCGAAACGTTGGGTATCCAGTATCTGTTATCATTGGGGAGTCAGATTGGTGCTTGAGTTGATGGAGTGGGCTTCATAAGTTCATTGAACTATACTACGTACGCAAAGTGAACGCGATCAGGCGATTGATTCAGCTCATGGGGCTCAATGCGGGGTGCGGGTGTTGTGTCTACCATAGTGCACTCGATTTTGATTCAAGGAAGAAAGGAATCGTGGATACAACAATTGCAATCGCGATCGTGCGCAGGATTTTGTTTCCTCTCAAACTACTGATTTTCCACATAATTTAGCGCAGCCTTGGTGCGATGACACCATGGCGACTCAATCGAAGTGCGATATGCGGAATGAGGACATTCACCTCGCCGATTGCGTGCTGGGATCTAATTACCGACTAACAGATCGCGTGGGGGTTACTCCGCAATGTACAGCTTAGGGTTTTTTATTGCATACTAGACTCCTGCAAGATTCGGACAGAATGCATCAACAACAGCACGCGATTCATTTCCACGATTACATCAATGTTGATCTGCGGCTTGTTCTTCCGCCCAGAAGAGTAGCGGCGCTCATGCAACAACGCATCTTAACGTGCTTTAGCAACAAGTGGATTTCAACGCAAAACGTCTTAGGATACAATACTATGGCACGCATTTGAGAGCTACTTTAGACTTTTATGCACCCTCAATAGCATGCATACGAACGACCAATCGCTTCCCGGAGACCTCTCCTTTCCTCATGCGTTCCAGGCTGGGGCCAACAGCATTCAACCCTCCATCTGCGAAGATAATATCGGGCAGCTTCAACTCTCTCGACCCCAGTAATTCCCCAAGCCACCCTGAGATTAGTTTTCCAATATCCTGGTTCTCGTGGAAGAGCTTAATAGGAACCGTGTGTACACGTACATTGGGGTCTTTGATCTTGGGACGACTCGTTAGACAGATGAGATGTGACTGATCTTCATCGAAGCTGGAACCACGACCGTTTCGACCTTGACCAGTTCCAAAGGATCCCAACACCGAGCGTCTACAAGACGCCAGCACGTTCTGGCACCATGAAGCCGTGTCAGACCCAACGGTGTCTAGCGCAAAACGTATAGGTGCTGCTATCTCCTTTTGGATTTCCTCCGCTGCTTTGTCAAGGTCCATCCGGTCTACCAATATGTCTACAGTCTCATGTTATCTTTATGTTCAACTCTTTGGATAAAGGGACGATGGCATACCAACACCAAGCTGTCGGAGTCTTGCTCCGTGCTTTTGACTATCGGCAATTGCACAAACCTTCAAGCCGCTCCAATTTGCAAGCTGTATTGCGATTTGCGCTGTGACTGACGAAGCTATACATGTGTTACCTTCGACAAAAGTAATCAGCTGAGATCAAAGGGGAACTGATACCTCCATATATCATTATCCAGTCTCCACTGCGCGGACGGCTACGAGGATCAATGGCGTTAAAAATCTCGTCAGAAATATCTGCAGGTACGTTGCTCGGCTCTTGGGCTTGTGCGACCTTCAAGAGGTTCAATGATGATTCGTTGGGAGCTGTCTGGAAAACCATTCCAAGGCTGACACCCAGCGCGATCGCGGCAGTTATGAAAGCGACTCCAATCGAGGCGGCGTGATAGCCCTGATAGCTCTGGGGAAGCTTGACGGCATTGAAGTCACTGACCACAGCATATTCCTGAAAGGCGGATTTTCGAAGATCCCGATAGTCTGTACTGATTGAAAGGATCTTGACACCGTCAGTACGCTGGTTCGCGTAATACCCAAAGGTAACACAAGAAACCTAGTCTCTGTTCACTTCATAAAAGTGATATTTCTGTTTCAACGGTGTCTTCAATGCTTCGTGTCAATTCATATCAATTACAAACTATTGAGATCCATGTCAGCATCATCGAACGACAATAGCATTATGGCATCAAATCCAAAGCTCATAGCATCTCATGCAGACCTGGAGAGGCAAGCAACATTCTCAATGGTCGAACCAACACCACCCAAGAGCTTGGGGGCGGGAGTAAGTTCTCATACGAAAAACAAAGAAGGTGGAACATAACTAACAAATTATCTCAGACTTCTCTGGCTATAGGAGTATTCTCAACAACGTTAACGACGCTTTCAATGAGCTTAATGGAATGGCGAGGCGTTACCATCACAAACGTCTACGTAGCCAACTTTTTCTTCGCCGCAGCGTTCGGGCTCGTAGTTACAGCTCAATGGGAATTATCCGTTGGAAACGGATTCGCATACAGTGTTTTCAGCGCTTTCGGTAAGATGGCTCGCTGCAACCACACGCAACCATAAACATACATTGAATGTTAACTTCAGCAGGACTTTTCTATGCTGGCTACGGTGCCATTCTGACTCCAGCATTTGGAATCACAGCTGCGTACGGCGATGATACTGTCCAATTGAACAACGCACTCGGTCTTTTCATGATTTGTGAGTTTGGGACAAACTCGCATCTAGATTGATATTAACGCTTGACCAGTATGGACCGTCTTTGACCTGGCTTTCTTGATCGCATCACTACCTACAAATCTAGTCTACATTGGCATATTCTTCACGGTGGAGCTTGGCTTCTTGACCGTCGCGACAAGCTACTTTGCAGAGGCAGACGGCCATCACATTGCGGCCGTTGCACTCAAAAAGGCCGGAGGAAGCTTTTGCTTCGTCGCGGGCTTGATTGGATGGCAAGTTGCACCTGTCAATGGTTGCGTAGCATGAGAATCTGACTGGTCTAGGTATTTGACGCTTCATCTGCTGCTTAAGGACTCTATTGTCGAACTACCTCTTGGCGATACTTCGCGGTACTTTGCTAAGAGTTGCAAAACTGAATGATACTGCGTTAGGTTGTAGTTGGATGTCTTTGGATGTCCAAGACTTGGGAGGTTACCAGAGAGAACTTCTGTGGTCATGCAAATGCTGCGTTGTGAAAGCGACGCCTTGTAATATAGCACACTCGCGATTTATCGCATGCAAATCCAATCTTCTTGTGTATTGTATGTGAGAGTTCGTTAAACGCCCATTCTCTCTAGTGGGAGCTGGTTCTCTAGGAACATGCAAGTAACCTACGCTCCTGAATGAATGAATGACATAAAGTGATGAAGTAACTTTTGCTTCTCAATAGTGCTATCAAGCGGAAGCTGGTGCGCAAAGTACTAATACCTGATTGGCTCTAAGGCATCCTATTAGTTAATCGTTTACACCTCATGGTTAAACTCGTGGACGCGTGTGAGTGGGGGTGTTAGACGTAGGGTGGGCGCTTCACGATTGCGAATTTAGTGAGGCTTTTACGTGCTCCCGGTTCTCGACCCTAGTTCCTCAATTCGAGCGGAGAAAGGCCGCATTGATGAAGCCAAATACAATAGCGAAAATCGGCATTGAGCTCGTCTCGTTAGTGGCGTAAGGATTCGTCACGACCCCAGTCACTTATCGATGTTCTAAAATCACGCCATTCAATCATTTGGTGGCTTCCTGGCCCTTCTTCAATCAATATAAGATTCACATTCAAACCTGCAATTGCGTCAGTCTCATCACTAGTCATACTCTAAATTCTGTTTTGTCCTACTAAGTTGGCCTCACATGACGGAGAATTCGCAATCAAACGGTATATCCGTTCGTTATCGTAAGTCAGTTCTGTCCCTCAAAGTACAACCTAAACATACTCATATTATTCGCTCCAGGGGATCCAGAGGTATATTTCGAGTATGAGAAGAAATGGTCCATTGCGCCGCAAGACGAGCTCGGCTGGATCCAGCGCGCTCATGAAGTTGCCGACGTGCTTGCGGTAGACGTGGTGCAGCGGGACCAGGAGAACAAATCTCCTCGTGCTGAAGTTGTGCTTCTCAAATACTCTGGATTATTGAAAGTCTTGGGTCCCCAAAAATATGGAGGAGGCGAGCAGCCGTGGAGTGTAGGCTACAAAGCAATCCGGAAGGTTGCTGAGGCTGATGGGTAAGTCTCAATGTACTCTAAAGCTTTCTTGGCTCATATCATGGCCAGATCAATAGGAATGCTTCTTGGGTATCACCTTCTTTGGTCTACTACAGCCAACGTCGTGGGCACTCCAGAACAGGCCGATCGATTTCAGAAGCTCATCATTGAAAATAACTACTTCATTGGAGGCGCTGTCAATCCACGGGATAATGATCTCAAGATCACTTCCGCAGGCGACAAGATCGTCTTCAGTGGGTCCAAGTATTTCAATACTGGTGGTGCGGTGTCAGACTTGACTGTGCTTGAGGGGGTCTTGGAAGGTACCCAGGACCACATCTTTGCCTTCGCCAAGACAGAACAGCCAGGGATTGTGTTTTCATACGACTGGCACAACATCGGTCTGCGCCTTACAGAATCAGGCAGTGTGAAGATCAATAATGTCGAAGTACCATGGTCGGATGCGCTGGGGTGGGATCCCGAGTCCAGGAAGCCGAACCCTGACGTGCTTCAAATTCCGTTTGCTTCGCTGCTGCTTCCAACGATCCAGCTAGTCTTCAGTAACTTCTATCTCGGAATCGCACTCGGTGCTCAGGAATACGCGACCAAGTACACTGTCCAGAATACCCGTGCCTGGCCGTACGGTGGTGGTGTTAGTACTAAACCACAGACGTCCAAGTCCTTCACTAACACCATGATAGAACTCGCAGACAGCTACCGATGAGTTTTACATTCTATCGACGTACGGAAATTACCATGCACATCTTCGTGCTGCTGTAGCGTTGGCCAATCAGGCCGGGGACCAGGTCAAGGAGACCTATCATAAGTACTCGGGCGACACAGCTACGCGTGCAAAGCTCACTGCGCGAGAACGCGGCGAGCTTGCCGAATGGGTAGCTAGTACGAAAGTGGTGACGACTGATATCGGCCTTCGTGTTACCGCTGGTGTCTTTGAAGTGACGGGTGCAAAGGCGACTCGCTCAAAAGTGGGACTCGATCGCTTCTTCCTGGACATCCGCACACATACACTACATGATCCTGTTGCTTACAAAAACCGCGAACTTGGTCGATTTCAGTTATTGAACGAGGTACCGGAACCCACGTGGTACACGTGAAACAGGATCTGACGCGGAATTTGTTGTTTTGGTACATATGGTAGAACAGCCGCAAATTGGGTCATCACAAGCTTGTAGTTTGATACCAATTTTAATAGACGTCCTTCACAGTCGAGCGATTGATAATTTTCGCAAATGGTCCTTGCGCGTGGAGTTGGACTGCTAGGACTGCAGTCGACCCAGTTGGTGTGATATGAAGCACATAGTATAGTACGACCAATAGGCTGACAAAAAAGGTACTTGCGATCTGTCGAGTTCTGTGGGTTCACTGCGTCTCTGCCAGAGAAAGACGATGCAAAGAGCGGCCAGGGCAATTGTGCTGAGGATAAAGCGCGTTATGACTGGGTTGTTCGGTTCTTTGGTATCGGGAGGAAAGTTATGACTTGGCAGTAAGTTTGAAGGTCTTGTGCACTACAACTACATGATACAAGACCGAAGTAGTAGACGTGACGTGCTACTTCCTTGGCAATTGACACCACTTCCCTAGCCTGGTCACAACATGTCGTAACATCGTCTTTTTCAACGTCTGGTCTGATGCCATCAAAGGCGGATTGACACTTGTATTCGCTTCCTAGGAATGCAGGCGTCTAGTTGGTGACTGTGATTATGAAGGCTTAAAGTGGGTGAACTGGCTTCGTTGGGCGCACGGGCACTCTGAGTTACTAAGTTAATACCCTGCCTCTTCCCTTATCTCGCCTATTCGCCATCCCAACTTAGACATCAACCACCATCACCTTCTTCCAAAAACCATCCACCTCAAGCCTATCAAGAGCCATTGGAACACGCTCTTTGCAGGTTTATCTATGTTCAAACTCGCGAAGTCGCTCTTTCGAAGACAGCGATGGCCCCAACTTAAATTTCCAACGTCCGGTTTCGATGTCGTGAGCAATGCGGTGTTGTTGGAGGAAGAGGAGCTTGAAGAATTCCACAGGGGCATCTACTATCCGGTCAACATAGGAGATGTCTTAGCGTCAAAGTACCAAGTAGTAGGCAAACTTGGTTTCGGTGTTACGTCAACTGTTTGGCTGGCCCGTGATCTTCAGCAAGTCAGGCATTCGGCAATTATGCTGTCTGTACTAACAGCAAATCAGTCGCCATGCTTATACGACTCTGAAAGTTTTCACACGAGAGGGAATGGACGAGGATGAGTACAACATGTACAATATTTTAAGCAAAGGCAATGCTTCGCATCCAGGTTACAATCACGTCCGGACAGCCCTCGACTTGTTTACCATTCCCCGCCAAGGTGGCGATCATCGATGTCTTGTTCAGAAACCAATGTGGGATAGTTTCAAGGATCTCTTGAACAGGAACCCTGCGCATCGCTTCACAGACGAGCTGCTAAAAGCTGGGTTGTCGCAAGTGTTCCTCGCACTCGACTACCTTCACACAGAAGCCAAGATCATACATACAGGTACATCTTAACACATGTCTTCCTGCAACTCTATTGACAAGAATATAGACATAAAAGCCGATAATATCCTCATAGAAATCGAGGATCAGGGCATCTTAAAAGCCTTCGTTGACGCCGAAATGACATGTCCCTCGCCTCGAAAATTCGTAGACGGCAAGCCAATCTACGCGACACGCCATTTTGAATTGCCCAAAGAGTATGGTCGCGTGATTCTTGGAGACTTCGGCTCAGCAGTTCGTGGCGACATATCTCAGACCCATGACGCGCAACCAGATGTCTACCGATGTCCAGAGGTTATGCTGAAAACTGAATGGGGTTATCAAGCTGATATCTGGAACGTTGGAGCCATGGTATGTACAATCTCAAGCCTGAGGAGAAATTAGACATTGACCGAAGTGTACAGATTTGGGACATCTATGAGGACAAACATCTCTTTTACGGCATCGATCCAATTGAAAAGCGATACCTGACCAGAGCTCATCTTGCGGAATTAGTCTCGATGCTTGGTCCGCCGCCAATGGATATGCTAGAGAGAGGAGCGCGGAGTAATGTATTCTTCGATGGTGAAGGTGAGACTGTGCTCCCAAAGTACCGTCTGAAGCTGACCAAAGCTCTATAGGGAATTGAACAGCCGATATATACGTACCCCAAGGCTTGACGTTAGAGGGTTCGGAAGAGAACCTCGATGGAGAAAAGAAAAAAGAGTTCTTGCAGTTCATGAGGTGCATGTTGCAGTGGAGGCCTGAGGATCGGTGGACCGCGAAGGAGTTGCTGGAGCATCCTTGGATGAGAGAGGTATCGTAGATCAGGTTGAGCAAGTATCAAATGACTTGAAGGTGGATGGTCTGAAGCGAGAGCGTGGTTCGAAAGCTCTTGCCGCACGACTTTTGTGAGTCGCGAGGCGAGCTTAGACGCTAAATTTTTGCTGCTGGCTGCGGCAGCCGGATCATGGAGTCCGATTTTACGTGTGAAGATGTAGGAAGCTATCGAATTAGTAATTGCTGTCCGTACATAATCCATTTCAATGACCAAGGCCGTCAACATCGTTGAAATCGATAGTATCTTTGCCGCATACTCTGGCGCCATCCAACCTTCATCAACAACGATTATGAAAAAGGTTCACGAGATCATAAGGTCCCTCAGCGTGTCTTCTATCAATGTAAACTTGATGCTTGAGATCCGTCTATTAGATTGCAGCAAGGTAACAATGTTTTCGAATGTGTTTCGGTAGATTCTCCTTTCTAAAGCTCTCTTTAGAAACATGGCCAACAATCTCGAGTTTCATCTTGATTTCAGCAGTGTCGATGCAGTGTTGTAGCACGGCGACTGACAGCAACCGCTACTCGATCATCAGATGCTCCTCCTTTATTCTGCCAAGTTGTCTACGTTCATTAAGATATTAATAATCTTCCTGTAGTGTCTAAAGCAAAGAGATAGATAAAAGTGCGATGTAGTAGAGTAGAAAGAAGGTTTGCATGTATTATGAACAACATATTTGTGAATTCCATCCGGTGCTCTAAAGATACTACTTACAAACTAGAGACACTTGCTGATAGGTAGACTCTGAGCATATAAAAGTTGGCGGATTTCACCTGTAAAGTGATATTGCAAGAGAAGTATACATAGATTGACGACAGTGTAGCCCTGAAGAGAACGCTTGCAATTCTGGTACTCAAAAGCTCAGTAAGCATAGTAAGTAAAATAGCAAGTAGAACGCGGGTTGAGAAGACTGGGTTGTTGGAGCTTGCTGGAATTACTAGTAGCGTGAATCAAGGTTCGAAATGTTGGATTGTACACACTCCCTAGAAGTCGCTGTCATAGAAGTCACTTTAGTAAGAATCCTGTAGGTTTGCTTAGTACAGAGCTCTCTCAGCCTGCATCACACCAAGCTTTCATAGGTTTTGACTCTGCACAGCAATTCAAAGCTGTCATTCGAGATGTGAGAGTAGCGAGGTGGCTTTTAGTAAGGACCTGGTCCGTGAACGCATTATAATACAAGCCCAGCTACGAGGCCTACTAATCCGACGTTTGCACCCAAAAACAGGCCATCGACATTAGATGGCGAGTTTGCGACAGCAGCACCAGAGCTTGGCGATGTGCTTGCAGCTCCTGCTGTCTGTGAAGCAGGCGCTGTAGACCTGGACATACTCCCGGAGCTGACTGTGGCCGGTGCTGTCGATTTGACCGCCTGAGATGTACGACTCGCGGTTGGACCTGGAGTACCTGTGCCTGTTTGTACTCTGCCATCTGCGTTCGTATATACGCCGCTGAAAAAATCACCATTGCCTCCTGCATCGTCGTGGTAAAGACCTATCAACCAAAGTCATTAGCGTTCCAATATTTCTGTCAGAGTTCCATGGAAGAGCGTACCTGTTCCGAGGTTCAAACATAACAAGCTACCGTCGGTGTATTTGTAGCAGTTCTCATTGGTGCCACAGCTTAGCGCAATTGCACGGCTACCAACCTCTCTCTTGGTCTGGATGGTGCTGCGGAACTCTTCACCGGCGAGATCACGAGAACCAAGTCCAGCAGCTTTTATGCATGCAGTAAAGCAAGGCTGGTCATTCAAGCAGCACGCACGGCAAGTTTGCACGGCTGTGTCAAATTTTGAAGGTTTAGAGCAGTCACCGACTGGAGGCCATGCGCGAGCGCCGGAGCTACTACAGGTACCAGCGGCAACAGTAGAAGATATGAGCGAGAAGAGCGGCAAAGCAGCCGCGTAGGTAAACTTCATGGCGGAAAATTGGTGGAGTGCAAGAGGGAAGTAAATGTAGGAGCTTGATGCGTATGTCTAGGTCCTACAAATGTAGCGAAGTACTCGGTCTTATGATTGCAGCGAGTGCGAATTCAATGAGACGCCACGAAAGTCCACCACAAAAGCCACGATATCTTAGCCCATTGAAGTTGCCACGGACCATGCTACCTAGAAAGCACACTACTGTGAGGTCTGTATTGGGGCAGCTGAGATCGAAAGTGGCTAGCCATATCCAAAAAGAGTGTTAAGACAATCTGGATCCCTTGGCGATGGTAAAGAATTCCAGTTCTCATCACCTAGTCAAGGGGCACAAGCTCAGCTCGGCCACCCACTTCACACGCTTGAGCGCAACGCTTGTCTAATTTCGGTCTAGTTCAGCCTCGCCGTATCTTCATATGGACTAGCCTCAAGCCCTCGCCTGAGCTCTCCTCTTCTGGACATCGCGACGCAATTCGCGCGAGGCAAATGACAGAGCCACGTGGTTACTACCAGGAGATTACTATGCTCGTTGCTCATTAGCTACAATATTGTGCCCACTCCACATCATGCAATGTGTAACTGGAAAACTCTTACCAAACCTGTGTGATGGTCTCGACTATCCCCGCGACAATGACCAGTGCGAATCTGCATGACATGAAATACTGGAGAAATTTCGCGAGATTGAGGTGAAGTATGTACCTTTCGTTCGGCGATGAGGATGACAAACACTGTAGGTATGTATTTGAAGGCGAAGGGGGTTGCGGTGTTGCAGATGATTGCATACCTGCTGAATCATGTTTCAGTAAATTTGCGAGGTACTGAAGTATGTTTACAGCGTACAGCGATAAGCAACAAATAAACCACCGAGGACTAGATTGGTAAGCGAAATTTAAGCTTCCAACACCGAAGCTGTGTGAGTCTCGCTTCACTTTACACATGTATGGTGGTGGAGGACATCGGCGAAACGCATCTGGCTTGTTGTCTATCGATCATTGCTACATGAGTCGAGATCTTGCTGAAATGGGTTAGCCCATAGGTATTATCCCACCGTGACATGCCCGATAGGTACAATGCATGTCTCATAAGATGTGTGTAGGACGGAACGAAGGCCGGAAAAGGCGTTGCAGCCATAGTAGCGCGAAGGGTGCTTTGTCAGTTATGTGCTTCAAATCTTTTTACATCAGGATCATCAAGCTCGACGAGACACATGGATTGCCAATCTCAAAATGAACTTAGGCTATTGGATACCAGATCCAGGAGCGATGAAAGCTTTGGACAGGTAGCGAGCGATATGCTTGTCTTGATGCGGTACTGGCTGGAAAAATCTTCTACAGGCAGCAGAAAACAGCACCACTATCAACTCTAAGGAAAGGCACGGTGTTCACCAGTTCCATATGCTCATCCAGCCTCAAATCTGCTGTTCCCGAGAAAGTGGCATCGTTTGACATGCCGCTCCATGTTATCTTGTCGTGAGTAGGTTTTCGAACAGCCGGTGGCAGGACAGATGGTTCTTTTCTTGTGATGTACACCAAGGAAGTGCCTTTTCAGGTCAGCCTTGAGACCGAAAGACGGTTGCCGACAGCCATGGAAAGGACATGCAAATGGGCGAATGTGCTTCCGCTCTAGGTGCTTACTTGAAGAACCATCAGCTTGGGATTCATGAGTTCGTCCTCTCAGTAACTTACTTGAGGTCGCAGCGGCGATTGAAGACCATCGAGCACTGACAACATTCATGTCCCTGGTGCTGCAACGAGTTTGCGGAAGAATATGCGTCACTACAAGGTGTCGATGAAGATAAATTTGGCATATATTCCGCAGACTCTGCAACGATGGGGATCGCTACTTCTGGAGGCATCACAGTGGTGAACATAAGACATGGTTCAGTCATGAATGGGATGCCTTCACAAGTACCCATCCCCGGCAATGCACTAGTCTCCTCGACGAGCCACAACATATCTTTTGGGAAGGATAAATCGGGTCCTGGGTCTATCTCTTTTCCCCAAAGCATATGATCTTCAGAGGCGTTCATTTCCCTGAAATGACTGGGAGGAAGAAACAATTCGTCCTGGAGGTGTGGCAGATGTAAATCGGGGTCTGGATCAAGCTCAACTTCGGCTTGGTCAACAACCCGGCCTTCTTCTTCTTCGAACCGTCGAAGTTCGTCCCCGTTGACGAACTTCCTGTATTCCAGGTACGAAGTCAGCGATTGTCACAGGCGAGCTTTACGATACCATTAAACAGCAGGGAGGATACATACTATGCAATGTCAGCTTGATGACTAGTTTTAGAGGTGTGATATCTGGGCGCCACCCAAGTCGATTTGGGACAAACATACCGACGGTTCGAAGAAGAAGAAGGCCGGGTTGTTGACCAAGGCTAGATCTGCTAAATCATCCTGAAAGAGAACCGTTGTGTCTGGGCTGAACGGCAAAAGCTGTTGAGGCCTTTGCCGTCGTATTCAAGGCGAAGAGGAAATCTTCTACTCGACTTTCTGCGCAAGATTGGTGGCTTTTGATCGCGGATATCTCGAATGATAATTCTGGGCAAGATCCTAACTCAGGAAAGATTGCGAAGGGAGTTGTGACAGTTGGCTAGAGGCCACTGAGAGAGAGAGAGAGATAGAGAGAGAGTCGTGTGGAACAGAATGTGCGCGAACGACGAGGCTATATATCATGACTGGCAGGAGGCATACAAACGTCAGGAGGCGGTATTTCGCTTATTGGACCAACCAGAGACTGTGTTGGTGTTGTATGCCTCATCATGCAAGCCAAGCTTGGCCGCGGGGGCTGGATGATGTTTTGGGTGCAAGGCTGGGAAAATGATGATATGCCTCTCAGGCCTCGTATATATCTGTACTGCAGAATCTATTGTAGGATCACACGCAAGACGGAACATTTGAGCTTATTTGAACCACTGCGGTATACTTATACACGATGTACTTGGGAATAATCGCGAAGGCATTATACGTGAAGAAGCCTTATTCGCATATCTGTGAAGTTCGTCGAAGACTAAGAATGATTCTGCCCACAATCGTGTTACTGACAGCTAAGGCTAGTTTGTTTGGAAATTGGAACTGGCTGAATAAACAATATCATTGTAGTTGGCTGGATTGTTACGATCTTCTATGACTCAAAAAGCTCAGATCATGAACGTGAATTCTGCACAGCAAGACTGGAAGGGCTTGCTAGTAGAAATCTCCACGATGGAAAAGTACCCATGACTTTTCCACCTACTCAACTCTTGATGAGAAGGGCAGAATGTGTTAGAACTCCGTGAAGGTATCGACAATTCTGGGCCCTAGAACCCAGATACCGGGATACCGGAATATATGAAAGTAAGCCCAGCTACCCAAAGTCGCTATACCGATGCATGATGGCTCATTCGATGCCTGAGCATGTTATCCCTGCGCGTGAATGCTCTTTGGCAGCTCGAATCGGGGCAGAGAAATGTAGATCGTGTGGCCGGGTCGCTATGAGTCTGGTAATGACGTTGAAGATCGGCTTTCAGACCAAATGCTCGAGTGCAGCCTTTGAATGTGCAGGCAAACCGACGACTGTGCTTACGGTGGACATGGTCGCTGGTGGTTATGATTAGAAGGGCCGCCTTTTCTTCCAAGACTTTGACTTACTTGAGGTCGCATGCTCTGCAAAAGCTGGCCATACACGTATTGCATATTTGGATCGGAATCGAGCCACTGGATCCAGCAGAGGTTGATTGATCGCCTGAAGAAGTGCCCGAGGATATATCGCCTGATTGATCGAAATCTGTATGATTTTGTGAAACTGTTGTAGCCGTGCCTGTTCTCGTGGCAATAGAGCGATCCGGTTGACTTGGCGGGGTTGGATCTTTGATGGCGTGGCTGGACCGCAGATGCAGCGCCTCATTATCGTGTTCTTTATTCGCTGCTATATTCGGAGATGACACGTAAGGGAGATATCGCCCATGTATCACCGGATTGATGTCGTCCTCAAAAACGAACGGACTGAAAAGCGAGGGAGGGGGGGAATCACGGAGTCGAGAACTTGATAAGACAGAGTCGTTATCCTTGAAGAGAGTAATTGAGGGAGGTGACGGCGCAGACTATTTGGTCTCCGCCGTTGAGGTCTGGTAAGAGGTGTAAATGTTAAAAACCTCCACGCCGTCAGCCTAGAAGGCTTCGGTGTGGTTGAAATAGATCGTGTATAGCTCTTCGCAATGAGAGTGGTGATCTCTTTCCGTTTTGGAAGCCAACACTATGCAGACGAATTCCGATTTTGAGCAGCCACAAATCTATGCTCCGATATGGGTGGTATATATATCATTTTTTTTGGGAGGCATAGAGCCGGGGCACACCGAGGGCAAGCAGCGTCAAGGCTGCCCACGGGACTAGGTTCGCAATTCCATCTCAGTGTCCCGGGAAAATCCACACTACATACCATATTTTACGCCGTGGAGCTCATTGTGATCTCAGGCATGAGTGGTGTAGGTGGGTCGAATGGTCCGTGTACGCAGATCTCATCAAACGGCTTCGGGCAGAGAAGCGCGAGTCCTGCTATTGGCCAGGATGCCTGCAAAATGCGTGCTGCAATACATCTTTTAAGCCACAATCTCCTCTCAAGTACGTGTACCTCCATACACGCTATGTCTGCCTTGCGGCCTACACTTTGCACAACACACCGATCAAGTGCAGAGACGTAACACCTGGTGGAGATTTAGACTATGGCTTACGATGCATCGCACTTGGATTACGTTGAAGCCATGAGCCTTCTACCCAGACATGCGTGCTCAACTCTGTAGATGCACCAGAAAATTGTGGCTGATCGTGACCGGTGAAGCACTTCCCCACGGCAGTAGGCGAAATCTACTAAGATGAAATAGGTTTAGACATGTACTACCACGGGAACAAGTTCGAGGCTGAGACGCTATGCCTCTCCTCGGCCTTGCGATACTTGCTAAGATATCCTAGATCGTTATTCTTGTTTGAGCTTCTCACAATGAGCGCAAGCCGCACTCGAAGCATGCGTGCCGTACTGCTCAAAGTGGAGCATCAAGGGGCACAATGCATATTCAATACTGTGTTCGCATCTGACAAAGTGGACTTCTGCCGAGCATATTTGCGTCAAGCCGCTCAAAATCTTGATCTGATAACACTCTGTTGTCATCATGATGTATTCTCAATCTATGGAGGTAGCTGGTTTGGAATGTATCTTTGCATGCCTCCTCATGTTGTCTTGTCGCGAGAATTTCCTCGAGCAGCCATCGAAACTACACTTGATGCCTGAAGAAGAGCTTTTCATGCAGTGTACGGTGCTCATATGGCGTTTGAGATCGGCCTTGAGCCCGAAGGGCCGCTGCTGGCAGCCTAATTCGGGACATTTGAAGGGACGTATATGTATTGAGACCATGTGTCGGCTGCAGAGAAAGTTTTAGTCAACTAAAGTTTGATTAGATGCTATTAGACTCACTTTAGGTCACAAAATCGCTTGAACGTATCCTTGCATTCGGTGCATTCCAACAGTAGTGCTTGTGGGGAGCGGCTGGAGGATGAGTCTGATGATGCAGTGCTGGTTGAGGTGCCAAGTGGTGATAGGTAGGGACGATGGAAATTAGGGTCAAGATCGAGCTCGACGTCATGTTGAGAAACACATACAGTGTGTTGCTCTCTGAATTGCTGCTCTTTCTCACTGGTGTAAAGACTGTCGGAACAAAAACCGAAAACGTATGGGGTAGGTGCATGAACATCGGAAGAAATTTTGTATAGAGGAGTGGCGAGGACTGTCGGGCCTTCGCCGTTGTGTAGGTGATTAGAAGATAAATCTCCTCAACGTCCACCAGCCCAACACAGGCACCGTGGGGACGGCTCAACAAATAATAAATATCTCTCTGTAATGATGATCTGCTATAAAAATATACGAAGCAGTCGAGATCCCTCGACAGTCGGCCAAAGGGCCGCTGTGGAGTGTTGTGTCGAACAAACGTGAAGTCGTGCGCCCAGGCTAATTATATACGCGGGGATGCGTGAGGCACATCATACACGCGACTAGACCCGAAATGCTGCGTCGCTTATCTGACCAAACAGTGGTCGAGTAGACATTGTATGCCTCACCATGCACGCCAAGCTTGGATTTAGAGGCTGAGGGACGTTTGTGGCGCAAGTGTGTGGATGAGCGTATGCCTCAAGGGTCTTGTAGATTCAGCATCGCCATAGACAGACGGTGAATACCACGTGAAGCTTATGAAGAATGAAGATAACACAGATGCAGTGTTATCCTGTTTTAGTAATCAATCATCACTTGTGCATATACGCAAATATGCGTAGGAAGCTCAAATGTCGCGGAAATTGGTATAAGCCTAACATCTACAGTACCTGAGTGAGGCAAAAGCAGGTAAAATCCAAAACGACGTCTTCATTGTCGCACATGCTTCTTCCTCGCGTGCCGCCGCATATTGTCCTTTCGCGAAAACACTTCGTTGCATCCATCGACCTTGCACTTGAATGTGGCTTTTCCCGTAGCGACATTATGCTTTGCCAGAATGTGGCGCCTGAGATCTGCATCGAAACCAAAGGGCTTCTGTGTGCAGCCATGATGACGACATTTGAAACGCTTCTCGTGGATTCTGGAAATGTGTTTACTGTGGAAACAATGAGCTTGGACATCGCGGTTGTGCGGAGCATGGAAACTTACTTCAAATCACAGCGCCGCTGGAACTTTTCGTTGCAAGACTTGCACGGGAAAGCCGTTAGGCTCTGCGAACGAGGAACGCCTGTGCGGCTCAATCCGCTTCGTTGAGGATGAGGAGGTCGGTACAGGCTTGGAGAGGGGATTGAAGAGCCGTGATTCGGTGCTTCTGGATGACTTGGTAACGTGTTCGACGAGCCTGCAGGTGCAGACGAAGCGCGAGCCGGAAGCGTGTTCGGCGAAGACGTCGTTTTGGTTGTGGAAACTTTCAATAGCTGGTCACTATCATCATTTGATATACCTTCGATGTTATCTGTTTGAGAAGCATGTCGAGTCACTGTGCCAATGGCTGGTGAGGGTTTTGGCGACTGATGGCCAATATATGGTCGGTGGATCACAGGATTGACGTCGTGCTCAAATACAGATGGGCAGAATGACGTTAATGTATTGACCTGAATGGGCAATTAAGATTAGAGAAACAATAGATTCAGATGTGCAGACAGTAGCTTACAGATGCTTCTTGTGTATCCTCGAGGCGGTAACCAGAACATGCACAAGAGTGGAAGGAGATACATGGATGCTGACTGTTAAATGTAGAAGAGGGGAAGAACGTTCTTCAAGTATAGGTGCGGAAACTGCTGACAGTCTCCGCCTATGACGGAAGAAAGAGTTGGAGGAACGAAGCTCGCCCGACCGCCCACAGGCGAGCGGGCTAGCAATATTCTAGCCCCAAGGCAGTTGGTTGTGGTGATTGCTTGATGCTGACGAGAAGTCGTGCCAACGGTGAGAGTGCATTCAGTAGAAAAGGGATCGGGGGCATTGTGTTTTATGCAGTGAATGTTGCGAGAGGCATGCCACGAGGCTGATTCGGAGGACGCAAAGCGGTGAACTAATGCTGGTCGCATGGGCCAATCAGACACGGGTTTGTAGATGGAATGCCTCTGGATGCACGCCAAGCATGTATCGTATCCAATTCAGCAAGCAGACACGACAGTGTTAGGCTGAGAATATAGAATGCCTCTTTTATCCGCTTCAAGTGCTATTCTGAATCCACGGTAATCGGGAAGATAGACTAAGGGCACCGTCCGGCAGCGGGAGATTGGCGCGGTGGTATCGACTGCGCCTGCGACTGCGACTGCTGCGACAGCTCGAGCGCTGTGGATGAACGACGGTTTAGCTGGTGAATATATTATGCTCTTCTCTTCGACTTGTCGCGTCTTATTAGCTTTCTTTGATGCAAATGAGGACAAAAATACCAGGTCCTAGACTTATGTGGTATAAAGGTATAGCTCGTGGCTTGCCTTTTATTGTGTTGTATCGTTGAGTCAGAGATCAAAGTGATGAAGTGTAAAGCACCAGGGTCTACTGTGAAATGCGAGTGAGTTGCCGTAAGAGATAGCCAGATGGCACTGGTGGAACTTGGTAAGCAAAAACTCTGAATGTAAAATCGCGAATGTCAAAGCACGTGAATGATGAGACCTCAATGTTGTGCTGCTTCCCTCTTCAGATGCGCAAGCGCAAACAGCACCTCCTCCGCTGGTATGAAGTGACTGAATGAAAGCTCCAGGCTCACCTCAGCATGCTTTAACAATGGCTGACTTGTTTTACAGTAGAACTTTACAGATAAACAGCAACGGATCAGAGCAATCCTGGAATTAGTCACGAACGTATCTCGTTGCTCAGCCCTGTGACCAGAAGGAGAAAATGTCTTGTACCCAGAGCTACCGAGCTGCGGTCCCTGGAGGCATTTACAGCGGAACGAGGTACATCAAAGATTCATGGGGGAGTTCGATCATCTGTTTCTTGCACGCTGACGTCTGCACATGAAACGCGTTCCTGTCGCCCAAATTGGCGGAGCAAATGAAGGGTCGGCGATCGTCGCCTCAGGCACCGACCCCGAAACAGCTTGGGATGAAATTTTGGAAATTTCGCCCCAATCGACATCAAACACGACGATGCATTTCAGGCAACTTTGATGATCAGCAATCATGACGGCACCTGAGCCCGTCGCCGCGTGGCCACAATATCTGCTTGGCAAACATGTGGCGTTGATCCGGATGCGAATCTTCCGAGCTGAGACTGTATTTTCGTCGTCGCGATGATAGGGTGAGCTGTGGCAGACAAGAGCGGCTTCAGCCAATTTGCGCGGCCCGGCGGTGTCTCCGATCCGCCTAGAGGTAGGGTTACTTGGAAGAGCTGAGATCCGAGTTATGGTTGAGATTTACTACAGCGATGCTCCACAGCCCGCCTAGATTGCTGACGAGCAGCCGACGAAGTGCGGGCTAAGAATAGACGGCTCCATCAGCCCTACAAGTCTGCATTTGCTGGCCGCAAGGTAATGCGCAACCAGAGGCGCGAAGATTGGATTTGAGTAATGTGTATGCGGGACCCAACAGTGCGCAAACACGTCAAAAAGATTATTCGCGAGGCGCGTTTCCAGTTTCGCAGGCTGACATCATGCGCGGTGGTGAGCATGACGCGGAAGTGCTGGGCGCAGACTTGCATTGCTAACACGTCCCAGATAGCCGTAGTACAGGGGTCTTCATTAGTTAGCACTCAATTCCCCGCTGCTGACCACCTGCTTTTTGCCAAATCCCTCTTCTGTCGGACGGAAGCACCTCCAAACACCAAACAAAAATTGAAGGAACACACAAAGCACCGGCAAGATGATGAAAAAGAAGACGTCGTACACGCACATCACGCCCATTCCGAGCTTCATCCCGCGCCAGCTCGCGATTGATATGCTGCAGAGCCATGGCGAGGTTATTGAGCTGAACCCGCTTGTCACTGGATTTGAGGCCATTAAGGCACCACGAAATGCGCCCGCCGACGAGTTTTACGCGACGTGGTATGAGATATCGCAAAGAATACAGTACATTCCGGGCATCGGCAAGATGGGTAGCGGCGCAATCAAGTTCAACGGATGCTTCCACGACATGCCATGGGGTCTCCAAACACACACCTATGCGCCCGCCGGAGTCGACCTGCGCAACAAATGGCAAATCTGCGGAAACCAGCCTGGCGAACCAGCGGAGCCGCGGGAGCTTGGACTCGGTGCGCCACCCGAGGGCTTGTATCTGCGCGAGGACATTGAGATCAAGTGCAACGTGACCATGGTCAGCTTCGTCAAGAAGGAAATGCAAGCCGCCTCGAAGAAGATGGTGGAGCGCATCATCAAGAAAGCCGAACTACTCGACTCGGGCGTCCTCCAAGGCATGATGGAGAACGGCAAACTCAAGACACACAACCCCCAAGACCGGAGGGCAGGAGACCACAAGTCACCCCAGCCATCGCCCACACAGCCCTACCAAATGCCCATGTCGCCCACGCAGCAATCCGCATTCCCCAATCAAAGCGGCCAACCACGTCTCAACAACCAGCAGCAATACATCCCCCCACAGCACCTCCTCGGCCAAAATAACGTCGTCATGGAACTCCCCGGCGACTACTACCACCCCCAACGCTCCCCCTCCCTCCTGCACCCCAACCGCGCCTCCACCGCCTCAGACAGCACCACGGCCGGCGCGCACTCGCCACAACCCCCCGCCGACGCGCGCTGGTCCCAAGCAAGCCACAGCACCACCTCGTCGCGCCCATCCTCGTACGCGCCGTCCGAAGGCCTGCGCTCGCCCGGCCTCGAGCAAAAAGCCTCCTTCGCCGCTGAGCTGCCCACCATGGAGGAGACGCGCGAGGAGCACGAGGCCCGCCGCGAACGCGACAGCCAGGCGCCTGGAGGCGGGCACAAGTATGTGTATAACCCTGCGGACTACCAGAATCTGCAGGCGCAGTATGCGGCTGCGCCGCCGTATGTGCCGCATGCGAATGCGGGGGCGGGGCAGCAGGGTGGGTATCAGGGTTATCAGGGACGGTGAGGAGGGGGTTTGATTGTGTATTGTGGAGAGGAATGGAGGCGCTTTGGCGCGTGTATGATGATGTGTTTTATGCGGTGTATGGAGTTGAGGGGTGGATTTCTTATTTGTGGGTAATGTCTTGATATCCCCGTGTTTTCTGGCTTTGGCGTTGTTAGCAAAGTGACGGCGCGAACGTGAAGGAAATATATGTCTAATGTATTCATGAATTTTCGTCTTCCTCTATTTCAATTTTCTTTTAAATCTACCCATCGCGCACTATCTCATTAACTTGACTCGTCCTCGTCCTCAACGATAACAACCTCAATGACCTCGCCCTCCCCTTTCCGCACCTCAACCCATCCCCCTTCCTCGACGACTACAATCTTCCCATCCACACACACCCGTCTCCACCTCTCCTCCGCCTCCCCCATCTCAATCCTCACGCCTTCCACTTTTTCATACGTCACAGACTCGTCCTCCACATGCTTCCCACCCTGATACGCCAGCCCCATGATACGCATCGCCTCGTCCCCCGTCGTCGGCCCAAAATGCACAATATGCAAACTCCCATCGAGCGGCCTACTCGCCGGCGAAATAGTGAAAGGTTTCTCAAGATTAGAAACAAGAGTGGCAAGCGTATACAAGTGCTTCCCCTCTCCGACATCGCTCCACCGCCCATCTGTATCGAGCACTTTGACGCGTCCTGAGTAAGCGTGCGGCAGCGCGCCGTCAGCGGGATACAGCGCTTCTTTCGCGGCCATCTTGAAGCGCTCAATGCCGAACTTGCGGTACGCGGCGCTGTCGGAGTCTGCGACGAGGGACGCGTGCATGCCCCACGACACGACGACGGCGGAGTGGAGGACATTTCCGCCGGGTAGTGGGATCGAACTGCGCGCCTCGTCGACCAAGAGCCTGGAGCCTGGGGAGAAAGTGGCGGTCAGTGTAGGCAGGGGCTTTGACGTGCTGGACGCGAGGGCAGCTAGACCCCAGGGGTTCTCTGCGCTGGCGTTGATGGAGTGGAAGAGAGCATTTGCGGTGCCGAGAGGGAGGAGCACGACTTGGGGACAGAGGTAGGATGCGCTGCGAGGTGGGGAGGCGAGGCTGTTGACTAGGTCGACGATGCCGCCGTCGCCGGAGAGGAGGATCAGTCGCAGGAGTCGACCGGCGTTTGCGGCGGGGAAGAAGACGTCGCGCGCAAGCTCGAGGATGGAGGTCTCGGACTGTGTGGTGTGTAGGGTGATGGGGGAAGATGCACTGTCAGGGTAGGTCCGGCTGATCAAAGAGGAGACGGCCTGCTCGTAGAACTCTACTGCTTTCTGGTGCCCCGAGCCTGTGGAGAGGATAACGTGTGTTTCGCGGGGTTGGGGTGCTTGCTTTGGGGAGTGGATTGGTGTTGTGTCGACGCGGCGGAGATATGGTGGATGGGCCGTGTCGACATTTTCTTCCAGTGTTGCTTTGACATCAAGGTCGCAGTCCAGATTACAGAGGCGTATGGTTACCTCCTTGGGCACCTTGGAGTCTTCCGTGCTCTTGCTGTCTGTGACTTGCGTGTCGGCCATGGTTCAAACGCCCTTTAGTTCACAATACCCTTCGGTTCACAACACCTCCTTGGTCAACTTGCTGCCGGTCTATGTAGGCTATAGATCGCGAGATGTACCAAAGAAGCAGAGTCAGGGGAGTCTATCATGGCAGGCAACAATTATTCCACAGCATCGCAACATGCATCGACATGCGGGTCCCACCTTCCCATTTTCGATGACACTTGGCGCTAGACTGGATACGTCATTGTCTGACAGCTCAAGACATTGGTAGAGACAGCCGTTAGACGACGCACTATCAAACACACATTGGCATCACCAATTCCAAGTGGAGGTTCATGTGTGGGTAGTTGGCAGGCCGCACTTTGTCGTATTACGCGTATAGAGAGCGATTTCCAACTGGGTTACGTCATCCGTGCACTACATCTGGACCTGTTAAGCTTCAGCTCAGCCACGCGCAGTCAGCTCCAGCCTCCAACACGATATCTATCTTGCGGCACAGACCAGCGCCGCATTCCTGCACCGCTCCCACCGCCGGAACATCCCCCGTCTTCTCGAAACCCTCGCGCTGTCTTGTGCGCTGTAGACGTCGTTCCGCCCACGACATCCGCGCAATCGCGCCAACTTCCGCGGCCCAGGCATCCCGCATGCGACGGTAACGCTTTTTTCACCACAACTCGACACCATGAACGGCTGGCTCATCTTCATCATCATCCTGCTCCTCCTGAGCAGCGGCTCCTACTTTGGCTGGTATTTCTACGCACGATGGAATGCCTCACGCAACGGCCTCCCGCCGCCCTCCATGAACCCCATCGCTGCCTTTAAGAACCGCTCGGCAGACGGCGCCTCCAACTACCCCGGCCCCGCGCCCACAGGCATCAAAGGCTTCTTCGACACCCAGGTCCGCAAGTTCAAGAACAGGAACAACCGCACCGCCGCCGGCGCCTACGAAGAGGCGGGCTACGGCGCGCAACCTCGCGGCCGTGGAGCAGGAAGCAGACTGGACCCTGACGAGGCATGGAGCGCCCGCGTCGGCGACGAAGCGTACTACGAGGAACAGGAACTCGGCCTCCATGAGCCCGCCTCTACCAGCGCAAACCCGTATGCCAACACAGCCTACACTGCTCCGTACCCCGGCGCCACCGAGCCCCAGCGTGGACGCAGCCGCACCCGCGAATCCTACGACGAGCATCTCGACGGCAAGAGTGCGCACTCGAATCCCTTTGGCGACGACAATGCGGCTAGTCTGCGCGGCGTGAGCCCCAGGCCGCTGGGTCAGAGCGAAGACACGAGCTACCATGGCGGAGCGACGGTGCAGATGCCCGCGGGCCCGAAGCACGGCAAGGCGGGCAGCATCAATAGTCTTGATAGCCCAGGCGAGAGCCGGAGAAGTATTTTCCGCGAGGACATTCGATGAGGTTGAGGATGAGAGAGGGTGATTGTGTGTGTGTGAAAGGTGGAGAGGAGGTTGCTTGATACCAAGACGGCGTCGAGGAGTTTGTGTTCGAAGTCCCAGATTAGCGGTGCGTACATATATGATATACTTGGAACACGCTGAATCGCAAAGTGCTGTCACGTGAGGATGTCGCACCGTGCACGTGACGTGTCGCTTGTGGAGGAATTCCCACGTCCATTAATGTATACTATAGTACAGTTCCGAAACGCCACGCCCGCCCTAACAGAATGTCTACGCCAACGCCCATCAGTCAAAATGCCGAAACGTCTACTCCAACACCAACTACGAAAATAGGACCACCGGACACTTTCAATCCCCTGTCTACGTACACTCACTCCAGTTCCCAGTGACGGCCGGCGACCCGGGAAACATTGCATCTATCACTCCTCTAATCTCGATCTCCCTTCTTCTCCTTCTCCTCCCCCTTGACTGCCTTCTTCCTCTCCTTCTCCTCCTCCTTAGCCGCCTTCTTCCTCTCCTTCTCTTCCTCCTTGGACTTATTCTTCTTCACTTGGAGCTCATCCCCCCCAAACTGTACATCCCCCTTCCCATCTCCCTCGGTCGTATGCGTCGAATCCGAATCCGACGGCGCGTCGTCTCGGCGCCGTACACCCTCTTTCCCACCTTTGTCTTGTACCACCTGCGCAGGGCGATGCAGGCAGTACACAGCATCGAGAAAGTTGTAACATCGCTTGCTCACGCTTCCAGCGGGTACAGGCTCTCCGCGACGATGAATTTTGTCAGTTGGCACCATAAAGTACGGCGAGTGCCCGAGTGGGCGGAGTATAGCCCTGCCAGTCGCCTTCTTCGCAGCCCGCTTCTGCGCAACCTCGGTGCGAAAGACGCTGTTCGCGGGCTCGTTGACGCGGTATTTGGGCGGATAGTTGCTTCCCCTGTCGATGCCGTTGAGAGTGACGCCACGCGCGAGGATGCGGTCATCTCCTTGCTCTGGGCTAGGACTATCATGAGACTTGACGGCGCTGGCCGCTTGCTGGTCATCGTGTGGTGTGGACATGCTGGATTCGAGACCGGTTCCGCGCTTCTCATGGACCTCTGTACCCTTGCCGTATACTAGCGGGACCCGATCGTGCGCGTAATGCGCGGACATGTGGGGCTTGATGCGGTCCCTGGGGCTGTTGCTTCGTCTGTAGACAATCTTCAGTCGATCGAGGGCAACATGCTTGTGCGAGCCGGGAAGTCCGTCGGCTGTTCCTATGTCGTCTAACTGGGGCTTGGATACTCGCCCGCGCTTGTGCATAGTAGAATCGTCCCCGATGGCCTGATGATCGCTTGGTGCATCATCTGTCGAGGCCTCCTCATCCTCCGAGTCAACATGTAACAACGCCTCCCTTATTTCGCTCTGGCATTTCTCCACGCTATCTGTTTCAAAATGCTCGAGGAAAAGGGTACTCTTGCACAACTCAGTCAACTGAGCCAGCGTGGCACGCATGTCCGTCAACGAATCGTCATACGCGTGCGGCTCAGGCGAAGTGTGGTTCGCAGCCTCTTCAGGAGACGGCGGCAAAATCCCCTGCTCCGGCATCTCTAGATCAGGCGCGGGTACAGAGCGCTCCACCATGTCAGAACTTTCATCGAGGGCCTCTGTGTATGCCCTGCTTCGATACACTTGGTCGGTCGTGTAGTGTGCGACCGCTGGGGCAGAGAATAACAAGTCAGGGTCGACAATGAGGTGATCGACCTCTGGAGAGCGCGCGACGACTTCAGTGTCGGAATGTTGAGACTGCGACCGCTTCTTTGGTGAAGACTTGCTGTCAGCTTGAACAGGCCGGGGCTTTGCTGTATCGCCTCCCCTTGCTGAGTCGCCGCCGCCAGGTGCGGGCTTGATCCTGTCCAGCTTGTCTTTGATGTCCCTGAAGATGGGAAGTAGGCCGAGATCACGCTGGTCGAGCGCAGGGAGGACGCTGCGTTTCGAGGAAGTCGAATGACCCTTGCCAGTCAAAGCAGTGAGGGCATCGTAGATGCTGTTCACGGCCGCGGTGCTTTCACCTCCATCCTGCATTGTGGTATTATGGTCCATTGAATCGACATTTCGACTTGGGAGGAAGCTTCTTTTGCCAAGCTCGGGTTGGTCCTGGACATTCAAGGCTGCCAGGGCATCGCGGAGACGTTCGGCAGCAGCAGCAATGTCATCTTCACTCTGATATTGACCATCCTGGACTTCAGATTCGATATCCTGACCTTCAGATTCAATTTCCTGATCATCAGATTCAGGATCCCGACCATCAAACTCGGTGTTCTGGCCGCCAAACTCGACGTTCTGTGCGTTGCGCTTCTGAGATTTGAGGTTATTCATACTGTTGATGGCCGCAATAGCATCATAGATGCTTCTGAGAGGTGCGCTATTGTCTCCTGTGGGTCCTCGGATGCTCTGGCCCAACGACTCGATGTCCTGGGAGCGCCGATAAACACCATCTGCCGGTTGTAAGGTGATCAATCTACCCTCATACCCTCCAGCCGGGTCAGTTTCAGCTTGAGCATGGTGGCCAGACGGAGGCAGACTGTCGGATGGCACCCTCGACACCCCGCGTCCCGGAGACATCTTATCGAGAACTGTGCGACGGTACACATTTAGGGCCGGCTGCATGATAGTCAACTTCGAATCCAAGGAGGCCATTTTATTGGCGCTCCTCGACTGTTCAAACAGCTGTTCAGCTTCCGACTTGTCAGACTGCGGAACGAGATTGTCCGAGTGAGGGTTTGTCCGCTCAGTGTTGTGGAAATCGTCTCCTCTCCCGCCCTTGTTGGTGCGACGCCAGAGTTGGTCGGCTCGATGATGGGTGACCATGTATGTTCCGTAGGAAGATTCAGCATCCGCCCGACGTCGAATCATTGGAGCAGGCTTCTCAACAGGAAGAGAAGACTTAGGATTGCCGACGGGCATGGCATTGGGTACTGTACCCCAATGCTGGCCCTGTCCCGAGCCAGACGTTTTGTCATTGCCGGACCATTGTGGTAGATTACCCGTCCCAGCTCCACTATTATCGACATGATCGTTGCTGTGCACGCTGTATATGTTCGGGGCAGGAAGATGCGTGACCTCATCTCTTGGATAGACAAGGTCCTCGTTGCCATAGGTGCTCTTAAGTTCATGCGGTTTATCACGGCGCCAGACATATTCAGCGGGCGGAAGAATCTCAGCAGGCACGTATTGCGTCGCACAGACTGTTCTCCATTTCGCTCTTCACTCTTGTCAGTACAATGAGCGCCGATCTGAAGGGAGACATACGGATCTACATTGTCCTTGTCATCGCAAAAAGATGGCCGATCTCGTTCAGCAAGGCTTGTCGAAGGAGCAATGGGTGCCGCCAGACAGGATGCTGTCATAAGAATGGCAAGACTAAAACTTCCGAGAGATGGTGATGCCATTGTAAAGGAAGATCGTCGTACTCGTGACAATTCGTGGATGACACCAGGTCAAGATGTGAATTGAGAGTGGTCAGATAGGCGTGTAAGGGATTTGAGAATGGTTATGCAAGATAATTGGAAGTGTTCAACACTGTGAGCTGCTGGCTTGTTGTTCTCCAGAAGCACGCTGGAGCCGACTTCTTATCTAGTAACAACGGATCTTTCAGCCTCCACAAAAGTCATTATGCCGTATACCACGAGTCCGACTTTGACATCACAATCTACCCCAAGACCCTATCCTCGGACAGTACATGGATCCCTAAGCAACACAACTGTACCCCGTCGTTGTGCATGTGTCGACAGTGCATCGAGCTGATAGGTGGGGTAGCAGTTGCGGATGTAGGAATCGTCGTGATACCTCAGGCGCGCAACCCAGGTCCGTTGGCGAACATAGAGCTAGCTGCACTCTGTAACGTGCGATATTCTGGGCGCAGGTTTTGGCGCCTTTGTTGTTGTGTGATAGGTCGCAGCGCCTTTCCGCCCCAACCGGGTTTCTAAACGATCCGCACCACGTGATGACAAAGCCCGACTGCGCAAGAATAAACCCCAAAAGCAACGAGAATTCAATATTGGGGTCTAAACAAGGTGCTGACTGTGTGTGAGATAATGCGCTACCGTATCACTCCTGCTCGGCCTTGACACGGCATGGTGCGTATCCCAATGTGGCCCTTTGTGGCTGTAGCATGCACCATTGGCGCTTCTAGAACGAGAATGTACCCCACAATAACATGTTTGTCAGTCAATAAACTGATTACCTAGGTGGCAGTGTTTCAGGTTATTGCTCGGACCTGAGAGAATGGTGTCATACGACGACAATCGGAGCTAGCAGCGAGGTGGTAAGGCTTCGGCAACCCTGCGATGGGAAAGAAAGGACAGGGGAGAGAGGAGATCGACCCGAATCGGATGGTGAATATCATGTATAGCCGTCTTCTTAGGACCCCGATGCCTTCATGTCCCTCCTCGACTGCGTAATCCGCCAAACGATTCTCTTTTCTTAGTTAATGTTTTTGAGCCTTCCCAGACATGTCGAACTCAACTAATACAAGGACGCCGGCGCCCTTTTCGTTTGGTGCATCGCAATATTTCGAAGGCCCCGACGGGCACTGGTCCAGCTTTGTTGTGCGCGTGGGGACGCCCGAGCAGACGTTTCGCGTTCTACCGTCCACTGTGACTAGCGAAACATTTGTCCCTTTGAATGGTGCTTGTAAGCAAGGCAGCCCGGTAAGTCAACATTATAAACAGACATTGAGTATTCGGCCCGCGCTGACGATTTCCATCGCCAATAGGCAAATTGTGCTTTCTCGCGTGGAGTAGAGATGTTCCAGGGCAAGCCGATCGACGGTCTGCAGTCGAAGCAATCCAGTACATGGAGCGAGATCGGCATATATCAAGTTGCAGGGCGGGAAGAGTTGAGCTACAATGCAAGCGGACTATATGGCTTGGATTCACTCGGCCTCATGATTGCAAATAGCGGTGGCCCGATCCTCCCAAAACAGGTTGTTGCAGGAGTAGTCAATACGCGGTTTTGGGTCGGTCGGCTGGGTATGGACGTCAAACCCAGCAACTTCTCCGAGTTTGAGAATCCGCAGCGCAGTCTGATCGAGACGCTAAAAGAGGAGAATTACATACCAAGCTTGAGCTATGGATATACAGCTGGAGCTTACTACAGTATGTCAGTCGAGTGTCCGCGTGAAATACTGACTCAAGACTGACTGATGTGTAGGAAAGCCGAGCTCATACGGCAGCTTGGTATTTGGGGGGTATGATCAATCACGCTTTGAGCCGAACGCCATCACGTTCCCTTTCGACGCCAATGATTCTCGTAAGCCGAGTGTCAACATCCAGTCAATAACAACTCGAGGATTCACAGACACACCAACGAGCCTGCTGCCGGACGGGCCTGCCTACTCGTTGATAGACTTCGCCGAGCCGCAAATGTGGCTTCCGGTCTCTGCGTGCAACGCTTTCGCCAAAGCGTTCAACTTGACGTACGATAATAGTACTGATCTCTATCTCGTGGACGCGGTCACACGAGGTCGCTTGTTAGAGACTAATCCGTCCATAACGTTTGGCCTGGGTACAACGGCGAATCCGAGCGAGCGGGTCAATATTGTGCTGCCATACAGTGCATTCGACCAGCAGGCCACGTATCCGATATATCAAAATGTTACGAACTATTTCCCAATAAGGCGAGCGTACAATGATACGCAGTACACAATCGGGCGAACCTTCTTTCAAGAAGCCTATGTCAGGATCGATTACGGTCGCGGAAACTTTTCTGTACATCAAGCTTTGTTCCCTACGTCGAATGACAGGCAAAATCTCGTGCCGATTTCCACACCGGAATCAAGTGAAGCGACTAGGAAGACCGATCTTCACGAGACAAGACCTTTGAGCAAAGCTACGATTGCCGGCATTTCGGTTGGTGGTGTTATCGCGATGATATTGTTGTTGCTTGTTGTTCTCGGACCTGTTCGGCAACGTCGCAAGAGATCGAAGGAGAGACGAAACAAGTCTGTGAATGTACAGTGCTCGGCCATCGAGGTTGCCGATCAGCCTCGATTGGAACCTGACGGTGCCACATTCTTCGAAAAGGACAGCCATCCTTTTGCAGAGATGGAGAGCTATACGCGTCATGAGCTTCAGGCAGCATACGGCAATGGCAAGCCTGAGGATTCAGACACTCGATTAGTTGAGCTGGCCTTGAGCTCGATCCTAGAGGTGCATGAAATGGACGATACCCAAGTATGTAGCGCAGAACGGGATGGTGACAATGTACAGCCGAGCTGGCCGCCGCCTGGTTGGATATGAAGTCAATGGTAAACGCTCGAGACGTATCGGTGATGCCGTTCGATGATGGTATGCAGAAAGCGTAGACAGTTTCGCACACGCCGTGGGTAACTGGACCGTATGGAATGAGAACGCCATCACAACAATACGCGTACCTTTTCGTCATTAGTGAATTTGATGCCATAAAATGTCGTGTACTGAGCCCGTTTGGGGTGGGCACGTGCTGATCGTGAATGTTGTTTTAGCTCAATACGTGCCGAAGGAGCGTATCATTTCGACCACCACCGCAAGCCCCACCAAAATCTCTCACTCGGAGGGAGGCAACTCGTTGTGGACGGGCACAAATATGTCCGGTAGGTCAGAGCATGGAGCCGCGGAGGAAGGGCCGTATGACGAAAACAACCCCGCGCCACCTCCACCTGGCTCACCTCCTGCCAGCACAGACGTTGCATACTCGCAAATTGCGTCGGACGGAGAGCAGAGCAAGAGTCGACAGTATGCTACTCCTTACAGGCGGCTAAACAGCAGAAAGCGCAGAAATCTTCGGGAATATGGCGACCGAGCAACCCGAGATGAACCACGGGCTATTCACGCGAGCGGCAGAGATACCAAGAACAGCCATCCTGGCAGCGAGAAGAACCGCAACGGAAATAGACTCTTACAACAAGACAAGCGTCGCGAGCGTTCCAAAGATGGGCGGACTACGCATGGTCGGCGTCGGAGATCGCTTAAAGATGCTCGGAAGTACACACCAGATCAAATTATGGATGAGACGGCTGGGAGACTCTCCCCTGGTATGCCTATGAGTGGTCACAGGGAAGGTTGGCATGATGTCTCAGGGTCTCTTGGACAGATGGAATGGGCAGTCGAGCCGTCCCAGTCGTCCAGCCGCAATGCTTTTGTTGAACAGCCCGATGGACCACGGTGGCAAGGAAATGCGTATCAGGAACGTGAGTAGCACTGCTATGAATTCATTAGAAGCAGTGAAGTAACCGATCCTTTGAAGAGACGGAGCCGCTCAGTCAGCAGGACCCGGACCGTTTTCGGCCACCTTCGCATGGGCAGCAGGGTAGCTGGGCGCGGCGATCGAACAGCGTATGTCAATTGTCCGAACGCAATGCGAGCCAGGAATATGGGTTTGAAGATGAGGTCGATTGGGATGATGGCGAAGCTTTTGACATGCCGACAAAGTTGCGAGCATCGCACAGGCCCAGCCCAGCCACACCCAAGCATCCGGACACCAATTTTGGTAATGCCAAACCCCATGATGGCGCAAAGGGAAAGAAGCGAACTGATCCTCCACCGAGAAGCCAATGCAACCACAAGCGGCATTCTTGGGGTGACAAGGCTGTAAATCAACAACAGCATCTTTTGCAGCCACGCTGGTCGTTGAAACCAAGAACCACGACTGAAGTTGTGCCTTCGAATGAGACATGCGGTGCGACTTTGTATCGCAAGAAAGAGGTTGGAAATAGGAAAGCGCCGAACAGGCAGCCAAACGACCCGCTCCTAGAAGATGATTCGAACATGCTTGGACTTTTCCCTCGCGTTGCTGTCCCTGATTCGGCGTACAATCTGCGCCAGTATGACGACTACATCACGGCCATGCACCAAAGGCTACCAAAGTATCAGGCATACCGACACGGCAACGGCAAGTTGAATCCGTACAACTACGGGTCGTCGGCGGTCCAGGATCTGGGCCTTTGCTTCGTAACATTCTGCACAACTAATCGATGCGAGATGGGTGTCAAGTGTGCCTGGCGCCATCATCCCCTAACCAAGGCAGAGCGAGAGTGGATCCTATTCAGTGGCAATGCCAACGCCCGACTATTCTTGGAGGGCTTAGCAAAGTTTTGGGCAGTTCCAGAGGTGCCAGTCCCCGGTGCTTCCATGCACGATAAGTAGACACGGAGGTGTCGCAGGCCGCAGCTTGTCAAAGTGGTTGAAAGGACATCTCGAACTATGAGGAGACCCATGAGCAGGCGTTAGAGGCGGCGTCGGGATGGCAGTAGGGCTGATGGTTTTCAAAGGCTTCCACCACGGGTATAGAACCACCCTCGAATATCATCTTCTCCTTGTAAACCTACCATCATCATCCTGCCAATGATGTCGATATCTTCAGGCATTGCCTCCTTGAGCACCTGCGTGAAGTCAAGCTCGGTGACAAGAAAGTGTCGTTGGTTGTTCCATGCAAGAGCATAATCGAATGCAGTTCTGGCTTCCCATAGCTGCGCAGAGATAGTCAATTTGCCGCCGATACCGAGATGGGTGCTACATGATTTGAGCTGACCACGTAGGAGATTGCACATTGTTATTAGGTGGAAGAGCGACAACACTGTGCGACGGAGCGATTCCCGAAAAATATAAGCATTCCAAGATGCTCGAGCGACTGCGATGGGATACAGCGGTAGCGGCCCACTTGTATCGACCTGTTCATTGCAGAGGTTGATGAGAGTTTGGCCAGCCGCTTCTAGATATGGAAGAAGGCGTTCGGCTTGGCTATACAGTCGAATGTCGCCGCCAAAAACTAGCATGATTTGATAGAGCATGAGTGAATGTGCGCGCGAGAGAATCTCGACTGGTTGTTGAGGCAGTGCAGTCAGACAGACTTCTTCCGACCGATCTTTGATGAAGCGTGTGACAAAGTCTTCATTATTGCCGTTTCTGGCAACGTAAAGTGCACAAGCAGCGTAAGCCTCTTGTAATGAACGAGGCATGCGATCCTGATATAGCATTGGGTGCTGCCACGGCGTGCTGTTATACTCGACTATGGTCTTTGGCACAAGCTTCAATTGTTCGATGGACCACCTCACCCGGGACTGGGCGAAAGGTGCGATATGTGCCGCGGAGAAGGGTTTTTCCGCACAGATGTCAGCTCTGGCGAGAGCCAACCGATCTTCAGCATCAGAAGAGTTATATAGCATGTGGTTCAACGATTCAAGGGTGCTGATGCCGGCATCTAGATCGAATTCAGCAACTGGCAAAGATGATACGTCGAATTCCATCAACACCGCTGGATCGATATCGTCAAGACTTATGGGCAACTCGAAGGCGTCAGAGACTCCAAAGTCGTTGGTCGCGTTCGTATCTGCGGGAGCGCTCTTTGCCTGGCTAAGCGGCTGCGGATAAGTACAGCGGAGATGCTGCTTGGAGCATCGTGCGCAGCTCGGACTATTGAGATCGCATTTCCGCTTGCCTTTTGCGCACTCCAAACATGATTTCTGCCGTCCTTGGGCGTTTGCGGATCGTGTGCGGTCTGGAGGCATGTTTTCAGGTTGTGGTGTAGGGATGAAGTTGCAAGCATGACGTCGGAAATCCGGCCCAGCAGAACTCCGCAAGGCTTGGCTCAACTCACATTACTCCACTGACCAGGTCGGGTAGTTGTAATGTACAAATATCACTGGTCATCAATATGGTGCGTTTATAGTCCTACCTGAGACTCCGCAATTGACCTTACAATGATTGGGCACGAACAGACGATCTTTCTCACACCGATGTTGCGATGCGGTGTTCCGCAGTGGGAGCGGACCTCCATGCAGCATGAAAAAGACTACTCCGCAACCTGACCTCTTCTGCCGGGCCCTTCCCGCAATGATGAGTGTCGCTATACGATAAGCAATAGAATACAAATATTGCCAGAGTCTTCGCTTTGCCTTCAGCTATCAAGCTGTCCTGAACATTTAAGCTATTCCCATCTGTCTCGCTCAAGCTTTCATTCTTGGTCGCCGCAGATCATGTCCGACAAATCTATATTGGTCATGCGTGCTACTGGTGTGCAAGGTAGAGGGGCCATCAAACACCTCACCAAAAGCGGGTGGAAAGTTCATGCCCTCGTCACCGACAAAACCAGCGAGCGGGCAGTCAATCTCAAGTCTTTTGGCCCACAAGTCGTCCTTCATGAAGGGACCTGGAAAGAACCCGCAAAAGTCGAGGCAGCACTGCAAGGATGTCGGTCATTGCTTTTCAATCAGCTGCCCTCCTTCACGGACGACACAGAGATCCAAGAGGCCAAAGTAGTACTCTCGCTCGCGAAGCGTACAGGTGTGCAACACATTGTGTTCCCGACCACGCTAGCCCTTATGGATCCCAATGCTCGTGAAAAGCTCGAGCGTTTCTCAGCTGCTCCAGCAATTCTGAACAAGGGCGCGGTTGAGGAGCTCGTCAAGGCTAGTGGCATGACTTGGACATTGCTTCGTCCTGGATACTTCAACACGAACCTACTACCACCACTTGTGCACTGGATGTATCCCAGAATGAAGGAAGGCAAAATGATCAACAGCTATGGACCAGACTGCGTGTTGACGCTCATCGACCCTGATGATATCGGTGCGTTTGTTGCAGCAGCTGTGAACGATCCTAAAAGGTTCGGCGAACAAGCCATCCCGCTTGTTGGCGACAACTTGCGCTTTGACGACCTGATGAAGACCTACACGCAGGCTTGTGGCTATCCATTCGAAGTGGTGTACAGGACAGATGAGGAGACAGAAGCTGAAATGGCAAATCCATTCGTGTCTGGACATGTCATGGTGAGGGATTTCGAGAAAATGGTGAACATGGAGGAGATTAAGAAATGGGGGATCCCGCTCACCAGCTTCAAACAGTTCTTGGAGAATCACAAGGACGAGCTTCCTCGTGGCCCGGTAAAGGACGGCGAGTCGGTGGTCGTACCATACGCAGCAAGTTTGATGCCGGGAAACAAGTAATTTCGTAGCGCTCTGAATGAACAGGGAGGTGGCAATTTTCTGGTTCCATGATGATTACTTAGAGTATGCGGAATGTGAGAAAGCTAATTTTCCTTGATGCCAAAAATATTGGCAATCGTTCCAATAGCAGTATGTCGCATTCTCTTCTCCTTCGTTGTGTTTGCTCTTTGTTCAATTCCTCGCTTATATCCCGACCTAAGTCCTTACCACAGCCTTGCTGACGTCTTGGTCACCACTGCTGCCATCGCCACCATCGCCGTTGCCATTTTTGGTACTTTTCCCTCCATCTCCCCAGTCGATTGTGTTCGCATCAGCCTTGCGCCGCTTCATCCAGGCTGCGATGCCCCCCATGACGGCACTGCTTACGATCCAGACGCCACCGAAGACCACCAGTACTCCATACCCGCCCATTGCAGCACTTGTGAGTGTCGCGAATACTGAGCTGGCCGCGACACTACCGATTCCTGCTTGTATGCCTGCAGCAATGCTTCCTGCTCTGTAATCAGTAGTTGTACAAATATGTATAGGGTGCAGTATTTGCCTGCAGTGATGCCGCCAGCTGTGAAGCCCGCAAGTCCAAGGAAGGCCGGTGTACAGGCCAAGAGAATAAGAGGAACGACAATCGCTGCAGTCTCCCACGGATGAGCTTTGATCCACTGAGTAACTGCCTTGACGACGACAACTAGATCCATGTTCTTGAGTGTGTCGATGGCTATCTTTAGGGCATCATCAGCTTTGATGCTAGCAGATCGGATGGCGATCGTGAGGTGAACGGTAGCGGCATCTAACGCGTTAATCGGAATGGGGATATTGTTGATGCCGCCGATAGAAGAGAACTCATCGGCCGAGAAGATAGCCTGGTGCTGATCATTGCTATTCCTTGCTTTGTTCGACTGATCTTCGCGTTCATCTGTAACAGAAGAATGCAATTTATTCCTTCCGCCTTCCGAGATGTCCTCATCTGTTCTCATACCATTCTCAGACGCAATAGCCGCCCTTTCTGCTGCAGCACGAGCCTCATACAGCTTCTCGATCCATTCAGATGTGACTTCTGAAGGCATCTCCGCCGGGTGCGAGAAGAGGTTACCCATCTTGCTCGGCGGTAGAAGAAGGGCTGGCAAGGTGTAAGTTCTCGCAATGGCTAAAGTGCAGAGGTGCGAATCAAACTTGAAGGTGACACAGAAGTGGCATGGTATTGTCACCCCGCAGCTTACTCATCAGGGGGCAATTCACTCTCACCTACCCTGAACAGCATTGTGAGCGTCCATACACCGATTACACACAATCCGTATCATGTTACACGCGATGACCAGGCTCCAACCGCAATCCAACATACGATGGATACTGCCACAAGCGCAAACTCATACCTCCTGTTCCGTCAGCGACCACATCACAGCATGCCAAAATCCATTGAAGTTTGATGCAACGGAACCACAAATATTGTTGCTAGCGCGAATTGGTCGTACTAGTATCTAGTCGCGCCTACCTTTCACACCCGTTGCCAAGACCCAGCGCGTCATGAGCAAACGCTAACTTCATGGCGAATCCATACCTCATCCAGGCCATCTACGGCCCTCAGCCAACACTTCCGAACTTCAACAGTGGCAGAAAGGATGCCGATCCTCCCACCTTGCCTCTCAAAAGCCTAGAAGTGAAGGTTTAGGTCGGTCAAAATCGCAGCGAATCGTCAGTATCACAGCTACCACTCCCAGGAGCAAGTGACTCCAGCGAATCCAATTCCAGCAACCTGAATATCTGCGGCCCAATTGGTGCAATCCAAGGAGTGCAGTCGCGAGACAGCGAACATCACGATGAGCTTCCACGTCCAGGGTCATCGTTCCTAGGAGCGGGCATTTCTGATACCACCACTGGCGGTTATTCCGCTACTTTGAATGTGCGCCGTGTCATCCCAGCGGTGAAGCTTCAAAGCAGTGAACATGACCACGAATCGTACATGCCACACCCACTTTTCTCAGTCGCTAAACCCTTTTAATGTGCTGGTGGCAGCCACATGGCTACTGCGCGTCCATTTTCCTTGGCCGAGAGGCTTTATGGTCGCATCGCGAAGCCAGGGACCACACAACATATTCACCCTGACAGGCTTCACATGGGCGCTGAAAACGGTGAGCTCCAAACTCTTTAAGAGTCATCCCGGACCTGAACTAATCTGGACTAGAATGCGACGATACAGACGACGACTCGAATGATCCTCCAGATTCCTGGGCGCCGACTGGAGCTAATATGCTGTCTCTGGGTTCTCGGTCCATCGATGACATGACATCCAGCACTTTCATTGCACCAACACAGAGGGCATCTCTGGTTCATTCAGCGGGTAACCGCAAGTATCTCAAGGCGGCGCCAGTTTCCTTCCTTCCACCACCGGGATCCTACTACGATGAACCCGCGCTTCGTCGTGTACTTGACTTCAAGTTCACTAAAGCTCGATGCTGCTCGTGCTGGAACCCGAAGTCCGCTTGTACGAAGCGTGGGACATGTGTGAAGACCTGTAAGGTGTGTGGCACGGACGAACATCGAGGCAAGGTAGAGTATAGTGACAACTGGTCTCGTTGACCTTCCCTGCTAATTGAGTCAGACTTGTCCGTTGCTATATTGCACGTTTGGTTGGTTCCTCAATAGAGGTATGGAGGCAGATGTTCTGAAGGCAGAAGACCGACAGTTTCGTCCGACACCAGTCGACTTCCCGATTCTCGTCAAGAAAGGCTATATTGTAGGTACCGCTGGGCACAGTGCAACCATTATTCCAAACATGGCACAGCCCACAGTCCGAAAGTTCTACCACAGCAAACCCCGGCCTCAGTCAGTCTAGAAGACACCGGTTGGCCACCTGGACATGGCGGTAGCTGAAGGTAGCCGAGCGATGTTGATGAGGACCGATGAACCAGCGCCTCCCGCAGTCAAGACAGGGAGCAAAGTCAACATATCTCTGGATCCGCATTTACAAGGCAACTTTGCGTATCTGAACATGTCGAAAGCTTCCAGTCCTGCAACATCGGACTCAGTGAGTAGCACCCCACAAGCTACTGTGCCAACAATGACCTCGGCCTACACCACCATGGACAACGCGACCGAGAGTAGACTTCAAGAGCTGGAAGACGAGGTGCTGAAGCTGAAGATGGAGAATGTGCAAAAAGATCGCGAGATAAGGCGATTGAAAACCGAGAACATGACTTTGTGCGGCATGAATGATGAGCCTGGCCAGAAACGGCAGCGTATTTGAGTCCGTGATATGGTGGGAGGGGGCGAGAGCGCAGATGTCGCAAGCTTTACGAAAGTATGGGAGATATGCCTTCATCCATGTTCCAAAGTGTTTATAATATCGCAATGTCTTCGAGTACCGTGTGATACCACCCTCGACAGCGATCTCGACTTATACTGAGTCGCAGCTAACAATCGCAAGCTCAGGACGGAAGGCATGTAATATTATATCGATGTGTCTTGCTTAACTACTCTGCAATCATTTAGATGCGCCTGACACTACACATGCACCTTCGATGGGGGATTGCGCCATAAATCGTGACCAGTGTGCCGTGTACCGGATTAAATTGCTCGTTTCTCACTAGTAACACCTCCCTATGTAATCGAAGATTTGAATCTGCGTTCGTGAATGAATTTTACATTACCCACCTACACTTTTTGATAGCTACATATGTACAGTGCACAACAGACTTGAGCAATATTCTTTCCGAAGAGTCCGAAAGCGAATCATGTATCAGATACAACGCCGAGCGATCTAGCCTGCTCCCATACCCGAAAAGACCGTGCCCACGTTCCTGAAATTTGTAGTAATAGTCTCAACGGTCCTGATGTGACATCCCTTGTCCACCTCCACGCCCTCGAACCGCTCCTTGATCCACGGCAGAAAGTCAAGCATCGTATTTTGCGCGGCCACATCATGGTCTGATTCAGGGTACAGCAGCAGTGTAGCCTTGGACTCTGGGTACGCGCTGCACGTGAGATTAAAGTCCCACTCGGTGTTGTTCGCATATGTCAGCCGGTCGGTTAAGCCCTGAACGACAAGCATGGGCGCAGCCAGCGCGTGCGGGCCCGCGCCGTTGTACTTCTTCTGCCAGGATACGACGTCGGGATGCTTGAGCCAGCTGAGGTCCTTGAAGAGCTGGGTGCTGGTGAGGTTGGAGAAGAGCGCGCGGCCGACCTGGAGGCAGCCTTTGTCCATGAGCGGGATTCGGGCGAGCACGGTGTCGGTGACGTAGTCCTTGACGCGGAAGGTGGTGGGGAAGAGGGCCTCGAGGGACTGGAGGAAGAGGACGGATACGGCGTCGCCAATGGGGCCGCCGTTCGCGCGGCGGATGGATTCGGGGATTAGGTCTAGGGGACGCAGGGCGGGGGCTTGGGCGACTGAGCCGAGGAATTTTCCAGCTTTGAGGAGCTCTTCTTGCTCTGGCATGGCGAGGCGCTCGTTGGTGCGCCAGGCGGTCATGCCGCCTTCACTGTGGCCGACAACAACGTACTCTTCTGAGAGTAGGTCGCCAAGAACTTTGCGTGCAGCAATCAGTCCGTAGGCAGCGTCGGCGGCGTGCAGGTAGCCAGCCTCGTACATGAAGCCTTGGGGAATGTCGGAGCCCTGGCCGGCGTAGTCTGGTGCAATTACTGCATATCCTAACTGAGCCAGCGTGAATGGACCTTGCCATTCATAGTACAAATCCTTGTGGTTCGATGGCGCACAGTTTCTGATTCGTCCAGCCGTTCCGTGAGTGTAGACAACTGTATCGAGTGGTTTGGTTGGGTCGGGCCTTTTGTAGGGCAGAAGCACGAATCCACTTGCTGGGATGGGTTTGCGATCAATGTCCTCGGTCATGTACAGATAGCGAGAAATGGACATGCCAGCTGGTGTAGTGTATTTGGTGTTCACTATGGCGCGTGGGACATCCTCCCATCGTAGCAAGTCGCCGGGCTTTGCGTTGCTTGAGTTCGCCGGCGTGCTGTAGAACTCGTCTAGGGTTACATTTTTCGACACCCATGCTGCAGCCTCCCCTGCGAGCGCTTGTTTGACTGCGGCTTGACAGGCTGCATCACATGCTTCTTGAGCAGAGGTGAGGAACGAGTACAGGCTTAGGAGATATGTGTGGGAGAGTCTCATGGTTGACAAGATATGCAAAAGCTGCAGGCTAGAACCGCTGATCGAATGTAGATGCAGGAAAGATACGTCTTCTTATAGCTGTCTGGTAGGCATATACGTACTCCTTACCTTCGCTACCAAGTCTGCGGAGAATTCAAAGGCGCAATTAGTTTACTCGGCACTTGGCTGAGGGTATTTCGGACATATAATCAGCGGTGACTTCTGGTGATGCTGGTTAATTGCCGGGGGACATCACCAGGAGTACCTTTTGAATTGGGTTTGGTGTGATAGCCAAGGACGGAGACAGCCTTGATTTTCCGCGCCAGCCCTCCTCGCTTGTCGGCTGCGCATGCTACAGACGGCTAGATTATGTGATTCGGCTTTCTTACAGTGTTCTGCAGATGCCGCAACAGATTCCGGAGAAGATGGCGGGAGGCGGGGCTGGCAGGCGGCCCGAATAGAGCAGGGACCACGTCCTCCACGCTGATTCAGCGCACAGCACACGACTACAGCACACGACTACAGCTGGCCTCAGACGTCGTGGTTATATGTATAATATATTCTGGCGTACGAAGCACTGCCTCAAAGCATTAACAATGGGTGGAAGAAATAATTTCGAGTCCAAGATGCGATATTACGAAGCCAAATAGTTGTCGACTGTACCACAGTCAGCGGTCGACACCCACTTGAATGGCGTGAGGCCAGATCAAGGTTTGAGCAGCATCCGCTGTATGTGCCCGACTGCAGTGAACTTCGCCGGACGCTGTTATAATCATCCGCTATGTGTATTCCTCTGTAGAGAGGTCGAGCGCTGCGCCGTGAAGATGCAGACGATCAAGCATTGTCGTCACAACAACACTAGCTTATTTCGAGATCAGCAAGCACTTGGACTCAAGCAGCGGTGCAGCTTTCCCAGATGCGACACCAACTGGCAATGGCATCACCTGACTTCGCGCATTGTTCGTTCCACTCTGGGCAGTTGCCTCGCTAAATCAGGCTGCCACGCGCCTAGCGTACACTACGCGTCTGTAGCCTACGCTAACAACCCTCACCTCATATCACCAGCCCTGCCGCTCAGCAACTCAGCAGGCTGCATCTGACGACAGTGACAATGCTGTCGTGCTGAGACGAGTACATAAATCAATTCGACTGCGCTTTGTTTCAAGACTTCACTCTCGCCAGCTCCTTTGCTTCACCGCCTCTTGTACCGCAACTTCATTACCTTCACACACCTTACATATCGAGCCATGTCGGCCGCTACATCATCTCAGAAATTAATTGAGCTGCCCTCACTGCCCGCAGATCATGCAGAATGGATCTCGCACGTGAACAGCCACGCTGATAAGTCGCTACACAACCTAATCGCCCCATACAAAGAATACGACTCAAAGCTTCGAGAGGTCTATGCACAGCAACCCGACCATCCAGCAGTTGCAAAATCTCATGTCGTCCCCGTGTTCGCCGGTCACGAACAGGATCTCAAGATTCGAGCTCGCACCCTCGCCGATGAGACGGAAGCCGAAAGCCAATGCTATATTATGCCATTGAAGAAAGCCGATCGGAAGGCCAATGGCAGCCCAGCTGTCGTACAGTCTCTTAAAGAATTCCAGACCAACTTCCAGCTGTTCTCCGAGTCCTCTCTAGTCGATATGGATTGGTCCAACGTTGTGGTGGCTGGCAGTGCTGTTGTCACCTCGCTTCTGCCAGTGCCTGAGAAGCACAGCACTTCAAAGCGTGCCCTTCGCGAGTACTATCACCAGCAGCTGGCGCCCGCATCGGACGTCGACTTGTTTCTCTACGATCTGACCGAAGAAGAAGCCGTTGAGAAGATCAAGCAGATCGAGCAACGCATCCGAGACTCGATTCTGACTGAAACCACCACTGTTCGCACAAAGAATGCCATCACTATTGCTTCGCAATATCCAACACGACACGTGCAGATTGTTCTGCGTATCTACAGATCTGTTTCAGAAATCCTCACAGGCTTTGACGTAGATTGCTCGTGTGCCGCTTACGATGGAAAGCAAGTCTATGCTAGCCCTCGTGCTCTCGCTGCATACATGACCCAAATCAACACGATTGATTTGACACGCCGCTCACCGTCGTATGAAAACCGTCTCTCTAAGTACTCTCGCCGGGGGTTCGAGATCCACTGGCCGCTGCTCGATCGTTCGCGCACTGATCCAACCCTCTTCGAGCGCTCCTTTGGACGTACCCTTGGTCTTGCTCGGCTTCTTGTCTTGGAAAAACTCCCAAAGAATACTGATCGGGAAGCCTACGTGGATCAGCGACGCGCAGAACGTGGACGACCTACCATCAATCGATGGGCATCACGACAGTTGAAGGGCAACATGAAGGAAGAACACGACGATGAAGTGGCTGAATGGGTTGAGACAGATGAAGTCAGTGACTATCACACCTTCACCATACCCTACGGGCCCAAGTATCACGCGCGGAAGATTGAGCGGTTGCTGTACGCCAAGGACCTGCTTCTCAATGCAGAATGGAATCGTCCTAAGGGGCGCGAGACCACCCTGCATCGCCATCCTGCCTTTTTCGGCAATGCCATTGATGTCATTGGTGACTGTTGTGGCTACTGCCCAGATGCAATCACCCCTGAAGACAAGGAGATTGCGGAAGAAGAGAGCAAGACCTACGTGTCAGGAGAGTTATCCTTTATCAAAGACAATCCAGGACGACAGGCAATTGGTTCCTTCAATCCTCTCACGGACGACGATTGGACCGAAATGGCGTATGTTGGCAACACTGCCAGATTGTGTCAGGCGATTGTGGATCAGGATCTGGAGGGCGTCGAAGACTGGCTGAGCCAAGAAGGAGCGGATCCTGATCGCCGAGATTTTACTGGACGCACACCACTTCACCTGGCAGTCTTGACTTCTACACCCCAGATTGTACAGCGTCTGATTGATGCCGGCGCTCGTATCGTTGCCCGCCTCGTAGATGGAAAGACTGCCCTACATCTTGCTGCTATGCGAGGCGAGACGGAGATGGTCAGGAGGCTGCTAATGAAGAGTGAGGCTAACGAAGAGATGGAAGCGGAGAAGGAGGCATCGAAGCGGAAAGCCCATCATAAAACAACCGAAGACAACGATCAAGAGATGCGCGATGTTTCGGGCTCGACGTCAAACAAGGCCTCTGTCAAACAGGACGCAGAAGAAGACTCATGCGACGAGGACGATGAAGATTTGGAGGACAGCGACGTCGATATGCTTGATGATGTATCCGATAATGCTGATGCTACAACGGAGAACTCAATCGTCCGAATCGATCGTAACAAATCAGCGGACAACCACGAGAATCTTCCCGACAATCCCAGCGAAGATGACCCCGATGTCTACGATGTCGACGTTCTCGCATGGGACATGCCTGTTTCAGCTTTACATCTCGCCATTGCGAACGGCCACACGGCTGTTGTACAAGTTCTTGTGCAGGAATTTGGCGCTGATGTCCTCCTGCCGATTAAGCTCGTCAACGACTACGACAAGTCAGCACGTGCAGCAATCCTCCCCGTCGTTCTGGCATTGCAACTTCCCGCGGCTCAGGCTAAACGAATGACAACTCTTCTGATTCAGCTTGGCGCGTCGCCAGCGCAAGCAGATGTCGAGAACATCACTGCTTTGCAATACTTCGCCGCCCATGGAGTGGATCTCCTCAAAACTATGATTTCAGTGAACCGTCCGTCAGCACAACGCGCGTCTGGCCATCTCTCCATGTCTGGACACCAGTACAACCCCTCTGCAAAGAGCATACTCCAGACTGCAATCGAGCATCGCGATGTGGAGGGTGTCGACGTTCTTCTGGAGCTGGGCGCGAAGCCAGAGATCGACTTTGCTGCATACACCACCTCATACAAGAGCAAGTGGGATATGGTAGGAGATGCAGAACGCAACGAGCAGCAATTCCGCCAGAACATCACACAGCCTATTATGGCTGCTGTCGACAAGGAAGTGGTTTCAGTTGTCATGAAACTCTTGGACGCAGGCGCTGATATCAACACGCTTACCACAACTGCGTGGCAAGCTATAAAACAGCATAATATGTATGGCTCTTATCAAATTCACAGCTTACTGGATGCTGTCCGTCAAAAGGTCGCGACCATGGAAGAATTTCTCAACACTGGCAAGGTCACTAACACGCATGGCAACTACCACATCGAGCATACTCGGCCCAAGCGATTTCCACCTGTACCCTTGAAGGACGATGCCGAGTATCTTGATGGATACGAGCCCGGCTCTTATATGCACTGGCGAGTGTCGAAACAGCTCGAAGCTCAAAAGCTTTCGTACCAGAAAGATGTCGAAACTTATGAGGAGTGGGCAAAGGAGCCAGTCAAGGAAATTAAGGGGAAGGAGGAGAAGAAAGCTGCTGTTGAGACCCTGTTGGAAGAGTTCAAGACTCTCGAAGCTTATCTGGTTGAGAAGGGCGCGAAGACCTTTACGGAGCTCTATCCTGATGTCAAGGTTGAGTCACGTAACGACAATGGCTACCGTGGCTATGAGCCAGAGCCGCCCAAGCCCTGGAGTCCATTGGTGTCGTTCCAGCTCCCAGATTTGACGGCGGAACGATGCACAGCTTACGTCAAGCTTTTTGAGGCGTGCTGGAATGCCGACTTATCGACCATCAAGGACCTGACACTAGCAATTTGGGGCGATAGTCAGAGTCCTCTGCAGGTTGCAGTATATGACGCTTCAGGCTTTTCGCCCTTCTCGGTCGCCGTGCTTCGTAAGCACTTTGATGTTGCGAAGGCGGTTTTGGAAATAGCACAAGCGCAGTATGTGCCAGAACAGAAGGTTGGACAGACAAAGTACAGTCTTCAGCAAGCAGACGATGAAGATGTGGAATCAGACGTTGGTGAAGATGATGTGCAGATCTACTCTGAGATCATCGACGATCAGTTCACCGTGGAAAACATTGGAGAGGTGCAGAGTAAAGTGAAGAGCAGGGTCGCACCTCACACTCTGATCACAGCCACTTGTCCGGCGTACCAATTTCTTGAAGACGACGATCCTTCTGCTCCAGCTTGGGCCAAAGCATCGGGGCTGGGCGCAAATCGCTGGGCTTACGGTTATGGCTATTCCAGAGACAGACGTGCACCCAGGAGCATAATCAAGGACGCGGCGAACGGGCGTACCTACCGCGCGCTACCTGAGCAGACCGATGAAGATATCCTCGAGGTGTTGAAACCTGGTAATCTCATCCAACATGCCATATGTCTTGATGACACAGATTTGCTCAATCTTTTGATCTCCATGGCTGAAGAATTCTCAGTCCGCAATGCTGAGACAAGCGATGGGACGACCGCTAAGTTCTATCAATTGCCCGAGGCCGACTTTTTGTATGCGATTCGTCTTGGACGCGTGCAGCTCTTGCAAGAGATCATCACACGCACTGGCTCAGGCATACCTTTGGACGATCTGGTGAAGAAGAGTGGCATCGAGGTGCCCAAGAAGCCGAAGTTCTATCAAGGTCTCTCAGTGCATGGCAGGAAGCGGGAAGACTGGGCAAATGCCGGACGCGAAGTACATGAGACGACACAGGAGCAACATCCACCCATCCTCCACGCTGCACGTTTGGGGAACTTGGAGAGCGTCGAGTGGTTTGGTAGCGATGCTTCATTGCGATGTTTCATGGAGTTTGCGAATAGCCATGACGGAGACGCTCGCATCCAGAATCTCGCAAAGGCAAAAGGTGGTATCGAGGCTGCGATAACGAAGTGGCTCAACTTGCGATCGCATCTACTCCTGCACTGCGTGGTCCTCGGCAAGACTACCGATCGATCACTACAGCTGCTCCAGACGCTGTGCAAGAATCACCCAGAAGCTCTCGAACATCGGTCATCAAGTGGCATGACTCCGCTACACCTTGCTTTCCGTCTCCAGCGTGTCGAGATGATCAAGGTGCTCTTGGAGGCGGGCGCTCAACAGACTTGCCGCGACAATACTGGCAACAACATTGTCCATACGATACTCACCAATAGCGTCGCTACCGATGACGAAGGTCAGAGCCGCCTCCGCAAACTGCTCGACCTCGTCGACAGCCGTCTTATATCTAGCCTCTTCACTGAGCGTACAACAGCCGAGCCTGGTGCTGCAACACCTTTGGCAATCTGGGTCAAAACTTTCCTGTCGACCAACTACTACAGCATCAATGACACGAGCGGCCGCGAAAGACTTCTGCAGATCATTCTTGATTTCAGCAAAGGCGCTGACCTGGGCATTGTCAATGGCGAGGGCGATACGCCCCTACACGCTGTCGCCCGGTACGGCAACGCCATCGTTCTGCGCACCATGCTCGAGTGCCGCCCTGAGCTTCTCTTCCGCGAAAACGCAACTGGTCGCACGCCATACGAGCTAGCCGAAGACGCATACCTGTCGAAAGAAGTCTTCAACGACCCGCCCTCGCTCGACCCAGCGTCAGACACACAACAACACTTCTACCACCAGCGCCATCGCCGCAGCTTGGGCCGCAGACAAGGTACATCCAACGTCCTGGCGCGCAAGCCAGAAGAGTTTGTCGAGGAGCCCAAAGACTCGCGCTCGGATGTGGAGAAGGTGTGGGCTGTGTGTAGCGAGTTTGCGCGCAAGGCGCAGGGCACGAAGAGGAAGCTGGTGAGTCTTGTAGAGGCGAGTGAGGTGGCGAAGAGGTTAGCGAGGAAGAAGGGGAGTAGGGATGAGGCGGAGGAGCAGAGTGGTGAGGAGAGTGAGAAGGGCGATGAGGTGCAGGTCTGGATCGGGATGGGGTTGCAGGCTGATAAGTAGGCGGGGTGGGTGACGATGTATTTATCCCTTTTCGCGACGAATGGTGTATGATTTGCACAATAGCTTAAGACGAGATAATGTAACGAATCTCCTTTCAATTCTCAAGTCTATCCCTCATCCATATCCATGTGATCCCTTCCTCGCCCCCGTCCTCCTCTCCCTCCCCTCCCACCTCTTCCCCCGCCTCTCATCCCCCCACCCCTCCCACTCTTCCTCTGATCATGCATATCCTTCATCTCCCTGATCGCCTCGCGCTGCGCCTCCTCCACCCTCTCCCTAAACACCATAACCTCATCCTTACTCGGCACCTCCTCTGCAATCTCCTTGCCCAGCGCATGCTCGATGCGCTGAAACACATCGATATCGTACTGCGTGACAAACGTGACTGCCTTCCCGCTTTTCCCCGCGCGCGCCGTACGCCCGACGCGATGGACGTACGTTTCCGAGTCGTGGGGCAGGTCGAAGTTGACGACGAGGTCGACCGAGGGGATGTCGAGGCCGCGGGCGGCGACGTCGGTGGCGACGAGGATGTCGCGGGCCTTTGATTTGAATTTATTCAGGGCGCCGAGGCGGTTGGACTGGGAGAGCTGGCCGTGGAGGGGGAGGGCCTGGAAGCCGAGGGTGCGGAGGAGGATGGAGAGGCGCTGTGTTTCGTTGACGGTGCGTGTGAAGATGATGGTTTGGTGGCCGATGTTGTCGTTGAGGAGGTGGATGAGGTAGAGGTCTTTCCACTTGTAGGCGATGAACATGTAGCGCTGCAGCAGGGTGGAGACGACTTGGTGCGAGCTGCTGGATATGGAGACGCGCACGGGGTTTTTGAGCGCGGCGCGTTGCAGGGACTCGACTTTAGAGGACATGGTTGCGGAGAAGAGGTATGTGTGGCGCCCGTCGCGGGGGAGGACTTTGAAGATCTTGTCGAGGGCGTCGCCAAAGTCGAGGTCGAGCAGGCGGTCGGCTTCGTCGAGCACGAGGTATTTCAGGTGCTTGAGCGAGAAGCCCTTGGTATTTTCGAGATGGTCGAGCAGGCGGCCGGGACTGGCGACAATGATGTGGGGGCGCTTGGAGAGGGCAATGGCTTGCGGGACCATGTCCATGCCTCCTACGAGGGTCGCGCATTTGACGTTGATGATGCTGCCGAGGGCGTCGACTTGTTGTGAGATTTGGTATGCCAATTCGCGTGTCGGTGCCATGATGAGACCAAAGCAGGCTTGTGGCTTGTCTAGCAATGCTTGAAGGATAGGCAGGACGAAAGCTGCCGTCTTTCCGGAGCCCGTCTCTGCCAGTCCGATGATGTCTTTGCCGGCGAGCGCCAGGGGGATAGACTCTGTCTGGATGGGTGTTGCGCGGGTGTATCCGAGGTTGTCACAGGCATCGCACAGCTCCTCCCGGACTCCTAGATCTGCGAATGTCTTCTTGGGCTCTTCTGCAGGTTTTGATGATGGTGTTTGTGCTTCTCCGTCTAACTCTTCTACATCCAGCTCTTCGGCCTTGGATACAGGTTTGCCATTGGCATTTGATGCATTCTTCGCCCGTGCAATTGTCGCCACCTCCTCCTCTTCCTCTCCGGATGATTCTTCACCCGCCTCTGCGTCGTCATCCTCGACAGACTCAGACTCGGACTGTGGTGGTGACGGCGGTGGAGGGCGCTTTGCGCTTGGCTTCTTTTGTGTGAGGGTTTGCGCGTTGGCTGATTTGGACGGTTTACGCTCGTGAGCCGCGCTCGATGCTGGCTTGCCGCCGTTCAGCTTCCTTCTCTTGAACTCGGACATGATGCTGTGATTTGTGTAGTTGCGACGGGCGCTTCAACATGTGCTGGGAAAAAATAAGTGGCGCCGATAAGATAAGAGCGCCAAGAGTTCGACCTGTCGCAAAAAAGTTCCCGAGGAAAGTTCGCGCATCAACACGTCTCATTCTTCCCAACATCAAATCACCACAATGGCCAGGGGAACCAGTCAGAGAAAAAGACAGTCGGCAGTCGACAAGGAGAAGGCAAAGAAGCCGCAAAATGGCCAGCCGAAAAGTATGGTCATTCGCATTGGCGCGCAAGAAGTCGGTGGCAGCGTGAGCCAGCTGGTGCAAGATGTGAGGCATGTCATGGAGCCAGACACGGCAGTGCGCTTGAAGGTCAGAAAATACAGTCGCGTCTTCAACTCGGAAAGCTGACAGCAATGAAGGAGCGAAAAGCGAACAAGCTCCGTGACTACACGACAATGTGCGGCCCTCTCGGCGTTACACATCTCCTCCTCTTCTCACGATCAGAGTCTGGCAACACCAATCTACGCCTCGCCCGTACTCCGCGCGGTCCGACTCTGCACTTTCGCGTCGAGAACTACTCGCTGTGCAAAGACATCTTCAAGTCCATGCGACATCCTCGGGCGGGCGCCAACGACTACCTGGTCGCACCGCTGCTGGTCATGAACAATTTCCTGACCTCTGATACGGAGCGCGAAAGACTAGGCGACAAGGCGCCACCCAAGCATCTGGAGAAGCTGGTCACAGACATGTTCCAAGGCCTCTTCCCGCCCATCCAGCCACACACAACACCTCTGCACGCCATCAAGCGTGTCCTTTTGCTGAACCGCGAACCCCCGTCTGAGGAGAACGGATCCTGCACAATCAGCCTCCGCCACTATGCCATCACCACCAAAATCACCGGCGTGCCCAAAGCCATACGCCGCCTCTACGCTGCCGAGAAGCTGCTCGGCAACGAAAACAAAAAGAAGCGCGCCCTCCCCGACCTGGGCAAGCTCCAAGATGTAGCAGACTACATGCTCGACCCGTCCGCAGCAGGCTACACGTCTGCCTCGGAGACAGAGCCCGACACCGAAGGCGAAAACGAAGTCGAAGTCAGCGCGCCCGTGCGGCAAAAGGTGCTGTCGCGCCGCGAAAAAGAGCGCCTGCGCGAAGGCGAGAACCCGTCCAACGCACGCGCGCGCGGCACCAAGCCACGCATCGAGAAGCGCGCTGTCAAGCTCGTCGAGCTCGGGCCGCGCATGAAGCTGCGCTTGACCAAGGTCGAGGAAGACGTCTGCTCGGGCAAGATTATGTGGCACGAGTTTATTACCAAGACGAGGGCTGAGGAGCAGGACTTGGAGAAGAAGTGGGCGCAGCGGAAGAAGGAGAAGGATGAGAGGAGGAGGGTGCAGAAGGAGAATGTGGAGAGGAAGAAGAAGGAGAAGGAGGCGAGTGGGGGAGCAAAGGAAGGGGAGGAGGGCGAGGGTGAGGGCGAGGAGGATGATGAGATGGAGGACTTTGACGAGTATGATTTGGACGATGATGTTTGGCATGACGAGGATGGGGAGGGTGTTGGTGGAGATGGAGATGGAGATGAAGATGAGGAGATGGAGGATGGCGAGTAGATTAGATTGGACGTAATGATACCCGATTCAAGCTTCATCCTGCTGCGTCGCTCTGACTTGAATTCTTAACATCACTTCCCCACCCGCCGAATAAACACAACCCCCCCATCCTCTTCCCACCCCACCCCGTCCTCAACCAACTCCTCCCACCCCCTCTCCGCACACCTCTCCACATAGCCCTTGTCAGCCCGCATATACGCCCTCCCTACACACTTCAACGCATGCACCCGCACCCTCTTTTCTGCCCACTCCATCACCGCCCTCTGATACCCATCCACGCCCCTCCGCATACGCCAAAACACAACCCAATCATCCGCCACCAGCGCACGCATCACCGCCTCAACCCTGCGATCCCGATACCCATACGCCAGCTTCGTCTCGCGCGCCCCTGCAAAGTCCGCCTGGCGACAGACCTGGTCGAGGATCAGGAGGCCGACAAAGTCGCGCAGATCGTGTGGCGGGAGCGGGCTCGATGGGTGCAGGGTGCGGAGGAGCGAGTATAGGGCTGGCAGGTAGGATTCCCAGTCGTGGCAGAGCACGGCGACGTGGATGTTGAAGTAGTATGCGCGTCGGGCGAAGAGGTCGGTGCGCGTGCTTGCTGTGAGTGCCTCCCGGAGCTTGCGTAGCGATTGCAGGACGGTGGCGAGTTCGTCGATGGAGAGCTGGGGCGTCGGTGGTAAGGTTGAGGTTGAGGTTAAGGCTGTGGTGGTGGTGGTGGTGGTGGTGGTGGTGGTGGAGGTGGATGCGGGGGCGTATTTGGATGATCCGAGACCGCCTGGGTTTGTGGTGGTGTTTGGAGCCTTAGAGATGGACAGGGACGAAAAAGAGCTGGTGAGCGAGGGGGAGAGGCTGCTGACCGAGGCGAAAAGGCGGTCGAGCTGTTCGCGGTTGAGGGCGCAGAGCTTCATATATCGCTCGACGATACGGTTGAGGTAGATTTCTTGCGTCTTGAAGTCGTTGAGTCTGTAAATTATTAGCAGTCGGAGAGTCTTACATTCATCATTGACTTACCGAGTCTCGCCTTTGGACGGCAGGCCATATGATTCGAGAATGTCTTCGCGGACAGGCTTGAGTCGGTTCCATGCGCCAGACGCCCCGCGCCGGCTGCTTGGGCGAATTGGTTCAGACGATCGCATGTCTGCTTGTGGCTTTATGGTGGTTTGAATAGGAGGAACAGGATGTGAGAAGAACGTTCGGCCTTCATACGCGCCATTGCAGGAAGGAACGAGAGTTAATCATGGCGGTGCGGAGGAAGTCGCGATGGCTGGACGTAGGTGAAGGTGGGATGACGGCGTCGGAGATGGTGGGGCACCTCCGAGCTTGATCTGACGTGTGAGACATTGGCTCTTCCTCAGACGCGCGTTTACATTGACTATACCATCTGGATCAATATGCCATAAAATAATAAGTCTTTCGCACCGAGGCAGCACATGTCTTCTTGATTCCAGTCCTCGCAACCTGGACCACATACGGTATAGCGCCAACCGCATGCCACCCGAGTTCTCTATTTCTCGACATGTGTTCAACAATTCGACAGTAAAGAAAACATATATTGGCCTCTCTAGACCCCCTTCCAGGCCGTAAGAGAGCTCAAAAAAACGTTATCTCAAGTTACCCCATACGACTCCTTCCTGCCACAACCAGACACAATGGACACAGCCAAATCCGCAGCTTCAGCCGCTGCTCAAACCGCCAAAGCAGCGGAAGAAAAAGTCAAAGACAGCCTCACATGTCTCTGGAGCGACCTTCCTGCCTGGCAACAAGATAATCACTACATTCAATCCGGCTACCGCCCCGCCTCAAATTCATACTTCAAATCCTTCTCCAGTCTCTCCTACCTCCACAACGAATCTGTAAACATCTACACACATCTCTTGGGTGCTGCTGCTGCTCTCGTATCGTCCATCTTTCTCTACACCTCCCTCGCCCCGCGTTATGAGACAGCAACTAGCGAAGACGTCGCGGTCTTTAGTTGTTTCTTCGCCGGTGCAATTGCATGCCTCGGCATGAGCGCTACCTACCACACCATCAGCAACCACAGCCACGCCGTCGCAACGTGGGGAAATCAACTCGACTATGCAGGCATCGTGGGGCTGATCTGGGGAAGTTTCATACCTGTTCTATACTACGCCTTCCAATCTCAACCTGCTTTGATGAAGAGATACTGGACAATGGTAAGCTATATCAACAACCTCGTCCACCACGCGAGAACCCCGCAAGGTAGACTCTAACCATTGCACAGATCACCACGCTCGCAATATGCACCAGCATCGTCTCCCTCCACCCTTCCTTCCGGACCCCCGCCCTCCGCCCCTTCCGCGCCCTCATGTTCGTCGCAATGGGCCTCTCCGCCATCTTCCCCATGCTCCACGGCATCCAGCTCTACGGCCTCGCTCACATGCGCCACGCCGCTAGTCTCGACTACGTCCTTGCCCAGGGCGCGCAGTACATTATAGGCGCAGCCATCTACGCAGCGCGCGTCCCGGAGAAATGGAGCCCGGGCAAATACGACATCTGGGGCTCGAGCCATCAGATTTTCCATGTGCTCGTCGTGCTCGCGGCGGCGACGCATTGCGTGGGTTTGGTGCGGGCGTTTGATGCGCAACATGGGCGGCGCAGCGCGCTGGAGACGGGCAAATACTTGGGCAAACTTTTTGGTTGAGGCCCGCAGTCGCTTTTACTGCGCGCGCGCTTGCGTTATGGTTGCCTTGATGGGGAAGCTCGGTGGGTACATGCTAGGGTATGGGAGCCGCGAGGCTGAATCAGGTGTATTCATGATGAGTAAGACGGGTCCGCGGCCTATCATGTCGCGCGGCGAGCAGCAGGTATACCTAGCGTGCAGATGGAGTTGTCATCCGTGTAGATTCATGCTCGAAATGATGTGTGATAGCTGAGTCATGGGGATGAAGAGGTAAGAGGTGTACATCGACTAGGTATCGTCCTGCATGCCCCCATGTTCGAACTGCGATAATCGAGGGAATCTTGTCAGAGTATATAAATGGCATAGTCCTCGACATGGAATTTCCTGCCCGTGACACACAATATCAAGTCCCGCTCATCTCGTCCAGCAAGCAACCATGACGCGCATGGTATCTCTCATCCCGCTCTTGCACGCTGCCCTCGGGCTCTGTGCATCCTTACCGGATATAGCCAGCGCAAAGCCCGGTGCCAATCTTCCACTCCCAGTCCGAACCGTGGCTCAGCTCGACTCTCCATCTACCTGGCTGGAGAACATTGCCGTCCGAGCAAACGGCGACCTGCTCGTGACACAGCTCGCGCCAGAGCCCATTCTGTACACGGTCAAGAATCCCGCTGGAAAGAATGCCGTATTGGAAGACATTTACCAGTGGCATGTCCCAAACGTCACCAAACTCCTCGGTGTGGCGGAGACAGTGCCAGATACCTTTGTCATTGTCGCCGGCAACGCAACCGGCGCATCGCTGGGATATGCGGGTACTTTTTCCGCGTGGGAAGTCCGCTTTCCCTCTCTCAAATCATCCAAGCCCGCAGTTCGCAAGATTGCAAACATGCCAGAAGCCATGCTCCTCAACGGCATCACGCCTGTACCGGGCAAGCCTGAAATCGTCCTCATTGCAGACTCGCAAAACGGACTGCTGTTCCGCTTGGACACGCGCTCTGGAAAGTACGAAGTCATCGCCGATCGGCCAGAGTTTGAGCCACATCCTGAGCTGCAGAACGCGACGGTTGGGTTTGGCATCAATGGCGTCAAGGTCCGTGACGGGTATCTGTATTTCAGCAACTCGAACTTTGTAAAGATCTTCCGCGTCAAAATCACGCCAGATGGATACATTGCGCACAAGGGCGATGCGCCGGTCGAGCTTTACGCTGACCTGAATGGCGTGACCACCTTCGTTGATGACTTTACCTTTTCGGAGGATGGGACTTTGTGGGCCGTGTCGAATCTTGGTAACACGGTCGTGGCTGTTTCACCGGGTGGGAAGAAGGTTGAAGAGGTTGCTGGGGCAAAGAATCAGTTAACCGTGGCTGGAGGCACAGCTGCTGCGTTTGGCAGGACGAAGGCTGATGGTAAAGTGCTCTATGTCGCGACGGCTGGAGGGCTCGGCGCGCCTGTCAATGGAACGGCGACCGAGCCAGGCAAGGTTGCCGGCGTCGATACGTCTGGGTACACATGCTAGAGCAATTGCGATACATAGAACAGCGCAACGATGTTTTGTTTCTTGTTTCAGTCGCATCATGATGGATGTGGAAGCGCACGAGCTCCCTGTTCATGCCGTGTTCCGAAAATAGGCGCTGCGGCTAAGCATGCGGTCGGCATGATGACGTACGGCGCCTTCCTGTCCATACCCCGGATTCGATCGGGCCAATCAGAAGCGTGATCGCCATGCCTCGCAGCTTCCGATCTCGAGCTTACCTACCATGTGCGACTTGTGTTTCTCACCTCAATCCTCGCACTCCATCCATCACCCATCTCATCGCTACGTCAACATTGTATCTCGAGCTTTGGCGCATCCCATCCGAGCTTTTCCGCATCCATTGACACTGCGCCCCGCACTTTGCGACGCGACAATTGTTGGGAAGCATCACGTCATCTCTGCTCAGTCGCAGTTGCTCAATTGTAGTCGCGCATCATGACTGAATCCGAGATCCAAAAGGGTGATGAAGGTATGTAATTCTGTCTCTCTTTCCCCAACCGAGCTCTTTCATGGGCGTGCATTGGGTGGGAGTTCGATGCTTGAGGTGCGCTCTGGGCGCGTGGTCGGCGCAGTCGGCGCATATATAAAGCATCGAGCGCAATCCTACAAAGACGCTGGGTTCAAAACAATCAAGTACTGACTCCGTTTGCGTAGTTTCGTGGAACTGGGGCAGCGGCCAACCTGGCGGAAAGGTTGCCGAGGTCAAAGAACAGGGCGAGATAGCCATCGAGTCGAAGCGCGGCAACACCATCAAGAAGAACGCGTCGCCCGACAACCCAGCTGTGCATATTGAACGATCCGGCAACGATGTCGTGAAACGCGCCAATGAGCTCCAGATCGACGAAAAGGCTGGAGGCGCCAATGGCGACCAGGCCAATGGCGACTCCAAGACCGACGACAAGTCAGCTGAGACAGACAAGGAGAAGTCTGACGAGAAGGAAAATGACAAGCCTGCCGAGTCCGAGAAGAAGGACGAGGAAATGAAAGATGCACCCGAGGAGAAGGAAGAGAAGGAAGAGAAGGAAGATAAGGAAGAAGCGCAGACCAATGGGGATTCCAAAGCCGAGGCTTCCAAGGACGATGAGAAAGAAGACAAGGAATCAGACGACAGTGAGGACAAGGAGGATGAGCCTCAGGCGGGCGACAAGCGCAAGGCCGATGAAGCGACTACAAAGGAAACCGATGGCGACAAGGCTGAAAAGAATGAGCCGGCTTCGAAGAAGGCCAAGCAGGATGACGAGAGTGAGTCTAAGAAGAAGGCCGGCCGACCCAAGGCCAGTGAGAAGAAGGAGAAGAAAGAGCCGGCCAAGAAGAAGCAACCCAAGAAGGCAGCGACTGAGGACGGCCAGCCCAGGCGAAGCGGTCGCAACAAGGCTTAGTGGTCGGGCGCAGTCTATGAATCTTGCTCAGACATGACGAGCAAGGGGCCCAAAGTGATCACATGATAGACGTGACTGGGGCGCTTGAGGTTTAACGGTTTTCGGCGGGCACACATGGAACACGATTGAACGACGGATAAGGATGGACGGACAAAGATCTCAATCGGTGGCGCATACATGGGTGGATTCGTATCTGATTTTCTTTCGTGCTTTGCAGCTATCCTCTCTACGTCTGCTTTCTAGCTGCTGTACAGTACATTTCCTCACATCGCCATCTGGACGGACCAAGGAAAAGTCATTGCTGGTTCGCACTACGTAGCAGTAATACATGCTCATTACCCATCGCCGTCTGCGCTCGCAATCATCTGTCGCCGCGTTAGCAAATGCTTCTGTGCCTGCGCGTCGTGATCCAAGTGTGCCAGGGCAGAATTTTCAGATTGAAGGTGATCATTCAATGAGGCGAGCCTCTCCGATCCGTCTTGAAACTTGTTTGGTAGAAAGTAACATCATGTCATGCAAGTGCAGTGAAGTGTGCAAAGTACGTACCTAGGCTGCGCCATTCGCCTCGCGGGCGAGGTGTGGTGGAGAGATGGGAGGACTTGTTTCTCTTTTGAAGACTGCGGCTTGGCAGAGCAAGGGCCTCCCGGATGTGGGTCTGCGTGTTAGTTATGGTACTCGACCACACCCGATCTAACTGGAACCGACGTGTTCGTCGCGAATGAACAAAATCGTTGTTGCGGGCTACTTACATGCGATGGAGTCGAGGGCATATATGTTGCACTGCAATTACACAGAGGCGCCTGCATTATGAGGCGGTTCTGGCCTCGCTTACCCCAGGCGGCGGCTCAGCCGCAGCGCATGCACCCGTTCCCGACCGACATCGAGGCAGGCGATGGCTTGGGTGTCTTGCCGTTCAATCGTCTGTCGACATGTCACTCTGTTGCTCTGTTGTCACTCGTTGCGATTTTGATTTCCATGCGTTAGATGCGCTAGCCTTCTATTTGTTCAATGTATGAGCGCCCCCGTCGGCGTGCTGGTCACCACTGGAGTCGCAATGGGCGACACAGCAAGGCTGTCTAGCGACGAGATAGAAGCAAAACTTCCGTCATTGCCGCCTGTGAACGATTCGAGTCCAATACAAGAGGCCGACGTGCAGACAGATCAACAATCACCGACACAGAGTCTTTATCCGAAAATATTCCTTCTCGACGATGATCAGACTTTGTATGAGGAGAGCAACCCCTACAAAAGCCACAAGATCACCATCGACGACTGGTCCGAGACGGGGAGGGGCTCGCATGTCGAATTTGAAAAGCAAGAGACCATATCGCTGCAGCAAGGTATGTCCACTTCCCAGCTTTTGAGGGAGGCCCGCTGATCCCCGTCGTCAAGGCCGCTGGCTCGGCAGAGGTGTGACTGGCGACGTCTATGAGACTACAGTGCAAGGGTGGCAAGTTGCGCACAAGAGGCTCGTCATCAATCGCAAACACCTGGACAGGGCGCAGCGCGAAATCGATATTCTGAAACGCCTGTCGACGCATGTGCATGTTGTGCAGCTCATTGGCACGTATACGTATCGGCAGTTTCTGGGGATGCTTATTTATCCTGTAGCTCTTTGTGATGGTGAGACTTCTAAATTGGGATAGATGTTGAATTTGGCTGACAGCGTGTAGTAAGTGCTAGTCTATTTGAGCAGACTGTCGATCAAGTGCCTTTCCACTACGAGATCGTGATTTTAAGTTTCACGAAAAAAGCAGCTGCTGATCATTCATAGTTGCATACCTTCTTCGAAGACGTCGAAGCATGGACTGTGGCAGCGTCTGAACTGGGCGACAAGGACGCCCACCTTGAAGAACTAGATTCGAACCAAAAAGCCCGACTCGTCGCAATGGGCTACAGCTTCCCGCCGGAAGGATCGCATACATGTGCTACGCCAATCTACTCCAGACTGGGCTGTCTCATCTCCGCAATCGCTTACTTGCACGATGAGAATATCAAGATACGTCACAAGGATCTCAAGCCATCTAACATACTCCTTTCTGCCGAGAATCTATGGCTGAGCGACTTCGGGAGCGCTACCGACTTTTCTCTACTGTCTCAGAGCGCGACTGACAACGAACGCGGGACATTGCGATATTTCAGTCCCGAGGTATGAATTCGTGTTGCTCTTGTCCTGCTTTTGTGCTGATAGTAATCCAGGTAGCTGCCTGGCAACCAAACGGCCGCGCTGCCGACATCTTCTCCCTCGGCTGTGTACTCCTAGAGATTATCGTCCTGCACGATCGAGGTACGTTGGAGCACATCCGACAAAACCGCTCCCAGGATCCTTCCTTCCATTCCAACCTCGACCGAGTCGACATCTGGTGCAACATGGTCAACGACGACAGCCGGTCAGCTATGTTCCATGTCTTGCGCGAGATCAAGTATATGCTCAGCAAAGATGCAGCCATGCGGCCGACTGCACACGAAGTCCTTACAAGGGTAACGGGCTATGACCTGGCAGATTCAAGATCAGATAAACAGCCTATCTTTGGTCGCTGTTGTGCAACCTCCCTGGTCTCTGATCGGCAACGTAGAGAGGAGACTATATCTGCCAACAGGCGTATACAGCTAGTCAAAGAGGAGTTACGCAGGTCACAGACTGACAAATATGATCTACGCCAACAACTTCGAGACAGCCAGAAGAAGTGCAAATCTTTGCTTGAGGAACATGGACAATACCGTTCGTTGGTAGAGAAGACGGAAGAGAAACTCAAACATGCGCTCGAGGAAGAACGCAGTCAATTTGCGAGGCAAAGGCGCGCAAAAGGCTTCGAACAAGATCTCAAGATGGCGCGGCTAGCTGCTGAGAAGAATGCAATTCAGCATTCATTAGATGCAGCTGTAGTAGGACGGGATGAGCAACGTAAGGAGCTGCAGAGTGTCCGAGACGAGTTGGCGTCTCTCAAACTTATGCTCAGTAACGCACGTCTTCCACTGACTACTAGTACTGTTGCTGCCGTCGAAGAGGACCCAGCGTCTACCAGGAAGGAAAAAATCACGGCAAGCCCCGTTGAAAGACGGTCATTCAGCCAGGTGGAATTGTTAAAGCGGCCGGGGGGACTTGTTGAAATGGATATGAATAACACACTGTCTCAGAATCTGTTTGCTTCGATGTTTAAAGACTTGACCAGTGAGGAACGAGACAAGGTCCTCCAAGAACGAAAGCGACTGCTCGAGGTGCCAGACGAGCCAGTCCACCAGCGAGCGCCTTCCGCAGATCAACGAAGAGAAGCGCAACAATCGCCCAACGACGACTCCCAAAGGCCGACGGAAGACAGCATTGAAGCGGCTTCGGATCAGGAGTCAGACCTGGAACTGTTGGAGAGTTCCTTCTTGAAAAGTCAGGAAAGGACAGTCGAAGAGCTGAAATTTTGGGCAGAGAGAGACTCCAGGACACCAAAGTTCCAGCCTTACATGCCCAAGGAGAAGCGCGCATCAGCGAGCGACAAAGCAACCGCAGCCAAGAAGCGCGACAAAGCCAAGAAGCGTGACAAGGAGACGAGGCGCAAGAATGCAGGTTAGTTTGTAAATGTGTCGCTGCTCCTGCTGGTTTGCTAACAAATAAGAATTAAATCACGATGGCCTTGGCCACGATGCGATAGCCAATGTTCGTTCGAGGAGTACCGATTCCCTCGTCGCTGAGCCCGGAGAGGAGATTGCAGATCTAGCAGAAGTTCCACTGCCCTTTTCTAACTTACGAACTCAGATGTGGGAGCAGCTGAAATATGATGCAGAGCCGCTTGCGAAAGCAGAGCAGCCGAGTCGTGGTTTGATGAACTTTTGGAAGAAGAAGACGGATCGGTAGTGATCACGGTGATTATCATCGGCTCAGTCGTGGGTGGAGGAATCAATGTAATGCTTGATAATATGGAAGCGAATGATTTGGGTCAGGCGATGCAGATCTGGCATTCTCGGGTGCAATTAGCATCTCGCAGCTGTCGCCATTAGTAGAGTTGGATATGGTTGAAGTCATTTCAGTGGGTCGATTAGAAAGCTGGAGAATGTGGTTCTTCCGATGTATACCAGAGAAAAAAAACGTATCCGAAGATTTCTATGGTTTGATCGAGTCCATTGCGTCTCACGGATTTGGAAGTTTAGCATCATCGCGGACACTGTGGCTACGTGAAAAGAGTTTATATTGACATGACGCCTTGGTATAAACTGCTATAGTAGTTCCTCGTCATACTCTACAAGGGTGTCAACACACACCCATCATTTTCAAACAATGAATTCAGCTTACAAGTAGACTTGGTAAGTCACTGGCCTGCATACTAGGGATGATAGTCGGAATGCCGAGTGTGGAGACTCTACCTGGTACGGTATGCACCAATATATGATGATGAGCAGGTCCAAGACGGTCGCGCAATTTTCGCGATTCGTTCGGAGCATGTTGTGCGTATTCGACGGAGCTGCACGATTCAATCATTGTCTTTTATATGCTTCGTGCCAGCGCGGTTCTTGGAAATTTGTAGCCGACGAGTTTCACCGTTCTCTACCTTCACTCGGTTTGATCCCGCTAGGTGCCGATTTTGGCTGAAGCTAGAAGTGTTTGCTGAGCATCATCAGCACTGTAAAGTCCGCCCTGCAGCGACATTGAAATGGGGGAAACCATCGATCCGCAGGTGATGTTGGAGTCGATCCTCGCGTACGGGAAGATTCCTCATCGCCAGATACTCGAAGCTATTTTTCGGCATGCCCTAGTCTCATAGAAGCTTTTACATTTAGAATAATACTTCACTTCTCCGGCATTGTAATCGGCGCTAATGAGCAGTTTCGTCGACCATGGAGCCTTCCTTGTTCCCGAGTACGCTGCTCTTGCTGTAGAGCCGTTGGAGTCAGATCTATTTTACAGGATACCGGCAGTAGAGCTTGTGTTATATACCAGTCGCGAAGTATTCTCCTCCTCTCAAGCTCCTGTCAAATACCACTAGTGCTAATACACTTGAGTAGTGTGCAGCTCTCGTTATTGTGTACTGCAAAAGAGTGATAGCGGAACATCTTCAAACCGCCTTTCTCGAGAGCCATGATGATTCGGAGCACAGATTCTCCTTTCCTATGCTATGCGTGCTTCATCAAAGTAAAGCACAAGAGTTCAACCTATTGAGGACTTGTTGTGCTCCACTGTACTCAATCAGGTAAGGTAATTATATCATTCACTTGATGTCGTTTGCGTCCTGATGGTTTCTCGGCGTCGGAGATCATTCATTATACACTGCACAGCTATGGCTAAGAGCCGGAAGACTCTGTGCTTAGCCTGGCTGTTATCAGCGCAGGTAGTAGGCACCTGCGTAGCGTCTATAGTCCTACCACAAGCCATTGTCACTTAGCACAAAGTATGGGGCAGTCCCTAGAACTCGGCGACGGCGAATTCGACAGTACGAGCTGCTGGAACCAAGTACACGCGAGATGAAAATGCCAACAATCAGTCGATGTGAGGCTGTGTGTACCGCGATGTCAAACTTTTGCAAGGTACAGAGGAGGCTAGAAATTGACATTGTATCTGTAGAGAATCTCGAAGAAAGCCCCGTGACTACTTGGAGATAGCTATGTAAATTCTTGGATCTGAACCTAGCTCACCACACTACATCCTTGCGACAAAGTTCATTCCTTCTTCGCTGGACAGGGACGGTAATGTCCCCACACGAACTGTAGGAATTGTCAAGTCGCTCTTTTCATCAAACACGGCGAGCTATGAAGGATCCCAGCTGCTTTGGTGTTCCTGTCTCGCTGTCTGTCCCTGTAGTGTAACAGGTACTCGTGCTGACCGTCTGAAGCGCGCAAGTTAGTGATCAGCTTGGTACCAGGTGGGAGGTGAGGGACTTACAAGTTCCTTGTCTGCATCCACGCAGCCCAAGCCAGAGTACAACGTGACTTCAAACTTGTAGTTGGTCTAAAATTGAAAGCACAATGGTTAGTGCAAACACAAAAAGCGCGGACAAAGTCTTCATCTCTGTGAGAAACATACTGCAGGTCGTTAGCAATGTCTTTGTGAGAAGCGCGGGTGGGATATGCAATGCTCTCGAAGATAAGCTCGAAGGACTCGAGTCTCAAAAGCATGCCATTCACACCACGGCTAAGGAAACGTACCATCGCTTGGTTGTTCGATTTCGACACTCTGCCAGCCATAGTTTATAACTTGGAGGCACTCTCCTGCCGGGTCACCAGGCTCTTCTGGGCCCTTGTCATGAACGTTGTACGTAGCTTTGCTGCCGTTGGGGTCGACAGGAGTGCCACAACCCTTCTCCCAAAAGGTGACGAACAGCTCGGATGCCGAGGGCAAAGGCTCGTCTTGACGGAGGGAAAGACCTTGAGGCGCGCCGCTGACCATTGCTGGTGCGAGCCCGCAGGCAAGCAACAAAAAGGAGCTGAATTGCATGATCGTAGTGATGCAGTCTTGATGACTAATTTGAGTACAAATGCTGCTTGATGCACACATTGAGTGCCATTCGTACCATTCTTATACTGCTCCACGTCCGATATTGCTTTGCATATCGCGTACTTTGCATATCGCCAACTTTGAGCAATCCATGACGCAGTTGCACATAGCCCTCAAGCATTCGTCACGGATGGCCTAACTCACATACGCATTACGAGCAGTAGTCGCTTCCTGTATTCTTGGCTACTATCCACTGAGGCGCCCCGCGTCGTATTCCGGCCCGGCGCGCAAAGGTACCTATTTAGGCAGGTATGGGAATGAAAACGGGGGCCCTAAGGAGCGTGGTAGGCCTGAATGTATGGGGCACATGGTCATTTGTGGGGACGCGCGTCTTATTTGGGCTACAATGGTACTAGAGTTGCAAACGGATTCCGTGTTGGGTCTCTCGCGAAGCAATATGTAGAAGAATTAAGTTCGGTTGCATCGCAAGCGTCTTTGATGCGAATTGGCGAAGATCCAACAACTGCGCGTGGAATCTTTCCGATTTGGGACGCCTCGCAAAGCTCTCTTACTGATCAGATCGAGATGGTATTGTTCACTTTGCGATTATACTCATGCTGTTACAGTTGCTTACATGCTTATCCTTATGTCCCACCTTGTTTGATACCTTTGTGGGTGAATGTTATCTTGTCTGCAGTGTCTCGATCAGTAGGCTGGATTTGAGGCTCACAAGCAGAAGCGAGTGCTTTCGGGAGAATGCCAGATGTCGATAGGGCTTGCCACCGTGGGAACATGTGGAATCCGGATTGGTCGATCGATGCTGGCCTGATCTCAATCATGCAAGATGAGTATCAGATGCTTTGCTATCCGGATGTTGCGTCCAACTTTGCCAGCACCGCCACGTTGTCTTGGATACACTTGGCGGACGGCTCATTGTAGACAAGTGCAACTGAATCCAGGCGCTTGTAGACACAAAGGAGCGCGGGGTTGGGGAGCGTTCACCGAACGATGTTGTGATTGGGTTCCAGCTGTGTAGATCTCCTGTTACTTTTTGAGTCGACGTCATTAGATACGGACAGTATTGACATGGTTACACATATCTCGAGTTAGTGGTGATGTGAATCGCCGATCGTGCTTGCAAAGCAGAGTTAAGATACATGTAGACGATTCTGAAGATAGAAGCTAAAGAGTTGGAAGAACATAAAAGGCAGCGACTTGGTCACCCAGTCTCTCGTCACCCTACTCAACAATCTTTAACGCCGCCTTTGAGAACGCAAACGCCAGCTCTTCACTATGTTTTCTCTAACTGCCGCTGAGGTCATAGTCGGCCTCCTTGCCGTTCGTGCCGCTGCGCAAAGTAGTCCAGTGGAGCTTTGCACAAATGAATTGTGTGATAATTGCCCTGCGGCTTTGGCGTCCATAGGCCCACCGCAAGGTGAAGGTTGTGTCATCTATGACCGAGAGACCGTACTCGGTCAGTACGCAGGGGAGTTCGCCCCTGAGCTGAATGGCCGTCGCAATCTTTGGTTCCATATCTGTGCGTGTACTCTTGAACAAACAAGAACAATACGTGACATAGACTGACCACACTCAGCCCCCCCTGACGAGTTGGGATGCAAACTCATGTACGTTGCGCAAAGAAGTTTGTCATCTGAAACATCTACTGATCCATTGAAGTGTCCGATCTCCTGCGGACATCGCCTGTCAGTCTCATCTGCAAGTCTCTCTCACACAACTCTAATTCATGTACAGCCCCGAAATGCGGCGACCCCGTCAAAGCCCCGGTTCGTGAAAGGTGCACAGACTACGCGACGGAAACTACCTTCAGTGAGTACCTCAAAGCAGAAGATTATCGATCAAGGCTGACATTGTATAGACGTGCAGTTGTGTTGCGGGACCCAACAATGCAAAGATGCTGGCGTGGAACGAATCGGTGCTAGATCTGCATACCCCGGTGCTGGGGTTTCCAGTGTTGTACTTCGCGATGTCGACGGCAATCTGATTGTACCTCATTCTGTGGGAGGTGCCCCTGGATTCACGATGGATACCTTCCTCGAGGACCAGGGCTTCAACGCTTCGGAGATGATCACCGAACGCTCGTCGTCTGGTGTACTAGTGTTCAAGAAGAGAAGCGTCCCGGAGGCTCTGGTTGAGAAGCGAGCCTGCGATATCTTCGAGCCAAATGAAAAGGGTGTCACGTACACGTCTTCAGGTAAGTGAGGTCGAAGGCCGGCAACTTGTTGACATTAGATCTAACTGTCCATGAAGCGTCCAAATCAACCAAGATTTCTCGTAACTTATGCTGGGAGACCCAAGCCGAATTCACTGAAGCCCACGACGTCACAGTCTCGCGCTCTACTTCATTCAGCGCTGGCATCAGTTGGGAAATTCTCAGCGCGGGTGTGGAGTTCAGTGTAGAAGAATCAGTAAGCGAGTCTAGGCAGTACACCCTGAAGGTGCCGGAGGGTGCGTGTGGCTTTTTCTCTTTCACAGCTTTTATGACTTGCCAGGCCGGAAAAATTAGAGGTTGCGACAATGGAGACCTGGAAGGAGAAGTGTGTACTCCGAAACGTCTTGCCGATGGACAGCTCGATGGTTCCTACTCATTTGTAGAGACCTGATGCGCAAATTCAATCAATTCCATCTGGCGCGTTGAGCGGACTGACATGGGGCGAAGGTTGGGGGTCTGCGATGTCCACATAGATGGGCGTGGTGAGGGGGAGCAGTCGAGCCTGTAGGAGGATATGTAGCTAAGCAGAGACAAATCACACTCGTTTTGCATGACACATGGCATGAACCACATTCGATACATGCTTATGGGACGTGTTGCGACTAACGTGCTGGTTCGCTCATGAGGATGCGTCTGTAATCTAACAACTAACTTAGTGCTGGTAGTAGAACGAATAGATGCACTCGGCGTCGCTGCAATGTATTGACAAGTCTGGGTACAGGTCAAGTGCATGAAAGTTTCCAGTGCTGCTGTCAGATCTTTGGTGGAGATAAAATTCTACATAAACGGGCATGTCAGCGTCAGCAAGGGGTGCATGTATGGACCAGCCCCCCGTGCCATGCGCGGAAACGGCCCGCTACCGTAGCGCTGACGTCGGCCCTGTCTTCACCCAAGGCTTCGGCTCTACTTTCTTTCAACCACAACCATGCCACCACGTGCGGAATCGCAGGACCACGAAGAACGGCACCGCGATCGCAAGCGTCAACACCACGTGCGCCGCTCGCGATCCCCACGTGACGACGCAGACGGCCGTCGACACAAGCGTCACCGGTCGCGATCGCCACAGTCGAAGCCTGTCGCACTGCCGTACAAGGCGAAGCCATTGTCCAGACGCCAGTATGACGAGTACCGGCCGTTGTTCCAGTCGTATCTCGACATTCAGAAGCAGATACAGTTGGACGATCTAGACGAGCGGGAAGCCAAGGGACGCTGGAAGTCATTTATAAGTCGATGGTATGCATGCAATCTTACTACATCTATACGATCCTCAAGATGTCGATGCTGACATTGCAGGAATCGCGGAGATCTTGCCCGCAGCTGGTACGACCCTTCCATGCTCAAGACTGCGCAAGAAACCGCGCAGGCATATCAAGCCTCGTCGCCCAAGCGCACCAACACCAAGCGCGCGTCACCCGCCTATAATGCCAAAGACGATGCCGATGACGAAAGCGATGATGACTTTGGTCCTGCGCTGCCCACGGCAGGGGAGCAACGACGAGGCCATGGGCCCACTGTTCCTAGACTTGACGACCTTACATACCGCGACGAGATGCGAGATGAAGACCGCGCGCGCGACCGGTCAAACTACGCCGATGATATCAGATACGAGCGCAAGTCGGATCGAAAAGTGCAAAAGGACCGTCTTGACGAACTCGTCCCGCGTGCAGACCCTGGCTCACGTGAACGCCAGCTCGAGAAGAAGCGCGAAGTCACTAGCACGCTGCAGTCATTTCGCGACGCCAAGGAGAGTGGAGACGTGGAGGTCGCAGAGGCGGATCTCATGGGGGACGATGGCATCGATATGTATAGGAAGAAGAAGAAGGAGGAGGAGCGGAAGAAGAGCGAGAGGGAGCTTAGGAGGGAAGAGATTGAGAGGGCGCGGGCGGCGGAGAGGGATGAGAGGCTGTCGGAGAGGAGGGAGAAGGAGAGTAAGACGATGGAGTTTTTGAAGCAGATTGCCAAGGAGCGGTTCGGGTGAGTGGTTCTTCAGCGTGTCGAGGTGGAATGATTAGTTTATGACCATGTCTATGGCGGCCGAGTGGTAGGCAAATGCTTCAAAACCAATCTTGCAACGCCTGTATGCGCCATGAACTCCAGAAACGCCATGCCAATTCAAAAATGACTCCACCCACCAACCACGTCTACTCGTCGTCCAGTATCGAGCTTGCAAGCGGTCCAAAGAACGGAACCTCGTATCGATCCAACGTCGCAGCTACGCTCTCATTAGCACAAGCCCATCTTCATCTTTGCTCCCTCGCTCATGAAGACTTACCATCCAAGTACGCCCTCCAAGTCAACCACCCAATAATCCCCACATCCCCCACAAACAGCACCCACGAGATAAAACTCGACCAGCTGAATATCACATGTATGACAAACACAAACGCAAACAGCAGACTGCTCTGCCACGCATGGAACCGCACATAGTCGCTCTGGTGCTCCATGACCAGCAGAAACACGCCCCCAGCCGGCGGGAGAAGCAGGTACGCCAGCATGGCTTCGTAGTCCAGCCGCCAGCCCAGCGAGGTGGTGAACATGTCGACGTCCTGGCGCGAGCGGCTGCCGAAGCCGCCGCTGGGGGATGGCGCGGTCCATGCTGCGCGCTCGACGTCGTCGCCGGGGTTGTGGGAGGTGGTGGTTGGGGAGTCGTTTCCGGCGCCGAAGTAGTCTTGTTGCTCGTAGGCGCGGGTGGGCGGCGAGTACATGGTGCTGCGTGGTGGGCGGTCGAGGGATGCGCGCGGCGAGGTGAGGCGTGGGGAGGTGAGGCCTTGGGGTGGTGGGGAGAGGGCGCGCTGGGTCTCCGGGATGTCTTGGTAGGGGGCGAAGTTGGCGGCCATGGTGCGTGTCTCGATGGTGGTTGTCTGGGAGCGAGACTTTGGAGATGGGGTGTTGGAGTGGTCGGCGGCGTCACAGTACAGTAGGGCTGATGCTCGGGGAAGGTGCAGCCGGCGGTGACGCGTGGGTGGGCAGGGATCAGGGCTCGGCACGCGGGGATCGCTTTTGGATGTATGGATCCGCAGATCTGGGTCATTATCGCTGCTTGAATGCACGTCGCTGCGCCTCGATGCAGGAACACGACTGTCCACGACGTGGCCTGCGCAGGCTTGTTGGAATATAGCCAGCCTTGCCATGTCCCGCCATCTGCTAGTCACGCGATGCTGTCTCTTCAGTCAACTGCCTCGAATGGTGGCGTGAAGCTTTCTGTAACTTATACCTCGGCGAGACATTCCGTCACACGCTCGGAACAATCTTCACACTTGCTCAACATGCATCGTCCCACCTCACTCCACAGCACGCACTGCATTCCACAGGCGAACACATTGGAAACACGTATAACGACGACTTCTTCGCTGGCACATCACACCGCCTGCCCTGCATCTGCAACACTCGCCAACACTTTGTTATAGCCGCCGTTTCCGACTCGTCGAGTAGAACATAACTACACCGATCCAACTCTCGACTAGTACAACCATCTATCCGCACATCCAACTTCCACTCCGACATGTGCATCGCAATCCTCACATCTGCGCATCCAGACTACCCATTCATTCTGCTCAATAACCGCGATGTAACATCCCCACTCCCACATCTTTCCCTTGTACCCGCTGAGTATTCGGATAGGAATACCTTCACCGCCCCACCGAGCCAGCGACATGGTGGCCGTCGCCCTCCTCCCACATCTTCGGCGGCTACGACCTCCACCGCCCCGCCCACGGCACCTGGCTCGGCCTGACTCGCCAAGGTCGCATCGCCGTGCTAACCAACTACCGCGAGGAAGGCGAAGCCATTATCGAAGGCGCGCGATCACGTGGTCTCATCCCCAACGCGTGGTTGAAGAGTGACCCAGCAGCACACGAGTCAGCCGAGGCATTCGCCAAGCGCATGATTGAGGAAGACGGTGTAAAGGGCGTTGGCGGGTTTTCGCTCTGTTACGGGTTTGCGCAGGATGTAGTGAAAGAGAAGGGCGGGCTGAGTATCGTGAGCAACCGGACGCCAGACGTAAGCGGGGTAATCAAGCTGCTGGAGCAACACGGCGAAACGCAGGCATTAAGCAACGCAGCGTACGGCGACCGGACGTGGCCGAAAGTAGTCAACGGCGAGAAGTGGACGCAAGAAGCCATTGCAGAATCCGTCAAGCAAGGGGACAGTCGACAACAGCTCGTCCAGAGACTCCTAGCCATCTTGACCACGGATACAATGCCGCGCCAGAAAGAAAACGAAGAGTGGGACATGTATCTCAATCAGCTGCGACACAGCATCTTCGTCCCCGCGATTGGACGGGACCACCTCGACGAGCATAAGATGCCGGCCCATGAGATTGGAGACGTGGTCAAGCAAAAGGCTGTGGATGCGACGAGCGGGTGCTACGGCACGCAGAAGAATATCGTGATTCTGGTGGATAAGAGCGGCAAGGCGTACTATCTTGAGCGGACGCTGTATGATGGCGATGCGAAGCCGATTGCGGCGCCCGCGGGAGATCGCGAGTTTGAGTTTCAGATTGAGGGGTGGTGATGGGAGTAATGATGCAGGTTATGATTCATGCTTACAGCTAGGAATACTATGCCATAGTCTTTGGGAGAAGGTATCGTAATAGAGAGATCTGTAGTACCTCTTCTGTGGTTGATCTAGTCACGAAGCGTTGTAGTGCTCTTAGGAAAGATATGGGATTTCAAATCCATCACTAACAACTCACTCCTTCAATCTGGCATTTCATCTGATCTCCTTTACTTGTTTGCCGCTCGTTTGACGGACTCAGGACGTTCTCCATTCACCAGCGACAAAGTACGATACCACTCTCCTTTCACCAGACTTGGACTTCGCACCAACCAAACTGTTCACAAAAGGTCACAATTTTTCTACCTTCTCCACGTTCGGGCGACTACACAACCACAACTGCCAAGGTTCAAGGTGTTGAATATGGTCGAGTATGGGGATACGATATCTGTTATGGGAGTGGACAAGACGGGACATTCTACATGAGTGATGTAAAAGTATGAGTACAAACCTGAATGGATGTACTCCCCACTGCCAGCATTCGTGTATGATTATATCTCTCAAGTGCTTTGGAATCTTCAGACTTCATCCCCATGTGACGCACCTGATTGTGGTGGAAATAAAGTCGGGACGATGATCCGCAAGGCACGTGCTCGGTCTTGGCAGTGAACGACTAGTGAGGTGACGTCTTTGTCGATCGCGCCCTCGGCAACTATTGACAAACTCCGTACAGCAGCCGATCATCAACAACCTCACCGCCGCAGACCTGACGACAACCACCCAAACTTGCGATGCTCTCGTGACTGCTCCGTGTAGCTGTGCCCTCATCTGCCTTTTTCGGCTGCCTTTTGCGTCAGCCTAGGCGCTCTTACACGCCAACAAGTCTCCACCATGGCCTCACTCCCGCCTCAGCGCCCCGCGTCGCAACAGCGGCGAGGTGCTGTGCCCACCGAATTCACACCCCAAGAAGAACAGCAGACTGCGCGCACAAACAGCTTCTCGGCACAGTCGGTCGACTCGCAGACGCTGTTGCTGAACACGCCACCCGAGCAGGCAGCGTCTCCCGTGTCAGACGAGCAGTCAACGGCATCGCAAGCAAACACAGCGCAAGAGGAGGACGACCCGCGCAGATGCTGGATCTGCTTCAACGACGAGACTGAGGACGACGAGACGACGTCCGAGTGGCGGTCGCCCTGCACTTGCTCGCTGGTAGCACACGAGAAGTGCCTGCTTGACTGGATAGCCGACATGGAGGCCCCTAACAACCGGCGGCGGGCTGGCACGCGCGCAGCCAAGATACAGTGTCCGCAGTGCAAGTCGGAGATCAAGCTTGCGCGGCCGAGGAGTTATGTGGTGGACGCCGTGCGCGTGGGCGAGCGCTTGACGGGCACCCTGCTGCTGCCGGGCTTCGCTCTGGTCACGGGAACAGCGCTGTGGTCGACTTTGACGCTGGCTGGCACACACACGATATACCAGGTCTTTGGCACAGAGGATGCAATGCGAATATTAGCGCCCTTGTATGTCCTGCCAGATCCAAGGCTGACCTCTCCGGTAATGCGTATGCTCGTTCACCTGCAGCAGCACTGGCGGCTGGATACTGGACTGCCGCTTATCCCCTCTGTTCTCGTCGCCAGCCGGACGACATGGGCTGACTCAGTCTTACCCTTCCTGCCGCTCATCTTTTTCGCCAGCTCCGGCCAGCCAGGAGACGACATGATGCAGCTGCAGTGGCCGCCGAGCGCTGCCTTTTCGTTTGCGGCTCTGCCTTATATTCGAGGCTTCTACAACGCTTTCTACGACCGGATATGTCTGCCCCGCGAGCAGAAGTGGCTGAAGGAGATCCAGCCTCGTGCGGGGACCGAGGATGCAGATGATGCGCAGGGCGACCATGACCACGATCACGCGCACGACCACGACCATGAGGTGGTTGAGCAGGTCGAGATCGAAGTCGACTTTGACATCTTTGGCAACTGGAATAATGATGCCGAAGGCGATGCTCCAGCACAAGCGGCACAAAACAATGCACCACCACTCAACGCCCCACCCCAGGACGATGAAGATGGCATGCCTGAGCTGGTCCCAGCCGACGTTGCAGGTGCAGCACCAGCTCCAAACATCCCCCGTGAGCCAGCCCAGCCCCGCCGCCAGCGCGTCCGCCACGAGCGCAACATTGCCTTCTCCACCACCTCCCTTGCAGACAGCATCCTCGGCGCCCTCATCTTCCCTAGCATAGCCGCTGCCATGGGTGAGCTTCTCAAGTTCTCTTTACCTTCATCCTGGGTCAACCCTCCCTCAAGTTCACCCGCCATGTCATGGCTCGGTGGATGGGTCACGAGTGGCGGCAGGGCAGGGTCGAGGAGTCGACCAACAGGTCTTTTGCAGTCGCGTTGGGGAAGGAGTCTTGTGGGCGGATGTTTATTTGTGGGTTTGAAGGATGCAGTGCTGCTGTATGTGAGATGGAAGATGGCACAGAATCACAGGCGGAGGAGGATTTTGGATCATGAAAGTAAGAAGGGAGAGGGCAGGGCTGGTGCAGCTGCGTTGTAGCGAGGAGTGCGTGGTGGGGATGAAGCTGTGTGGACTTGATCTAGTCCTGCATAAATACTAGTCGGTAGCATAATGAATATCTCCAACTCCATGTCGATACCATTTATATTGTGCATGTGCGGGCTAAGGCTTTATTGGGATGATTATTCAGAGCTGGCACATTGCATAAGAATGAAGTGCTTCCGCCTGGTGATGACTGATCAGTGTCTTCCGGGGGTTCTCTAGCCGTGATATTCGCCTGTTGGTGATGAGCAGCGAGTAGGGCAAGACTGGATTTGATTACATGTATCTCGCAAGTGAGTTGCTCTACAGCAAACGCACTATGATTCATCTAGCTGATTCACCTACACACTGAAAGCCAAGCTTTCACTCAAAGGCAGAGCTTCGTACGTGCAAAGTGACATTGCAATCTCCCATCAAAGGAAGTAGTCCTTCCGCGTAGCAAGAAGTTTTTGCGCATGAAAGGTGACCTTTCTTATCAAACTACGCCTACTTCCTACCCTCCAACCGCTGCTTCTTCAGCTCGCGAAACTCCGCCAATACGCTTGTGTAGGGTGGAACGGGTGCAGCCCCTCCACTGGCTTAAATGGACACTTGTGCCCTGCTTGGTGGCAGTTTTTCAAGGGCTCGGGGAATTCGCTTGGGCGGTTGTAGGGGGTTAATGAAGGAGAAGATATGCTGCATGCGCTCTTTGAGCTCGGTGGCGACGGCTTCCTTTGAGGCGGGATTTCCAGAGCAAGATGGCTCGGTGGAAGCCAGCGTCGAAGGCGAGTTGCTTGTCTATCACTGCTGCGCTGGGCTCGTAGCCCGAGGCCAGATCCTCGCGGACGAGTCGCGTGCCAACGACAAGCTTGCGATCCAGTACCAAGAGCGCAAGACCAAGCTGCAGCCCGACCTTGATCAAGCGCTCTTTATAGCAAATGCTCTGGCAGATCGATTGGAAACCATGACCGAGCGCGTTATCAAGCTCGACAAGATTTGCGCCGAGTTACGTGACATCGTGCGGACAATGCAGAGCCGAGCCAAGCAATACATTAAGTACCGCAAGGAAGATGAATGATATATTACCATGGGAGCCTCGCCTGCCCGAGAGTAAGATCATCTTCCTGGGTTATATCCGAGGAAAGCCGTGCTTTCACACCAAGTAAGTACACCTTACACACTAAAGCCTTGCTTTCTCGTACCATGTAAGCACACCTTACGCCGAAAGCTCAGCTTTGATAGACAAGTAAGTACACCTTACACCCATGCATTTGTGAATGCCTTGAAAGCGCCGCTTTCTGTTAGTGACCGAAGCTGCGCCTTCGCCCTCAAAGGTGACATCAGGTAGTATCATGTGAAGCAACAGAATTCTAGCTCTCATCACAACAACATCTTCCCCAAACAGGTCAGATTGTGAGTGGTGTATGTTACGTTGATGAGCGTCATGGACTTCGCGATCTGAAAGGTGTCGAAAGTTTCTGCTTCAACCATGCGCTCTGCCAGCGGACGTTTTTAGACAATTCAAATCCTGTACACTCTTTGTGCAGGAATATATTTGGTAGGGAGTATTCAACGTGCATTGAATACTTTAGATGTCAAAACATGCCCTACAACTAAACTACCAAGCCAACCGCAGAACTGGGTCGATGCCATCGTCGACATCTCTCTAAGATAGAACTCGACCAAGATGTAAGTTCTATCTTCCGATTAGCTGTAAACGTAAGATTGCTGATGTCTGACCACACAGCCTCACAGCGCACGGACCTCGACCGGGGGGTGAAGGGGCTGGCTGCGCCACTCTGTTGATTACTTACTTGACTTGACAGCCTTTTCATCTGCTCCAAAATTCATACATTATTACTATCGAAACGGATAATCGTCCTCGTTCCTCCCATCAGCCTGTGCGACTGTCTACGTCTTCGGCTAGAATCATGATCCATAACCTCAGCTTCCGAGGTATCAACAGAAGCAGCTGTCGTGCCCTATCCGTTGGCAGCGATGGAGACCGGTAGCGATATGCAAATTTCTAATTCCCTTGCGATGCTATATAGTTATCCCAATGGCCAAAACGAAACGTTCGTTTGGTTCGAAAAGCCTCGTGCTGTCCCTCCAATTCCACATCGTGTAGAGCGAGCTTCAAAAGAGGTTGCTGAGCTTCCTCAGGAGACCAACAGCGACAGAAGTACGACTAGTTCGCCGGAACTGCCACATGGGCATGCCAAATGCCACAATTCCCAGTTTTCAAAGCTTCGAGCTATCTCTAGGAGTCCTCATGGGTCGATCTTGCGCCACACTCTCGCGAAGACGACGAAACGTCTACGTTACGCCCTAACCTCTTACAATCTCGTACCGCATGGTCATGAATGCGGAACCTCTCCCCGCCCCACTGTACAACATAATATCGCTGAGCTTACTCCACCTCCGACGCCCGAACCAACTACTATCATCGACAGTCCTAGTGTCGATTGCGATGCGCCTCCTCTCACCGAAGAATGTGACCTTGCGGATAAAATTTCCGGTCCTCCGGGAGTATTGGCGGATATTTTCGAACATGTACCTCTCGATCTGCATAAGCGATCCATTCGACTTATCAAAATCCTGCCACAACGGTCTGAAGACGGCATCATTGAATGTCGCATGCACCTATCTAGTCTGAAAACTGAATACACTTGTCTCTCCTACGTATGGGGAGAGCCAGGTGCTGGTGGTTGGATCCTCATCGATGGCAAAAGAGTGTTCGTACGAATGAACCTACTCAACTTTCTAAACCATGCCAGACCAAAGTTTCAGTCTCGATATATATGGATTGATGCTTTGTGTATTGACCAAACGAACATTCGTGAGCGTCAACATCAAGTCCAGCAGATGGGTCAGATCTTCACGGCAGCACAAGAAGTAGTGTCTTGGATGGGATTGGACGAACACATTGCTACTTTCTTCAGCCCTGACGCAACCGCGCAGCATCTTCGTTGGGGTGCGTCGATTTTCGGCTCGTCCAATTATTGGCGGCGGGCTTGGATTACACAGGAAATCGTTCTTGGGTCCAAAGTCACATTCATGGCTCGTAGCAACAGTCGATCTCTCGAGGCTTTACCGGCGCCAAACAGTTCTTACGACTTCACCTACAACAGGATTATCGCACGAATGACATACATGCGGAAGCATTTTCAGTCATCTAATCGACCAAGGAATGCATTGATATATCTCTTAGACGATCTCAAGTTTCAACAATGTCACTTGAAACGGGATCGTATATTCTCACTGCTAGGACTGTGTACCGACAGCTCCGGTATTATGGTAGACTATGAGATAACAGACGCCACCCTGGCTCTCCGAGTGCTGCGCTATCACCAGGACTCGTTTTGCTTATGCTCTGTCAACATAGTCCGAATCGCCCTGGAACTGCCCCTGCCATCATCTATGGAAGACAATTCAACGATTCAGTCGCAACTGCCCGCACATGGGGCTTTGATACTACCGTTGAGCGAAGGTGATGGCCTTGGACCGACGGAGTTCTCCTTTGCGCATGAGAACAGCTTCCCAGGCTGCGTGAACAATTGGGCAGATGCATGTTCTGAAACACGGAGCAGCAATATCAGGGTGTGGAAATACAGTGACCTACCAGCCGAAAGTGCCAGCTTCGTGGTCACCATAAACCTGCAACACGTCTGTTCGACATATTGTGGGCTTGTCCTCATACATTCACGCTCTGGAAGCACTCAAATACAATACCAATATATCTGGTCGTCTGAAACAGCTCAGCAAAGCGATATACGCCAGTACAACGGTCAGATTATATTATGTCCATCTAGCGACTCGGCGTCTTGCACGGTTTACCTACCCCTCGCCTTCTGGATGGTCATGACGAAGATGGCGAAACGGCATCGCCCGCCCACCTGGGACCACACGGATCAGCGGCGCTTTGAGTGCTGTGAGTATGTATTAAACGGTGGTGTCCGCCTAGCAGGCGATGCGCGAGAACGCAACATTTGGCTGTCTGCAGGGTTGACTGGTTAAGATCTGGAGATGCATTTGTACTATTGATAAGATATATATTCAACTCTCTGGTAGAGAAAAGTGAAATTTTAGATATATAAGTTGCGCAGATAGAAGACTTGGGAAGTACACGTAAGCAGCTACCAATCAACTGCCTCCTCGCTGTGTAAAAATGGCCAAAACGCCCCACAACATCACCACACGCGCATGACAATCTGACTCGGACAATGGGATTGACACTATAAATCAAGCTGGAGCCTGCAGGTTGGCTCAAATTACTTGTTGATTACTTTGCCTGTAAACAAAGTCTGCACCTATTTCAAAATGCACTGAATATTACAATAATGGGATAGTAGGAAAATGGGTGTATTTGTAGGGGGCGCAGTTTTTTCTCGCACCTTGCTCATTCGGAATTCACTATTTAATTAGTTGCGTGCATTTCCACTACAGCATATAAATCCATCTTGCGTTCCATACCCATCGTCTTTGTCCTCGTCTACAATGCAGCCTTTCTAAACCGCTGTCAACCCGTCAGCAGTGACACTCAATGAGCTTGGCCAACAGAATCTCGCTGAACGGCTCAACCATTTTGCTGGATGCTGTGCTCATGAACACGGTCAGCTGCTGTAGCTTCATATGCCTTTATTAAATCATTCATAGTTCCGTCACGAATGTGTACCAAGATTATATCAACCAGTTGTCAAATCTAGAACTGGAGCACTGTGCAATGGCTGGTATGCGCCATTTTGACTACAGTCACGCGTCAAAAGTCTCGCACCACAAGCGATTTCTCACCAAAACTGCCCTACTTTGCACATCTATAACACAACCTATTTATATTAAAATATATTTAAATTAAAAATTTAGATAGCATTTTTCTAGTTCTATAACATATATTAATTTCTAAATAACAGAAATTAATAGGGAAGAATGGTGTGCTGTAAAACTGAGAAATTTTTGATTTTCCTTAAATTTGTATGTAAAATTGCTATTTTCCGTCGAATTTTTTACTTTTTCTACTTCTTCTCTGTGTCTCTCTAGTAATATAACTATATACTCTTCCTTATTAATTTTGAAGTATATTATATATAATTAGCTTTTAAGCGTTTTTATTTTATCAAGCTTAGACATATAGAAGTAATTTTTATTCTATGTTGAAAACGAGCAGTTTTTGGTGAGGCTTGGTGGGGTTTTTAGCCGTGGTGCGAGACTTTTGAATTAGTACTGTAGCAAGATAGGTCCCGATACACGCTCGCGACAATGCTTCCATATCAAACTTCTCCTCTTCTATCTACGAGCTTATTATAGGAGATTATAGAAAGAGCGCGAAATGTTAGGAACGACGGCAAAGCAAGCAAGATGGAAGGAAAAACAGGCGGAAGATTTGTGGCACAAAGTGAAAGCTGCGCATCCTCATGCCCCGTGGCCGTAATCACCGGTAATGGGAGACCTTCAACCACAGGATAATCACGGGGGTAAGTTGTGTCTACATTCTTCAGCTTTGATCTACACCCGGCGGATGCTCATTTTGACGACCATGGATGGTAATAAGGAATTAGAACCCTCCTTCATCCTGAAAAATGATCACTACAGTCACACAAATTTTCAATATAATGCCCAACACGGAGCATTTTACAAAAATGACGCCTTGTTATCAAGGGCTAACCAGCAGATAGCTGGGTTCCGTTCGGGTTGAATCAGGATCAGGGCGCGTGGACTTGCTTGGACGATTAATCGTCCTGTTCATTGCCAAGCATCCTCTTGAAACCCACGCCTCAACCTAAGATATTCATCCGTCTGACGAGGCGCACACATTCCATAATTATCTTGCCATGTCCGTTTTGAATTCCATGTTGAGCGCTTGGGGCGAGGAGCCTTCGAGTTCGCGTCGAGGCGCCGACCACGCCGCTTCCTTAGGTTTCGTCCATGCGGCGTAGGTGTGTGTCCAGCGTCAAGGGCCGTACCCCCACAACCCCCCTTCACTCCCCACAGATCTCGCATCTTGTGATAATTCTGCCGCGCGCCAATGGAGCATGTGACTTTGTAACTTTTTCGAGGGGATATGTTGTACACATTTAGTCATGTCTAACATGAAGTTGCTACCAATGTTGTATCATATTGAAAGAGTTCGTTGTAAACGATCCATTTAGTGTGATGTGCTCAATCGAAGAGACGCGAGAGCAAAGAGCTCTTGCTCAGCCCGAGGGCGTAGTTCTGCAGCCACTGTTCAGGATCTGGATGAGACATAGGCTGCATAACTGCGGACTGAGCGGCACGAAAACTTTGATTCCAAAATCTACGCCGTATTGTGTCGGTACATGTAAGTCCAATTGTTACTGGACACTTAGCGCTTTCGGATCGCAACAGGGATCCAAAGCGCATAGAGCCCCACTGCCTGCGTGATCGGCGTTGGCATGGTCTCGTTATCAGCCTTGACACCAGATACAATGCCGAAATTTCAGCTGTGCCGTGATACAAGCTCCGAAATATACACGAAAGTAGACTGGTAGTTGCAAGGCGTACATGTTGTCGATCCTGGCACGGATGGCTGAGCTGGCTATAAGAGCTTTCCTAGCAGGTAGAATTTCAGGAATAATCATCAAACAGTCAGACATTGAGTCCCCGTCGCAATGAAGTCATTTTCGATACCTATATTCTTCTCGATCGCAAACTCGTTGATGTCCTGCCTGGCGCAGAACACCCAAACTTCGCAACCTCCAGGTCTGAGTGGTGTCGTTGATTCGGAGAAGGCTAAGCAGCTCATCCATTATTGGGCAGACTATGCATGCTTCACTTTGAGTGATCAGAGTGAGCCAAATGTCAAACAGCAGTGCAAGAAGGCATGCTTTCCTGGTGGTGTCACTTCGGACGTGCCACCCGGCAGTCTCGTGGAGAGTTCTCAGACTTGTTGGCTCAATGGCCCAGAGTCTGACTATCTCACCGGGAAAGAACTCACGGAGGACCAGAAGAAGGAAAACCCCAGGACCTGTAAGTTCGTATGAAACACTATTTCTATTCCGTAGCTTACATGAATCCCAGTCAAATCAATTCGGACCGGTTATTGTACATGCAATGATCCCATCATCAACATCGCAGGCGACTTCTTCATAAAGTCAGTCAACGAAGCCGGCAAGATCTTGACGAAAGTGATGTGTCCGACGTTGCTTGCATTGGACATTGTTGTCGAAATTGGATCTGCCGCTATACCAGGTGTGGGTAAAGCCATCACCGTTGGCATGAGTGAGTCTCGCACTGGTTGAATGATGTTCCAGGTCATCTTCGCTGACAGTTACAGGAACCGGGATCAAAACTGCAAAAATGTTCAAGCATGGGTATGAGGCTGAAGAAGCTGCCACGGAGTGGGCAAGCATGGTAAGCTTCAATTTTCCTGGCAATGATCTAGCTAACATATTGGAACTCCAGTTTGTAGATCAAGGTTTCGGACTGGCCAGTGAGGCGGGCTGCAAAACACCGTTCAAGTTCTCGAAGGCAGATCTTGCGAAACGATTTGTAGATTTTTCCGATGCTCCAGACGAGCTCGTGCCAGGTATCAATTATGATACGATGCCTTGTCCAAAAGGTAAGAAGGCGTCTAAAAAGTGCAGGGACAGGAATGGCGAGCAAGACAGCGATGAATCCGCATCGAAGACAAAGGACTCTGCCAAATCGACTTCCGCGAGCGTTGTGTCATCCGTTGTGTCGTCCATTGTGTCTAGTAGTGCAACACCATTGCCAACGGCAGATTGTGCGGCTATCGGCAGGCGTGACACAGAAGCTCTGCAAGAAGAATATCCAAGTCTCGAAGATGGCATCGGAGGACAAGAGAGCACTGGGGTTGAACTTCGTTCTCCTCATCTGCAACCCCGTTACAGGCCGAAGACAGGGCAAGCCTGCAGCGTAGACCTCCATAGCAAACGATACCCCGCGTCAGGAGACGATTTCATGGCAAGTTCAAAGGCTCTGACACACCACTAGAATACTGTGCACTAACGGTCACACAGAGAAACAGTCTCACTTTTGGCTATAGTGTGGCCAACGATTGTAGTAACTATGACTGGGAAGGACACGCCGGCCCAAATCCCATCGAAGGCGACACTGAACACGTGCTCGAATGGTCTATGGTAAGCTGACCGACAATCAATGTTTTCTCATCGATGTTATATTGATTGTAATATTCAAATTAGGTCAGAGACTTTTTCACGAAATTGAATTCGCATACCGACTTCAAAGACCCCTTTGACTCTCCTAATCCGGAAAGCCAAGATAAGTTAGATTTCTGCCATTATTGGAAGGTAAGAGCGTAGCCGTAGGCAAATTGGCGAATAATTCGCTGAGAATTTTCTCACTAGGAATCTTGGGATTGGAAAGGCACTTCAGGAATGCCAAATCCTGACACGACAGCCCCAGGTCCAGTTCCTGGTCAGCCGCCTTTCATGCAGAAACCTTTCGAGTGGTTCGCCGAAGCGTATCCATTCATTGAAGGCTCGAGCCCAAACGCAAGAAGAGCACACGATGGCGAGTTCATAGTGCTACAGAAAAAGATCAACCAAGGTGCAAAGAACAGAGAAAGTCTAAATTAACGCTGATCTGCTGTGGTAGAAGCTAATTTATTGGACAGATGTTTTCGGAAAAAGCGCTCTACGACGACAAGGATATGGACCAGCTCATCAAAAGAGCGAAGAAGAAATCCACTAAGAAGGGTATCATGCCCCACGAGCAACCAAGAGCTGTGATCCAACGAATGAGGAGCGTGGTAGGAGCTTACAAGTACCTGACCGATAAGAGGGTGAACACCATCTTTGTCGACCAAGTCAATCGCATTGGCCAGCAACTAGAAAGACTTGAACAGGCTCTCTCTAGAAATCCGAGAATCCAGTCCAAAAGAAATCCCGAAAGAATCGTTCAATATGCTCCTTGGAAATATCTAAGCCTGGAGAAGAAGTGGTATGAATATATGGATGACGTCTACAAGCGGGCGGACAAGAAGGCACAAGAATTGATGGCGGTGAACATGAAGAGACTAAAAGAAGAGTATACTGACGCAAAAATGTTGAAGCAGTCAGATGTTGACAAAGAGAAAGATAAGGATAAGCGAGAGGCCTTAGAACTAGAAAAGAATTTGCGGGAAGCTATGAAGGTCTACATCGACAAGCTTGAGCAAGAGTGGTCGAAGACGAAGGACTGGCCCAAGCCAAAGTGGAACACATGAAGCGGAACGATAGGATTGAAGTGCATCGCACTTAGGCCCAATGAATTTTATTGATCCTGAGACATGTGTTGCAACACTGGTCTGTTCTCTTGCACTGAAGTACCACTTTCACTTCTCATGTGCCTCGTGTACCGCCTCCGCTGGAATCAAGGTTATGTGTGTAATTCGAGTCCAGAACCACAGCAAAGCGATTTGAAATCTGTAAGGCCATGTCAACATGGCTTCGTGATGCGATAGAGCTACGCGCCTATGGCTTGCGTTGGAAGATTTTTTTTTCAGAGGGATTGAGTGTTCCTTGCAACGAACACCTGCATCAATACCCCTTTAGCTTGAAACAATGATGGCGTGGCAATTTTAACAGATCTACCTACTATGGTAACTCACATGGTAAAGTGTTGGACCGCAGACGTCTGCCTGGTATCTAAACTCATGGGCAAGAATAGTATGGTTGGAGTGATGTAACATTGGACATAAGTATATTGTACCATATGTGGGTAGACTACATCCGTACAAAGCAGGATATCTATGGAGTTCATAACGTTAAATGCTGCATTTAATAGCTTCATTCCACACGCGGCACAAACTCTTCGCATTTATAGCGATATGTCAAGCTGTGGGTATCCCCGCGTGCAAAGACCTCATCGAGATCATTTCCATGTTCTGCCCTGCCAATTTCACGGAACGCCTCGGCTAAAGAAGGATCAGGACGCCAGTTTCCAACCTCCCACCCGAGATGTCGGATTTTGCATTTTGGCCGATTATCGTTTGTCTCGATGAAAGCATATTCACCTGGACAACAGTAGGCAACGCCCCATGCGAATTCATCACTGTAGGCATTGTCTGGACCTTGAAAATAGTCAAACATTGCTCCGTCGTAGTCATCATCACCATCGGGATACCACTTCAAGGGCGCCCATAAGACTGCCTGCTTGAGCGTCGGCATGTTTGCTGCGGCCTTCGCGAATCCTAGCAGAAGTGGTCTCAGAACCTTGATGTTAGGCGACACACGAAACCAGAACGTCGTGTATTCTTCAAAGCTTCTGTCGCGCTCATCGCTAGGACAATAGTCTTCGTCGTCATTGTCAGAAGGATAAGAATCTTCATCAAGTGCGTGACCAGAAAGATCTCGACCTTCGCCGCGGGGTCCCTCAAAGTACCACGACCCTGATGGTGCAACCATATGGAACATGATAAAGAATTGCTCAAGATTCGGCCATGTCGGCGTCGAGTCATCGTGAGGCCAGAAAAATGATTCGTCAATCTGTGCACGAAGAATAATCTCTCGAAGATGGTGGGAAAGTACGTGGAGGCTTCTGCTGAAAGGATCCGCAATTGCGGGGCTGACAAGATTTGGTTGGGAATGCCAGTGATGAACTCCATCAGCCCCCGTCATACCGCGGCTACATATAAAGTCTAAGTTGACTCGCTTCAGGTTGCAAGGAATGGTCCAGTTTGCCATGGCGTCACTAAAGTCGTGCCTGGTGTCTCGTCGCAGCCCGTCATATTCCCACGGGTACAGCAGGGCTGGTTCCCGTTCGTAACTGGGTGTCCAATCGTCGGTACCAGTATGGAACGCGATGTTCTCGAGGTTCGGAAAATGAGTAATCAGGTCCAGAAGGACACGATAACCGAGCTTGATACCCGGCTCCACGTTTTGCAGTTCAAGCGATCGGACTGATCCCAAGATCGGCATTGTGTCGTGTTCGAGTAAATGAGTTCGCCTATAGGCATGATCTCCGTGAGGGCACACGTCGGGCAGGACGTGTCGGGAGCTGCAAAGGATTGATAAATGGTACGTTCCGGGATTTCGTGCACCAGCTTGGAGTCCGACTTTAACAAGTGCAACGAACAACTCCCGCACCTGGTCTGTGAACGCAGAATCTCGGGCGTTTTGTTCGCTTAGTCTCTCACGTTGACAGCCGCGCTCGTAGTCTGCAAGAGGAACACGAACGGTGAAGTGGATCTCTTTGATGTATCGATGTCGAAAGCCGGAATAACGAGCCAGGAAGCGCTTCTCTGTCGGGTACTTGACGACATGTTGTCTATGGCCACTGGCGCAATTTTCAGCAGCAGATCTGAATCTGGTCGAAACAAATGAGGCTGTCCGTAGATCTTCGTCGTTGAGATGCACACAGATTTCGCAGATGAGTTCCTGTGGAAGAAGGTTCATGACGAAAAGTAAAGCGAGACGCGAAAAGAATAATGTACGACGAGAATTCGGTAGCTTCAGAAGTGTCACGAATAAACTCAATAGAAGCTATGTGGATATACGACAACAAGGTTTGATCGGGCGGTGTTGAAATAGCTTGTTGCGGCACAGCTTGCATTGATTCGGCAGCCTTTCTTCATTTGGGATCGACCCCACTTCAGCGCTTAGGTACAGGAGACCGACAAGGCATCACATGCGGCGTCGCCCTTGGCGGCGGACTCTCAATGCTGCCCTGAAATGTGCCTTGTGAACGAACAAAGGGGTGGCGAGGGCCGGCGTTTCGCATGCAGGCAAATCTTTTTGTGATGCACCGCACTGGTCACCAAAGGATTTCTACACAGGATTACGACATTACGTACTCGCAACATGATCCAGAAACCACGTATATAGTACTACAAGAGCATAATATGATCAACAGACCCGAATGCACGGACTCCAAATGGTGTTTGGCGTGTTAGCTCATGCAAGAGTGGTTCTTCATAATCGTATTGATTTGCAATGCTCACATCATCGCTGCCAAACCAAGGCGGGTCTTGTGTAGCTCTATTACGAGTGTTCAACGCTATCCCGAATCTTACTTACACAAGAATGCTACAGAGACCGTTGTAGGCTGCCTTGGCGTTGAAGCTTCCATCGAACAAGAGCGGTCTGTCGTTGGCCAACCAGCTGTCCGAATCTGAGATACCCCACACAGTCACACCAATACACTTCTTTTCATTAAGACATGCCTTGACTGCGACTTGGTAATCGGAAGTCGATGCGCCCTTGATGTCCAGCTCAGTAATGGCGCATTCGCTCACATCGGCGCAGATGAGCTGCAGCGCTCCTGGAACATCAGAAATGGGCCAGTTGTTCGACAGATGAGACTGTGAGCCGACACCATCGATCGGCACACCAGCCGCAACCCACTTCTTGACGTACGAGGCAAATCCGCGTGTCTTGGAATACGAGGCGGAATCGAGATTGTAGTCGTTAATGTACAGCTTTGCGTTGGGATCTGCTGCACGCGCTGCCTTGAATGCAATGGCGACAAAGTCCTCCCCCAGAACATTGTAAAAGACGGAGGAACGGAAACCTCCACTCTCAGAGAACATCTGCAAAGCCCAAAGTCAGTATAATTCCATGATGCGGGATTTCGCATGAAATATCGGCAAATGGTAGCGTCATTCACTCAATCGCGACACACGCAATACCAGTATTCCATAAAGCATGACCAGGACCTGTTACTTACTTCATTGATGACATCCTGAGTTATGTTAGCTTCGAAGGTCAAGAATAACGTAGCACGGAAAGACATACCCAAGCATACACCTTGCCCTTGTATCCTCCGATCAGTTTGTTGATGTGGTTGACCATGACGGTTTGCAGCTGAGTCTTGTCGCGGATGCTGCTGACCCAGTTGGGAAGCTGGGAGTGCCAGACAGTGGTGTGTCCACGAATATACTTCTTATTCGTGGTGGCCCAGTTGACCAAATAGTCTGCTGTTCCAAGGGTGAAGGATCCCTTGCTGCCTTCAGTGGCGTCCCACTTCATGCTGTTCTCAGGTGTCACCTGCCCAAAGTTGTCTTGAATGATCTCGGCGTTGGAGCCTTTCTGAAGGAGACCTTGATCTGTCGCAACGCCAATGTACTTCTTCCCTTTTGCTTTGAATGCAGCATCAATGTTGCACTTTGCGCCGTGCTTGCCACTGCCACCAACATTGGGAACAGAACTCGGGGAAGGAGTCGGGCTGGGTTTGGCCGATGGTGTAGATGTCACAACAACTGTCGACAGCGTGGTTGGGTCGGTTGGTATTGGTTCGGCAGTGGTTGGCTCAGGCTCAGCGGTAGTCGGCTCCGGTTCAGCAGTCGTCGGTTCTGGCTCGGGGCTTCCTTCAAGACATTGGGAGTAATAATCATTCGTATACTTGCAGGTCCAGCCACTGACACAGTCGGAGTCACCTTGCCAATTCATACCACCACATTGTCCCCATGGTCCAACAGCTCCGAGGACTGCTGTCGAAGACAAAAACAGGGTGGTAGCAACCTGGAGAGTAATCGTGCGTGGAGCCATTGTAAAGATTGTGGTGCGCAGGGAGACCGCGAGCTAGGTGATTTGAGGAGAAATGCAAGCTGGTCACCCAATGTTGCACCGTTGTAGTCCTATATATAGCGACGATCGGCTGTTAGGCAAAGCACAAGGTTGGGCTTGCGAGACAAGATGAGGTGCCAAGATGGCTTATTAGAAGATGTTAATCAAACCACGACGATTTCAAGGGCTATGAGTAGATCATGTGGCAACATTCTATAAATCGACAGCATCGTGATTTTATGAGACGAGTCCTAGATGTCTGTAGACCATGGTGTTGTGATATTACCCGTGGTTCATAACCGGTGGCCAACTATCATCGTCGCTCAAATCGTGGGAGCCAAGCACTATCAGGGTGCAAAGATAGCGGCCCACGGACCACAGGTGATCTACTTAAATTGTAAGTTGTGCGCGATTGCTCATGACCACATCTTGCACCCGGGTTGATGTCCACACGGGGGGCATGTTTGGCCACAGACCTGGGTTGGCACAATCAAGAACACGATAGATTGATGATTCTGGAGATGAAAACCTGGAAAGCCGATTGTCAGCAGATAGATTCCAGGTAACCGAACGTTGAAAGGAGTTCTAGTGCCCTTTCCGAGACTCAGTTATTTGCGAGACCCTTGAAATACTTTGCGCAGCCGTTGAAAACCGGACATGTCAGAATTTCATTCTTCACGAGATCCCCGCGATCTTACCTCCAGGCATCTCCTGGTGCTTATTATCTGAGCCGTGGTGGTTCGCCTCGAATTGCAGGATCGTGTAACGTCTCCGACTTTAGATTCGGACTGGCGACAGGTATGATGATCGCTGGTGAACCCATGTTCCTCATGCGTTTCGTAAGGTGGAGTGTTAGCGACACTTTTGCCTCTTACCGCAACTAGTGAAGTACTGCAGTCCGGTGAGAAGCTTCGACTACACGCGAGATGATCGTTGCGACAGGGTTGGGCTAGCAGCTAGCCCTCCAAGGGTTTTAGAAGGACAAGTTACCATTTGTGACCAGAGAAGGCGACTTTGGAAAACATCAACCAGACAATTGTGAAGGGGATGCAATCAGTGTAACAGTTGTTCAGCCCGTATACGCGTATGTTCAATGCGCGAGCCGAGTAAAGGAAGTTGGGGTCTCTCCGAAAGAGAGGGGGGCTTGTAGCGTCGTGGCCACGTGCCGGCTTGCCCCAGCCGTTCTTTCCCCACAAAACCGCGCGCCTTCCTGTACTTCCCCACAGCGATCATGCCAGTGACACGCTCGAAGCCCCCGACAGGAGAATGGCTCAAGTGCACAGTGTGCACTCGACAGTTCACAAAGAAGGAACATCTTCAAGTATGCGTTGATGCGCGGTATGACTCATCACAAACTGCTAACGATTGCGCGCACAGCGACATGAGCGATCCCGTCAGGACACCGTTCACTGCTGACTCGTCTCGTTGCTAACTTGCTTCAGACACCGGAGACAAACCATTTGAATGTCAGACGTGTGGTAGAAGCTTTGCGCGTCAAGATGCCCTCAATCGCCATGAACGATTGCATCTTCGGACTGATAATGAGGGAATGTCTGCGACACAAGCCGAAACGCGCGCATTTGTCCACGAAGATTCCAGCGAAAGCCAGTACGGGCTGTACCAAGAAGAGCTGTTACTGCCGCTGGGATCGGGTGACACATTCGCTCAACGACAACTGTCCGAATCTGGTCTTTTCTGGCCCGACGCAGAAGGCCTTCTAGAAAACATTATGTCTCTGGACCCTGCACTATGGGATCAACCAATGTCCATGCTACCGTCAGCTCTAGGCAGTCATGCTTCACCGATGCTTTCATTTGATCAAAGCATGTACGGCACAGCTGGAGATGAAGGGCAACGGGCAATTCAATCTCTTAGTGCACAGCTCAGCACTACCCTTACTGGGATCGCCATGCCCACAACATTGGCTTCTTTGACTTCCAAGTTTCTGGACAGCTGTCTGCATATGTTCTTCTCCACTTTCGAGCCGATGCTGCCTGTCATTCACCAGCCGACATTCGTGTTTCAACAATGCTCCCCAGCTCTTTTACTGAACGCCATAGCCATTGGATCTTTATTCTTGGGGACCAAGCAGGCATCCGAGCAGGTATATTGACTGATATAAAAGCGTCGCATTCAGCTAATGAGGGTAGGGAGACGCCTTATGGCGGCTGGCACATACTGCAGTAGCTACTTCCTGGCACTCCATGGTCAACCACCGAGGTGAATATGATGCTGCGCCGGGCATACAGCTTGTGCAGACATCACTACTCAGTCAGGTCTACGCGGTACTTTCCAGGGTATGTTGTCAGAGTCCACCCCGAACTGTGTCTAACGACCAACTATAGTCGCGCACACTGCGTATGACTGGTCAAGTCTTCCATGGTTTAGGATTTTACTGGGCTCGACATTGCGGACTTTTCGATCTTCCAGAAGTAATTCTGCCCCCAGCTCAAAACGACCCTCCCGCAACCATTGAAAGAGCTTGGCGTCTCTGGGTAGCACGCGAACGACAACTGCGCGCTCTACTAGGCATGTACATCATGGATGGCGTCATATCCCAATATAGCGGCAATCCGACTTTCGCCCAACACATGTCGAACCCACTGCCCATGCCAGGCGATGAACTCGCTTTTGCTGCCAATAGTGCGACAGAATGGTTGCAGCACCACCGACAGTCTAGTCCATCTCTTTCTATGGACCGGCTGAGATTCTCCGATGTATTTCGAGCATGTTTTCACCGCGATGATAACCCAAACTACCGTCTGACAATGCATTTGAACTTCTTTGCACTCAAGGTTGTCTTGGAAGGCATCAAGTCGTTGGTCGCAGAGTCGAAGCGCATCGAGCCTCGCCCAGTGGGCGTGCCTTCGCCTACGGAGATTAATCTTGCCCTAGAACGAATACGTGTTTATATTGCGACCCATCCGGAATTAACCCAAATAGAGAGACTGACTGCTATGGTGCGCTGGCATGCAATATGTCTCGATACTTGGAAAGTGGCAGCGCGAGGAGCACGCCGACTTTGCTTTGGTCATGGGATCACGCAGCACATCTTCGGGGGTCGCGAGCGACTCGAGACTGACATTGACCCTCAGCGCCACATCGATATGGACGATGCGCGTCGCACTTTGCTCCACGCAAGGGAAATTCAACGGATCACTTCGCAGCTCCCGCTTGGACTAGCCCACGACCCTCATGTTCCTGGCGCGGTCTTTGCTGCAGCAACGACATACGCTGCCTTCGCTTTGGCGGGGAAACGGCGTATTGTATTTCCAAATGATGTTGACTGGCGTCGAGTGGTCTTGTCTGGACAAGCCCAGGCGACCGACGAACGCGCGGCACACCTGATGGAGTCGCGCCTCAACACCACGACTTGTTTTATCCGAGGCGAGCTCAAGCCGACAGATGTTGCAACAAACACAGCGCTTCTTGACATTAGCTACGAACTTAGCGCTATCAAGTTACTCATCCGAGGGTTGAGCTTGAACTGGGGCGTCTGCGAGGAGATGGAAAGTGTGGTTGATGCATGGATTGCAAAATGTACATGAATTTTATGCCGCGATGGACAAAAGTCATCAACGCGAGATCTCTACTGGACAGGAAATGATACCCATCTCCGGCATTTTCGCGTACTGGAGGTCTCCTACGACATTCCAGTCGCGACAACCTTCCAACATTGCCCTGAGGCCAACTTGAAGCGCCAAACGTGCCAGTGGCATCCCAGCAC